>OX123202.2:49299325-50034325 GCA_944739405.2 Euclidia mi
TCCTGAGCCACCCGCATCCATCCGCTGCCTGCGACCCCAACAGGATCGTCGGTCCACCTTGTGGGAGGCCTACCTCTGCTACGAGGCTACGACGTCCTGTGCGTGGCCGCCACTCCATAACCATTCTGCTCCAACGGCAATCGGTTCTTCTGGCTATGTGCCCTGGCCACTGCCACTTCAGCCTGACTATTCGGAGAGCTATAATTATATAAATTTTTTTTCAGTTAAAGTGACATAAATGATTGTAATGTATTTTATTAATATTGATTACTAAAAATAATATAATAATAAATAAAAATAAATAAATAAATAATCTGTGACAGAGGGATGATTAGAAATTGACTGATTAAAAGACTATTGCGCAAAAACATGTATTAATTGTAAATAATATGTACTTGTAGGTCTACATTTATAGGAACATTATATTATGTGCAGAATTTTACGTTTTAGAATACTACGATCATATTATGTATGTTTATGGCAAATTTAAACATAAGCATACAAGTTGGAGACAATGGAAAAGCTAGAAGCAGCTACTGTATGTAGACAATGGAAAAGCTAATTCATTTATAAAGAAGCACATTAGTCGCACAAAAGCAAAACTTTGAACCAAAACAGTCCAATTTCCTAACAAAGCCAGTGATTGTGAGAACAAGAGCATCATATCCTTTCAAACGGACTCTAAGCAACTTCCAACAAAACTTCCAACTTGTCCAGCGTCCTGTATTGTTGCTACTAAAACTACTTTTAGTTCTTCTTTGTTTTTGTTGGCGGAAACTGCTGTGTCGAGCGTCCCGTTTTAGTTACACTTTTTGTTTCGTTTTTTATCAAGTTTCTATGTTGATTTCAGAAAGTTTATTAAGTTTTTCGCCTTTGTTATGCTTAGAAGTTTGGACTGCTTGTTTCTATGGAGATTCTGTTTGATTTATTTCGTTACAGGCATTCCATATTATTATGCATGTTTTTCGGATGGAATGATTTCAATGTCATTCATTTCAGCATTCACTTAAGCAAATGAAATACTTGGACAATACGTAACATTAAGTACTCGAATTTGTTCTGTACAAACGTGAAAGATATTTAAAAATAAATATTTGAGCTGAAGTCAATCCAACTCCTTAAACTCGTTCAAAGACTCTTCTAGACTCCGATTACAACTGACTTGTTGGTTGCCGTCTGGTTCACGTGGTTATATTTAAAAAATGACGTACTTAATTATTTAGGAATAAAACTCTTCTCTATACCTCCTTTATTATAAATAGCACGTCCATAAAAAACAGACTTTTAAAAATCTTATTAAAATTGTTTAAAAATGCATAGCAAAATATTGTGCTACAACAATATTTCAATAATGAACCACGTGAACTCTGTTCCATCGCAACTTTTAAACACTTACTAATTTGAAAAGTTGGAATTCATAAAAAGTATATTACGAAGAAAAAATAACTGACATAAAAACTTCTTTACCGATACGGATTCTTGGAAAAGGATGAATAAAGTAAGAGCCATAGCCTCGACGATGATGCAAATTACCAAAATATTTAAAAGACGAACAAGGCTTGAGCCCGCGGAAACTCGATGTTCACGAACGTAAAATTCTTAAAATATGGAAGAAAATCCAACGAACATTTTTGAAATCCCTGTATGAACATATTTTACACGTTTTCTTTTAATTTGCGCCGTTCACTGTGAATATTTATAAAATGAAGACTCGTATTTTTAGCTTCGCGTGCCAGACTATCATGGCCGAAATTAATAGTCTGTGGCAGGTGCCATTGTGATAAAATAATATTATCATTAAAACCGAGAGAAGGTCTGGAAATAAGGACTACAAGTAATATTTCAAAAATATGCCCGACCATTTCAGGCTTTGTTTTCGAATTTTTTATTTCCGAAGATATTTTCAGCAACACAGACTAATATATTTTTTAAATCTTTAAACCTGAGACAGATTAAAAAGAAGAAACGGGTTTTGTATCAACGAACCTGTCCATCTAAGAGATGCTGAGCAGAAGTCACAAAAGACTTGATACAAACAAAACCGATATAATATATAATAATACTATAATATTCTATCACATTCACACAACACCATCTAGTCCTAAACTAAGCAAAGCTTGTACTATGGGTACTAGATAATGGATACATACATACATACTTTTTTTTTGTAAATACGTACATATTATACATAGAAACACCCAGACCTAGACAAACAACCAAATTCACGCACACAAATATTTGACTTGAGCGGGAATCGAAATTAGTTATGATGTGCTAAAGGTCCACGGGAACAATTTCGGTAGTGGTAGTGGTCTGTACCGATGGCTAAACTTCTCTATTTTGGAAACTTCAAAGCGTCTGGTAAAAATTACCGCCGAAATGAGTGCGACAGTATTATTTATACTATTTTGATATGAATAATTAAGACCCAAAGGTGTATGTGTGTGTATTCTCTGGATAAGAGCTCCTTTCATGGGATACAAAGCCTCCTTACTCCCAAACTCCCCAAGACAAAGTCCTGGCCGGTTTTCAAATGCCACAAAACTCATCCTCTATTTGTCTCCATTTGTACATGGCAGCTAACATTTTTATAGCATACGGCTTTATAGCATAAAGGTTGGAAATATGTGAAACCGCGAGGCCAAACGCTACGCCATTCAAGCGCGTAATAAATAAATTCTCTGTTCATACCACCTCGGGTATTCAACCATTTGTTCTAAAAAATCTGGACCGTTAGAGGCATTTATTGTTTGAAAATTTTCCAGATATGTCATATGTATGTGAAGTAGTGAAATTAAGATTCTGTCTTCACGCCTATTAGCGAGGGGCTTCATGGAGGTATATTAGGAGTAGAATATACCAATTTAATTTAAGTTATAAAGGCTGATAATAAGCAACGATAGACTAGTGAAAAGACTGACATTGGGACTCGGGATCAAACCAAATAGAGCATCGATGTTTTTTCAAAGGTATTCGTGTATTAAATTGGTAATAATCGTTCGCTAATCGGTGAAGTGTATAAAAAACTTACATATAGGACTAATATTATATATTCATCGACTAAAATCTTTGGTAGCACCATCTATCTTTTCCATTGCTAGTTAATTATGTCAACACCTAGCTAATAAATTCCTTTGCATACCGCAGTGTCGGGACGAGCGATCTTTTGTCCCTTTCTATCCCTTTCCCTCCCAAAGGCACGCCTCCCTCGATCAGTGCAGCTTCAGGATTCTCGAAGACACCAGGAGGCCGCCATTTTGTAAAGAAAAAGACTGACTTACAAAGTAGGTGTGCTCTCATACTTCCGCCTCTTATTCCTCCCATGAACCCACTCCCTTTTACTATTCTAGGCGATCAGAACCCATCCTTATACAGTCCACAATATAAATATTTTTCCCAATCGCCTAGCACATACGGTTCGGTGCAAGGCCGAACCATTTTTTGGTCCCAGCAAAAGAAGCCGGATTCATTTGCGTTTATACGTAACCCCTCGTTTATATCTCGCGTAGGTATCTTCTAGAAGTACCTACCTAGGTAGTTATAGCACCTAGCTATACACCTAGTCCATTTACATACCTATTACGTGGTTAGTTCCGCACGCTTTCGTAGGTAATATACTTTTATGTAGCTACCTACTAATCTGATATATGATAGTTGTCTTGTAAATTACATATTTCAAGCACCTTTTAATTCCACCGCCTTAAAGTGTTGCCTACTTACGAATAACTATCGCATAAACACCTACTTAGATAAAATAATAGGTACTTTAGGTATTCTTATTTTGATTCGGTCTCATTAGCTTATACTTACGTAAACATGGCACAACAAAAGAAGCCATGCATGCCGGAAGAAAAAGAGCTGACAATCTTAGAAGCTAAACGTAATATTTTATTTGAGCGTAATCAAAACATTTACGAGCGCTCAAAAACTGCCGCTACTTCCGATAATAATAGGGAATCAGTTCTTAGTTATTGTATGACAGTAGATAGTATTGGAACAGATTTTCATACGTTGTTAGACGATTATAACGCAAGATTGCTTTCTATTAATCCTGATGAACAGCCGAATTATCAGGCGTACACCTCATTCGAAGATCTTTATTGTATCATCAAGCGCATACAATCACAATAGGGTATTTGACAAAAAAATCTAATTAGTCCGTCAGTTAGATTATCGAAAAATATTGGATACGTATTTTTTCTTTAGTCACGTAAACAAAATATGAAGACATTGATGTTTTGATCAGAGCTTCAATATTTTCGCACTTGCTACTAAGTAAAGTAGTACGTAGTGAGCGATATGATTTACCGCCCGCTATTTAGACGTGTTTGGGTATGTGATTATGGGTACCGTACCTACGTTACATACTTCTCATTATATTACGTCTTGTTGTTTTTCTGTTCTTCAAGAAATCAAGGTGGGTGCTAAAACTGTGTGTAAGATAAAGGACTAATTATATATGTTATGCTATGCTATGCTCTGCTTTGCAATGCTATGCTATGCTATGCTATGCTATGCTATGCTATGCTATGCTATGCTATGCTATGCTATGCTATGCTATGCTATGCTATGCTATGCTATGCTATGCTATGCTATGCTATGCTATGCTATGCTATGCTATGCTATGCTATGCTATGCTATGCTATGCTATGCTATGCTATGCTATGCTATGCTATGCTATGCTATGCTATGCTATGCTATGCTATGCTATGCTATGCTATGCTATGCTATGCTATGCTATGCTATGCTAGGCTATGCTATGCTATGCTAGGCTATGCTATGCTATGCTATGCTATGCTATGCTATGCTATGCCATGCCATGCCATGCCATGGTATGCTTTGCTATGCTATGCCATGCTATGCCATGCTACGCTATGCTATGCTATGCTATGCTATGCACTACCCTATCAATAAAATATACGCCTTTTCTGATTCCAAAGTAGTGCTCGCTTGGATATATTCATATCCTCACCGCTGGCAAGTGATTATATGTTAAAAATAGGTACAACCTAAATAGTAATAATAACAATCTTGAAAACAAAAGTAATCGACATCGCTCAAAAAAATTAGCAATCTGAAGTGGCAGTAGGCTAGTTACATGAACCGATACTCGTTTTAACACAAATAAAACAATAGGCACTCTTCATAACTTGTTCCACAATTTTATTAATTTTAATCTACATAATAAATGATATAATAAAAGTTCTAACCAGAGATGTGAGTAAACTGTACCATTGCAATCGTATAAGTGATGGACAAGTTGACGATGGTGACAATGATACGACCATCGTAGTCAAACAGACGAAACACACTGAACTTGAAGGGACCATTTTAAAAAAATAGGAAACACTCGTACAAAATATCACAAATTTCAGCACCTGAAATGAAATTAAACTAATATTATTATGCATGTACCATCATTTTTATTTGTACTTTTTAAATTGTAAGTAATCGCAATAAAAGGAAGACCTCAAATACATCGACATTTTTGCATTTATTGAGATGTATTGGGCATGGCAAGGTCACCATGCGGTGAATTGCGAGGGTTAAATAAAAGACTTTCGTTCACTTCAGCGAATAGAATTATATTAAGGAAAATTACAGTAAAATGGTTCGTACAAGTAAAATGCTGACGCGTTACAAATACGAGACTTATAATTCTTAAGGAGCGTACTTACTAGCTAAATAATGTAAGGGAGCATACACACACTTCACCTCCGGCATTTAAGAAAAAAAAATATATACTTAAGCTATATATTTTTTTTTATACAACAATTTTGACAAAAATTACTATATTATTAGGTTACAAAAGGTTTGGTCCTATTTTTATGCACAATATCGCTTTTATTATTTTTTAGAATCTTTACATTACATCCCATATCTTCCAAAACAGTGAAAGGACCGTCAAATATAGGATTTAGTTTTCCTCCAACTTCATTTTTCAACAATATCAAATCACCTTTTTTATACTTAATAGGGTTTACATTTTTATCATAATAATTAATTTTACGATTATATTTACTTAAAATTAAGTTATTTTTAGCTTCTCTATTAGCTATTTGAAGCTTATATCTAAGACTACTACAATAATTTTCAGGGTTATACAATGGTTCAACTTCATTAATTAATCTAGAAGGAACATTACAAGGCCTACCAAAAACAAGTTCAAACGGCTGATATTTTGTTGATGAATGAACACTTGTGTTATAACTGAAACACCAGTAGGGTAGCCAATGTGACCAAGACTGTGGATTATTATTGCATTGAATTCTGAGAAAAGCTCCTAAATTTTTATGACTATTTTCTAACGAACCGATAGACTGATGATGGTATGCTGTTGAGGATATTTTATCTATATCTAAAAGTTTACAAACCTGTTCTAAAGTTGATGACATAAATTCAGTACCGCGATCAGTTGCAATTGTTTTCGGTAGTCCAAATCTTAAAATAAAGTTATCTACTAATGCTTTACTTACAGTTACAGTGTCCTTAGATTTAAGTGGATATGCCTCCACGAATTTACTCAGCTCACACTGGAGACTTAAAATGTATACATTACCGTCATAATCTTGTGGTAGTGGACCTACAATATCCAAAAATATTTTTTCAAATGCATACGACGCTGTGGTTGTTATGCACATGGGTTCCTTAATATTTTTGCCGTATTTCATTTTTTGACATTTGTCACACTTGGATACAAAATCTTGGACATCTTTTTCGAGACCTGGCCAGTAAAATTGTCTTTTAATGTTATTTACCATTCTACGTATACCAGCATGTCCACTGGTTGGTAATAAATGAAAATCGTGTAAGATAAACTTAATGTCCTCATCTTTAGTAATTCTTGTAACTCCTCGTAAAACATGTATTTGTGGTCCGGACCATGTTTTCATTGAGTCTATTTCCTTACATAATTCTTTCAAAAAGCTAGCATTATTTATATCTTTAATTATACAAATCTCTTTAATCTTTAACTTATTACAAAATGCACTCAACTTTGTCACAAATTCGGCTCGCGTAAAATGTAACCTGAAGTTGAGATTAACATATATAATCTTTCTGTTTTCTTCATAAGCAAAACATTCTTCTTCTAAGGATATCCTATTATATTTTAAAAACTTATTCAAATCGTCTCCTTTAATCAAAGTCATTTCTACAGAGTCTTTAGATTTCTTTAATATTTCCGCAACTCTTGGTTGATCAGACCTTGTGTCGACGGAATTACTAAGCAAATCTGTATCCTCTTTATTCTCATTATTTGCAAGATTTCTCTTTTGCGCTCTAGTCAAAACATTTACTACGTCATTATTCATACATTTCAATTCATCTGATGTTATCACTATCCTCGACAATGCGTCTGCAGCTACATTGTCTTTACCTTTCACATAAACTATTTCATAGTCATATTCCTCAAGTGTCAATCTAAATTTTAATAAACGACTACTAGGATCTTTCATTCCGAAAAGATATATTAACGGTTTATGGTCTGTTTCAATAGTAAAATGTTTACCGTAAAGGTATGGTCTAAAATATTTTACAGACCAAACAATGGCTAGCAACTCCTTATGAATTGTTGGGTAGTTCCTTTCAGCCTTGTTTAACGGTCGACTCGCATATGCAATGGGTTTCATGTCTTTGTTGCATAGAACTGATCCAATAGCTATTCCTGAAGCATCCGTTTTTAATATGAATTTGCTATCATCTGAAAAATCAGGGTACTGCAAAATTGGTGGATTACTCATGAAATGTCTAAGTTGATCAAATGAATTTTGACACTCCTGGGACCAAATAAATGCTTCATTTTTTCTGCACAATCTATTTAGTGGAAATGTTATTTCTGCAAAGGAAGGGATAAACTTTCGGTAATAGTTACAGAAAGCAACAAAACGTTTTATATCGTCAGAATTTTGTGGTACTGGGTAATTTAGTATGGCTTTAATTTTTTCAGGGTCTGGCGAGACACCTTGCGCAGATACAACATGACCTAGATATAATAGTTCTTTTTTCAGAAATTGACATTTAGCGGGATTTAATTTTAAATTTACCTTTCTCAGTCTTTCGAAAATGTCTATAAGGTTACGGTTATGGTTATCTAAATTACGTCCAATAACAATCAAATCATCAAGATACACAAAACATTTATCAAAAGTAAGGCCAGACATAGCTATTGTCATTACTCTACTAAAAGCACTTGGAGAAATTTTTAAACCCATTGGTAAGCGTTTCATTTGGAACTGTCCTGAATTTGTGCAAAATGCTGTGCACTTTCTGCTTGAAGGTTCTAATGAAACTTGATAGTAACCAGAATGTAAATCGAGATGGCTAAATAAAACTGCACCAGAAAGAGAATTTAAAATTTCAGTGATACTTGGTAGTGGAAACTTATCATCTTGAACTTTCTCGTTAAGTTTGCGATAATCTACTACTAATCTCCACTTTTTCTCATCATTACTTTTCTTAGGCACAAGCAATATTGGACTAGACCACTCACTATGAGCTTCTTCAATAATGTCATCTTTAATCATATCTTCAATTTGTTTATTTAATTCTCCTTTCAAACTGTGTGGTAACCTGTACGGTTTTGTATAAATTGGAGTAGTATTCGGTTTCAATGTTATTTTCTGTTCATAAATATTAGTTACTGTCAGTTTATCATTTGGTAATTGAAAAATATCTGAATACTTTTTACAAATATTTTCGATAGACTGTTTCTCTTCGGCATTAAGATGTTTTAAATTTAAAAGTGAGTTCAAAGTGTTTGCTCTAGTCGAGTTTGCTTTAATTTTATCAAAAGTATGACATTCATAAGATGATAATGGTTCTACTACTGGAGTAAACTTAGGAATACGTACACCCTTTTCACTAACATTTAAAATTTTAATAGGTATTTTACCTTTACTTGCATTCACTATAGCGCCAGCTAAAAATAAATCTTGTCCCAAATCTTTTGGAAAAACTACACCATCTTCTTTTAAATTTGAATTACAATCTACATAATGAAAAGATTCGCTTCGTGCTGGGATCGTCAAATAATCCGTTTTGCATTCTGTTCTGTCAAATATTCGTGTTATAACGTCTTTGCCATTTATATTTAAAGTCAAAATATTAGTAATTAAATCAATTCTTGACAAATAAGTACTTAAAAAGTCTAATCCGATAATACCATCGGCCATAAGAGGTAGATTACTGAATACGTGAAACTTATGTTGAAATGAATCACCTCCATCAGTAGACAATGTGAGATAGACATGACCTTGTGACTTAATTTAACCTCCTATACCAGAAACTAAAACATCATTTTCATAAATATGAATATCTTGGGGTAAACTTTCCTTTCGTATAATTGATAAAGAAGCTCCTGTATCTAATAACCAATAATATTTATAATTATCTAAATTAAAAGAAACTAATTTCGATAATCCTTTGGTAGCAAAAATTTCATATTTATTCACGAAAAAAATCTGATTGCTCAGTTTTTAAGACATTGACAGGAGTCGAGTCATTTTCTTGAGCCGTAAAAATTTGACGCGTATTTCCACGATTAGAATTATAAAAATTTCGACCTCTAAAATATCGAACTGGTGGACCACCATTTCGGGGGCTGAACGAGCTGTTATTACGATTACCACGAGAATTAGGGTTAGCGTAAGAAAAATATTGACCACGTACGTACCGGTTAGATGATTGTCCACGAAGGATGTTGGCACCATTTCCGCCATGAAAGCCACGTCTTTGTTCACCTCTTCCAACGCAGAAGCCACGTCCTTGAAAACTCGAACGATCGGAATAGTTACCTCTTTGTCCCCTATTAAAAGATTTATTAGTAAAATGCATAACATTACCCGGAATTGATAAACTCAGACTCTCCTCGTCCTTTGCGACCTGTATAGCCTCTTTTAGGGAGCTACAGTTACGAGATGCTACTATGATACTCAACCTAGAATTTTTTAAACCATCTGCGAATTTTCTAATCGCTTGTTTTTCATTGATTGGTTTTAAAATGTCATATTTCGTTGACTCGCCGTCTGCTTGAGAAATTGTCAAGTCCGTAAAAAGTTTTTCAAGTTCTGAGCCGTACTCATCTATGGATCTCCAACCTTGTGAAATATTTTGAAGACGCGATTGAATTGCCATAAAAGATTTTTTAGGTAAAAAGTGATTACGCATGTCCTTGACAAGTTCTGAAACAGATTTATACGTCGAAGACATTCGCAGCTTCGCAGTTTCTGAAAGCCTATTTTTTAAAACAAAAGTTATTAATAAATGCCTATCTGCCTCGTTAATCATATTAGAATACATCTCTATACCATCAATCAATCGTTTCGTTACATCTTCTGAACCGTCCATTACAGGCAACAAACTACAAGCCGTTTTTAAATTGAACTCCATTTTTGAAATATTTATATTTGGACACACACAAAGTTTATTAATTTCCTCATAAATTTGTCTTATATTTTGGAAAATTTCAGTTGCAGATGCAATAATTTTCGGATCCTTTTCCGATTTTAAAAGTAAAAGTAATTCACTACACTTATCAAAACAATTTTTCGCTTCCTTTGACTTAATTTCTATAGTATTACCCAAATATCTTGATTTACCCTTTTTAACTAAATATTTTCTTATATCTTTCAAAATATTAAAATGTTTTATCAATGTTTCTAACATAATCTAAAAATAGAACTACAGAAATTAAATCAACGTTGTATAATTAACATAAAACATAAGTAAAGAAACTTTAAACCATGCAGGTGCAAGTAAAGAAATGCTTACGTTGCCATATTCGCGGCAGGGTATCTTATTGCATGAGTGTTTTTGCACGATTCTTGACAAGTTACCAAAGAACGTTATAAAATAATATTGTCATGCTTAATCTATTTTTAGATCTAAATATTAACTAGGTATGAATAAAAGTCCATAATGTAGGAAAAATTCGGACGTTCACTCGCGAAAATATTACGCACATATGTAAGTATACGCACTGACGCACATTAACTATTATTTTCACCAAACTATTTAGGTAGATACTTTCAAGGTTTTAAGTATTTAAAGTAACTCACGGTCATTTTATTCTTCCATTGTTTCCTCACGCTGACGTCCTCGTAGTGAAGCGCGGATACGTTGCATGGCCTGGAGACCAATTTCTTCTTGAATCCAATGGCGATGGATCTTCTTGTATAGACGTACCAAGAAGTAGCAAGCCACAATGCTAAGGATGGCCAGCATTGCGTAGACGGCAATATTTAGTCGCTGTACGTGTTGCCCAACATCTTTCAAAGTCGCATCATTGTTTCCAGCAGCGTTTTGCGTAATAAATACTTCATCCTTCTCAACGGTAGAACGACACATCGTCTAATTTTCGAAAACTGCCAAAATATTCCTAACTCAAGGCCGGCATGGCAGGGTCGCCATGAGATGTATTGGGCATGGCAAGGTCACCATGCGGTGAATTGCGAGGGTTAAATAAAAGACTTTCGTTCACTTCAGCGAATAGAATTATATTAAGGAAAATTACAGTAAAATGGTTCGTACAAGTAAAATGCTGACGCGTTACAAATACGAGACTTATAATTCTTAAGGAGCGTACTTACTAGCTAAATAATGTAAGGGAGCATACACACACTTCATTATAGTCTGTGCAGCGGTTCGATGTTCATTGTTCATGGCGTGTTCTACCTACGAGCGAAAGACTGCGGCGGAGCAAAGGGCGACATGTACACCGAAATCGCTGCTACAGCTCCTGAACGTCATATAGTACGTCATATAAACGTGAATATATAAAATCCTTGCGTTACTTACTGACTGACAGACACGCTACAGCCGAAACTATTGGGCGCAGGAAGCTGAAATTTGGCATGTATGTTCCTTGGGGGCCGTAGAGGTGCACTAAGAAGGGATTTCCCGAAATTCCCAAGGGATCGGCCAAAACGGGTAAATTTCAAAATATTGCAGGTGTAGCTGTGGCGTCCTCTAGTAATAATATATGATGAGCTATAACGTAATTAAGGCCTATCGTACCAATAAATAATTATGCAATGTTTGTGTTCATTAAAATCGTTAGTCAATCAGACATTCTAATTTTAGTATCGAGAATTGGAAAATGGCCAGTATGGTCGTAATATAACAAATTCTAAACATCCATCTTAAACTTTAAGTATTTAAGCAATCCGGCCTTCACTTGAAGTATAACAATAGTTGTAGCACTTCAAATATGTTCTAAGTTATTGAACCACTGACGCTAAGTATAAGCTGCTAACAGTACCGAAATGTCTCTTAGTTTTCTAAGTAGTTTTAAAGGCCTACTCGCCGCAAAGACATTACTTTGCTATTTGGTTATCGACTAAAGGTCGGATTATATGCCACCGTGGGATCACGCATTCTATATGCCACACTATGGTAGATTATTCACGTGACCCAAACACTAAGGGCAGTCGAGGATACTGCGAAGGTTTTAGGGCGAAGGCTGACTTTCGACTACGTGGAGACTCTCATACTCCCTCTACCAGGCTCCAATTAAGCTTTAAAGTGAACTAGACTTTGTGTGTCGAAGAGAAGCCACTACTCAGGTTTTGAAGCCTAGGGGAAGAGGCGCCCCACAACATAAGTTTGGAAGGCTAGAAAAAAGGATTATGATATACTGCGAGAGTCAGACATCGCCTTTGAAAAATCTGTTTTTTTTTGTTTTGCAATTGAAAGCTACTTCTGAATAAGTTGACCTCAAAAGTGAGGTCATAAAAGCTTCAAACATACATCTATCATATCATCACGTACGCAAGTCGATTCTGACAACTTGCGCGGAATATTGAACAGATTGTGGAGGTACTTTGTGTTTTTGATATTCGACCAAGTATGAAAGAAAAGGATTTAGTACGGAGCTCAGCTTCGAGAGATTTTATTCTCAAGTTATTTCAACGATATTGACGTAAATAGAATATTGAAGTATTTGGAATTTCCGATAGTAGATTATCAAGAGTTCAGACATGCTTAGGCTCTTAGCTTAGAGTACTTGGAGAGTATTGATTTCTAATTTGAACTTTCAATGTGTATTGAGTTACAAATATTTGCTGGTATATAGAAGTGTTATAAAACTTATTTGCATGTTTTGATAGAAGGTGGTAATGAGATAAAGGGTCTACAAATACTATTATACCAGTTTGTATTTACTCATAGCATTCATATAAATTCATCAATCGCATAATAATTTCAAAATAGACGTTGGCATATTAGTATGGGTTAAACCAAGTCAAGGCATAACCACACACATAAAAAATTACACAGTAAAAGTCGGTTAAAAATGTCCAGACTCTGGTTAAGAAGATTATTCCAGCATCAAAACCCCCAAGAACACTTATCACTAAAACGGCAACACAGTCCTTGCAATCAGATGACCTTTACAAACGATCCTAGCGTACAAAAACCATTACCCGATGGGCAAAAATCTTGTCCAAGGACAAAAGCGTGACGCCTGTCTTCGAGCCTGAAGCATCATTAATATCAACGTATTTTGTCCTGATTTCCGCGCACTGTGCCCGATGAAGAGGGACGAATTAAATCAAACCCACGGACTTTTTGTTTGTTTTCAATATGATCTTGCAGGCTTTTAGAAAAAAAAATTGACGAACTGGCCTTTGGAGGCCTGTGAAGCATGGTTTATTTAGTTTCAATGTGGTAAATGTCCAGTATAATTAACGATACCACTAATTTCATAAATAGTTTTAGTAGAAGTAGATCTTTTTGAGCAATCGGATAAGTATCATCCTCCTAGCGTTATTCCAGTTGCCGGGGTGCCGTTTTCTAGTCTAACCGGATTGACTGAATACTTATACATACATACATAGACTCACGCCTGTTTCCCCGAAGGGGTAGGCAGAGGCATATTAAACGCCCACTTTTCGCCAGCGTTTTGATCCCACGTAATAGGTGGCGAGCCTATTGGATATTTTGTTTGCCAGAGTCTCGTCCGTTGATCGGCAGGTGCACCACTTGCAGGTGAGGTTGGCTTGGGACCCTCCATAAGTTCTTGGTGGGAACCCTATGCACCCTATGCATGACTGAATACTCAATACTCAATATTTTATTGCACTCCATAGTTACACAAAAATGTTACAATATCACAGTAAGAGAGACATTTTGGACCCTATGGGGCACGGCAACATACATAATTATGTACAATATTAGGTTTTCCACAGAGCGATTGCCTGTTTGACCTCCGCAATCCAAAGGGAAACCCAAAGTTAAATCCCTTTAGTTGCCGTTAGTTTGGAACAATTGAAGGAGGTATTTCGAAAAAGAAAGAATTTCAAAATCAAATAATCGCTTTTTTCTAATTTGGTAGTACATTAATAACGTTTGTATTACTTATTTTCTCTTTTCCGTTAGTATTCTATTGTGACCTACTTCAGCGAATGAACCTCTTGGCTCTAAAAATTGTTGAACCAAGGCTTCCTAAGGAGCAAACGGCAAAAGAATTTGTTCTAATAACAAATTCGCTTCATATTATGGTCGTGTAGAGCGAAAGAATCCTCTCCTATGTTATTATTATCCAATGTTGTTTACTGTTATCCATTGGGAATGGATTCCTAAAGAATCTTATATGTGACTACGCGAACAATAGGATTTTGTCAAGTATATACTTGATATTCTTAGATTAACCCGTTTTTACGCGGGTTTCGCATGAAACAAAGGTTTTCGTATTGGCAAACGAAAAAGAATATTTTGTATTATAAACATTGGTAGCTATTTAGATCCCAAGTTGTAGGTATTGCTTTTATTTTAATTCTCTTTTAAAGATTATTTATCCATTGCCTTTCTTACGCGTCTCTTCCCCAGGGACTGAATGTGGATCATCATCAGCCCTTTATACTATCCCACTGCTGGGCACGGGCCTCTTCTCATTATGAGAAGAGGCCCGTGCCCAGCTGCAAATAAGGCCCATAGTCCACCAGCTGGCCAAGTGCGGGTGGGCAGACTTCACATGTCTTTCGAGAACATCATGTAGAACTTTGAACATTGTTTCTTACTGCCGGTTCGTATACCGTTGTCGACATGCTCACTAAAATGTAATTTCTTGTGGTGGCGTCGTGTGTCGGGTCATCTTTGTCCCTCTAATATGGCGAGAGGGATGAAGGCTGGCCCATGCGTCATACTCGTGAACGGGTGCTACTTGCGATGACTGGTCGATGTCGGTCTTGCGGCTGTATTAAATTTTAACAGAAGCATTTTTTTATGTCAGAAAAATAAAATGTCGTTTTATGGAATCATTGTGGGTAGTTTAATAATTAATGTTCAAGGAAAAAATTATACATGTTTACAATAAGAAAAAAACATGGTGGCAATATCCTTGCCAGCACCAGTGAGGGACCAAGAAAATCAATGAACGACGAATCGTTCATTGATTTTCTTGGTGAAATAATTTGAAACATGGATGTATAAATGGTGCCACTTTACTCCGTTCACATTCTATTTTAGACCTCTTATTGTTTACTTTAGTGCTGCAGTAGCGACACCTTTTATAAGTCTCTATTTCTATAGGCCAGTGTTCATCTAATCTTTCAAAGCTGATTTCTTCTGGTACACCGTAAATTATTTTTGTCTTTCATGAGTCTCTTCCACTCGATTCTTTTTTTTTAGTTACATATTTTGGCGTTGATTGGAATGATTTTTTTCTAAAGATTTTATTATCCACCAGCTCCCTTGAAAAAGCAATTCTGAATTGTTTTTGGCTCGTAACATTGTGCTCTCGGGTGTATGTTTGATGTAACATATGGGCATTGGTTATTGCAACATCTATAAAAAAATATATTCGGGTCCACCATTTCCGACTTCTTCTACCCACGGAATATGATGTTCTTTTTTGGTCGAAACGATCGACACTACCCATATGTTTTGTATATTCTGGTATTAGTAATGGGCATTTGATAGTTTTTTTTGAACAGCGTAAATCGAAGTTTTCCAAGTTAGGACTTTTTTGCCAAGATTGCTTTTTCCATTCGACCTCATCTGCATCCGATTCATCATCTGATGAAGAAGAAAAGTCTGAAAAGTTTGGGATTTCTCCGGCTTCAGACACAGATGACTGAAATCTTGCAGTTTCCAATGGAGAAAAATTTTAACATCTGCTCTAGATGTAGACGGTTGGGGTGAATTTGTTAGGCCGGGACTTTCTTGTACTTGTTCCGATGCTGAGCTAATCAGAGCATCTTCACCTACTAACACAGAAAGCAAGTCTGAATCTTCAACGCACTCGGTATCTGTCACTACTTCATCATCTTCAGATAAAGAGCCATCTGGTATACCGAATAGATTTTCAAGCTCTTCTTCTATTTGCTTGTCCGCCAATACTTGTCTTCGCTTACTCATTGTCAAAGAAAATATGAAAAGTAAAGATTACTTATATATTTCTATACAAATCTAAAACAAACCGGACAAGTGCAATGGTAATGGTAACTGGTAATGGCATATATGTTGCCACCATGTTGCCACATGATCGGAGCCAATTTTGAGAACAATTAGAAGTTATTGTTAGAAAACTTATAGTATAGCATAATTAGAATACCATTTACTTTACAATAAATATAAAATCGTAACCTGGCTACGTCGCAATATGAAGATATTCTTGGATTTTTATACAGATCGTAAACTGATGATTTTTTTAAAAATACCTCCGTGCAAAAACTTGACAATTGTCAAATGTGTCAATGTTTTATTTTTTTTAATAATCTGTGATAGGTTCATTATCACACAGAATTGGTACTTTTTAAGTAGTAGTATTGTCGTACAAGAAAAAAAATAAAAAAAGTTGGTGGCATAAATATTGCCACTACCAGTAAAAGGGTTATACTATCCCACTGCTGGGCACGGGCCTCTTCTCATTATGAGAAGGGTAAGGCCATAGTCCACCACGCTGGCCAAGTGCGGGTGGGCAGACTTCACATGTCTTTCGAGAACATCATGGAGAACTTTGAACATTGTTTCTTACTGCCGGTTCGTATACCGTTGTCGTCATGCTCACTTAAATGTCATTTCTTGTGGTGGCGTCGTGTGTCGGGTCATCTTTGTCCCTCTAATATGGCGAGAGGGATGAAGGCTGGCCCATGCGTCATACTCGTGAACGGGTGCTACTTGCGATGACTGGTCGATGACGGTCTTGCGGCTGGTATTAAATTTTAATATATAACTGCATCATTTCCATCATGGTTCTGATCACTTTCGCGGATTGCCTGCATTATTAGGTATATATAATGTAAGTGGATGCTCCTGTTTCACCATATCTATTCTGAGGACGCTAACTAAATGAACATCAAAATTAAAATTTAGTATCATGCTTGAGTATTATGTACAGTAAATATATAGAAGGTGTAACAGTTACAGCACCTTTCAAAATGTAAATTATGTGCATTATGCAAAACCTAGCGATGAAAAAGAGTGACCGTGAGTTTTATTGCCCGTTCTTTCTTATGGTTCTACGCCCTTGCATTGCGATAGTGGCAGTAAATGTAAATGTAGTCTTTAAGTAATTATTTTATAAATTTATTATTTTGATGTTCATAAGCGTCACATTGTGACCCAAATGAATAAAGGACTTTGACTTTGACTAAGTCCCAGACATGCAGGTTTCCTCACGATGTTTTCCTTTACCGTTTAGCGAGCGATAATTAACAATTGAAGCCGCACATAATCAAAAAGTCATTGGTGCGCGCCGTGGATTCGAACCCGGAGCATCTGCGTAGCAGCCTGTCGGTCTCTCCACTGGGCTATCGCTGCTTGAATGTGGCTGAACGGTTTCAAATGGAGTGCGTCCTGCCTTTGAAACCGTGTGTGTGTCGGTGTCATAAAGAAGACTCCAGCAAAAAACTACGTGCACTTCAATTATTGTTTCAAAGGCAAATATTTATACTTAAAACTTAATGAATCTTCCTTCAGAATTACAAAGTAATCATCTTAAGATTCTTTTGACAGTTTTTCCCGAATCCTCACAAGGTAATATTATTGAAAACAAACATGTATAGCTACGTTAACATACCCAGCAGACTTTAGGCTAGATTTTCGCCCAAATTCAAGCACCCCTCTAAAACTTGTTTTTCGTTGTACACATGCTTCAATCTGGACGTCTGCCATATTCGTAACCGTCTAGTTTAAACGGTTTACGCTAAACGTAGTAAAAACTGTCTAAAAGACTTCCCGCGGTGCCGGTGCCAACATTTTGTCATATATTTACTGAAGGAAATAGTTTGAGGTTTCATTTCCTTTACCGATGGCCTGGAAGATATTCGGGATATATTACGGTAGATGATAAATGTTTATAGGCAATGGACCGTGTGGTCGGTAAACAAATCAGTGATAATTACTTATGTGGTTATTTATGGCTGTCTAAGACAACTTTAATAGTGTAATGGTGTAAGCGTTTACCTCGCCGTTTAACGCTGTGCCGAAGGTTGTGGGTTCGAATTCCACACAGGGCAACATTTTGGTACACAATTAGTTGTTTTGAATCTGGGTGTATCATATGGCCGTTGCGCGAAGTTTGTAAAGCCGCGACTAAATTTATTCTCATTATTGTTTTTGTGTCTTTTTAACTTATTATTTTATATTGGTTGGATTGGTAAATGGCATGTTCTTTTGCCGGAGTTTCATGACTTTCGTGGTTATGATAATTAGTTACCCATGTACACCAGTCCTACAATATGACGACCATGACCAAACAGTAAGAAGATGATCATGACTACGAAAGCTAAAAATATATTCAATAATTTTACTTTAATTCTATAGCATAAATACCTATAGGAACACAGTCAAAACGCACAGCCTAAACCCTCATCTAAAATTCGCAAATAACGCCATCAATATCATCAAAATTACGAATTATACGAATACACAAAACCGCAGTGCTCGCACAGTGTGTCGTTTTCATGTCACTGGACAAAATACAAGTGCACAGTGACACAGATAGCCAGCAGAGCGGACAACGAAATTAACGATCAATGACCCGATAGCATAGGCATTATTATAGCATCAGTGTTTATGAATGAAATGGACCTTGTGTTATCGTATAAATGTGGTCATCAATTATGTATTGCTTTTCAGATTACTTGGCTATTTAATTGGTGTGAGTTTTGCTCATGTCAGAGTACTTAGTGAAGTTTCAAACCTTGAATTGAAAAATAAATTGTTTCTTAGATATATTTATAACCCGTCAAATAAGACTAGTCGGAGACACTTGCCTAGATCCAACTACTACCGTTGCATTTGTTAAATGAAAATTAGTGTATTTATGCTGTCTTCGAGTTCAAAAATAAAGTCACCGCCTTATCCCTGTTACTTAAATAACACAATTATATAAGTCTAATAATTTAAATATGACCTCCGCAGAAACCGATACCCTATTTTTAACAAGACCTTAAGACACTCATCGATAATTAATACGGCCTTATTATAGCAAAACAATAACAAAGTTGTTTTGTATAATAAGGACAAACCACTCACAAAATCATTGAGAAAATACACCACACGGAACTCGAATTGAAAACAAGAAAAACTGCTAAAGTACGATTAATAACCAGTGTTGCTTACACCCGATGCACAGTGTGGAGCGATGCCAAAACTTGTGGAAAAATATTGCAATTTAAAAATACTGTAATATCTCAAATATAATGTACTATTCTTCATAATTATTGTCATCATTTTTTTTGCTTCGCTTCGCTGGAAACGCAATATGTTACTTTTTACATTCATCTGTATTTTCTTTTATGAATAAGTCTATCTTATTAGAATTAACGGTGAAGCAAAGCATGTAGATTAGTTTTATATGACTGAGATTTTTTTTATAATATTATAGATAGAGGTTATTTGACGCAGGTTCTTTCTAGTTTAATAAAAAACAAGCGTCCAATATATCAAATATATTTTGGCCGTTAATAATGAAATCATGAGCATTTCTTTGTTGGAAATAGGTATATATTTTAGCCACTTAAGAGCACAAAGGCTAAGACAGTATTAAAATACAACAACTTAAATATTCTCTTAAGCGTAGCTACAAGACAGATGTGCATGTTATACCAGGAAATGAGAAGATGCTTCGCACCGAACCGTGAGAGTTAAACAAGTTATAATAACGAGGGTGAACTGAGTACTAACTTACATTGCCATATTACGCCATAGTTTGTTGTTGCGTTACACTGTGCACTCTTGTCAGTACCCCTACTACTAGGAAGGCAACTGAGATAGATGTATCTACACCCTAGCGATTCCTAGAACCGTTTTGAGTAAAGTAACAGTTAATAAAATCGAAGAAGTAGCAAACAAAATATTATTTTGCTTTTCTTTGCCCCTAATTCACCTGCCAATAAACGTCATATAAAGGTGCATGTCATACGTTGACTATTTTATTATCGCATCGTCCGACCGCGATTGAATTTATGTAAGATCGGCCCCGATGCATGGACAACGCACCAGACATTACCAATCAGATAAATTAAAAAGTATAACACTTTGCAATAGCTACCTACCATTTAACACGGACGGTTGTTACGGTTGTAATACTAGCTGTTAGTGTTCGATCTATTTATGGTACATGGTATCAATTGCCTATTTCGACTGTTTCGACTGTGAAATATGTTTGCAAGCTGGGAATAATGGCTCTACGAGGCTTTCGAAACATAGCGTGTGGGTTCCCCAATGTTTGCGTTCCAAAGACTACGCCAGTATTGCGTTCAGAGCTAGAGCCTTCTCAGTTTTCGGCACAGCAAAGGTAGAAACACCTCCTTTCAATGTCTATGTAAGCAAATTAACCGATTTGCTTTAAAAGTGTTTCTGATGGTTAGTGAGAACTACAAGCCAAATTTTTATTATTCTTCGCGTCAATGTGGATGACTCTTAGGTTTATTTATGTATAAGTAACAGAGATTTCACCACCACACTATAGAGAAACAGTAGGTATATATACTGCTTTCATAATTTTAACAAATGATAGAAAGAAAATAATTAGCGGTTTTGTTAGACACGATAGTTGCTTCTATCATTGTATAGAACAAAAACCACTCGACTGCCACTGAGAATAAAAGAAAAGCCTGAATGATTTTGAAGTGCCACAATCAGGCAGAGTGGAAAAATGTTCCTTACAACGAACGAGTCGAATGCGATCTGTTCGTATATAAAATCAAACCAGGCTCCGAGTTCAACAAAAATATATGTGGTCAGTTTACCCACAAAAACAGCTGCCCCCTTAGCCAAATGGCATTCGATTAACGATATCGCTAGTCGCTAAGTGCAAAAATGTATGGAAATGACATAAGACTTCGTTATATCACGTGGTCAACGAAGAAGAAATTCCTTATGTTGACATGGCAACCAAGCGTTATTGAAAGTAGATATTAGAGCGAATGCCGTTTGGCTAGGGCCTCTGATGCAAGCCGGTCGAAATGCCCTGCATTTCAAATAAATCATTTATTTTATCAACGCAATTTAAACTTATTAAATTAAATAGACTAGCTTGGACGATCCGTCCATCGTGCCCTCCAATAACAGCACTGAATATCCCAAAATCAAATCTTTAATAGCTACAATTGTCCGTACTTCTCCCTGGCTGCAAGCCAAACGTCCTGCATAATGCCTAGGACGGCACTTGGTGGCCACGGGAACGAGTTTACGTAATTCTGATAAATGTTGATGGTACCCGCTGATGAAGAATGGTCGTAGACTGAGAGTAACTTTCATTTTGTCGGTTGCAATTAAAGGAGTGAGAGACGCAAGACATTTTAAGGAGCCTTCTAGTTTATCCTTGTGACACTAGACTTGGCGATGTATTTTTGGTTGGATTAACTTAAAATAATGTGTATTGTATGTGTATAAGATATATGGTTTTAATGGAATATCGCTAGCCCTTTAGGTTGCGGAGGTCAGACGGCAGTCGTTCTGTGGAAAAGACAGAACGCCAGAAGGTCCAACCAGATTTGACAGAATAACAATTCTGTCAAATCTGATTGGACCCTGGGCTCCAAGGCGTGTATGTCTCGGATGCAACCGGGATAACCCTGGAACGATGATGATGAAGAAGCTTAGTTTTACTGTGTATGAGTATTTTATGACTGCCTCTGTGGTTCAGTGGATAGCGTATGCGACTGCTGATCGGAGGTCCCGGGTTCGATTCCCGGGTCGGGCAAAAGTGTTACTGGGTTTTTCAGAATTCTCAGTAGCAGCTCGGAGTCTGGCAATGTGCCCGGTAACGGTAATAGGCTCGCCCCCTACTACGTGGGACCTAAAAAATCTTAGCGAAATGTGGGTGATATATTTACACCTCTGCCTACCCCTTCGGAGATGCAAACGTGAGAATATATATTTTATTTTGGGACACACATAGGTAAGTACATTATGGTCTAGTTAATTTTCTCGAGCAATCAAACAATATCGTTATATTTGTTGAAAGCCTATGAGGCGAGGTATTTGATTTTCTGCAACAATGTGGTTAGTTCTGAAGGTTGTATTTTATTAAATTTGCTTTGAACAGGATAACGCATGGACGAAGTTGACTCAGTTCTATTCAATATTAACAATTTGTATTTTTAACGGTCACAAACATGCAATTATTTGTTCGAGTTTTAAGTTTCAAATCGTTTCCTCAAAAGGTTCCTAGATTTCCATCCCATAAAATTTCCATTCCAACCTAATTTACACGTGGTGTAAAGTCCAAAAATAAATCTCGTTACGTTTGAATCTGATAATAATATATACTAGACAAACATCCTTTATATAACTTAAGATTTTATATCTTTCCCGTTATGACATGAAATAGAAGTAGACAGGGCAAGACTTTATTAAATATTTTCTTTATTATTGACGGTAAACAATTTCGCGAAGATAAATTACAAAGACACATTATTAATCTCAAAGTTATTAAGAAATATTTATATACATTTATTTTCCAAACGAAATGAACTATTACATAAAAAGCAACTTAATTATGTCCTAAAATTTAAATAAGCCTATTTAATATATACAATACGAAAAATAAATTAAAATTAAATTTAGAAGGCTTCATGGAAGTCATCCGCATTGCAGTCAATCGGAAGCGTGCCCAGAAGACTGGCGGCATTGCCTCGTTGTATAGCAATGCTTAACTTTTGTGCTAATTACGTGCCAGCCCTCTGGTCACCCGAGGCGTCGATCAGTCTCTTTGCGAGATCCCTAAAAAGGGATCTCGCACTTGGACCCCATGGCCCCAAGGTTTCGACCCCAAACGGCTCAAATACATAATCTCCTACAAGATTTACGTATTTGCGCCGTTTGAGGGTCTCTGCTGAAGCAGCAGCAGCGCCCGCACAACCTGCTCTGCTGGAAAGATGGGATGGCGCAAGGGTATCGACACATGTCGCGTCCCATACCAAAGGCCTACCCAGCTTCCACGGCAGTAAAGACATCCCGTCCGGTCTCTTGCCATCGTCGCGTGCCAAGCCCTGAGGTTCAAGTTGGGCTGGAACGCCAGCGGTGACAAGAGCACGGCGCAGAATGTCGTTGAGGTTGGCGTGTCGTGAAATACGACCCGCGCTCTTGCTGCAAGACCATGGTGACCAAGGCTATCGACGGCCTCTCCGCAGTGACAGTGATAAAGAAAGATTATTTTGGGAAGTCTTGATAACGGAATTATTTGTCTTGAAAGATATTGCGAGCTGTCTGCCTAAAGCCGGCTGCCCATGGTACGTGATTTTGAGGAAGTGAACGGCGCCTTTGAAGTTACCCGACTCATGGTGTAGTTGCAAAGGTGACGCGCACGCCCGTCCACAAAACCACGCGCCATGGGATGCATGCTTTAGGTGCTATGTCTGTAGTGTACTTCATTTATCGATGTAGGGACGGAAATGATGAGGAAATGCATATCCGAGTCACACAAGCATTGTCTGAACGAGTTGACGACTTCTGAGTAAATATGCGAGCTATTTATATTTTTTATTTATTTTATAGACTCACGCCTGTATCCCCGAAGGCAGAGGTGTAATATTACACCCACATTTCGCCTTATTTTTTTAGGTCCCACGTAATAGGGGGCGAGCCTATTGCCGTACCGGGCACATTACTAAACTCCGTAGTGCTACTGAGAATTTCCTAACGGAAAAACGCATTAACACTTTGCCCGCACATTTATGCCGCGAGACCAACGAGCTGTTTATATGTACATTGTAATTATTATAGCATGTGATAATTTTAATAAAGAAATTACAGCAAGAAAGAATTTAAAATTAAATATAATTAACTAACTGATACACATGTAAAAATGAATTGTATGTATGTTTTGTTTTCAGGTCATAACGACAAACCGGACCTAATTAATTTTTAGCAAACAAATTAAATAAAACCTTGAAAACTACTTTCATATGACAGGATATATTTTCATAGCGAAAATAAAACTAGGGAAGCGACCGCTTCAAGTACTTATTGTTTAAATGAGGGTATACAAGTGAAAAAGTATGTTTAGATGGGGTTACAAATCGTTGGGTTATTTGACCCTTAATCTACTGACACCCGCGATATTTCATGATGTTAGTTGAAATTTATTCATTTTGTACTGCAATATCGAACACAGTATATCAGGCAATAAATAACCTTATTATTCAGTACTTCTTTTGTCTTCACGCATTTGTACTTTAATGAAATCATTTAAAAAACCAAAACGAATTTAGGCCACTAAGTTTGCAAGACCCGTTTACACGGCATCAGTATATCTGCCATAACTTTATCTTCAAGACGGATAGCCGCGTCGATCGCTCAGAGGAAGTGAAATTAAGATCGAATAACACAGGAAATTGGTTATAACGACTCTTGTAGCCAGTTATAAGTGTTTCAACTTCAAATGATACCGATGTTTAGTTTGTTAGATATATATTTATATTCAGAGAAAATAGCCACGGAAATTGTATAAACTTTGGTGTTTTAGAGAAAATAGGGGAAATTTTATTACGAAATTTACTTAGTAGCTATTTTTATTCATCTGTAGCATCATTCAATGGAATCTCTTGACTATAAATTATCCAGTCCATTCAAATCTACCCACTGTTCAATTAAAAGTTCTTATATTTAAAAGTTATGATTGAATTAAAAAAAGTAAAGATATTCCGTTGGTATAACATTCAGTGGTGTTCTGTTTTATTGGGGAACAGTTCATGGGCCAAATATTCTGTGGGTGAAAAGTTATTGGTCGAAACATTCTGTTGGTTAAACATTCACTGACGTATAGTTCCGTTGGCAAAACGTTTATGGTTGAAATGTTCGTTGGATGAAAAGTTCATTGTTTAAAGATTATGTTGATCAATGGTTCATGGGCCAATCGAATGTTGGTAAATCGTTGCACACTCCTAAATTCAATATTCGGTCTATCGATTACATTCGATTTGAAGATTTGAGATATATGTATGTTTAGAATAGTTTGTATGGAGCTTATGTCAAATATGTACCTATGTACCTATCTCAAACCTCGAAGTCCATGGAAAGATCGAATATTGAATTCTCGAAATGATGACAAAGTACTTGGACTGCCTCGTTGGTCTCGCGGCATAATTTGCGCGTGGGATTGGGAAGTCTCGGGTTCGATTCCCGGGACGGGCAAAGTGTTATTGGGTTTTTCCGTTAGGAAATTCTCAGTAGCAGCACGGAGTCTGGTAATGTGCCCGGTACGGCAATAGGCTCGCCCCCTATTACGTGGGACCTAAAAATTCATGACGAAATGTGGGTGTAATATTAAACCTCTGCCTACTCTCTCGGGGGTACAGGCGTTAGTCTGTAAAAACAAATGACGTACATTATTGACCTATTCACGGAATGGACAACCAATCCTTGCTGTTTAATAAGGGTTTAATTACGTAACATTTTAACACCATTAATAAGGCAAGAATAAATATAACGAAGATTCTCCGTACTGTTTAAAGCAAAAGAGCGCAAAAAATTCTTTATTATTTTTATCGATAGCGACTGTCATAGTTTACTAAAATAGTACATCGTTTTTAACACGCTTTTATTATGTCGTCGCGTATGTAACTAACTATGTAATGGAATCTAAGCTTACTAATTTAACCATCTTCCAAGAGTCGTAGCGTAATGAAAATTGGCAGCTGTATGTAGTTCTGATGACAATACAATAATATGGTACCATCGAACTGATCTGATGATGGAGCTGGAAGATATATACTGGAACTTCATGATGGAAAATCGTATCATAGCTGTTTTGGATTTCTTAGAAAAGTCTTGAAATGAACTTTGACCACGAGTAGGTTTCAAGGTCTGATGATGAAGCCTGAAGATAGGATCTACCATTCCATGATGGAATATCGTATCATAGTCGTGTTTGCACTTGTGAGAATGAACTGTTAAAAATATTTCGTTATCAAAGACCAAAAAGTATAAAATAAATTAATCGTTTAAAAACACTAGAAAAACACGCTTTTATACATGCACGTAAAAAACTAAAAATAAATTATAGATCGTTCAAGTTGTCTCTATTTCTGGGCTGAAATGTAAGCTATGTGATTTTAATTATAATATTAGACTAGAGGACGCCAGCAGCTACGCCTGCATTTTTTTTAAATTTACCAATTTTGGGCGATCCCGTGGGAATTTCGGAAATCCCTTCTTAGTGCACCCCTACGGTCTCCAAGAAACACACGTGCCAAATTTCAGCTTCCTGCGCCCAATAGTTTCGACTGTAGCGTGTCTGTCAGTCAGTCAGTAACCCAAGGATTTTATATATTAAGATTATAAAAGCGTGGGGCGCTGGAACAGGAAAGACTTTCTTGTTAACAAATACTAATACTAAATTTCTGTCGAACGCTGCATGAGGTCACACAAGAGCATAACATTTATACCAAAGGGAACCAAAGATATCTCGTCCACAAACAAGAACTCTACATTTTGCAACTGTTGACGCATTTCCCTTATGTCTTAAAAATGTCGGCGAATGCCATCTCTCCTCGCTGCTGGCGCATGTTTTGTCTGAGTTCGACAAACTGGTACTTTGAACAGACTGTTTAATGTAGAGCCACCTAGTCGTGCTGCAACTCCAGCTAGAGCGCCAATCTGTGTAACGTGCTTCCCGTAACATCTGTTCACTTGATTTTTCAACAAGTTAAACAAGATCGTTTTTCCTGTTCCAGCGCCCCACGCTTTTACAATCAAATATTATAATGAAAATCACATAGTTTACATTTCAGCCCAGAAATAGAGACAACTTGAACGATCCTTAATTTATTTTTAGTTTTTTACGTGCATGTATAAAAGCGTGGTTTTCTAGTGCTTTTAAAACTATTAATTTATTTATAAGAGAAATAAAAACTTGTTTGAAGTATTGTATAAAAAATAAACGCTATTTTCACTGCTGTAAATACTGGAGAAAGATTCTTGGAATTTATTTGTTTTATGAAACTATTTGGGACCGAATATTTAGATCGGTTTGAACTCAAAACATTATAGGTATTTTTTTAGTTTATTGAATTTGATAATTTCTGCGTCAAATATTCGGAAAATCTCACTGCGGAGGCTTTACACATTTTATTGGTTGTATTTATTTTCTTTTCTGTTAAAGGGACCAGCCACACTCGCTCCATATTATTACATACATACATATTGTATGGCCTAAATACTTGTTGGGATATTAGGTAAAATCGTGTAAAATAACGTTTCACTAAGCTCATTTTAAGTTCCTATTATGTGAGTTTAATTCAACCCTACGAATACCTACTTAAGGAGCAGAAAAGGTACTACTAGAAAGGTTTCAATTCAATGGACTTCATTTTTGACAGCAGTACCTCACAAGCAATCACAAGCGTCGAAGTTATCACTACATAGTATAAAACAAAGTCTGTCTTCTGTCTGTCGGTCCCTATGTATGCTTAAATCTTTAGAACTACGCAACGGATTTTGAAGATGTTTTTTTTAATAGATAGAATGGTTCAAGAGGAACGTTTACATTATAATTTTGCACCCGTGGGAAGCCGGGGTGGGTCACTAGTAATGTTTATAAGATCGAAGCTTTAAGATAAGGATTTAATTTTTCCCTACTATGCGGCTGACACACACATACCATGACTCAATAATTTATTTTAGTACATTAGTACAAAGAATAAGAGACACACATACACACGCAAATACACGTAAGCAACGTAACGTAACGCAACGTGCGAACTTACGCATATTTTTCTATATATATATTAAATATATATGAAAAAAGTTAATTATAATAGCGGCGGTAAAGCGGCGATAGCCCAGTGGCGTACGTCGGACTACCGAGACCATGGTCTCAGGTTCGATCCCCAGGTACGCCGGGCACACACCTCTCACTTTTCGAAGTTATGTGTGCATTATAAATTAATTATGGCTCACTTATTGCTGTGCCTGGTAGATGACAATAGGCTCGCCCCCTATTACATTGGGACCGAAACAAAACTGGCGAAGTGTGGGCAAGGGCGTCGCCAAGGGGAGGGCAGAGGGGGGCAGCTGCCACCTAGAGACCCCTAGAGACTCAAAAAACCCTACAATTCATACTTTTCTCAGTACTTTTCTCATTTTCAATATCAACTTGCCCACCGCTAGGCCATCGGCTGGCGAAGCCCCTGAGTGTGGCCCCACACAAAATTGGGAAGGTAAAAATTGGAAGGAAAGGGTAAAATAGGTAAAAAAGAAAAATACCCTTTTTAGGGTTCCGTAGTCCACAAGGAACCCTTATAGTTTCGTCATGTCCGTCCGTCTGTCCGTCCGCAGCCTAGCTCAAAGACACCTGGTGCTAGAAAGCTGATATTTGACATGAATATAGACATAAGATATTGCAACAAAACTGTAGAATAAAATTTAGGAAAATATTTTTTTAAGCGTATCTCCCCTACATATATAGTGGGATTGAATTTTTTTTTGGTTGAGTACCCCATTATGTGGGGTATCATTAGATAGGTTTTAAAAAAATATTATTAGTTTGCTCAAATCATTTTTCGATCAAGTGATTGGTTTGTCAAATATCAAGCTTTGAAGTGAAAAAAAGGGTTTTTTACCAAAATTTATTTTTAATTATCAGTATTTTTTACATTTTACTTCATAAAAATAGTTCATAATAGTCCCTGTTACCATAATATATATTGAGCTGTGTTGATGACACCTAATAATTGAGTGTTACTACTCACCACCTGCCAGCTGTACATATCACTCATCACTAAACGCATTGTGACTTGAATAAACCACTATGTCTAAACTACAAGACATTGAGTCCGCACAAAGAAGCCTAGAAGAGAGTTTTATGAAGAGGATGGAAGCTCTTGAAGCGCAGTTACACAGTGGTGGCTCGTCCAAAGACACTGTAGCACGGGTGGCCGAGGAGTTCCGGACTTTCCGTGAGCTGGTCTTCAACATGCTGGGCTTACTTCGTCAGCAAATACAGGAATGTCAAAAGCAGCTTGACATTGTGGAGACAAGACACCGACGTAAGGACCTCCTCTTTTTAGGTGTGCCCGAGGCCGAGAATGAGAACTGTGTCGCCACCATCCTGGGTATTATGCACAATAAAATGGAGCTGAAGGACATTGCTGCCACTGACATCCGCAGTTGCCACCGAATCGGCGCTCTCAAAAAAGAAAGCAAGCGTCCTATACTAGTTCGGTTCGCCAGAGTGGACGTTAGATCTTCTGCATGGCGTGCCAAGACTGCTTTGAAGGGGTCGTCGGTTTCAGTAAGGGAATTCCTTACGAAAGCACGTCAGGCTGTATTTGGGAGGGCCCGGATACATTTTGGCTTGAGAAATTGCTGGACTCAAGATGGCAATATCGTCATAAAAGCGTCGGATGGTAGTCGCCACAAGATAGTTGCAGAGAACGAGCTCAGTGGGCTGACGCAGAGGTATCCCAAAGCTTCGAGCAGCACTTCATCAGAGACCAGGAGCGGTGCGGGGCACCCTGCATCTTCTGGCGCACCCGGGAACGCCAAGTACTTGCCGCGTAAATAGTATTTTCTGTACATATTTATGTTTTCGCTTCTCTGTTATCCTTGTGTTTACCGTTTATTAACATCATTACTTATTCCTCAACGCACCCTCAATTATTTTTATGTTAGTCTTGTTTACAAAAAGTTTTACTTTAATATTTTGACAGTTATCAACTTTACGATGACATTTGTATTGACATAAGAGAATGCGTTCGGGAACGCGCTAAAAATGTCTTTAAAATTGCCTAGTGTCATTTGCGTTTTGTTTCTACACTTCGTTTTTATTATGTTTTGTGTATGAGTCTGCTGGCAGGTGGTGCAGCAATAAAGGACAGCATATAAGCGTATGCGTGCTCTTTTCCATATAGTAGGTTTATAAACTAGTTTATTTGCATATTAGTTATATATCTATTTATATATATATATATTTTTTTTTTTACTATCTATTTTTATTATTTATTTAATATTATTTTTATTATATGTTATCTGATGATGATTCTTTCCTTTCAGCTCATGAATCCATTAGTTCCTCAAGTAACGGTAGTTTTTGTTCAACTACAGAGTCTCTTAGTGACCTTGTCAGGCGTACATTTGATCAACCTACATCGAAGTTCTTGAATGTCTGTCATATCAATGCGCAGAGTGTACCTAGTCACTACAGTGACTTGTATGACACTTTCAGTAATGCTAACGTTCATGCCATTCTGATTTCAGAGAGCTGGCTGAAACCTCATCTTCTTTCTACCACCTACCCCCTTCCTGGTTTCGTTCTTATTCGTAATGACAGGGTAGACAGGAGAGGCGGTGGTGTGGCTATTTATCTTCGCAGCTCGCTGCCTTTCAAAATTCTTCTGTCTTCTCCACCTAATTATTCTGCTTCTGCGGAGTATCTTTTTCTCGAGGTTTCAGTCAATGGAGCCAAAACCCTCCTTGGTGTCGTTTACTGTCCTCCCACTGTTAATTATTTCTCCAGTCTCGAATCGATTCTGGAATCTTTAGGGTCTGAATACGCACATCATATCATCATGGGAGATTTCAACACTGACCTCGCCCTCGATTCCCCACGTTCCCTTCGACTCCTAAAATTAATTGAGTCTGCCAGTTTTCACACTCTTCCTCTTAGCCCTACTCACCACAATATTGAAGGTGTGGACACTTGGCTAGACTTAATTATTACCTCAGACCCCTCCCTAGTCCATTCCCATGGCCAATTCCCTGCTCCCGGTTTTTCTCACCATGATCTCCTCTTCCTTTCCTATAACCTTAAACCACCTAAACGCCGTCCTAAGGTACTGCACTTGCGTTGTTTTGGAGGTATAGATCGTGACTGTTTGGAAAAGGATGCCTCTGAACTCAATTGGAATCAGGTTACGGCGGCTACCACTGTGGATGAGAAGGTAGATACGTTTAATAATATAGTCCTGAATTTATTCAACAAACAGCCCCCGTCAGGAAAATAAAAATAAGACGTCCTCCGGCTCCATGGATGACTAGAGGTATACAGATGGCAATGAGGCGCAGGGATCGAGCATTTCGGCAGTTCCGACGGGATCGGTCTGACGAAAACTGGAACTTCTTCAAGGCTGCAAGAAATCGGTGTAACCAGATGGTGCGGAACGCTAAACGCCGCCATATTCTAGACAACATAAATTCCTCTTCCCCTGCCAATATCTGGAAGTTCCTCGGGACTCTAGGTATTGGCAAGCAACGTCACACAGATTTTCAGATGACGGTTGGTTTGGAGGATTTAAACCAACATTTCTCCTCTACTATTCAATTGGATCTCCAAAACAGACGTCGTACTATTGATTATGTGGCTGGCCTGCCTCGGCCTGACACAACTCCCTTTAGTTTTTCTCCAGTGACACCGAGTGAGATCAAGAAGATTGTCCTTTCCATCAAGTCCAACGCGGTGGGATACGATGGCATTAGCCGTCGTATGATCACCCTTATCCTTGATCACCTCACCTTTCCTATATCCCACATCGTCAACTTTTCACTAGCCAATTGTACCTTCCCTTCCTTGTGGCGCAAAGCATTTGTAATCCCATTGCCTAAAATCCAGAGTCCTTCTCTCCCAAAACACTATCGTCCTATCTCTATACTTCCCTTCCTATCCAAAGTGCTAGAAGCTAGTGTGCATAAGCAACTATCCAGTTTTGTACATCAAAACAAGCTTTTGAGTCCATTGCAATCTGGCTTCAGACCTAGCTATAGCACTACCTCCGCCCTCCTTAAAGTGACTGGCGATATTAGGGCGGGTATAGAGGAGACGAAGGTCACTGTGTTGGCCTTGGTTGACTTCTCGAACGCCTTTAATACCGTTAGTCACGACATCCTTCTGTCAATCCTTTCCCATCTTCTGATCTCGCCTGGTTCACTGGAATGGTTCTCAACGTATCTTCAGGGACGACAGCAGGCGGTCCGCGTTGATGAAATTTCAACAAGTTGGCGTGATCTTAGCTCTGGTGTCCCTCAAGGTGGCATACTCTCTCCTTTACTTTTCTCTATTTTTATTAACCTCTTGAACCTTAGACTTCAATGTTCGTATCATCTTTACGCCGACGACTTGCAGTTGTACTCCCAGGCGAGAGTGGATAACGTGGCTTTGGCGATAGCAGAGGTGAACAGAGATTTGGACACTATTTTGGCATGGTCCAAAGATTTCGGCCTTGATGTCAATCCTGCCAAATGTCAAGCCATAATCGTAGGCAGTCAATGCATGATACGCAGACTAGACTTAACAACCCTGCCTCCGGTTACGTTTAATGGGCTAATAATTCCGTTTAGTCCTGTCGTCAAAGACCTAGAATTGCATATTGATTCCACTCTCGACTGGCAAGCCCAGGTTACTAGTGTTAGTCAGAGAGTCACCGGTACTCTCCGCGCCTTATATCGCCTTAAAAATTTTCTGCCTCCCAAAACCAGGACAATGCTTGTGCAGACCTTAATCTTTCCCTTAATCGACTATGGTGATATGTGCTATTATGACCTGGACGCAGAACATCTCAACAAATATGACCGACTTCTAAATAACTGCATTCGATTCATTTATAATCTTCGCAAGTATGATCACGTATCTGCTTTCCGTTCTGAACTCAAGTGGTTACCCATACGTCAACGCCGGAGTTTGCGTGCTCTTACTACTCTCTTTTCTATTCTTACTGTCCCTTCTCCTCCTGATTACCTAAAAACATACTTTCAATATCTCTCTTCTACTTATGAAAGGGAACTTCGTTCTTCTCACAATTTACTTCTTGCTTGTCCTACTCACACTTCTGGTTTTGTCAATTCCTCCTTCATAGTTCAAGCTGTACTGCTTTGGAATAGGCTCCCTCCTGAAGTCAGAATGTCCACCAACCGCTATGCATTCAAAATGAAAGTCCGAGAGCTCCTATTTAGTAGATTGAGGGAATCAGCACATCATACGCATCAGTTATAGTATATTATATATATGTGTATATATATTATATAATTATGTATTTATATATGTATAGTACTTATATAGATATCTATAATATGTATTTATTATATATACTCATATGTTGCAGTATTTATCTGACTACTATAGGTATAGATATAATTATGTATTATCTAAATTAGGTATCTGGTTTATATAATATATTTCTTTTATCATTATTCGACTTTCTACACTGCTTCGAATGCACCTACCACATTTATTTCTGCACCACCTAAAGGTCGACTGTCAGAGAATGCCTAATGGCATTAAGTCCACCCATGTACACTTTAGTGCATAAAGATTAAATAAAGATAAAGATAAAGACCCTAGAGCTGGATTGATCCGACACTATACCAAAGATATCCCGGACGTCAGCATGCACGAGATTAGTGTAGCCCTAGAACAACTAAAAAAACAACAAGGCACCGGGTGATGACAGCATAACTACAGAGCTTCTAAAAGCTGGCGGCACACCTGCCGAAGAAATGCTTCGGAAGCTATTCAATTCCGTCATACTCGAGGGTAAAACGCCACAGGCATGGCACAGAAGGGTGGTGGTGCTTTTCTTCAAAAAGGGTGACAAAACCCTTTTGAAGAACTACAGACCCAGTCCCAGACTAAACTACACTTCTGAGTCACGTCTATTAGTTGTTTCCTAGGGTCATCAAAATCGTTTCGAGAGCAAGTTAGACGACTTCCAGCCTCCCGAACAAGCCGGATTCTCTAAAGGCTATAGTACTATATACCACATACATACGCTGCGGCAGGTTATACAGAAGTCCGAAGAGTATAACCAGCCTCTATGTTTAGCGTTTGTGGACTATGAGAAAGCCTTTGATTTGATCGAAACCTGGGCAGTGCTGCAGTCTCTCCAACGGTGCCAAATTGACTATCGATATTTCGAAGTGCTGAAGTGTTTGTACGAAAACGCCACCATGTCAGTCCGCCTTCAGGACCAGAGCTCAAAACCTATTCGGCTACAGCGAGGGGTGAGGCAGGGAGATGTTATATCTCCGAAATTCTTCACCGCTGCGCTGGAAGACGTTTTCAAGCTTCTGGATTGGGAAGGACTCGGCATCAACATCAACGGCAAGTACATCACTCACCTTCGATTTGCTGATGATATCGTAGTCATAGCTGAGACCATGGAAGACGTCAGCCCAACGCTCGATGGTCTCTTAGAGTCTCCCAACAAGTAGGTCTTAAGATGAACATGGACAAGACGAAAATCATGTCTAACGTTGTAACGTAGTCCCTACTTAGGGGGTGTTTAAATGAGAAACGTGGTTAAATGTTACAATAAAAATTAATTTAATTCGTCAAGTAAATCTAAACATCATTTAGCAAGCGTTCTACTTACAAAAAAATTACAAAAAAATGCTATTCGAAAAGATATAAACAGGGTCGAGTGATTCGGCGATGGTAATGAATTTGTTGAGGATCCGCTCCCGATGGTTGTCCAGGAATAGCAGCTGGTGTACTTAGCTCGGTCTGAAGACGCCAAAAGAGGTCCCCCATCGCCGCGCGGCCGTATTTATTGTCCGTTGCAGGGCGCGGGCGGCGGGGTCGACCGGGCCGAGTGATGCGTCAAGGATTGACGTCACACATTCCCCCCTTTAGGCCAGAATTTTCCCGGAGGGAAAATTCTGTGGCTGGTAGGTGGCGACTGCATTCCGGGACCCTGACACAGATGAGTGGTGGTGGTGTCAGTAGGTTAAATACAAGGCAACTACTAACCCTGAAAAAAAGAAAACCCAAGTATAACCCTCGGCCATTCATACGTCACCAAACATTGAACGTTCCTATTACCTGACATTCATCACATTCAAAAGGCCTACACACAATCATACGCATGAACAAGCCAACATTTATTCACGATGCGAGTCGCATTCATTATATTACACGACGCGCGAAGAGGTATTATACGTGATACGGGCTCGATAAGTGAAATTAATTGAAAATGTATAAGTCGTAAACCAATATTACGATCTTACTATATTTCGATACTAACAATCATACGATCAGTTGGCAATATCACAAACAAATTGCTCATTAACAAGTTCGATGCAATATTGCAAGGACAAATTGTATTCATTTAAAATGGAATAACAATGATTACGGCGATGGAAATTTGAGCCGGCGAACACGTGAGTCATCGCTGCGCGCTTGGCGCTGACCGCATTCCATTGCCGTGAGTCATTATCTAGTTTCTGAACACGATACAAATTAATTAAAGGCAAATGCACAATTCGTAGTAAGATGTAATGAATAATATATCATCGTAGGAGATAGTCGATGATATAGTACACACTACCATTGTTAAAAAAACACAAAACAATTAGGAGTAAGATGTTCTGAATAATACATCATCGAAGTAGACGGTCGATGATATAGTATACACTACCATAGTTAAAAAACACAAAAAAGTTCGGAGTAAGATGTAATGAATAATACATCATCGAAGGAGACGGTCGATGATATAGTATACACTACCATAGTTAAAAACACATAAAAAAACACAAGCGAGAATCGAACCACAGACCGATCCGACAACAACCTTTTAGCCACTGAGCCATAAAGGAAAAAAAAATATTTTATTATATTTCGATCAGTCATTACTAAAGCTATATGGAACAAGATAATTGGGTACATGATTTAGCTGTAATTAGGAATTAAAGATTTTATACTATTTGTAACAAAGTGTTTTAGTGATTAGATCATTAGTGATGAGCGTTAATCATTACATTCTTAAACTTTGTAGTGAGTTAATTTAAGATCTTTTATATGGAAGTCACCAAGAGAAACATATCTGATATTTAGATAGTTAGATATTTAGTTAGATAAATAACAGATTGTGCAACAATATTAAGTTTAGCAAACCTCTTCGACAATTTATAACAGTAATATTTATTCATGTTTTATGTTAGCATGTTTATATAAATCGTCAACACAACACAATGCTACATCTTGCGAGCTTCAACTCGGAAACAATAGCACTATTGTTGGCCTTCACAAATAATTATGTAGGTAATTATAACTTCGCATACATATGCGTCTTACATTGTTGTTAATGACACTGTACCCGATCGTTTATAAACACATTTATGCTGTAATAGAATAAGATTAAATTATTTTATTCAGCTTTTAGGTTTAAAATAGTTGATTGTGAAATACGAAAGGGGATTTACTTAAACTTGTACATCAATTAATTTGCTTTAGTTATTAAAGTATATAAATTATTGATTTATGTATAATTACCAACTTTTAGTTATTTAAGTATTGAAATTATTTATTCAATTTGTGTGTACACAACCACTTTAGTTATTTAATGAGGTATAAAAATTATTTATTTGATTTATATGTAAATAGCCACTTATTTATTCAAGAATAGAAGTTATTGATTCAATTTATGTGCAAATACCCACTTTAGTTAAAGTTTGTTTCAATTCAATTAAGTTTGATATAATAACATTTGCGTAAACATAAGAACACATTATAACCAGCACTATTTAAGATGGTTTAGTAAAACCAGATGCATAGCATTTTGTAAAAAGGAAACAAGTTACATATTGATAATTAAGTATTTTTCCGGCCGTCAGCGGTTTAATTTTACCATTTTTTTATCATTATATGTTTTATATATTTCAATAGAAACCAGACATTGAAAGAAACAATCCTAGCGACACAAAACATTACAAAAAAAAATATAATTCAATAATTGCGACGCAGGAATTTAATGTTTGAGTTAACAAAGAACAGCAAATGCATAAATAGATGCATTTGCAAATAACATACCGATAGGCAGTAACAAGGAGATAAAATCGAAGACCAAAAACAACGATTGTAGCATAATAAACATTTGACACAACGAACAACCAATAATTCTACGATGATATTCGTATTTAATACAAAAACAGACAAAGATAACATTCGTTCATTATTGTCAGTGAGCAACCTGCATGTGAAACGTGTATAATTCATTAATAAATGAACGCGGAATTCTAGCTAAATACCTAGTACGTAACACGCTAGCATCTTTAGGTACGTTCATTCTCAGCCAGTCTAATTATGGTAGGTACACGTGGTATAATAAAAATGCAACTTTCTTAGTAAGAAAGAAAAAGAATAGTTAATTTTAAAAGATAATCGCCGTAGTAGGCGGTAAAAGTATTTAATAATACCGACTATATAGAAATATATCGCCGTACAAAAATCACTAGCAGAAGGTTATAGTAGAAAAATGAAAAGAAATGGAAAGAGAAGGGTATGAATTCGTTCCATCAGTCAGCCAAAGCAGTTATTAATAGCAATAATTACCTGCAGCAATTAATTACTGTAGTGGCATTTAAAAAAGCTAATCGCGAAGCATACGATCAACGAAGGTGACCTTAGCACGTCGTTAGAGGACGTGAAGCCTTAAATCGCAATACAAAGAATGCGATTAATGAATGTGACCACAGCGCGTCATTTAGTTGACACGTAGCCGCAAGCGAAACGATTATAACTTGTTACTTATGCGGTTGATACAAAATTAATTATCACACGCGGCAACAGAAATAGTTATAATATTAAAATGCTTACCAAGCGTAGTAAGCAAAAATACATACCACTAAAACACTAACACTGCTTTGGAACGATTTCACACATACACAGTTAAAAAAATAAAAAAAGGACTCACCGGGCAGCGGATTCTCAACAAAACCCTACCTATATATTCCCGTGGGCGCCACTGTAACGTAGTATCACCGTTGGGTGTGTTTAATTGTATTGTAAAATGTTTATTTCAGATTAAGAACATCAATCCATAAAAGAAACAAAATAAAAGTTAGTTTGTATACAGTCAGCACAGAGAAACAAGAATACATTAAGATATGTATTATAGCAAATGGCACAGAAATGATAAATTAATACATCATAATAATACTTATACAATTATAATGTCAATGAAAAATAAAAATACATATGTCAATAGATCTATGTTCAATCTCATCAAAGTAAAATTTCAATAAAATATCAATAAAAATAAATATAAGAAAATAATAATAGTCATTCATAGTCAATTTTTACAATAACAATAATATCAGTCTTGTCCGGTCATTATACACATCCACTTGTTCTGTATAGGACAGTCAAAGCGCGATGCAATCATCTTCAGGATGCCATTGCTACTGTCTCTCAATCGCCTTAGTAATGAAGCTACTCTTTTACGTATAATAGCTTGATAGCCATCCGTATGAGCTTCGGCAAACATTAGTGACGCGCTGCAGTAGGGAGGCAGCCGCATCAGCATCCTGAAAATATTGTTATATTGTACACGCAGGGCACTGGCGGCCCGACGGGTATGATTTACCCACAGGCTGCTCGAGTAGAAAGACTGGCAGTATGCCTTAAACAGAGTAATTTTCACACATGAGGAGCAACGAGCGAACCTGCGGGCAACCATATTCCCTCGCACCGCCAATGCCCTGCGCTCGCGCTCCAGATCGGCATCATCGGACAAGTCATCGGTTACAATATGCCCTAGATATCTAAAACTGATAACCCTTTGCAACTCCTCGCCGCACAACATAGTTGGTGGAACCCGAGCGGACACATGTAATTTTCCTTTGAAAATAAGTACCTTGCTCTTTTTTGTATTATATGTCAGTCCATGCTCCACCGCATATGACTCACAGATGGTCAAAAGCTTACGAATAGAACCCCCTGATGGTCCCAGCAGCACCATATCATCCGCGTAGCTGATGTTATTAACGCATACATTATCAATATGACAACCGGTATGGGTGCTGCTGAGCTCATCAATAAGGTCATTTATATAAAGGTTAAACAGCAGAGGAGAGGTCAGTCCACCCTGTCTTACCCCACATTTGATTCGATACGGGTCTGACAAGGCCCCCGCCCATCTCACCTGGTTCCGCTGACCTCGATACCAATCTTTCAACAGAGATACGACCTCAGCCGGCACACCCGCATTTCCCAGCTTAACCCAAAGCTTGTCATAAAGGACTGTGTCAAAAGCTTTCGACAAATCTAGGAAACACGCGTATACCGGTGTCCTCCTATCAGTGTAGTACCTGACAGCCTGCTTAAGACATAAAATCGCACTTTCAGTAGAAAGCCCCGTCCTAAAACCAAACTGAGCTTGGTGCAGCTTTACGTTTTGAGAAAGAATGTCATTAAGCAGGCTGTCAAGCACTTTGGCCATAATAGTCGCAAGTGAGATGGGTCGGTAGTTGTTTTTGTCCGAGATATCTCCAGTTCTATTCTTGATCACGGGCACCACAATGGTTTTCGTAAATTCCTCCGGTAAGTACCCATGACAAAGACAGAGATTAAAAAACCGGTCAAGTGCGAGTCGGACTCGCGCACCGAGGGTTCCGTACAAACCTGTAGGTATAGAAGTAAAAGTTCACCAGTCATAGTTATGGTATTTTTATTTCCAAATGAAATCCATAACGTTACAGTATGGAAAGCTGGAGGAGCATAAATTAAATAAAAAGGGGTCTTTGTCGTTTGTAATCAGTCATTCTTTATTTTATATTAACATATATCGCTTATTTTATAATATAACTTAAATACCTAAACCAGCCTTGCAGCAGCCTTGCAAAAGTCTGCTGGTGAATGATGGTAAGATTTTTCATCAAAGTTATTGATTTACAAAGTTTTTAGTGACTATTAGAAATCTGTTATATAAACAGCATTTTTCTTTGTCCAGTTAACAGAAATGAGGTTATAAAAATAGTAAGAAAATTCAAAAATAAAAATAGCTGTGGTATTGATGATATTCCAATAAGCGTTGTAAAGATCAGTATTGAATACATTGCAGATGCCCTTGTCCATATCATAAACCTCATGTTTGAAACAGGAACTTTCCCTGATAAACTTAAAGCAGCAGTCATAAAACCTATCTACAAAAAAGGCTCCAAACATGAAATCAATAACTACAGGCTTATAGCTCTTCTACCTAGTTTTTCTAAAATATTTGAGAAAGCCCTACATAACCGAATATCTAAATTTCTCATCAATAACAAAATCTTAAATGAAAATCAATTCGGCTTTCAGAGAGGGAAGTCAACCTCATTAGCAATATTTAATTTTTTGCGAGGTATATGGGAAGGCATCAATAAAAAAAGACAATGCACTGCTGTTTTTTTTGACATGTCAAAAGCATTCGACTGTGTGAAATTTGACATATTATTAAAACAATTGGAAAGGATAGGTGTCAGAGGTATACCCTTAAATTTAATGGAATCATACTTGTGTAATAGAACTCAGGCTACTAAATTAGAAACTTATAATAAAGACACCAAAACAATAGAAACCGTATATTCTAGCTTCGAAAAAGTTGTACTGGGTGTGCCACAAGGTAGTATACTGGGACCTCTTTTGTTTTTGATCTATGTCAATGAATTGCCAAAAATTGTCAATTACATGTGTATAATGTACGCTGATGATGCAACCATATTTATACAAAATGATAAATGCATAAACAATATCGAGATAGAAGTATCAAATACTCTGAAAACTGTTACACACTGGCTTCTATCCATTAACCTAAAAGTAAATCTTACTAAAACTAAAGTTATGCAGTTCAGAAATTACCAAAGGAAATTACCACCCCTAAATATATGCGAAAATAATACTAAAGTTGAAGAAGTTACTCAAATTAAATTTCTTGGTGTCTCCATAGATCAGCATTTAAATTGGAAGAGCCATATAGAAAATTTAAACAAAAAACATATCTAGCTTCTGTTACGCCCTATCAATACTAACTGAAAGTGCTTCAACGGGCATAGCAAAATCAGCGTATTACGGCTACGTGTATCCATTGTTAACATATGGTGTCATATACTGGGGTAACTCCACAAATGTCGAATCAACTTTTATTTTACAAAAGAAATGTTTAAGAGTTATCTATAATATGCAAACCACCGAGTCCTTAAGAGTTGTCTTTAAAGAAAAAGGTTTCTTGACGCTAACTTCTGTGTATATATTGGAACTTAGTCTCTTTGTTTAATGTAATTCTGAATATTTTGATGTTAAATTTAATCTAAAACCTAATGTAAGAACGCAATACAAATATTATAATTTAAGTATGCCATTAATCCATAAATCAATTTACTACAAAATCACATATGTCACTGCTATAAGAGTATTTAACCATTTACCTCTAGAAATTAAATAACTAAATGGCAATTTGTTTAAAATAAGATTAAAAAGTGGTTATTGGAAAAAGCATTTTATAACATGCATGAATTTTTTAGTTGTAAGCATTATTAAAATCTAATCTAATATTATATAATTGCAATGCCCGTAACGGGTAAACTTTTGATACATTATACATATTTAACATCCATGTACTTTACTTACTACACAGTTATGCAATAAATGTCTTTGTCTTTGTTACAAAATACTTATAAAGTACAGAATAATTAGCAAAAAGGTTTGAAGACTATGTAATTATTTGAAATCGCAATCTCAATCAGCCTATCGCAGTCCACTGCTGGACATAGGCCTCTCCCAACACGCACTACAGCACACGGTCCTCAGCCTTCCGCATCTTTTATCTAGGCTATAAGACGTATAAGACGTTCGTACCAAGATTTTGAGTTCACGGGAAGTACCCTGTAGGTTTTGATTCCCTTGCGAGTAGTCGCGAGTTTAAAAATATAAATATATTGCTCTTTCTTTTGATTGCGTAGACATAGAAGTTTTGGGTGTTATATACCTGAGTATTTGATATGAATTTCAATTTAATACCTCTACGCGTTCAAGGGAGAGGGGTAGTAAGTTTAAATTTATTAAAAATATTTTTTTATATGCTGTAACTAAAACATTACGGTTTTCGCAATTTTTCCTTTGTAAGTGATATAAGACGTTGCTTCGTACCAAATTTCAATATTTTGAGTTCACGGGAAGTACCCTGTAGGTTTTGATTCCCTTGCGAGTAGTCGCGAGTTTGAAAATATGCTTATATTGCTCTTTCTTTTGATTGCGTAGACATAGAAGTTTGATTTTGTTACAGCCTAACGGGGTTATATACTTGAGTATTTGATATGAATTTCAATTTAATACCTCCACGCGTTCAAGAGAAAGGGGTAGCAAATTTAAATTTATTAATTTTTTTTTTATATATGCTGTAACAGAAAAATTACGGTTTTCGCAATTTTTCCTTAATATGTGATATAAGACGTTACTTCGTACCAAATTTCGAGATTCTGAGTTCACCGGAAGTAACCTGTAGGTTTTGATTCACTTGCGAGTAGGCGCGAGTTTGAAAATATGCTTGTATTGCTCTTTCTTTTGATTGCGTTGACATATAAGCTTGATTTTGTTGCAGCCTTACGGTGTTATATACCTGAGTATTTAATATGAATTTCAATTTAATACCTCCACGCGTTCAAGAGAAAGGGGTAGTAATTTTAAATTTATTAAAAATATTTTTTTATATGCTGTAACTAAAAATTTACGGTTTTCGCAATTTTTCCTTTATAAGTGATATAAGACGTTGCTTCGTACCAAATTTCAAGATTCTGAGTTCACGGGAAGTACCCTGCAGGTTTTGATTCCAATGCGAGTTTGAAAATATGCTGCAATTTGCAGCATATACAGCTGTATCTTTTGATTGCGTTGGATTAGAAGTTTGATTTTATTACAGCTCTATGGAACCGTAGATTGGAGTATTTAGTATAAATTTCAGTTTGATACCTCCACGCATTCCTGAGAAAAAGGGTCTTGACAGACGGACGGACAACAAAGTGATCCTATAAGGGTTCCGTTTTTTCCTTTCGAGGTACGGAACCCTAAAAACATGGAAAGAACGCGAGGCAGGTGAACTCCTGCATGCCTTAGGTGCTCGACACTGAGACCATCATGCCCAGGTGATTTACCTCTCTTCATACCATTGATAACTTGTTTTATATCTTTCGCTGAAAAATTCACATGCCTTTCCTGGGCGATGGTCCCAGTAACGGGCAACCGAGATACGCCTGATTGGTACTTGGGTTCCATTCTGAAGTGTTCACTAAAAATATTAGCAATCTCACGGTGATCACTAACACCATTTATACTCACAGGGAGGCCAGGCTTATGGGTCATATTACTTGTTTCTTTCCAGAATTTAGAAAAATTGTTAACAGAATGATGTACTGCAAGCGCATCCATTTTAAATTGTTCCTGCCTATCTTGGCACCATTTTAGCTTTTGTTTAAACAATTTCCTACTTCCCATCATGTCAATATATGTCTGGCCATTATTAGGTTTACCATCTTTCACCCAGGCCAAAAACCTCAACCTGGCCTCCTTATGGTAATCTGCAACGTATCTAGACCAACCCGCAATATAACCACCTCTCCTCCGCGATTCAACCCTCTTGTGCGTAGCTATAGCCGCTTCAGACAATATAGTAACCAGTCTCAGATACATATCTCTTAAAAATAACTTATGCTCAAAATCAGAGCACATTCCATCACAACATTTACTCATTATATCCGGAAAATGAATTTCCCTAAGCTGAGCATAACATGCCTCATGATAATGCCGGACTTGTTCATCTGTACGCTCACCCCATACAACCTTGTTGATCCCAGTTTCATACACTGGTATTTGTTCATACGACACTAAATCCAAGTTACAATCAATTAGCAGTGGAAAGTGGTCAGACCATTGCACGTCATACTCGACTTGTACATTGGTAACAGTGGAAAGCGCTGCATTCGAAACTATGCAATAATCTAACCATCTTACACAACCATGTGCTTCACTAATAAAAGTGAACGTATCAGAATTGTCAGTAAAATTAAAGTCTACTACAGTCCAGTTCTGGTCGTCACAAAATTCCAGTAAGTGATCACAAAAGAGCTCACCTGGATGCGCATTGTAGTCCCCTTTAAATGAGAAACGTGGTAAAATGTAACAATAAAAAATTATTTAATTCGTCAAGTAAATCTAAACATCATTTAGCAAGCGTTCTACTTACGAAAAAATTACAAAAAAATGCTATTCGAAAAGATATAAACAGGGTCGCGTGATTCGGCGATGGTAAGGAATTTGTTGTGGGTCCGCTCCCGATGGTCGTCCAGGAATAGCAGCTGGTGTACTTAGCTCGGTCTGAAGGCGCCAAAAGAGGTCCCCCATCGCCGCGCGGCCGTATTTATTGTCAGTTGCAGGGCGCGGGCGGCGGGGTCGACCGGGCCGAGTGATGCGTCAAGGATTGACGTCACAACGTCCATGTCTTACCTGCTCCTATCCAGGTTGGGAACTCCACACACGAAGTTATCGACAAGTCCAACTTCGAGAAAGAGGTCATTCGTCGAATCCAACTCGGTTGGACGGCGTTCGGTAAGTTACGGCATATCTTCACGTCCGATATCCCGCAGTGTCTCAAGACGAAAGTTTTTGACCAGTGTGTGTTGCCAGTGATAATCTACGGCGCTGAGACGTGGTCGCTAATTATGGGCCTTATCCCAAAGCTCAGGGTCACTCAGAGGGCGATGGAGAGAGCTATGCTCGGAGTTTCCCTGCGAGATCGAATCAGAAATGAGAAGATCTACAGGAGAACCAAAGTCACCGACATAGGTCTCCGAAAAGCCAGGCTGAAGTGGCAGTGGGCAGGGCATATAGCACGAAGAACCGATGGCCGTTGGAGCAGGCGGGTCCTGGAGTGGCGACCACGTACCGTAGCAGGCAGCAGGGGTAGGCCTGCTGCAACGTGGACCGACGATCTGGTTAAGATCGCGGTGCGTGGTTGGATGCGGGCGGTTCAACATCGGTCTGTGTGGAGAACCTTGGGGGAGGCCTTTGTCCAGCAGTGGACGTCTCTAGGCTGACATGATGACACATAGGTATATCTTGAAAACATTTCAAAACTAATAAATGAGTAACAATTACTTAGATTTTTCATTTCAGTTCAATAATTACAATGCAACCTAGACAGTAAAAATAAAATATTAAAACTGCACAATTCGTTTGAATCCCTCATTGGACAGTTATAGCACGGTAATTATAGTGCTATAACTCTTCTCTTGTTCTAATGAGAAAACAATGTCCGCGTATGTTGTTCTGTAGATGATTGCAAACAAAATAAATTATAAAATAATTGTTGTATTTTTTAATAAATACTTACATACAGGTCAGTATTTATAAAAAAATACTACAATTATTTTAAATTAAACTGATTTTAATTTTTACCCGGTATAAATTAAAAATGGGTAGGTAAAAATGGGTATAAATAGGTATTAACCCAAAGTCTGGGTTTTTACCGGGTATATGCCCATCTCTACTGCCTACCCCTTCGGGGATAAAAGGCGTGAAGTTATGTTATGTTAATTATAATATTAAAATACGACGAACAAGTCGTTCCTTATAACATCTATTAAAACGAACCACAGGAATCCGCCAATCGAATATCAGCAGACCGTATAAAATTTTATGAAAGTCCTAAGTAGAAAAGTAGTAGTAACCAGAATTGGTACAAAAACCGAACTTTTACGTTTCTGGGGTTGAGTAATGTGTCTAAATCCATTCTTTCATCATTTGTTACATATCATTCCTGTCAGAACCCTTTGCTACGACAACAGTCTTTGTGTTATGAAAGTGGAGGGCTTCGCGTGGAATATATGACTTTAAAAGATGGTCTTTGTAAAAGACAATCTATTATAATGTCTGATTTGACAATGAATCGTGTGTTTGTACTGATCATTCCGTGGTGGTATTTTCTGAAGCTGACTGACTCCACATAAGATTTATGATAAATATGTCCATGACGACCTAGAAAATGGTAATTGCGATTATTTTAATACGCATTATGTAGCTCACAACGTTATCTACATATTAATACGTACATAAACTCATGCCTGTTTCCCGAAAGGGTAGGCAGAGACTACAGACTGCCATTTGCAACAAACCAGACATATCTATAAGGCTTTATTCATAATTTAAATAAATACAGATACTTAAAATATCGTTAACATTAAAGTCTGGAACACCAAATTTACTGAAACATTAAAATGAAATGTAAAGTTTAATAAAAAAACCGGTCAAGTGCGAGTCGGACTCGCGCACCAAGGGTTCCGTACAAACCTGTAGGTATATACAGGGTGTCACAAGATCCATCACCAAGCCGAGGTCTACTCGTTGTGGACATCATACCAAGTCATACTAACCAAAAAAGAATACCTGGAAAACTAATTATTTTTGAGTTATCTATTTTTTTAAGCCGCAATTAAAAGCGCGCGCGTGCAATGCTCGAAATACTTACTTATCCATGGGGTTATAGGGCATCTAAATAACATATTGGCGGGGTAAATGCATCGATTTTGTACCTAATTAGAAAAATTCCATACTAACTTTGAGCCTCAATATCTCCTGAACCAGTAATTACCCAGGTATGGTGCCGAAGTAAAAAAATGTTCGTACTCATTGGTACAACATGGGATTTCAGTTTTCGTTAAGGTACTTTTTACACCCTGTACAATTATTTAAAAAAATATGTGATTTAACTATGTTTTCAAACATTATCTTATGTGCTATAAAACTTGATGCAAAATTTCAAGATTCTAGATCAACTGGAATAACCCTTTAGCTTTGACTTGAGCATTTTATATGAATTTCAATTTTCTACCTCTACGGGTTCATGAGAAAAGGGATTTAGACTTTAAAATTATTAAACATATTATTATTATACGATATAACTAAACATTTACGGTTTTTGCATTTTTTCCTTGATTTGTGCTATAAGATATTGCTTCGTACCAAATTTCAAGATTCTGAGTCCACGGGAAGTACCCTGTAGGTTTTGATCCCTTTGCGAGTAGTTGCGAGTTTGAAAATATAGTAAAATTGATGTATCTTTTGATTGCGTTGAGATAGAAGTTTGATTTTGTTACAGCTTAAAAGTATTATAGACCCAAGCATTTGATATGAATTTGAATCTAATAACTTAACGCGTTCATGAGGAAAAGGATAGTAACTTTAGAATTAATAAAACATTTTTTTATATGATATAACTAAAAAAAATACGGTTTTCGCAATTTTTCCTTTATCTGGGCTATAAGACATTGCTTCGTATAAAATTTCAAGATTCTGAGTTCACGGGAAGTACCCTGTAGGCTTTGATTCCCTTGCGAGTAGTTGAGAGAAAATATGCGGCTTAAATTCCTGTTTCTTTTTATTGCGTTGACATAGAAGTTTGATTTTGTTACGGCTTAAAGTTATTATAAACATCAGTATTTGAAAATAATTTCAATTTAATTCCTCTACGCGTTCATGAGAAAATGGTAATAACTTTAGAATTATTAAAAATATTTTTATGATACGATGTAACTAAAAATTTACTGTTTTCGCAATTTTTCCTTTATCTGTACTATAATATATTACTTTATACCAAATTTCAAGATTTCTGAGTTCACGGGAAGTAACCTGTAGGTTTTGATTTCCTTGCGAGTTTCGTAAATTTGCAGAAATTTGCAGCATAAACGGCTGTAGCTTTTGATTACGTTGGCTTAGAAGTTTGATTTTTTCGCAGCTTCAAAGGACCGCAGACTTGACTATTTGATATAAATTTCAGTTTGATACCTCCACGCATTTCTGAGAAAAAGGGTCTTGACAGACGGACGGACAACAAAGTGATCCTATAAAGGTTCCGTTTTTTCATTTCGAGGTACGGAACCCTAAAAACAACAATCCTTATAATATTACTGCTACTGAAAACGAATTCGAGTACCTAATTATAGAATACCTACTGATAAAAATACCCAGCCGCTGCTCAGCAGCCGTGAGAGATAAAAACGGTTGGTTCACACGAGTAGGCATTCTGCCTACCCCATCAAATCAACCATTAAGATAAGCAAATGAGAGCGAAAACATTATTTTAATAGCTTCAAACATTCTACCAATTCGTCTCTGCAAACAAAATGAACCTGAAAACGGTCTATATAACGTACGCTACAAAAACAAATTCTTTTGTCCGATATAAGCAGTTTACATTCGACGATACGATTTTTATTTTATTTATGTTTAGTAGTTGTTGCCCTTTTTTCATAGGAATTGCTTTAACATTTGTGGTTGTACTGCTCAAATTTCAATTCCTATTGTATATTCTTAAGGGTGAAATATTAAAGGTTCACAATAATATCCAAATAACATACATATTTCTAACTTCAGCACTTTAGTCAAAGCACCATTTCAACATAAGCCCTTCAAAAGAGCAGTGCACGTAGGGATACAAACAAACAATGAACCTAATAATAAATTTTTCAATTTGCTCCAATATTAAGAGGTAAATGTTCATCACGTCAGCCTAAAAACATTCACTGCTGCACACCTCCTAAGGCCTAAGCCAACGCTTGCCATAGAGTGAACTCGAGCCGCCCACAACCAACCGCTTCCCGTGATCTTATCCAGATCGTCGGTCCACAATGCGGCAGGCATACCCCTGCTGCGCTGTTACTATTAGTCTAACAGGCAGTCATTCACATCTGCATTGTCGTTGACGCGTCGGACGCAAGTCGTAAACTATAAAAGAGACTACAGGCCGCCCAAATTCCATTTTATTTATTGGAAAATACTGCCTCTATTGCTACAGGGCTTACGCTAAATGACTGACATATTATCGATTGTAGCGTCGTTAAGCAACAGATTTAAAGTTCAGTTCAGGATTGGTGACATTAACATATCTAAGGGACTTGAAATTTAGTTAGGTAATGTATACGAAATTTATATCATATACAGAAAACCAACCTTGGTTTGCTGTATAATCTTAATATATAAAATCCTTGCGTTACTGACTGACTGACAGACACGCTACAGCCGAAACTATTGGGCGCAGGAAGCTGAAATTTGGCATGTATGTTCCTTGGGGACCGTAAGGGTGCACTAAGAAGGGATTTCCCGAAATTCCCACGGGATCCGCCAAAACGGGTTAGTTTAAAAAAATATCAGGCGTAGCTGCTGGCGTCGACTTGTATGATATAAATTTCGATATTTAAGCCGATAATGATATAATTATGATATTTAAGCCGGAAAATATAGCACATAATTAAGCTATTTACTTGCCATTATGTTCTCGAAAACGAAGCTAAACGGTGAAGGAAACATCGTGAGGAAACCGGTATTTCTGAGAGTTCTCCATAATGTTCTCGAAAGACATGTGAAGTCTGCCAACCCGCACTTGGGCAGCGTGGTGGACTATGGCCTTACCCTTCTCATAGTGAGAAGAAGCCCGTGCCCAGGAGTGGGACAGTATAAAGCTACAACAATCCTTATAATATTACTTAATAACAGTATAAAGGGCTGATGATGATGATGTTCTCGAAAGACCTGTGAAGTCTGCTAACCCTGTTTAGAAATAATGTTGGTTTGAAAGATAGGACGCTATTTATGAAAAAAGACGCAAGAATGTATGGAGGTCATTAATTCTGGAGTAAGGTAGGAACTTTTTTCTTATTAGATAGATCATCATCCTTTTTTAAACCTAATTTTCAAACCGTTATAATGGCAACTTTTAAAACTTATAGTGATGAGCGGGACGAATAAATAAAGTTTTAATTTATAATTTCTAGACGACATTAGGAATGAGGGCAGGGTGACAAGTAGTATGACATTGGGAATGCGGTCTTACATGTGATCAGCACAGACCAGCGCTCTTAGAGCGTGGGTATAGCGGGTTCGATGTCCAGGCGAGAAGCGTGGGAGTGCTGTGCCCACTGTGTAGATCTATAATAATTTATGACAATGACCCAGAAATTATTTCAGTATTTTGAGATAAACATGGATTATTTTATATTATAAATACATATAATATTCAACAACATACACACCATCTAGTCCAATAAAAATAGTCCATAGAAATACGTACATATTATACATAGAAACACACAAACCGAGACAAACATCCAAGTTCAAGCAAACGAATGTTTGACTCGAGTGGGAAACGAAGCCACCCTTCCCACCTTTGGCGTGGCAGTCGCTTATATTTAAACTAAGCCATTGAGTATAGCTATCCTTTCAGGTTGCTGAGGTCAGACGTCAGATTCACTGTGGAAAAGCTATTTTTTTACAGACTCACGCATGTATCCCCGAAGGGGTAGGCAGAGGTGTAATATTCACAAGAATTCCAGGAGGCAAAGCTAATATTCGGTCAAATCTTGTAACACTAGAAAGCAGATCACGGACTTCAAGGCAAGAGTAATGGATGCTACCGGAATAACGTTAGGGCGCAAAAATTATTGTTAGCACTGAACATAACTTATATAAAAACACATAAATTAAAACTTCGTAAAAGATATCAAGGCATTCATAAATAATTTTGTAAGTGCTTCATAATTTACGTTCTCTTTTTTTATATTTATTGCAATGTTTATTACATGCGCTGTGGGTGACTTGATAAACATTGGAACAAGGAACACAAATAGGTAATAGTAAAGTTTTGAAAGCCACGGTTTTTTCATCTTCATGGTAATATTTTAAATTATGGGTTTATATTCTGCCTCTTGTACGGGCACAGAGTGTGTGTGTGAATCTCCTATACAGATATATTGGACAGCCCAATAAAAGCATCGCGGTGTCCGTCGACGTTACAGTGGACTATGTGAATCGCGTTTATTATACTTAAAGTGGCCACAGTTTATGTGGTCATATACTGGTGCCCTGCAACGGCGCGACGTATACCCTTAAAGGTGCAAGTCCGATATGAGCTGCAAACCGCAAACTGCTACTGCAGACTGCAAGCGACACCATTAGTCTAGGGAATAGAAAGTACCGCGACCGCAGGCAATACTACAATGAACAGCCACTAGCCGCAATGTCGCCTGCGGTTGCAGTCTGGAGCCCAAATCAGACTTGTACTTTGACAGGCATTGCATCGTCCCAGTTCTATTGCGGTGAGCCGCAATCGTATTTAAGACTCAGAATGCACTAGCGGCTGGCCACCATGCGGTGCGCGGCTTGCGGGTAGTCTCAGTATCCACGCCCGATTACGATCGTGCATTTACATATACGTATAAAGATCGAAGTGCGGTCAGCGGAATGCGGTGCACCGTATTGCAGTCAGCCGCTAGTGCGTTTACTCTCATGTCCGCCGTTGGAAAAGCCACCCTAAGTATCATCTTATTTCAATCTGATTTAACTACTACGTCATTGCAGCAATACGCGCAGAATTATGTTTTTAATATCGTTCATATAACGCGTAGAGTTTTTCGCGCTGACATCCATTAAATCAAATGGTAAAATAAATTTCAGCGACAGATGCTACTGAAACACAATTTTATTATCTTACTAATTGATTTTTGTACAGTTCATTTCACTTTAAAAATGGTTTAGCATTTCATTTCACTAGATTTTTTTTCTAAAATATATTTTTGTTTAAAATGTATTGCAGTTGTTTTCTGTTTCATTTTGCATTTGCGCAAACATGTGTAGCTGACAGAATTTTGATGTAAAATGGAATACTGCGAAACAGATATTGGAAATTCTGGCTTTGAAACAAAAATTAGCTTGAGTTACTTATGAGAAGTCAACTACATATTTAATAAGTATTGTTTTCTCAATAGCTGCTCGGTAAATTAAAGTAGTTACAATTGGGTAATTATATTCAGTTTATAGTAAGTATATTCAGTTTGTGGGTGTAATATTACACCTCTGACAACCCCTTCGGGGATTACAGGCGTGAGTCTATAAATAAATATAAAATATTCAGTTTTCAGTGATTTAACTTGTTTTAGTTTCAGAAATAAGGTCGGGCACACAGGCAAAAATACATGTCATTTAAATTAGTTTATTTTATCGCCAGCCTTTTATAAACATCTTCACTTAAATCTCGCACTAGGAACTAATCATATGGCGCGGTGGTCTTTACAAACATTCAAAAAACATATGTGGATACACATTTAAAGCACGGTTTATAAATTTATTTGAGGGTACTAGTTCCCCGTAATGATTGTCGAAGATTTTCATGACAACCAGGATTGGCGGTTTAACGTGTTCGCCGAGGCTCGAGACAAGGGCTAATTAACAATTTAATGCGCATATGACTTCGAAAGTCTATGATGATCTCCACTAGGCTCACTACCCCAGGGACAGTTCTGTCTGTCCCTCGCAGTCGGGCGCGGTCGCGGGAGGAGAGGCGACACGGAGAGGCGTGTCGGTGTTGCGTTGCCGCGCCACAGAATAGATAGTACTAACGTAGCCGCGCGCCCTATCTCTCCCGACCAAATGAGGGTGCACCATTGTTGCGTCGCGGTGGGGCCGCAGAAGACGAGGCGATGCGGTGTTGGCAGGTTGCCTCCTCCCTATCCTCTGCGGCCGCTGGCTGTTTTTGCGGCGGAGCCCAACACCTTCATCTGCCAAGGGGCTTTTTTTCGGGGCCCGCCTGACCATCTGGCGGGCCAATACCCGTCGGGGGGTAGCGACGACTACTTCGGCGATACCCGACCCTCCGACACACGGGTACATGAGGAACACGGGATGGTTTTTTGTCAGTAAGAGTCTGACAGTCCCCTTCGCCCTTCCTCCAGAGCGGAGGGACTCCATGAGGATTTTCCTACCCGACACAGAAAAAAAAAAAAAAAAAAATTCCCTACCAAAAAAAAATACTCTTGTTAATAAGCCAAAAATATTCCAGCAAAGTAATTAAAAAATGTCAACTTGACATTGATAAGGATACCTACATGCCTTTTACTGGGATACGTAGCACCCTTGTAAGAGCAAAACGAAAAAATGGCGCAGCGTATAAAACCCTTATTAAGATCAGCAGTATGACTAACAAATGACACCGGTTACGGTCGTCAGCCTAAAATTCTCGTAAACGGACCAAATTAAATAGCCAATGCAAATTTTGTTTTTACGGAGGGACACTTATTGTCGAAAATACCTACCATATCAGTATCATACATGAGCGAAAAATGCGACAGAGATGCGATGGAATTTGGAATAATATCACATAGTAGTGATTCCTACGATGTCGCGTAAATAGTCTATCCTAGTAAACTACGAGAGCGACAAACGCAACGCGACACTACGACGTTATGCCAGCACCAAACAGTATCGATTTCCACACTAGTTTAATGATTTTGTACAGACCAATGTGGGAATTTGAATGCATTGCATGGCATGCCATCATGTATCTTTCGCGTGTGTGTCAAAACTTGACACTAGCAAGGTATCAAGCGACGCGTGGGCAGTCATACATCAAATCAATATCATCTTAAAGATCTGTTTATGGTTAGTTACCTATGTTTGGTACAATATCAGTTCTATCATCCTATATTATCGTATAGACCGTGGAGTGACGGATTAACAACACCAGATGTCACTACTCCATTACATTCCGTGATTGTCGTATAAGCCGACTAAGGAAAATTCAACATCACATACTATGCCAACCCGTCTAGCCAGCGAGTATAGTATGCATAATCCTCGTATTGCCTTTTATTTAGACATAAATTAGGAATGGCCTATGTCCAGGTGTGGACTAAAAAAGCTGTATATTGATATTGTTTGAGTTGTACCGCTAGATTCATATACCTACAGATCTGTTACTAAACGAACTGTTCTCGAAGCTTACAAATCGTTGCGATGAAAAGGTTAATAGTTAGCTGCGGCAAACGTTTAGTCATTAGCTCATACAATTAATCGTTGCTCAGCAAAACATTACGCTTGCACACACACTCATTATATTGGTGGTCAACCTATTAAGTTACATATTTAGACGTGCAGTATTTGATTAGCTTGGTTTTATGACTGTAAATGTTATTGCACCCTTGTTTTCAATTGCAGGTTATATGCATGCGGAAGATGTATATAAAAATAAAAAGACCCAACAATTCGTTATCAGTGATAGGGTCAGAACAGTATATTGTATAACATAATACTTTACACTGTTGATATACTGGGCTTTGGTTCCGTGATAAACAACACTCTTGATTTTTTCCTAACTAAGTCGGGTTTTATAAGGGACTAGAGGATGCCCGCAGTTACACCCGCGTTATTTAAGGCTACTGCTCCGCTCCCGTCGCTCATAGCGCGATGTTATATAGCCTATAGCCTTCCTCAATAAATGGGCTATCTAATACTGAAATAATTTTTCAAATCGGACCAGTAGTTCCTGAGATTAGCGCGTTCAACCAAACAAACAAACTTTTCAGCTTTATATATTAGTATTAGATGACGCTTTTGTAATTAATGGCAAAAATAACCCCTGAGAATAGCTTGAGGTCCCCAAAACGCTGATATTATGAGCTCTGTGTGTAAACTGTTCCAATGCTGAACACGAGCCTCTCACTCACCATCGGCAATTTGGCACAGTTCCCATATCTTTCAAGAACACTATGTAGAACTTTTACACACCACACAAAGGTGAAGGATGTTATCACGATGTTTTCCTTCACCGCTTAGCAAGCGATAAAGAACAATTTAATACTTGAGATCCTCTGCGCAGCAGTCTATTCGTCTCTTCACTACTACTCCAATGCGAGAGAACGCCACTTCGCCCGATCTTTGGCCACTTCACGCCAATCACCAGCTTGAAGCTCCCTCAGATCTTGCTCTACTACGTCTTTCCAGCGGTATCTGGTGCGACCGACAGGACGACGCGCGACGCCCTGTTGGTTGACCCACATACGCTCTCTTGACACCACGATCCTCTCCCATTCTCTTGACGTGACCGAGCCATCGGAGTCTGTGAGCCTTTGTTTTGCCAATGACGTTAGTGATGGCTAGTTGGCTACGAGTTCCGCGATTTCGGCATTTTTCGAATCCGCCAGCTCCCGTCAGCTTGCTGCACACTTGCACAGGGCCTAAGATCTTTTGGAGAACCTTTCTTTCCGCGACCAAGAGTCTGTACTCCTCCTTTTGTGTGAGTGTCCAGCCATACGTTAGTATATGTCTTATTACCGTTTTGTAAATTCTTATTTTAGTGTTTCGGCTAAGAAGCCTGGACACTAACACTTCACTAGGCTAAGACCAAATGGCCTAGACCCTATAGGTCTTCAAAATCGATACAAGTTTTTATTATTGCTATGTAGACGCCTATACTACACTACAGTATCGTTGGGTCAGTTTCATTTTATTATAGACCCTAACCCTTAACATTATAGTACCCGGTTGTTTCTATCTGTAAAATGTACCAAAAATAAGAACGTCCATACACTCGGGTTCCGGGCAATGAAAGCAGCCGTATTATCTATCAAAACTGAGATAAGTCCGGAACCCAATTGTGGCAATGAATATGTGAGAGAATGACACATTCGTAAAGTTTACGATGTGAGGTAGCTGAGTTATCAGTCCCGGGACATCGGTCATTTCCCGGGATCGCACCGGATCCCGCTCTCCCGCGTCGAATACAAATGAAACTATTATGTACTTAGACTTAGAATGTGGCCACTGGGATAGCGATTCTTTCATCAAGATGCAGAAATATGGGAAAATATTTCACAACAAACATGGTTTACGAATTACTATCACTAAACACATCTGACACTTGTTTACAGACATGCGAAAATCTATACTCTATACTACATATAAATAAAATTGGAGTGTCTGTTTGTAATATTCAAATAACCACTTTTTACTAAACGCACATGGATGTTTACACGGTACATATACCGAAATGATTTTTTTTACAATTTTTGTCTGTCTGTCTGTCTGTCGGTCTGTCTGTCTGTCTGTCTCTTTGTTCTCGATAATCTCTGGAACGGCTGGACCGATTTTAAAATGTAATTAGCTATAAATTAACCGGGTACGCGAAGTAGTTCCCTCAGGACGCGGGTGAAACCGCGGGAAACAGCTAGAATTTTTTTTTGTCGCTATACAATGAGTATACGCAGTATAAACGAGTTGGGTGAGATCTAAACTAGTGACAACTATCACAGAACGCATGTTATATTTTACAAACAATAGCCTTCTCTCCTCGACGTTATAATACATGCACGTGCAATGACTATGCAGAACTTTTTTTTTTTTTTTTTTTCTTTTATTTATTAAGGGGCATTTACCCAGTGGATATGTAAGCCCCAGCGTTACCTTAACTATATACATTGACCTTACTATACTAACTTAAAAAAGGAATCAAGACTAAGGTGTCATTGGTGCAAAATAATATTTTGCACAATCGCTCTAGCTGCATCAGAATTGGGTTCTGCCAGTATACTTAAAAATACCCCTTGGTTATAAGTATGTATTTTGAATTTCTGCACCAATGCCTCCCTAGCGCTTTTATGTTTAACACATTCCACAAGGATGTGCTGGACATCTTCGATCACACCGCATACTTCACAATTGGGAGAATCGAGCTTCCTCATCAAAAAACCAAATTTTCGCGATGGATAATGGCCAGAACGTAGCCTATTCAGCGCGACTATATAAGTCCTACTTAAATAACTATTATAAAACCAGGGTATTCGAGGAGGCTGACATTGCATGGTTTTAAACCAGATACCTTTTTCTCTACTTCTATCATCGAAGTATTCTTTAAACTTCACATAACAAGTATTTTTAAACTGAGTTGTGATTTCGGTATAATGTGGTAAAATAGGTAATTCAAATCCATGTGTTGTTGCTAGTTTAGCCAATCTGTCAGCCTCCTCGTTACCTTTCAAACCTATATGAGATGGAACCCATTGCAACATCAGATTTATATTAAACTTGACCTTTAGTTCATGAATTAACTTTAACACACTGTAGACTATCGATACACCTCTGCTACAACCAGAGGCGCATCGAGTCATTAGGTGTAAGGCACTTTTACTGTCGGTAAATATAACAACGTTCCTATCATTACATCTTTTAATATATTTAAGCGCCTCTGAGATTGCAATGAGTTCCGAATGCATGATTGACATCGTTGACTTTATTTTAAACATACCGGATACATTTGTAGTCATGTTATAATATGCAGCACCACATCCCTGATTGCTTTTGGATCCGTCTGTATACAATTTTGACCAACCGTGATACTTAGTGTCTAATTCATTTATTACATTAAATTTAAGAGAAGTTATATCATGCAATCTTTTTGAGTAATTAACAGATTCTAAATTCATTCTAATAACATTTTTAATTTCAATATAGCTTAACCAAATATCTAAAGAAAACAACTCAAGACGATTTGTTATGTGCATATTAGATTCTTTGCATTCATTGTAAATAAAGGTAAGTAAAGGTCTCTTAGTTCTTTGCCAATATCCATCGCAAGAAGGAGAACTGAGATTCGATATAACTTCATTCACCAAGTTATCTGATCTAGACATATTCTTGGTTAAATATTTATATGCAAGATATAATCTTCTAAGAAACAGTGGTGATAAACAAAGCTATATATACATACATTAGAATCTTTACCTACATCTTACTCTTGAGAAAGTGCACATTTATAAAAAATCATAGCCTACATCATAAATCATAATATTATGTTAGACTGCGGTATTTAAATTGAACCAGTAGTTCTTGAATTAAGTGTCTTCATCCAAACGATTTATAAAGCATTGCATGTTGCAATGCTTTATAAACATGCAAAGGCAGCGATAGCCGAGTGGAGATACCAACAGACTGCCATGCAGAGGGTATCGGGTTCGAATCCACGGCGCGCACCAATGACTTTTCGGAGTTATGTGCGTATTGAATTGTTAATTATCGCTTGTCCCGTGCCTCGGAGAGCACGTTAAGCCGTCGGTCCCGGTTGTCATGAAGATCTTTGATAGTCGTTACAGGGCGTCAGTACCTTCTAAATAAACTGACACTAGTCTACACCATGGAATATCGCTATCCCTTCGGGTTGCGGAGGTCAGACAGGCAGTGGCTCTGTGGAAAAGCTAATATTCAGCCAAATCCGGTTAGACTAGTAAGCGGACCCCAGATTGAAACTGGGATAACGCTAAGAGGATGATGAAAACATGCAAACAATATATTAAGCTATAAGTACATATAATAAGTATTAGGATTCCTCTGCACTAGATTTTACCTCCGAGCTATTTGTAGATTCAGCATGAGAACCTCATTTTGTAGTAAAAATGTTTGTCTCATACATGTCGGAATCGAACTCACTGCACTCGTATTCGTAGTGACAAGAGCCCACACTATCGACCTTTACATAACCGGTGTAAATGTAAAAGTTAATGATCGCTATGAATTACATAGCTGACATTTGTCGCCAACTGGAAAATTTCCACTCCTCAAGGTTTTAAATTCGCACCAATATTAAAGCAGAATTGAATAGTTGTTTACAAATTAAGATTTTATCTAAACAGATTGTTCAGGGTGAAATGTTTTGGGTGCATAGGGTTCCCACCAAGAACTTAGGGTCCCAAGCCAACCTCACCTGCAAGTGGTGCACCTGCCGATCAACGGACGAGGCTCTGGCAAACAAAATATTCCGATAAGCGGCAATAGGCTTGCCACCTATTACGTGGGATCAAAACACTGGCGAAAAGTGGGCGTTTAATATGCCTCTGCCTACCCCTTCGGAGAAACAGGCTTGAGTCTATGTATGTATGTGTATGTATAACTAGTATGCAGAACTGAAGCGAATACCTACTAGTGATCGGCAGGTGCACCACTTGCAGGTGAGGTTGGCTTGGGACCCTAAGTTCTTGGTGGGAACCCTATGCTACTACTACCTACCTGCCTACTAGTAATAGTAGCTGTATATTTTGCTAACTTTAGAGGTCTCATGTCAGAAGTAATTTGTATGCAGAATTCTTGAGGTAACATCGATTAGATGTCTAGTATGAGTTTTACTTTACAGCATCATTATACTAACCAGTGAAAATTATGGATTACTGATGTCAGTTCTTACCTGAAAACAATAAAAATATAGATTAATTTGTGTCACTAAAACAGGAAAATATTACAGGGAAAAGAATGTAGATTTCATCAAGCACAAACCCGCTTTAGTGTTTTGCCACGTATATAGTCACATACATAATATATTTATCCCTTTGCGTGAAATGCTGGCTAATTACATAAGTACGTATTGACAGACTTCACATGTCTTTTGAAATTATTATGAAGAATTTTCAGTGGAATAATGGAATAAAAAATCTAATGAAGAAATCGCGACGACATCTGCACTGTCCTCGCGATGTTTTCATTTACCTACCGTTTAGCGAGTGATCATTACCAATTTAATACACATTTAACTTAGAAAATGTTCATTGCGAAATGTGGGTGTATTATTTACACCTCTGCCTACCCCTTTGGGGATGGCGTGAGACTATAAATAATAAAATAATTTAGAAAATTCAGAGTTGCGCACCATGGGTTTGAACTCGAGATCCTCTAAGTAACGCTCTGTTAGTCTCTAGATAGGTAAGCTATTATTTAATCAATGAATCAGCCTATCGTTGTCCACTACTGGACATAGGCCTCCCTCAACACGCGCCACTGCACACGATCCTCAGCCTTCCACATCCAGACTGTCCCAACCACCTTTTCCATGTCGTCGGTCCACCTAGCCGGGGGCTGGCCTGCCTTACGCTTACCGAGTTGTGGTCTCCACTCTAGGCCACGCTCGCTCCATAAGCTTATGCCTGATAGCAATTTCTAAAAGAAGCAAAATTTAACTTTTGCTATTTTGTAGCTATTTACACACAATTTGGATTGCTAATTAATGAAAGTTAGACTTATCTAGCTTTGATTATTTTGGGCCAAATAATAATATCTCAAGAATAAAAAGAGGCAAGTTGCTTGATTTAAACTATGAATAAATTTTAGTTGGAACCTGGAGGTAATTTCTGAGAAGAAACTATATAGTTAAAATAATCATTTTGTAGACTGTTACTTTTGGAAACACAATCATTTACTATTCAGTATAGATTTCGTCTATCTACGTTTTACTTAAGGGGAAGAGAACATATTGTTTTAATGTACAGTTAGCTACATAAGCCCTTTATGATAACACTAGAGGACGCCCGCAGCTACGCCTGCGTTTTTTTTTTTAATTTACCCGTTTTGGCCGATCCCGAGGGAATTTCGGGAAATCCCTTCTTAGTGCACCCCTACGGTCCTCAAGGAACATACATGCCAAATTTCAGCTTCCGGCGCCCAATAGTTTCGGCTGTAGCGTGTCTGTCAGTCAGTCAGTAACGCAAGGATTTTATATATTAAGATTACATGATTTGGAATGATTTTATCGTCTCTAAAAAATATTATTTCTCAATACTTTGTACTTTAATTGAATACGCCCATAACTCCGACAACTCAGTTGTGCGTGAAGTGGATTCGAATCCGATATCCTCTGCATGGCAGTCTGTTGGTATCTCCACTAGGCTATCGCTCCAAACAACTCCCTCCGACACGGACATTATGTCTAGTACAACATTTATAATTTAAAATTACGCAAAACAAACAATATCGCTGTTTTCATGGCCATCACTTAAGTAGGTCCACAAAACGAGCGATACTTCGAAAGTGAACGTAATTTGGTTCCTGCTCGTATCTCTAACGTCAGTCATTTCACCAACTTTTTTGTTGGGGAGCATCCTTTAAATATGTTACAGGATCGTGCTTTTTGCCCACTGAATTTTCTTGGTTATTTTTCCTTTTGTATTATAACATTTGCAGTTGTAGCTTTGTAGAGTAAAATTTAGTACGCCTGAATACACTGACGCTTTACTAAATTATGGCATATCGTTATAACTATGGATTGTTTGTTGTAGTTGCAATAGGTAACATGAATAAGTTACTTCAAAACAAAGGTATAATACCCTTAATTAATTAAATATCGCGAGTAAGACCCGTTTCAATAAAATTGTATGAATCATGAATAATGATAATATGCGGGCCAATTTATGAAATCATCCAAAACATTAACATTTTTACGTTCCAGTTTTACCAATAAGTCCTAAGTATGTAAATAATAACGCTAGTTATTATATAACAGCATATTTTATGAAATGTTGCCCAAATTATGTAAATAATCATATCTTTACATAATTTATTTCCAATACTGTTTAATCACCAAGCGCGCCAAATATTCAATCGGAGTCCGACGATAATCGCTGTAGTACTCTAATAATTGTATAAACAATACAATTATTTGTAAAAGTGGATTTAAATTAATAATTGAAATATTTGTACACGTTTCCAAATAATTTATTTCGTAATCTACATTCAAAAGTAATTTAATATGTAAGCTAGTATTACATATTTAGTACATACCAATAACAGACTGCCACGCAGATAATCACATCCAGTAAGAACAATTCAATCTTTTTGGAGCCATGCTTGGTGCTTCAGATAGTACTTTAAGCCCGACTGCTTAAGGTCCCTGGCTCTCATAAACATCTTTGACTGTCGGCAGTCAGTAGGTACCCTTAGATATCTTGATACTGATCTAAACTCGAGTATGAGTATTCGTTTTTTTATGTTTATAGGCGGCAAACGAGCAGACGGATCGCCTGATGGTAAGCAATTACCGCCACTCATGGACACAAGCAACACCACAGGAGTTACAACTGCGTAGCCGCCCCTTAGGGTTGGGAAAGGGGATAGGATGAGGAGTGGGCTGAGGGAGAAGGAATAGGGGATAGGGCCTCCGGCACTCTCACCCACCGAACGAAAAGCAACAGTTTAGGAACTGTTACTTTATGTCGATTTTCTGTGAGAGGGTAGTACTTCCCCGGTCGAGCCGGCCCGTTCATGCTGAAGTCAGCTACTCTCTTTCGGCTCTACTACCTAAGAAATCTTTTGGATAGTGAAGGTTGGAAGATGTGACAGTAATTCTGTAAAAAAGATAATATTTTGTCTAATCTGGTTGGACTAGAAAGCAGACCCTTCAGGCGATAAGTCTTGGATCACCCGTGATATAATAATTCAGAAATACATTAAAGCCGTATCTAATCTATGCGGCAAGTTGAAGGATATTTTGCGGGCAATTTCATGCAAATTTTGAATTTTATAATAGTACTTACAAAGCATAATTGTTTTGTCTCACGCATGTGGTTTTAAGCTATTACGTTCAGAAACAATTTAGAAGCCTTCGTATCTACAATCAATCAATCAATCTTATCTACAATTTTACGATGCGAAATTTTTGTATAATATAGTTTCATTTATAATTAGTGACAAGAGACAGCGTTGCAAGTTTCATAAATTAACTAGCATTTTAATCAATTTTCAACATTAGTTTTATCCCCTTAGGAGGTATAAAATCCTGTTATCGGTGCCTACGCTATAAAAGGAATGTGCTGTCCAGATAATAAGGTTCAAGCTTCAGTATCTTGGACTCTGCGATGACGACGTAAAGTAACAGTGCCTAAATTGTTGCGTTTCGTTCGGTCAGTGAGAGTGCCGGAGGCCCTATCCCCTATTCCTTCTCCCTCATCCCACGCCTCATCCTATCCCTTTTCCCAACCCCAAGGGGCGGCAACGCACTTGTGACTCCTGTGGTGTTGCTTGTGTCCATGGGCGGCGGTAATTGCTTAACATCAGGCAATCCGTCTGCTCGTTTGCCGCCTATTACCATAAAAAAATATATATATATATTATGTCAGTCGAAACTAGTAGTTATTTATGCATGATGATTTTCCTTGTGGGTTCCAATGGAGTTTAAATTCACGAGTGCCATAATTCGGTGTCTACTCTGGTCATTGCTGCTTAACCTGGCTACACAGGTAATACACTGACGAAAACCCGGGTGTAACTAGACCAAAAAAGGGTCTTCTTCTCAATTTAAGAGCTGTGCTCTTGTTGGTGGAGTGTACGTCATATATTTCGGTCTTCGGCCAGTACCTTGACCTCTTTATACGACATGACCTTTGCATTCTCTTTCATTTGATCCATCCGTGTATGCCCGTCTGGGTTGACCTCTTCGTCACTTTTCTTCTATTTTGCCTTCCAGTATGTTTTTAATAAAATCATCATGTCGTATAAGGTGGCCAAACATCTTTCCTCTTCTTCTTTCTACTGTCGCTAAAATGTTTCGTTTTACTTGGACAAAGTTCAATACTTCCGCGTTGGTCTTTTTTTCAGTCCAAAAAAGGGTCTGTTGTTTCTTAATCAATTGTTGTACATTATTGGCAATTTGCTCTTTAATTAGCGATCAATAAAACAATCAATAATATTATTTGTGTACCAAGGTTTACAGGACGTCCGGCTTTTTGTTATAATATTGACAATTCAAATAAAATAATGCAAATTTTCCGACCATAATCGTTTGTCTTACTTTGAATGCGGGTGACAAAAATTATGTAACATCTTTTGAAATTTTTGGGAACAGACACACACAAATATATTATACGACTGAACCCTGTCTCATTATAAAAAAAATTGGTTGCCTGTAAAGTCGGTATACGGGCGAAAGTTTTACGTGACAACGACTTTGAGTGGTAAAATAATTTTAATGTGAATATTCATTCGTATAGTAGGAAGAAGGATGAAAGACCGTGCCCGTGCCTTTCACTTTTTATGTCTGTCTCTCTCGCTCTTAGGCGGGACGCGTGCCTCTCACTCGCTCTCATTGTGAGCGCATAACGTGAGCGGAGCGTAACGCAGTTTCTTGAAGTGTCACCCGGCAAACCAATTTATAAGACGTTGTCACGTCAAAAAACAACAAAAAGTTTCCGCACTAGAAAATATTGAACTCACTGGCATCAATCATTACATGAAACATAGAAACAGTTAACTAATTGCTTCATAGATGTATATCAGTCATTTCGTGATCATGGAGACAAATCATAATGACAAAAAAAGCAGTAAATATAAAGTTCGTAATCATCATCTTTATTTTCATTGCGGAGCCTAATTACTGAAGCTAGGAACCTGATTTTTGTAGTTTAGGGTTAGTGCATAGCGTATGCGCCTGCTGGTCCCGGGTTCAATTTCCGGGTCAGAAAAATGTGTTACTGAGGTTTTTCAGAATTATAAGTAGCAGCCCGGTAACGTCAATAGGCTCGCCCTCTAATCCGTTGGACCTAAAATTCATTAGGCTCAATGAGGGTGTAATATTACAGCTCTGCCTACCCCTTCGAGAATACAGGCGTGATGATATATTTGCTAGACTTGATAGATATTTTACGTGGTTGATGGCAGACTCTTTATAGGAGGCTCGTCAATGCAGCTATAACGTTTGATGGGCTATATTGATGTCGTAATGTTGGGCTCTCACTATATCGGTAGGCTCGTGTTGTTTTTAATGACGAACATTTGTCCAGATTCAATTATTTGATTTATAGTGACTGGCCTATTGGTTTAGTGGTAGCACCTTTTGAGCCGAAGGTAGCCCGGGACAAATCTTTAGTTATTTATTATTGGGATACAATATAGAATAGAGTTAACATAATTATATTATTTTACTAAAAAGATTAGTTTAGGACGATAATCCAAAACATGTGTACACAACATGACATTTAAAAACATCAAGTTACTGAAGAACCCTATTTAAAATATTTCTATACTTACTTCTATTCGGCGGTGATAGCCCTGTGGTGTACGTAACGGACTACCGAGACGATGGTCATGGTCTCGGGTTCGATCCACACACACCACTGACTTTTCGAAGTTATGAGAGCATTATAAATTAATTATCGCTCGCCTAATGATGTGCCCGGTAGATGGCAATGGCTCGCCCCCTATTACATTGGGACCGAAACATAACTGTTGAAGTGTGAGTGTGTATTACACCTCTGCCTACCCTTTCAGGGATAAAAGGCGTGAAGTTATGTAATGTTATGTTTGTGTTATGTTATTACTTCTATCCATACTTACGTATAAATAAAAGTAAATGTCTGTCTGTGATTTCAATATGGTAATAGTACAGTATATCTGTGTGTCTTTTTGTTTCTCCGCCTATACATACAGGCTGTAATTTGACCCGTTAGGTGGTGCTTTTGCCGAGACACGAAAAATACTGCGCGTGAAACCGCGGGCAACAGCTAGCTATACATAAACATTGCAGCTTTGATTATCTATACTAATATAATAAAGCGGAAGAGTTTGTTTGTTTGTTTGTTTGTTTGTTTGTTTGTTTGAACGCGCTAATCTCAGGAACTACCGGTCGGATCTGAAAAATTCTTTTTGTATACGATAGCCCAGTTATTCCGGAAGGCTATAGGCTATATAACATAACGCTTCGACCCTTTGGGGCCGGGCAAAAGGCTAAAAAGGCTAAAACATAATGTCGGCTTATCTCAGGAACTAGCAGTCGGATTTTAAACATTGTTATTGCCTATGATAGCCCAATTATTCCGAAAGGCTATAGGCTATATAAAATTACGCCACAACTTTTAGGAGCCGGACAAAAATAATAAAATGGTCAAACGAGAAGGGGGAGGGTTGGGTCAAAGGCAAAAAAAGGCTAAACGAATAGGATACAATCTATATGGGTATCGTTTTCGAGATTTTCGGGACGCTGATTAATAATATGAAATTTATTTAGTGATCCAAGATGGCGGACGGGAAATCAAAGATGGCGGATGAGAAAATTCTAAATATCAATATGGGTATCGCCTTCGATATTTTAAGGGATGGGGAATTAAAAAACACCATCTATTTCGTGATCAAAGATGGCGGATGGAATATATTTTTTTAAATCAATATGGGTATCATCTCCGATGTTTGAAGGGATGGGGAATCCAAATACAACATCTCCTTCGTGATTCAAGATGGCGGATGGGAAATCAAAGATGGCGGATGGGAAAAATTTTAAAAATCTATATGGGTATCGTCTCTGATGATTTAAGGGATGGTGAATCCAAATACACCATCTATTTCGTGATCAAAGATGGCGGATAGGAAATCAAAGATGGCGGATGGGATTTTTTTTTAAAGTCGATATGGGTATCGTCACCGATATTTAAAGGGATGGGGAATCCAAATCCGACATCTATTTCGTGATCAAAGATGGCGGATGGGCAATCAAAAATAGCGGATGGGAAAATTAAAAAAAATCAGTATTGGTATCGTCTCCGATGGTTAAAGGGATGGGGAATCCAAATACAACATCTGTTTCGTGATTCAAGATGGCGGAAATCAAAAATGGCGGATGGGAAAAATTTTAAAAATCAATTTGGGTATCGTCTCTGATGATTTAAGGGATGGTGAATCCAAATACAACATCTATTTCGTGATCAAAGATGGCGGATAGGAAATCAAAGATGGCGGATGGGATTTTTTTTTAAAGTCGATATGGGTATCGTCGCCGATATTTAAAGGGATGGTGAATCCAAATACAACATCTATTTCGTGATCAAAGATGGCGGATAGGAAATCAAAGATGGCGGATGGGATTTCTTTTTAAAGTCGATATGGGTATCGTCTCCGATGTTTTAAGGGATGGGGAATTAAAAAACACCATCTATTTCGTGATCAAAGATGGCGGATGGAATATTTTTAAAAAAATCAATATGGGTATCGTCACCGATGTTTGAAGGGATGGGGAATCCAAATACAACATCTACTTCGTGATTCAAGATGGCGGATGGGAAATCAAAGATGGCGGATGGGAAAAATTTTAAAAATCAATATGGGTATCGTCTCTGATGATTTAAGGGATGGTGAATCCAAATACAACATCTATTTCGTGATCAAAGATGGCGGATACGAAATCAAAGATGGCGGATGGGATTTTTTTTTAAAGTCGATATGGGTATCGTCGCCGATATTTAAAGGGATGGGGAATCCAAATCCGACATCTATTTCGTGATCAAAGATGGCGGATGGGCAATCAAAAATGGCGGATGGGATTTTTTTTTTAAATTCGATATGGGTATCGTCGCCGATATTTAAAGGGATGGTGAATCCAAATACAACATCTATTTCGTGATCAAAGATGGCGGATAGGAAATCAAAGATGGTGGACGGGATTTTTTTTAAGTCGATATGGGTATCGTCTCCGATATTTTAAGGAATGGGGAATTCAATAATACATAAAAATCTATGTTTGTTTTTGCATCATTTATAGACCCTGGAATGATTAGAGATTAAGCGCTAAGTCAATGGTTACTTTGGAAAAGGGGCTTGGAAAAAAGGGAATTAAATAAAAACTCTTAAAAAGGCGATACGGAGTTCGCTGGGTCAGCTAGTAAAATATATAATCAAAGCATTGCAGATAACTTAGGGGAGACCGGGTATGGTTGTCACACTGGTTGGTTGTCACAGAGGCCATAACAAACAATTAAACGGCGTGGTAGGAGCGAGGGAGTAGCACATCAGTTTGTACCTCATGTCAGCGTACTCCGACATGCCGTTTAATGGACTTAATCGACCACTCGATATTCGGTTATGACCTCTATGACAACCAACCCGTGTGACAATCATACCCGGCCTCTCATACATACTGGTATAGGTATGTTATTTTTATCAGCTATCTGATTACCATAGCAATAGCAAACGGACAGGACGGATCAGATAACCATATTATTGTGTGAATAATGTGCCTGGAAATTATTATCACTATTGTTTTACATTGCTATAGTTTTGATTACCTAATGGTGATAAAAACTAAATATTGGTAGTATAATATCATATTTTAATTCCTGCCATCTAATCCATAGCATTGTGGACGTGTTACGTTGGTGCGTTTGAGAGAGGCCTATGTCCAGCAGTGGGCTGCGATAGGCTGATTGATAATCCATCATCATCATCATCAGCCTTTAACAGTCCACTGCTGGACTAGGTCTCTCCTTTGAAAGGAGGAATTGGCCTACTATACCACGCTGGCCAAACGGGTTGGTATAGGGTTTGTATCAAGTTTTCCTTCTCTTACAGTGCTGTTCTCTGCATAATATGCTCCCTCTGTCGGCTCTTACGACACCCATGGGATGATACGGGGTGGTGACAATCGTATTCTTAAGCCGTAACTACACACCAATCCACGGTAATTACTATAATAATAAATGCGATAATGTGCGATGTGCTTTTATTGTTCGAATACCAGAGACTGGAGAATGACATATGCTACTGTTTATCGCGATAACCGACTCCCTGAACGGAGTAAGGGCGAAGTCAAGTTATTATACTTATAAAAAGAACTTAAAACGTAAAAACTTTACTACGCAGGCCATAATCTAACATACAGGTATTCCGTACATTAGTGAACTTCACAAATATTTCAGAGCGTTATCGAGAACTCTCAAATATTTTAATTTCCTCAAAACATTTTCCGTCACCTTCAAACTCAACAACTCTACTATAAAATTTGTCATGCATATAACTTTGGTATCTGAGAGGTGATATTTCTATGGTAATTTTTTTATGATTGCATGAGATGCTTATGTGTCTGCTGATTAGATCGCGGGTTCAATTCCCAGGTTGAGCAAAAGTGTGTTCCGAATTTTTAGTAACAGAACGGAGTCTGCAATGGTCCCGGGAACGGCGATAGGCTCGCCCATATTACGTGGAACCTAAAAATTTATTACATGGCGAAATGTGGGTGTAATATTACACATCTGCCTATCCCTCGACGACACAGGTGTGAGTCTATAAAGGAGGTTGAAAAAGACATAGACTAACCGTAATTTTTACCGCGATAGCCGACATGCAGGTGAAGCTTGAAGACTAGAATTATACAATATCTTTAAAATAAACTAAATTTCTTTATTTTCTACTTTATTTCTTATACTTACAATTATTGTTCCAGCCAAAAAAAATATCATTGTCTTGGACAATCCAATATTCTCTCTACCTCTACCTTCTAAAGTAATAAAAAAAATTGTAAGTACAAGATTTATTTTTATATTTTTATTTGCTTTCTTATACTTACAATTATTGTAAGTATAAGAAATACACCCATATTGTATGAAGGGTTAGGCTTAAGCTCATCGCAACTCTTATTAGCACCTTTTTATGCCGAAATAATACCATTGTCATGGGCAATCCAATATTCTCTCTGCCTTCTAATGCAGAGCTTTACATAGAGTTGCATTACCGCCACGTATTAGAACAACCCATGTACTAATTTCCTAATAACAATATCAGAGCAAGCCACAGAACACTTGAAGCACGTACGTACTTGGGAGTTGGACGTCTAATCAAGTTACTAAAGCACAAGGTGGACCGCTGCTATCTACTTAAAACTAATTCCTAACATACCTTCCAAGATAGCTTTATGCAATGTATAAGCGTAGTGAAATAGCTATACAGTTTAAAAATAGCTGTTCGTTATAACGTTGGATATAATAAAGAAGTTTGTGTAGCGCTTAACTAAGATCAAGTATACTCGTAAGTACCTCTGGTTACAAAAAATAAATTGTTAAATTGCTTGCCATAGCTTTTCTTAACTTAATTATAATAAAATTCATTATTTTGTAACTTTGTTTAAGTACCTAAGTAATGTTAAAAATTAGTGATATACACCGAGCAATGTAATCGTTTATGGTAATCGTATCGATACCCACAAGATCGGCTTGCCTAGTGTGGGGCCACTAGTATATCTTACATTGTTACATGTATACTTAGGATTTTTTTTTTTAATTTCCTCAAATGAGAATAGCTTTGAAAATTCATTGGTGCACGTCGTCAATTTGGACCCTCTACGTTGCTACGCAGAGGGTCCAATGCGTTAGTCTCTCGGGTAGACTAGTTAAATAAATCAATGCTAAGTAAGTATATTTATTTTATTTATTTATAGACTCACGCCTGTATCCCCGAAAGGGTAGGCAGAGGTGTAATATTACAGCCACACTTCGCCATGAATTTTTAGGTCCCACGTAATAGGGGGCGAGCCTATTGCCGTTACCGGGCACATCACCAGGCTGCGTGCTCCTACTGAGAATTCGGAATAACCCAGTAACACTTTTGCCCGACCCGGGAATCGAACCTGGGACCTCCGATCAGCAGTCGCATACGCTATCCACTGGACCACGGAAAAAGTCAAAAAAATATTAATTCATAATTTAAAACATGGCATATTGGGTTGTGGAGGTCAGGCGGCAGTCGAGTCTGAGCATCTCAGTATATAAGTTACTTTATAATCCGTTATATAATTTAATATCCTGTTGCCGTATCTATATCAAGTGTCTACTTAATTTGTGACCTGTCAACGCTCTCAATGATTAATGTAAGCCTAAGATTTTCAATTAAAATTGAGATTAAATCTTCTCGGTTAAGGGAGAGTATTATTAAAGCTAAAATCATGACTATACTTATCGAGAAATTCTAGGGAGAATGGTGGCAGTTCTTGAATTATTGGTCTTTATATAAAGGCAACAAATAGCCTTGTGAACAGATTGGTTCTCACGATCAAACCACCACTTACGACACTGATTTGTCGAAGAAATGTGAGGATTAAATTGCTGGAAACTCGCATATCTAAGAGTTCTCTGTTATGTTCTCTTAAGACATGTGAACTATTTAATTTTGCAAACGTCTCCGTTTGCGTATAGGTCTTTTTACACCTTTAGGAGTAGGATTGCCAAAAATCCCACTTTAGTGCTCCCATATACTCTCCAACACGCAGTGACTGACTGTCAGAAAAGCCACTCCCTGTGCGTATTCTGTCTGACAGTCACTTTGTCACTCAATGATGGAAGAATTTTATATAATTATATTGATATTTATTACGTGCCGCTTCGGTCACTTAAAAAGAACAGGCGTGGTCATGGGAAAACATCATTGACGTAAATAGTAGTTTCATTCTAATATTATACTCCGGCGATATCTGAGAATACCTCCTAACATAACTACCAAAAAACCTTATTGTTTGTAGTATCTACAAATCTGTTGTCTCTAGGGTCTGTGCAAGCGACAGGCTATAATGATATCGAATGCCGCCATTATGTCCATTAAATATAGTTTGGCTAGGCTAGGTTTCGGAGCGTCTTTTTGTGGTGTCTTATTAGTTTGTCTGCTATAAGTGTTATTGTTTGACGTGCTAATTGCATGATGGTGGAGTATTATTGTATTATTAAGTATTATAAGCAGCCATGATCTACAACTATAGCCTAGCGGAGATATCAACAGACTGACATGCATAGAGTATCGGGTTCGAATCCACGGCACGCATCACTGACTTTTCGGAGTTATAACTTATTGAATTTTATTGTTAATAATCGCTTGCCCTTGGCCTCAGAGAGAACGTTAAGCCGTCGGTCCCGGCTGTCATGAAAATATTATAGAGAGTCAGTCCCTCTACCTCTGAATAAACTGACACTACTTTAAGTATGGAATATCGCTATGCCTTCGGCTTACGGAGGTCAGACTGTAGCTTTGTGGAAAAGGTAATATTCAGTCAAATCCATTTAGACTAGTAAGCGAATCCCGGGTCGCAACTGGGTTACGAGCGATTTCAGATTAGCGTTTTATACGTGCGTATAAGCTCGTTTTGGAAGCGCATATAAGTGCGCCTTATGGCACACGCGCAACTCGTACGAGCGTTGACGCGCTTCTAAGTTCGTATAAGTGCAAGCCGTTTCAGATTAGCGTATTTTTCTGCGCGTATACGGTCGTTTCAGCATCAGCGCTTATACGCGCGCTACATTAGATACGCGCTTCAAAAAACCGGACTCGCGTAAACGGGCGAATCTCGGCGTGTTCGCTCGATACGGTAGTGACATCGTATCAGTGCTAATCTGAAATCGCCCTAGGAGGATAAATCACAAAGCGACGGAACGGCACAATAATCGCAAATGTATACAAATTTAGCATACTTACTTAAGAATACAGTTCACTCAGCGCGTGTATATTTCAATTTTAATACGAGCCAAGCATCCGGGCAGAACTAGTCAATTAATAATCAAAATCTCAACAGATTTGCCCATGACGTAATTACGGAAGCGTTTATAAGCTAACTAAGATAATGATAATATTACTACAAATATCTTAGACCTTCATAATGGACAATATCTTAAGCGTCTGTAAACAAAATTGTTATGGTCATCGTTGCCTATAATCCTAATTTTAAACTTGCTAGATTGTACCTGTGGCACGGCCCGCGTATTGTTATTATTTAGGTTATCGCGACAAAAGGTTGCCTATTATAATTATGCTTTTTTTATATAGACTCACGCCTTTATCCTCGAAGGGGTAGGCAGAGGTGTAATATTACAGCCACATTTCGCCATGAATAGAGGGCGAGCCTATTTCCGTTACCAGGCACTTCATCAGACTCCGTGCTGCTACTGAGAATTTGGGAAAACCCAGTTACAATTTGCCGGACCCGGGAATCGAACCCGGGACATCCGATCAGCAGTCGCATACGCTATCCACTGGACCACGGAGGCAGTTTCCACTGGACCGTCGTAATATTAATTATTTTAATAATAATTATGTTACGTAATATTAATATTAATTATGTTATTATTATATAAAAGCTATATCACTGTAAAATGGTATCAACATAAATATTGAGTCGTTTTTGCGTGAAAGAGTAATAAACATGCTTCATCGATCTTTTGCGATTATAATAAGACTAGCTTCTGTGTGCCGTTTTGCCCGCGTTTGGGTAGATTATCGGAGCAATAAGTAGCTCTAGTCATATCCAGATGTATAAGTTATATTTCTTCTAATACTATATGAGTTATCAAACATATTTCAGTAGATACCCGTGAGAGAAGCACAAACAAACAAACTTTCACATTTATAATATTACTTACTACACATGAATTAGTCAGACATCTTGTAATACTACGGAAAAGGGTTATAGAAATACTTACGATTATGGCGGCTGTTTGAAAGAAATACGTTCGAATTATACCAGAAGAGAAGTCATAGCTAAGTTATGAAGGTAGAGTTCGTAATAAGAAGGTAGTACGTAATGGATATTTATTTCTATGTGCCTATTGAATTTATTTATAAAGGAACTAGAGTCATGTTATTTTATGGAAACATGTGTGATAAATCGAATATTGGACCACTAAATTTTAAAAACCTCTTCACAAGGAAACGTTTTGCCTGACTGACCGTTTCAACAAGGCAGAATCAAAACCTTTGGGGTTAGGCTTGGCAGTTGATGCTGTTTGTGTTGTAATCTTAAATAAAGACGAATGTCTAGCAATTTATATCCCTATATTTAAACAGTTTTATTAAGTTCGAAATGTCATAATTATCTCCTTCTGCTTAGAAATTAATAAACCTTGAACTAACAAAATTCTAATGATTTTTTTGAAGCTGAAATTATAGGTAGGCAGCCTTACAGAAAATGCTATCTGTATAAATAACTTTCTTGAGGTACTGACTGTCTGACAGACAACGCATAGCCGAAATAATAGGCGCAAGAAGTTGAAATTTTGCATGTATGTTCCTTGGGGAGGGTAGGGTTGCTCTAAGAATTAAATCCCAAAATGCCCATGGGATCAGGCAGAAATGGTTATTTTTGAAAAAGTGTGCGTACGTAGCTTCAGGCATTTGTACACGTATAAAAACGAACATCATTTCTTAAAATTGAATTCTGGGTTCTAGGATGCATAGGGTTTCCACCAAGAACTTAGGGTCCCAAGCCATCTCACCTGCAAGTGGTGCACCTGCCGATCAACGGACGAGGCTCTGGCAAACAAGATACCCGATAAGCGGCAATAGGCTCGCCACCTATTACTTGGGATCAAAACACTGGCGAAAAGTGGGCGTTAAATATGCCTCTGCTTACCCCTTCGGGGAAACAGGCGTAAGTCTATGTATGTGTGTGTTTGTTTAATACGTCTTGGTATGTAATATACTTTGGCTTGCTGCAAACTAGCTTTGTGCAAGTATACTATAAAGTTATTGCTTCTATTACTTGGTATTTATAGGTCCGATGCGAGTAGATGGTGCGGTATAATGGCATATTAATATTTGATTGGTCATTGTTGTAACTTGTGCGACTAGTACTGTTATATATTATGACTGTCCTGAAGTTTAACTGGATGGAAAAGGTATTTATTTAGTAAAATAGTTTATTAAGTTACATACATCATTCTTATATTGTGTTTATTATTTTATTAAACTAAATAAATGTACATTTATGATTTGTGTCTGATTGTATAAGTTTTTTTTAGTGATTAGCAGTGTAATAGTGAAAAGTATATTAAACAGACAATTTATTTGTCCAGTGTAGTGATAATTATGTATAACTTTCAGGTTCTAGATCTACTTAGAACTGGGTAACGTACCTAAGTATTTTACTTTGTGACCTTAATTAACATTGTGACATTTACAACTTAGAACTACTAATCTTTTCACCGTACTTTACCCTCTCCAACAAATCGGAATTCACTAGAAAACCCCTGACATTTTATTTAATGATAAACATCTAAATATAACTCTATTGAAGTAGAAGATAGAAATGAACCGGAAAGAATCCAACCTTTTAGCAGAGAAACTCAATAAATTCTCAACAGATACCTTCATATTTTGTTGCCTTAATATAGCCATCTATAAATACGTTACTGTCGCAAATAATACTACCGGATTACATATTTCAACCGCCTGTGACAAGAAAGGCTGTGGCCATATATCGACTCTCTTCGAGTTTTCTTTAGAGCAGTGTTTCTCAAAGTGAGGGATACGGCCCCTGAACAGTCACGAGAGTTCTATATTAGCTATTGTTATTGATTTTTCTAACATCTCCGACTGCTTCTCTCGAAAAACTACGACAAAATATGAAACAAAAATAAAACTCATTTGATTTTAAGAAAAACATAATGACATATAAAATGACCAACCTCCGTCAAGAGTAAATTATATTAAAGAGATTGCATTATACATACAAGTAAGATAAACGGAACTTGCCAGACGAGGCGAGGTGGTTAAGGATATGTCATACTAACATAGTTGCCGCCATTCACAATGGATCGTTATAGGAATACCTCAGTGTTTTAGGTAGCAGTAGTTTGACAGTCACTGATCTCCAAATTCCAGAAAAGGTGTCTCGCAATAAGTTTTATTTAAAGGAGAATGAGAGGAATCTTTGTCCTGCACAAAAAAGATCTCATTCTCCTTCAATTTTTTTCGTCTACGTCTGCTGGGTTGCCATCTTACAGGGTGGTTCGGCGTTACACCGAAACCGTAGGGTTGTAGGCGACTTGGAGCAGGAAAATGGACTGTATTAGGGCGAGTTCTGGGTCGCCTAGAAAGGAATAAGGGAAGGGGGGTGATTGAGTGGGTATAGGATATTTCAAGGATGGAGGGCACCTACCTTATACAACCTTCTTCGTATTTCGTAGGACAGTCTCCTGGTGTTTTCGAGAATCCTGAAGCTGTTTGATTCACTACACTACACCATTCGTTTCACTTTCACTTGCGAGCGGGTTTTCCTTGGTGGAAGCGGTAAAAAACACATACGGGAGCGGCGCGGTACGGTATCGAGACGGCGTTCTCAGCGAGCGGAATGTTCTCGACTGTCCCTCGCGTCCACGATCGCGTCGACGAATCAGGCGCAAGGCAGTGCCTCTTCCAGGGAGTGGGAGACAGGGACGGAAATATGGTATCGCTCGCACTAGACAAGCGTGGAACGATTAATCTTGATGCGATTAGTTATAGATAGGAAGGTAGATGGCGCTACCATATCCCCCCGGCCCTAAAGGGTTGCCTTTAAAAAAAATAGAATTGAACTTAGCTATGTTGGGTGTACTACCGCATAACCCATCAATAGGCTAAGACAGCGATATGACAATAAAATTAATCTAAATTACTTTTAGCGAAAGCTACAAACGCAATAATAGCGAAAACTACTAACTAAATACTTAAACTAAGAGGTAGGTCCAACTTCAGGCTAGATCTCACTGAGTTGGAAGCGGACGCGAGTTGATCAGTGCCTCGACTTGTGCAAGGACGGTTAAAGGCTCTTCGTAAGAGAGGATCTGTTGATCTATAACTTTGAAGAGATGCATTTTAATTACTTTGACCATGCTTTCCCAACATCCACCGAAATGCGGTGATGCTGGCGGAACAAACTTCCAGTCAATATGATCTATGGAGAGTTCTTCCTGAAGACGAGTACGATAACTCGCGACGTGATTGAAACAAGTAGCGGGAACAAGTTCAATCAATTTACTAACGCGGTTGGCGACAAAAGTCTGCCAGCGGTGAGGAGAAGAATAAATCCTAGCGAGCACTACCTTGGAGTCGGAAAATGCGTATATTTATTAATAGAGTAGTGGGGCAAAACTGTGTCCTGAACCTTGCAGAGCAACTGAGACAGCAGAAGGGCCGCGCACAACTCCAGTCTCGCAACCGAAATGGTTTTAACAGGCGAGACCTTAGACTTGGCACAAACTAACTGCAACGAGTAGTTAGAACCAATGCGGACTTGCAGATATACGACTCCGCCGTAAGCACGCTCGCTGGCGTCAGCGAAACCTGTTAAGTTGATGGTACATCCATCTACCAACCCAAGATGACGCGGAATAGTAACTTGATTGAGCGCGGTAAGCTCAATACAAAACTGGCCCCAAGCGGCGACAATATGGTCAGGGGGTGTTTCATCCCACTCACACTTTGATAGCCAAAGCTCTTTGATCAAGAGCTTGGCGTACAAAATTGTGGGAGCCACAAAACCCATTATGTCCCATAGTCGAGCCACTGTGGACAGCATAGTGCGTTTGGCGCACTTATCATCTGGCGGTGAGACGTCAAACCGAAAACTATAGCAGGATTTGTCCCAGCGTAAACCGAGAACCTTATGCGGTACAGACTTCTCAAACTCAATGTCTGGAGAAGCTTTATGAGAATCGGGTATGCGTGCGAGAACCTCCTTAGAGTTGCCTGTCCATTTGACAAGATCAAACTGGCCTCGCTTGAAAAGCTGAATAAGCTCTTCACAAAGCGAAATTGCTAGCGGAGCGGGTATGACATTACAGGCAATGTCATCTATATACAAAGCGGATGTGTAGTATAGTATAATGTAGCGTAGCGTAGCTTAGCATAGCATGGCGTAGCATAGCATAGCATAGCATAGCTAATTAGTGCTTTATCTTACACACAGTTTTAGCACCCACCTTGGTCTCTTGAAGAGCAGAACAACAACAAGACGTAATACAATGAGAGGTATGTAACGTAGGTACGGTACCCATAATCACATACCCAAGTACCGTCTCAATAGCGGGCAGTAAATCATATCGCTCACTTCGTACTATTTTAGTTAGTAGCAAGTGCGGAAATATTGAAGGTCCGATCAAAAGATCAATGCCTGCCGGATTCGCAAACTCCGCGTCGGCTAGCGGCAATGACTCGAGATGAGTGAGTGATGCTACGTCTACATTAGCGTTCGGTAATGCGTCCGTGATACGCTCCACGATAAGCGAAGAAATGTTAAAATTAATGTTCCTATCAAAACGCGAATGTATTTTAACATCTACGGAACCCCTGCAATGCCTTTCTGATCCGCCTATCCCTTTGACGGTTGAGTTAGTATTTTTAAAGTTATTCCATAATCCGAGGCGTTTGAAGCATTCCGATGTTATTAGATTGGTCTGAGATGCGCTATCTAGCAGACAACGTACCATGTGCGGCGACCCATTAACATCGTATACGATAACTTGCGCTGTCGCTAACAGTACCGTGTTAGACGCCGTACACTGCGTTTTGGCCCTGCGCGGATCATTATAGATGCGCGAGTGCCGTCCTCGCGTGCGCGTCGCCCGCGCAATGGATGTCATACACAACGATACTTCACCCTCAGACGCGGAAGGCGCAGCTACCGTGGTCTGCACCTGCGTAAGTGTGTCAAGGTTAGCGGCTTGACTTGACAACCGGTTATTTTTATTGAAATGTAACAGTGTATGATGTTTTTGATTACACGAGCGACACTTTGTCTTACTGGAACAATTACTCGTTTTATGTTTTATGCTTAAGCAATTAATGCAAGCTTTGTTATCTTTTACGCTTTTAAAACGAGCAATTGGATTTAAATCATTAAAGGTGGGACACTTATAGTAATGGTCGTGCACTATATTACTGCACAGACACTTCTGTGAATTATTACTATTAGATTCCGAACATGTTACGTAAGATTGTGGATTAGGGACCGAGTTATTATTACTATTTCACGATTTATTCAACCTTTGTTTGTTGCCGTTAGTGTTAGACGGGCCAGGTGAACCAGACTGCGTATTATGAAATATTCGACACTGATCTTTTATGAACGAAATAAAACTATCTAGTGTACGTATTTTATTATTGCGTTCCGTCATCTCGAATGCGCGAATTGTATCAGTGTCAAACTTTTTTAAAGCGAGTTGAAGCAACATAAAGTCGGAAAGATCTTCTAATTTTAAATTCCTAAGAGAATTAACCGCGGTTACGAAGTTATCAATAAACAGCTGGAAATTCGAGACAGACGCGTTGTCGGACAGTTTGAGATTTAAAGCTTGGTCAAAGTACGTAGACGCTAGGACGCGCGTGTCCTGATATCTGTCAAGTAGTGACTGAAATATGAACTGATAATTTTCAGCACTGGGTGTGACACCTGCAGATACGGACTGGGCTTTCGGTGACAGTTTACCTATTAAATAGTACAACCTGTCACTAAACTGTTATACAATAACTGAGAAATGCTTCGCTATTACTGTCAGACATAGATGCGGTTTTTGAGCATTCATAGATATTTTGAATGCGCTCAAATAAAATATTGCGTTTTGCTTCTAAGATTGTCATCTCTTTGTCTTCCGACACGCGTGACTTCTTTTGTTGTGACATGCTTACGTAAGTATAAGCTAATGAGACCGAAACAAAATAAGAATATCTAATGTATCTATTATTTTACCTAAGTAAGCTAAGTAGGCAACACCTTAGAGCCGAGGAATTAAAGTTGATTGAAATATGAGAATTATAAGACAACTATGATAGTTGCAGAAATAATAATTTAATAAGTAGGTAGCTACATAAAGTTTACCTACTAATGCGGGCGGAAATAACCATGTGACGGTTATGTGAATATATTAGGAGTATAGCTAGGTGCTATAACTGCCTAGGTATAGCGGTATAACGTATAAAACGTAAATGAATCCGACTCGTATGGATCAAAAAAATGGTTCGGCGTTACACCGAAACCGTAGGGTTCTAGGCGACTTGGAGCAGGAAAATGGACTGTATTAGGGCGAGTTCTGGGTCGCCTAGAAAGGAATAAGGGAAGGGGGGTGATTGAGTGGGTATAGGATATTTCAAGGATGGAGGGCACCTACCTTATACAACCTTCTTCGTATTTCGTAGGACAGCCTCCTGGTGTTTTCGAGAATCCTGAAGCTGTTTGATTCACTACACTACACCATTCGTTTCACTTTCACTTGCGAGCGGGTTTTCCTTGGTGGAAGCGGTAATAAACACATACGGGAGCGGCGCGGTACGGTATCGAGACGGCGTTCTCAGCGAGCGGAATGTTCTCGACTGTCCCTCGCGTCCACGATCGCGTCGACGAATCAGGCGCAAGGCAGTGCCTCTTCCAGGGAGTGGGAGACAGGGACGGAAATATGGTATCGCTCGCACTAGACAAGCGTGGAACGATTAATCTTGATGCGATTAGTTATGGATAGGAAGGTAGATGGCGCTACCACAGGGTCTACTTGTTCCACCGGGTTCACCTATTCAAAGGCTATTTACCAAATATACCGCACTGATATCCTTTGGTTTCATTCAATTCAGAATTGTTTTCAAACAGCTAAGAACCAGGTCAATGCTAAGACTAACTAACTAACTAAAAATAAGTTTAACCGTCCTTCTATCGGGCAATGCATTATTTAAATTGGAAATCGCATGCAGATTGCAAAAGGAAAAAACAGTGCGCTAAAAGAAAGAACTGAGATACGACTTATATTTATTTAATAAACTATGCATTAGTAGGATAGTAGTAAAAATGTTATTAGATAGCGAGGTTTTGAAGTCAAAGCGGTTGATGCTTTCATTTTGAATGTGTCTCTCCTTGAAAGAACGTTGGTGAAGTTTTCCTGGACAAATAAATTTATTTGTATAGGTATAAAATTAATTGTTCGAGGGAAATACAATCTGTTTGTTAGTATTATTTGAGGAAGATTTTCTTGTGTTTTCAAGAAGTTATAATTATTATGGGCATGTCTCAGTCTGGCAATTTATAGACCCGTATAGTAAAGGTATACCGAGGCCACGTATAAATGACCAGAACGGTAGAACCTGGGCATTTTTGAAAAATTTTCTGATTATAAAATTTTTACGTAGAGTGCATAAAGGTATAATAATAAAATAAATAAAATAATAAACAAAATATTTTGTTTTTAAATACCTACCAGTAGGTATAGCAACTAAAACCGTTATAATATAGCCTATAATTTATATAAATACGTTTATTTCATAACATTGTTTTAATACTTCTGAAGGTTCCGAAAGTTAAAGTAACTTAAATATTATGAAATAGAATATTCTTGCCAAAAAAAACTTAAGTAAGAGAAAAACTGCCAGTCCTAAAATCAAAGAAGCCCAAATCAACTAACCTTTCTTATCCACATTTTTAAGCAGAAAGAGCGTGCCTGGGTCAAATGGAAGAAGTATCGTAACAGGGTTGATTATGACAGCTTCTCTAAATATCGCACACTTTTTCACAAGGAATCTGACAAATGCTACCGTAGTTACATGAACCTAGTCGAGGATAGCATACCCTTGAACATAAAACACTTCTGGTCATACATCTCGAATAAAAAGGGTAAATCTAATTATCCCGCGAACATGCATTTTAATAATGTTTCATCTGAGGATCCTACTGACATTTGCAACCTTTTCTCTGCTTTTTTTTTCCTCTGTGTACGAACCGTCATGTCTGGATCCCGAAACATGGAAACCGTCCAATCTGTATTCGGAAAATTCCATCTGTATATCCGAAATATATTTAAAAAGAGAGTCCGTTCGTATGGCCCTTAGGTCTTTCGATTCCTCTAAAGGTGCTGGTCCTGATAATTTACCTCCTCACTTTTTCATAAAAACAAGCGAGAACATCTATACCGCGTTACACATAATTTTTAATAAATGTCAATGCGAAGGAGTTTTCCCGACAGTGTGGAAGCAAGCATTTATTACGCCGGTATATAAAAGTGGAGACAAAAGTAATGTTGAGAATTACCGCCATCTCTATTCTGTCCACCTTGTCGAAGCTTTTTGAGAAACTAGTGCACGGTGCTCTCTACCCCTATCTTCATCAGCTCGTAATTCCTGAACAACACGGCTTTGTTCAAAAACGCTCTACTACGACTAAACTTATGGCATTTACCAATTTTCTTTTTTACCAAATCGACAGTAGAGTTCAGGTTGATGCCGTATACACCGATTTTCAGAAAGCTTTCGACAAGGTGGACCACGCTATACTCCTCGAAAAGCTAGCGTTCAATGGCATACGTAGAAATTTGCTTAGATGGTTCGTTTCTTATATCTTTAATAGAACTCAAAAAGTAGTTATAAGTGGTTTCGAGTCGGATGTTATAATTGCTAAGTCAGGTGTTCCTCAAGGATCAATCTTGGGACCTCTTCTTTTTATTGTTTTCATTAATGATATTAAGCAATGTTTCACACACTCTAAGTTCTTAATATATGCAGACGACATCAAAATTTTTAAAGCATGTCAAACCATACAAGACTGTTCACTTCTTCAAGACGACCTTGACAGATTGTATGACTATTGTACGGACAACAAGCTTTTTCTAAGTCTGCCAAAGTGTCACACGATATCTTTTACAAAAAATATAAATAAGATAAATTTTAAGTATAACATTAATAAGGAAAACTTAAAGCAGGTAAACTTAGTTCGCGACTTAGGTATCATGTTAGACTCTTCCCTACATTTTGATGCACACATTGACAGTATAGTCAGTAAGGCCTTCCGCATGTATGGCTTAGTTATGAGAGCATCGCGTGACTTTGTGCGTCCCTCTACGTATGTACATTCTGTTGTACAAAGCCTTGGTCAGATCACAGTTGGAATATGCGACTCCAATCTGGAATCCTTTCTATTTAAAATATACTTACCAATTGGAAATGGTGCAGAAAAAATTCTTACGATCAGTAGATTTCAGGTGTTATCGGTCCAAGGTTCCCTACACGGACTTACTCAAGCGGTACCGTTTATTAAGTTTAGAGTCAAGACGATTATTTCTTGGCACAATGATGTTATATGGTTTGTGTAACAATGAATTTGACTGCTTAGATATAACTAATAAATTATGTTATGTAGTACCTAGAAACGTTTTTCAGCGAGGAGTTCGTGTGCCGCGCTTGTTTCACGTAGATACGTGCAGGACAAACGCCGGTAAGCGGGCGCCTCTCAGTCGTATTGTTGAAACTTATAACAGTCGCTTCACAGATACTGACATGTTCTCTCTATCAAGTAGCAAATTCAAACGATTGGTTATCGAACTGTTATCGTAAATTTAATGTAATCTTTTTTTTTTCCCTTGATTATGTTTTGCTTCTTAATATAATTTGTGTTAATTTGTGGACAATGGTGCTGGTTATGTGTATATCAATCTAGGTTAAAAAAGCATTTGTAAAATTTTGCATGTAACTGTTTATTGTCCCGAACAAATAAAATAAAAAATAAAATAACCTCTACCTAAAAATAAACTAACTCGCAACAAACCAAACCTCAGTCCATACAAAGCTGTTTTCAATAATATCAGTAAAACCTTGTCCTAATCCAACATTTAGTCGTCGGAGGATTTATAGTCGGAGGCTCCAACACCCTTATCAAGGTTCACTGGCTTTGCTCAATGACGAATGCGACCTTCCAAATCCCGGACTTGACATATATCTGTTTTCTCTAATGGTGCTGGTACACTTGAGCATTCACTTGTAACAGAACAGCGAGCATTTGCCGTTTTTTGTTTTGTCAAACAAAGCCGAACATTACTGCGAACATTTTCACGATCTTACGAGCGAACACTATAATCAGCAAAAACGTCAAAGCAAATTTACTTTCAATTCGTTAGAATGCTCGGCAGAACGTTTATAAGGGCGGTTTCAGATTAGCGTATTTTTCTGCGGGTATACGGTCGTTTCAGCGTACGCGCTTACACGCGCGCTACATTACGGGCTTCAAAAAACAGAACCGAAATATGCCCGTTCACGGAAACGGGCATATTTCGGCGTGTTTGTTCGAAACGGTAGTGTCATCTTGTCAGTGTCAACATGGATTCTGACAGCTCGCGCTTATACGAGCTTAATAGCGCGTCAACGCTCGTACGAGTTGCGCGTGTGCCAAAAATAGCGCCTATACGCACCTACATACGGTTCCAAAAACGAGCTCATACGCTCGTATAAAACGCTAATCTGAAACCGTCCTAAGAATGCTCGCTTAAACATACTGCTTTGTTTGTCTGTTTTGTAACATTCGCAAGAATACTCATTACAGGTGACTGCTCAAATGTATCAGTACCTTATAGGAAAAACTTTCTCCCTTATATTGCTTTCGTTTGAAACATTATTTTAGCACAAAGCGGAAAACTCGTGAGTTAGTTATGATACGTATTAAATCTTTCAGCGAAGTTTTCGTGATTTGACGGTGTCTTTTCGATATTTGACATGTAACGTTCAGATATCTTGGACTTTGTTAGAAGGAAAACTTAACGTTCAGTGTATATTGTGATATAACAATATCTGTCGTATATTGATATTTTTATTAACTGTGTACACTCATCTAATATATCCTAATACAGGTCAGTAACTGTGTTATAAAATATTCTGGGGAATGTTAATATTCGACACGATTGCCGATACCTCTAAAAATAATTATTCGTAATTGATATTTTTGTGATCGATAACATGATCGATTAGTATCAATATGCTGCATTGACATTGATCGTTTCTGAGCTGTCCCGTGCCTTAGAGAGCATGTTAAACCTTCGTTTCTGGCTGTCATGAAGACTTTGACAGTTGTTGCGGGGAGACGGAACCAAAGCGCTCAGATTTTTACATAGAGGCGCATTTCTTACGGGCGCTCTGAAGACAAACTTTCTGTTACCCAAATTGCCGCATGGTGGCGCGCCAGTCGCGCTGTGACAGCTGTCTCTACGAGAGCAAGAGAGACGAACGTTCCTCCTGTGTACCTTAACTACGAGAGCAAGAGAGACGGAGGACGACGCCAGCGCCGCCAACGGCGCCAACTACGAGCTAAACCGGAGACAGTCCCCACTTGGAATCGGCACACGAAATCCTTAAAAACTGCGCTTTTATGTAAATCTGTATTCATTGACAGTACTCTAATACATAAACTGCATTGACAGTACTCTAATACAGAGACTGGTCTAAACTATGGCATATCATGCTCTAAATAGCTATTGTGTCTCATCTTCCAAAATAATACGATGCATCAAGATTTATCAGGATTAAGGATACATATCCTTATTAGTCCAATAACCGTAACCGTATTCTAAGTTACCAATTAATTTTTGTCACAATTTAATATATATGACGAAAGACTAACAAAAAAGATATGTGAATTGGACAGGACGAAGGAGAAGTAGGCGGACGTTCTCTGACCAGATTGGAGACATCCTAAAAAAAGGACAGGTCAGAAGTACAAAGTAAATTCATGGTGAAATGTGGGTGTAATATTACACCTATGCCTACCGCTTCGGAGATACAGGCGTGAGTCTATGGGCGTGAGTCAGAAGTACCTCAAGTACCCTAAACAGAAGAGCATGCGTGAGAAACTTGATGGGAGTGAATGAAGCAAGAGAGGTATGTCAGGATCGTTGCAAATGGCGTTCAGTAGTCTCTGCCTACACCTCCGGGAAACAGGCGTGAGCTTATGTATGTATGTATGTAATATTTATCAGGATTTACATATCCTTATTATTCCAATAGCCTAAGTCTATCGTATCTACCTATCGTAGTCTAAGTTACCAATCCATTTCCATGTCATAAAGTAATATTTATAGTATGAAAGTCAAATCTACTCTTTTCCGTCATAAATTGACACTTATGAATGTAAAAACAAATGTTATACGCGTTCTCTTCGACTATAGTTGCTGTGGGTGAGTTTGTTTGTATGTCATCAATTGATTGCTTTACTCATATTACGGAACCCTGTCAGTATTTTATAGTTCTTTCTCTTTTTGGCGCGTTTTCGTTATGGCAAAGTTTATGTAATGGGCATAGTGTTTTATCAAAGTATTATGTGTTAGACATGACTTGGGTTGTTTGCTTTGGTATAATGGGGAAAAGATTTTATTCATACTTTTGCTTAGTATATGATCCATAATGGCATCCACCGTACCTCGACCAGGCATAAAACCGAATTTCACGAAACCAATTCGATTTTATGCCTGGTCGAGGTACGGTGGATGCCATTTTCGCTCTTCGCCAAATATGCGAAAAATACAGGGAGGCACATAAAAACTTGCACATGGTGTTCGTCGACCTTGAAAAGGCATATGATCGAGTGCCCCGTGAAGTCTTGTGGTGGGCCCTGAAGAAGAAAGGAGTGCCTGGGAAATACCTGACGTTGATTCAAGCCATGTACGCTGAATGCCGAACGCAGGTCCGATCCGCAGCTGGTATCACAGCCAGATTCGATGTGGCCGTAGGCTTGCACCAAGAGTCGGCCCTTAGCCCCTACCTCTTCCTGTTAATAATGGATGCTATGATGCGGCAGAGACTGGAGAATGTAGGCTTGAGAATAAGCAGAACCAAAGCCACCACCAGTATGCTCCTATTTCTGCTACCTAGGTTCACTCCTGCAAGATGACGGCGAAATTGATCGGGATGTTAGGCAAAGAATCAACGCAGGATGGATGAAATGGCGACAGGTCTCAGGCACAATATGCGACCACAAAATGCCTGTGAAATTAAAGGGCCGTATGTATAAATCGGTTATAAGGCCTGTCGTACTGTATGGAGCTGAGTGTTGGGCTACAAAGAAGATGGATGAGAAACGATTGCATGTGGCAGAGATGAGAATGTTACGATGGATGTGTGGAGTGACAAGAATGGACAGAATTAGGAATGATTTCGTTAGAGGTAGTATGAAAGTGGCGCCCATAGCTGAAAAGGTGAAAGGGAGTCGATTGGCCTGGTATGGACATGTTATGCGGAGAGATGAGATGTATGTAGGTAAAAACGTGATGGATATGCATGTAGAAGGACGAAAAGGGAGAGGACGGCCAAGGAAGAGATGGATGGACTGTGTGAGGATGGATATGAAAGAGAAAGGGGTAAGCGATTGGATGACTGGTGACAGAGAAGTATGGAAGCGAAGGACATACTGCGCCGACCCCAAATAAATTGGGACCAGGGCAAGACAATGATGATGCTTAGTATATGATGTAATGATAACATGGGAATACTAGCAATGAGAATAATGCGATTACCTGCAGAACTTAGGATAATTTCACGTTAAATTATACATTAATGTAGCAAACAAAATATCGCGATAAGCGGCAATAGGCTCGCTACCTATTACGGGGGATCAAAACACTGGCGAAAAGTGGGCGTTTAATATGCCTCTGCCTACCCCTTCGGGGAAACAGGCGTGATTCTATGTATGTATGTAATATAGCAAGATTGTAAATTAAAAGGTGAATTATTTGAATTAGCAAACAAATAAAATTAAAATTGCCTTCTCGTGTCTTTGTCATTCTAGGATAGTGAACATCTATACTTGATTAAACTACTAGTTCCATTTGGATACTTATTTTGTGTTGGATAGCCCATTTATCGAGGATGGCTAGAGGCTACATAACATCACGCTATGAGCCACGAGTGCAGAGCAGGAGCCCTAAATAACGTTGGTGTAACAGCAGACTCACTTAGATGCGTAACTACCGATATTGGAGCAGCACTTTTTAGGGTTCCATGGCATAAAATGGCAAAAAACGGAACCCTTACAGATTCGCCATGTCTATCCGTCTGTCCATCCGTATGTCATAGCCACTTTTCACAATTCTTTAGTTGTAATCTGCCTCCCTCAACGTTATGAGTGAAAGCAAGTTCTAATAAAATTCCTCACGGAATGTTATTTAATTACCCTTGCAGTTCCCGTTGCTATTTCAACCGGTACTAACGTTACTGCGCAGAGCATTCTAGATCGTGGTGCACACGGATTGTTTGCACATGTTTCCCATTTAGCTTCTTTGTATTTTCCACTGTCTACCCCTTCGGGGAAACAGGCGTGAGTCTATGTACTTTATTTGCAAAACACATTACAGGTTTCCACACCCATTTCTGGTCACTAGTTTCCTCCGGCTGTTCAAAATAAGCAATATTGGCAGCTTGCCACGAGTTTCTTTTTAAAGCTGGCACTGGCAACCCTGCTCAGCGCTAGAACACAACGTAAAGTTGTTTGGATGCAATGTTGTGTAGAATGGAGGTTCCTCTAGTTGTTTACATGCTTAGACGGGAATTTTCTTTTTCCTAAATTATTTTGTAATACACTAATACAGCAACTCTACGTTTTGTAGGCAGAAGTGACTCTACATCTTATACTCTTATCTAATACTAATATTTAAAGCTGAAGAGTTTGTTTGTATGTTTGTTTGTTTGGTTGAACGCGCTAATCTCAGGAACGACTGACCGATTTGAAAAAATCTTTCACTGTTAGATAGCCCATTTATCGAGAAAGGCTATATAACATCGCGCTATGAGCGCCGGGAGCAGAGCAGTAGCCTTAAATAACGCGGGTGTAACCGCGGGTATCCTCTTGTCTTCCATAAGATGATACGCTAATGCTACTGCTAAACCTGTGTTAGCGTTAATGGCAATGGCCAGCTACGCGTTAATTAACGTGTTAAAAATGTACGTTGGAAATCAGTAATTGAACGCGTTAAAACGTTGGTCACATCTACTTAGCGCCTAGACTAACGCGTTGTAAGACACGGTGTAGCAGGTGCATAAGAAATACAAATATAAAGAAATACGTTATACTTATCAGCAGTGTTTTGTGGTCCGACGTGATCCTATATTTTCCTTAAGGGTGTTATTTGTTATAACGTCAGTTTTAGCCAATTTCACCTGTGACTGATAAGTCTCTGACAATTTAATTTGTCAGATAATTCATAAATATGGTCCAATTTTGAATTTATCTGACATATAAGGTTTAGCCAGTGGTGGGACTGGGCTATTATATTTTTGATGTGCAGTATACGTTAAGTGTAGGCAACGGCCCGAGTTCTGAGAACGCTTCCAAATAATTTTCATCATTCTAGTTCCAATTCTCTTCTGTTAAGCACTGTGACAGCTTTTTAAAGACTTGACAACAACCAACAAAAAGTACTTTCTTAATACGCTAACAACCTTCGTACTTAACGAACCATGAATATGTTTTATAAAACGAGAACACGCGCCATTTTGGAACGCCAACTTTTGATATACGACACACCTGAACACGGCATCCGAAATAATTCAAAGAAAATATACCTTCAGAATTTACCAAATAAATATCTGAAAATAAAAAGTAACAATTTATTTGCTCGTGTTTACAAGGTTTGTTGACACGGGTGGAATAAAGGGCAAAACGCTTGACGAATTCGTAGAGACATCTTTCTTTAAGTAAAGTCATTGGAACTTATTTAAGTCTTTGAATTTTCCTTCTAATAACACTCGTGGCTCAAGCATCCGTTTACCTGTACTCGTAGAATTATAAGATACAGACATATTTGCTTTCTTTTCAGAGGAAATGCAAATAATTTTTCTCTTTATTTTGGGGAGGCAACATCAAATATCTTCTTTATTTTTTTGCCCGCGGGCTTTTCGGTTTGGTCTGATGATTGTCATTTATTTATCATTTGAAGCTTCATTTTCTTTCAATTTTATATTCATAACGAGTTGATGTTATACTGAAGATATAATGCCATGCTGCAAAAAAGTTTCTTTGTTTCAAACACAAATCCCGCACTAGGAATAAATCCCAAACCGTGGGCGACATAAACATATAACCAACAGACACAATGAACACTCAGAATCGAAACAATAATTTATGGATCTCATGAAGTGTTGCCTCGTGTGGGGATCGAACCCAAATCACCCGGGCGACCGCTTATCGCCAACCGTGCAGTGGACTAGTATACACTGAGCTGAGCAAGAACATCGATTTGCTCCTCTTCCCTGTTCTATTAATATTTTTTGTGAACCATGTACAAAAGAAGGCAATTGGTCCAAATATATCTGTATTAGATTATACTGTATACACCAAATCATAGTTCATTATTAGTTTGATAACCCGCTTCCAATAAAGTTAATACGGGCAATTTGTTTGCAGTTCCGTGGACCAGTTGTCGTCCAACCTCAGCTATTTATCTAATAAGGTTCGATTACTTAAGACAAGAATACGCCTCTTGGTTTTGCTTGGATGTTTTTATTGATAGCCTTGTTTCAGGGCGTTTGATGAGGTATTTGACCGAAGGTTTATCGATTTTAGCTGACATGTTGGATGTTAAGGCAATTACGTTGAGATTATTTCTGGCGAATCGGTAAAGTTTATGTCAAGGAGATTACTGTCCTAGACTTCTTTGATGTTAAATCGGGGACTGACGGTATGTAATAAGTATGAAACAGCGCTGGCCTAGAGGAAAGTACCTAAAAGTGACTTTGATAATTATAATTCAAAAGGCTGCGCCCTAATGAAAGTCATAACCAAAAACCGAATGACATCACATATTAAGTTTTAATTGATACGTAGATGAAGATTTTTCTTCAATAAAAACTTTATAAATATTAAAAAGAAATAAGACACTTGGATAGCAAACATTTTTATCCTCTTGAGACAATCACTTTACGCACTGAATCATCACTATAATTTACTTTACGCAAACGTAACGTAAAGCTAACTCAGGCGCAAAGATCTTCTAACACTGACATAATCATATCTCACGTTGAACGATCCAAAAATCTCAGGACCACTTCACACTGGCCGTGCGCATTCTCCGAGCGGGTGTTCGGCGTGTGCCCGGCGTGCGTTTGGCGTTCACGCAGTATCCTCCTAGCGTTATCCCGGTAGCATCCAAATGTTACACGCCTAGGAGCCCGAGATCCACTTACTAGTTTAACCAGATATAACAGAATATCAGTTTCAAATTAAACTGCGGTTTACGGATTCTATCGCGATATATTGGTTTTAGAGATATTATATTTAAACTGAATGATCTAGAAAACACTTTTTTATTACTGGAAAATATTTTTTTATTACTGGAAAATATTTTTCAATCATCACCATTGTGGGCTCGGCGTTCACTCTGTAGTAGAAACTGAACGCCGGGCGCACGCCAAGCGCACGCTCAAGGAACGCGCATGTCCAATGTGCGGGCGATCTTAGCCAAAACCTTTTCAATAAAATGTTATTAGATGATAAAACTAGGGAGATATTATTAGCCTTCTTGGGGACGACCTTTGACTGAAGGTCTTGAAAGTCTCCAAGTGCTCGTAAAATCCAACAATTTTAAGTGCACCGGAAACTTTGGGCATTAGTGCCGTTTTGGATGACACTAAACATTCTTAAGCTCAACGTATAGATCGACATGACGCGGCGTTTTAACGGTCATCTATTTTCGAGTCGACCTTGAGTGGAAATCTCCCTAGATGGTTTGATTAAGATAATGATGGTTTGATTTGATGTTAAGATTGCATATGACATATAATTATACCTACGGTAGCTTATCGGTTGTTTCTTAGATTATTTGGCGTTAGTCAGTTTTTAATCTACACTGCTACTTACGTTGGTGACAATCTTGAATCGTTTCAAAACTTCACACACATTTAGATATCAAAATTTATATTTCGGATCACACAAAGTTCTGTGCCTCCCGAAAATCAAATCTCATCAAACACCTGCAATACTTTAAACTTCTTTAGCATACACTGACAGCATCCTTAATCCTCAATTCATAAGAACTTGGATGAAAATTGCTCCAATGTGTGACCACAGAATGGCAGCATTGTCGCACAGAGGTCACCTATAACGCGACAAGTGGGTCACAAAAGGTCTAAATTCATACGCTATTTACGGAATCACTACAAGTTATCACAGGCGACACCCAATTTTACGCTTGAACAGAGTTTTTTTCAATAAACGATCCTTGAAGGTTGCAGCCTGCTCGCTTCTGATAGGGTCCTTCCGTTCTTTATCCTTCGTTGACAAAGTATCTCAGATTAAACTTAAATGATTATGGTTTTTATTTGAATTTGGACGAAGAAAACGATGGTTTTTCTGTACAATTATTTTATGGACCGGGTAAATTATTTTAGTTTTCGGTGGATACATGCATTATCAACAGCAAATATTAGCATATTTTTATAATTAAAAAGTTAAAGTGACTATACATAAATTATTTTATCAAACAACAAACCAACAGAACAAAAATAAGATTAATTTAGTAGATCGCCGAATCCTAGCGATTTTATCGTTGAAGGATTAAGCCTATATCGATATTTTCCATTCAACTGTGAAATATAAGTACCCCATGAATAAACCTTAGGTTTCTTGTAATTAATTCTTGGAAGCAGTGCGTATTTGGAATAAAACTCGGTGTCTATAGTGTACTTAATAGGTTACTTATACCATAAAATACCTTTTTTTTTTTTTTTTTTTTTTTTTTTTTTTTTTTTTTTTTTGGTATCGGGTTGGAAAATCCTCATGGAGTCCCTCCGCCCCAGACAGAAGAACTGTCCCTCGCACCCGCCCTTTGGACGCATCCTGCGCAGGCCTCCGTCAAGCCCACGCGGAGCGTCCCCTCCTGGATCCCTCTTAGCTTCACCGCGGGTCACCAATCCACGGTTACTAAGCCCCCCCACCACGACAAGGTGGAGATCCCACGGGGGGGTACCATAAAATACCTGGAATTTGAATGAAACCCTGTGTATCTCTTGAGTCGCATACATCTGTCACTAAAATAATAGACGGGAAAATTCACATTTAATTTTTTTTAAAGTAAATTTCCTGTGTCTTGCACTAAATTGTATAATTTTATTTTGGTATATAGTCAACTAGGTTTGTCCCGCAGTTTTGCCTGCGGTTGGGTCGTTCATCGCGACAAAAGGCAGATTAATATGTTACTCTGCTTTATAAACTGTCGTGCTGTAAAGTTATATCAAAATCTGTACAGTAGTTATTTGCGTAAAAGAGTAGCAAGCTTCCATACACCATTTCATTAGAGATAAATACAAATTAAAGGTACTATTCTGTTAAACATCAAAGAAGTTTAGCCTCATCAAAGGCCCAACTAATCTTTAAACACAAATTCTTCCACGCAAACAGCGGTCACCCAAATTGACTGACCTACTGACTTGCTCTATATATCAACCTTTCTTCTCAATACCCATCCAACTATGAACCTCTCGTAAATCAGCCATCCTCTATATCTATAAAACAAAGGTATTGGTATCCTTGGCTACAAAATTTAGGCGAGCAGACATAAATGTGTCGTCATATTAGTCGGAGTTGAGTTCTCAGTATCGTATTGTATACTGATTGGTGCAATTGAAGCTGTGATGAGCAGAGAGGAGTTTGTATCATATTTGATACTGTTCGTGTCAAGCTATTGTGCTTCAATTGATGATTGTTACAGTCGTAAAAGGTATGTTTTTTTTCTTTTGTAATAAGCAGCAAAAGTTTAGACGGATCACCTGATAGTAAGCTATTACCGCCGCCCATGGACACAAGCAACACCAAGACTCACAAGGAGTGTGTTCCCGCTCTTTGGGTTGGGAAAAGGAATAGGGGGTGGAGTGGGATGAGGGATAAGAAATATCTTTCTCACTCACCGAATGAAACAAATGTTTTTAAGGTTTTTTTTTTAATACAATGGAATTTATTTACATACATAAAAAAGAAATATGTACAAAAAAGGAGGGTAAAATACAAAGTTCATGAGGTTAAAAGACCCAATCTTTTTTTTTCAATGCTATCTACCACTGCCTCAGTGCCGTGAAGTGAACTCGATATCTACACAATATAAATGTACCTAACTACACAAGACAAATAACAAACAAATAATTATGCTTTTTAAACGTTACATTACCTCTGGATCTCTGGGTAGTAACTTCTACCTATACATATTATAAAACTAGAAGATGCCCGCGGTTACAACCGCGTGATTTAAGGCGACTGCTCAGCTTCCATGGCTCATAGTGTGATGTTGTATAGCCTATAGCCTTCTTCGATAGATGGGCTATCTAACACTGAAAGAATTTTTCAAATCGGTCCAGTGGTTCCTGAGATTAGCGCGTTCAACCAAACAAACAAACAAACAATACAACAAACTTATATATTAGTACAAGATATAAGATAAGATAAGCTCCCAATTTTAGCACATAAGTAAATAATGTACTCGATTATTATAAAGCAGGACAGTTACTAGCATAATATTAGGTAGGACTTAAGTGGTAGTTGTATGAAGTACCTAAATCGTAATACCTTCTAAGATCATCATCCCCAGCATAGACTAATGATTGGTCTCGCTCTGCTCTACTAGACGGAGCCCTCATACTAGTAAAATGAGGCAGAAAAAACCATGCCAGCTGGCATGGTTGAGCCTGTCACACTGACAGCCGTATACCTATCCACCAAATTAATTACGGAAATAATTCGCTGTACAATGCCATGTTGCGCTTTTATCCTGAGTAAAAATAACTCAGCAAAAAATAAGAAGGTCTCCGGTATCACATACTATCTGTAAAATAAGAATAATTATGAAATTTCAACATAAAATTACAAAAAACCGAAAACGCCATTCAGTGTTGCTGCTAGTACAAGAATCAACTTCCTTCAACTTTCCCCACGGTTGAGATTTTTATTATGTGAATTTATAGTTATTGTATTTCGTTATATTTTACTATTTCTTTTATCTAACCTATTTATTATATATTTTACCTTTTTCTATATAATTTTATGTTTATATCTTTACAAATAAGGTGAAAAATGTTAGTTGTTAGAAACTAAACATCTTTCCCAAGAAACATGGTTTACCTAATTATATGTGTAATTAAGTGTGTACGATTATTGTTTTATTCAAAGTAGTTTTTACGACTATTCATGTTAAATTAATAATGTCTAACTAAATTTATATGGACTAGTAGCATGGAAATAGAAAGCACTGTTTTGGAAACACCTTATTTTCTCTATGGTTATTTCTAATAATAATTTGCAAAATACTATTAGTACATAAAACAAACCATCATAATAAAATGAGGCCTAATCATTGGATAATATACCCACCATTTTTCTCATAAAGGAACTTACGCGGTACGCCTAACCTATACACAAATATATAAATGCTTTTAATGAATTGTAATTTTTAAGAATTTACTTAACTGATTTTGAGACCAAGAACTTATCCGCTAGACCACAGGATAAAATATTTTTCCATTTATTCGGGTAACTGTTGAGAAGCTGACAACACAATTTTTCACGCATGCGTCTTGTTTCTCTTGTTTGACACACACTGTCATAATGAGTTGCCTCATTTACGGAGCTATTTTTCTTAGGCAGCGCGGAGTCTAGTATAGCGAAGCGATACCAATCATTTGTCTAAGATCCCCAGTTATCCCAGTTGCATCCAAGACACACCAACGAGGTCCGATTACCGGTCTAACCAGATATGACTGAATATGACATAATACCTTCAAGGCAATAAAGCAGCGATAGCCTTGTGGTGAGATCGACGGACTGCTACGCAGAGGGTCTCGGGTTCGAATCCACGGCACGCACCAATGACTTTTTAAAGTCAATTGTTAATTATCGCTTGCTAAACGGTGAAGGAACCTGCGTGTCAGAGAGTTCTTCATAATGTTCTCGAAAGACATGACGTGAAGTCTGCCAACCTGCACTTGGCCAGGGTGGTGGACTAGGGCCGTACCCTTCTCATAGTGAGAAGAGGGCCGTGCCGAGCAGGGGGAAAGTTTATATACGGCGCCGATGATGATGATGACCTTCTAGGATAATTATAAATTCTGAAAGGACTACAGCTGTAGAGCACAAGAAGAAAATTTCTTTACCGCTTGGCACATCTTCGTTTCACCCAACCTCTTCAACTTAATTGAAGGTTCCAGGTTAATTTATGATTCTTATTACACACTGACTTACTGAATTAATCTCAACTACGATAGGGTTACTATAGAAACTTCACTTTGACACGTCTGAATAGTTCTACACTTGTCCGTCTTGTCTCCTCCGCTTCGTAAATGGAAGTTAAGTGTGTTGTAAGATGTAATACTTGTCTTGTCAAAGACCCTAATAAAGATGGCTTTTGGTAGGATAGTTACCTTCGTTTTATGCGGGTTGACTAGGAAAGCAGCTTAATCAATCGTTTGGAACTTTAAAGTATCTGAAGAGGTAGCTAGAAGTGTGCTTGCTAGTCTTACATACAGGGTGTCACAACACCCATCACCAAACCCAAGTCTACTTGTTGTGGACATCATGCCAAGTCATACTAACTAAAAATAAGACCAGGGAAATTTTTTTTTTTGAAGTATTCACATTTTTTAAACCGCAATTAAAAGCGCGCGCGTTCAATGCTCGAAATACCTACTTATCCATGGGGTCATATCATAGGGCATCTAAAGAACATATTGGCGGGGTAAATGCATCGATTTTGTACCTAATTAGAAAAAATCCATACTAACTTTGAGCCTCAATATCTCCTGAACCAGTAATTTCCCAGGTATGGTGCCCAAGTAAAAAATGTTCGTAGTGATTGGTACAAAATGGGATTTCAGTTTTCGTTAAAGGTCATTTTACACCCTGTATATATCCCACTTAATAATGTTTTGATGTTTTTTATTAATACTTTTCGAAGTTATGTGTGTATTAAAAATATCGATCGCTTATTAATCTATATGGCATTAGGCTCGCCCCCTATTACATCGGGACCGAACCATTCCTGGCGAGGTGTGGGTGTGTAATACACATCTGCCTACCCCTTCGGAGATAAGGGCGTGAAGTTATGTTATGTTTTTATTTCAAAACATTTACTCCAAAACAGAAGGTTTTCAGAATGCAAAACAAAGTCAACACAGGTATATCAGATGCATAATATTACTTCTAACAGTTGGATATAGAAATTGATTTATTATTCGATTCAATGAGTAATATTTGCGTATTCTAAATACTATGTAAACATTCATTCTTTCGAATATTTGGACAAATAATATTGCTATTGAAGTTTATATCAAAAACAAATCTTCTATAAATACTTTAACAATATAGAAATAATACAAAATCAGTCAAGCAAGAACGCAATTTAAAAAGAATACTAAAATAAAGTGAAGCTTATATTATAAGCGCCGTATTTAAATCATAACAAATACTGAGAAATGTAACTCCAGAATTAAATGCTTTTCGGGTACACGATTCTCAATACAGCTTCGATCGAATATCTTACGTGTGGGCGTTTCAAGCTAAAGAGAAAATGGAAACAATTATGAATTTTCAATATTGTTTCGTGAAAGCTTTTTTAATATTATTAATGTGAAACTGTACTTCTTTGCGGTATGGTTTTCTATCACTTCTAAACCACTGAATCGAGTTCTATAAAGTTTAGTTAAGAGCAAGATTATTTATTTACTAGCTGTTTCCCGCGGTTTCACCCGCGTCCTGAGGGAACTACTTCGCGTACCTGGTTAATTACTAGCCTACATTACTCCTTGGTACATCAGCTATCCGCCAGTGAAAGTCCCGTCAATCGGTCCAGCCTTTCCAGAGATTAGCGGTAACAAACAGACAGACAGACAAAAATTTAAAAAAATGTCATTTCGGTATATGTACCGTGTATACATCCATATGCATTTAGTAAAATGCGGTTATTTTAATATTACAAACAGACACTTCAATTTTATTTATGTGTATAGATAATGAGCTATTTTTACGGACTGTTTCTAGTATTGGCATAAGCATAAGCGTGTGCCGAACTTAAAGAATAATGACATCGGACAGCCAGACATAGGTTTTCCATTCATTTCCTTGTCAGGGCGCTTTAATGTTATATTTCTAAAAGCTTTTAATTTTATTTTTCCGTAAAATATATTTCTGTTACGTTTTCACGTGGAAATCTAAATCACAGGCTTAACCTATCACCTGTTGGGGTAGACAGAGGGTATGTGTAACTCTCTCGTATAGACTGACTGGGCCGCCTACTCACTAACCGAAGCGGTGTCCGTCGACAAATCTCGTAGCGCGACCACACAAATCGGGAATTAGTATACTCTGCCATGACTCTACTGGGATCGTAGAAGCCACGTGCTATTTTATTTTTGTCGCAATAACCGATAACTTTCTATTACCCCGGATGGGCGTGTAGCAGCTTAACGCTATTAATTATTGCGACACCAATTTGCCGACCCGTTGGAAAAATATTTTACCAACATGTATAACGTTTTTCCGCGGAATGTAAAAACACTTCACATCAATTTTAGAAGCATGTAAGTATAATGCTATAATGTTAATAATTAGTTCTGTATGCACGGTTAACGCGATATTTGCATGACGGCCTCTATAAATAAAGAAAAATATCATACAAAGTTATGCAACTTTGTATGATATTTTTCGACAACTTTTTTTGGTGTTAATATTATGATCGTATTTATTTTACTTGTTTTGAAATACATAAATGGTGAGTTTTCAAATTTACAACAGGTAATTTCATAAAATTATTTAACGAAAATCATTCGATTACATACCTCTTCAGGGACATGCAACGATCTATCTAGCCATTCAAACTATAACTGCAAGTGTAAGCCACCAGGGTGAAGCTACTACGTGCCTTACCAGCTGGCCAGTTTATTGACCTCTACAAAGCCAATACAGGAGAAAGTGTTCGCCATTGTGTTCTTATCCATTGTGCAATAGCACGCGGCAGATATGATGAATCAATTTGTCTATTTGTTATGGTCCATTCTTTAGGCAGTGGGAAAGTGGACGGCCGAGAATCTGCTTTATGTGACCTTGTAAAATAAACCATTTAGACCCACTATATGGTTTATCTTATACTAGCTTCTGCCCGCGGCTTCACCATAGAGCCTCTTATTGAGACAAAGGGACATTTATGTCAGATTTTGACCTAAAAGCTATGTAAGCGCAAAGTTTAATCATAATCTGTTCTGTAGCTTTTGCGTAGGAGTAACAGACATCGATACTTATTTTATTCATTCTCACAAATTTTCGAATTTATAATGGAAATAAGATATGACATTGATGGCTTCTGTGGGAATAATTGTCTACAGCCCTTTCTTTAAAGTGGCAAAACATCGCTAAGTCATCATTGGCATTAGTACCGTATAAACATAGCCTCTTATAATTAGAAGGGTTGTAAGTTGCAGGCGTTTGCTGCACTTAATACATATATGAAAAAAAAACTGGAATTACTGCCCGAAGTTTCCCCGTATGTTTTCAAATTAAACTCAATTAATACGATGCATTACCGGCTTAATTTTAAAGTAGTTATGCCTCGGAATAAATGGACTTGATAACCACGCAGAACATATTAATCCCATAAATTAAATTGCTTTCCATACTTTATGTTAAAGAGCCCGCAGTCTGTTGTTGTCTTTTTTAACTTCCATGCCGAAATAACGCTTTGTGCTCCAGATTTTCTTTCCATTGAATGTACATATCATTAGCTTGTTGCAGTCCACTGCTGGGTGTAGAACTGTAGACCTCTACGGTACACCGAAAGATTCAATCGCCGATTTTCGCCATCCAGCCACCCTCTTCAAGTCGTCAGTCTATCTAGATGAAGAGCTTCCAACATTACTATTTAATGCACAGTCAGTTGTAGCTGACCTAAACCCATATAGTACATTTACGTGCTTTTTGATGGTTATATCGTCCTAATTAATTATTATTCTCAATAGTATGTAGAATTTTAAGACTCAGAAAACTTACCAGAATTATTTAATTTATAAATAAAGAATAACAATCGAACAGTTTTGATTCATGCAAGTTTCGGTAAAGGTTATAAGGTGTGTAGCCACTTCAGTTGACAGTTTCTATTGTCAACGTAACAAACAAACATTGAATGAATATAAATAGCTTGCTACTTTCAACGATCATAAGTTTGCTACAGCCAGCACTACGGACTATGCCGACTTCAAATGAAACTTTATCCTTGACTACGTGTCGCATCACTAGCTACACGAGTAGTGATGTAACCTTAGTAATTAACGTGCGAACATGAATTACAAAGGGAACGACAGGCGGTATCAATCATTTAAGTAATTGATTGAGTGTGCATGGCCGGTGTACAAACTGTTGGGCACAATCTAGTAGCAGGAATAACCAATCTGGTATCGATTATTTCGATGGGTACGAAGATTTAATGTGTGTGTGTGTTTTTTTTTGTGGGTGCGTGTGTGTTTATGTGCGTGAGTGTGTGCTTGCGTGCAGGCGTGTGCGTGTGCGTGTTTGTGCGTGTGCATGTGCGTTTGCGTGTGTGTGTACCAATATGATCAACAGTTGAAACATTTTTTAAAGAATATTTTATTACGTCAAATGGCAAGGGATTAAAATAAGGGTTGTAGTAAAAAGCTAGTACCTATATTACAATTTACTTTCTAAATAAACTGTATAATGCTACGTCTAGGGAATGCAATCTCGTTCTCGCGAGATCTCGGCCTTTTTTAGCGAGATTAATCTCAGTCGAAAAATGGGCGAGATCTCGCGAGATTTACGAGATTACACTCGAGAATAATAACGTCTTATTCGAAACGCGAACTGACACGGACGGAGTTGCAATCTGTCGGTATCGGCATTAATAAAAAATCAAATTAATTTACGAGTCCGGGAGATCAAAAGGCAAATTTTTGCAGTTCGTGTATGTCTGCCTGAGAACTGCGGTTTCAATTAGCGTTGAATCCGAGAGGGCCTTCTCAGCGGCTCGTTATCTGGCCAACAGAAAAGGAAGCCGTTTAGCAGACGATTCTTTGGACATTTTGTGCTTCTGAAAGAGCTCCTTTGAAAATAATTCGTAATAAAGGCTTGTGATTTGAACTGAACCAATATTTTCTTTGATTGGTATATTTTGTTTTGTACAGATCCTAAATCTGTAATTTCTAATAGTCTGCCTTATTGGTATATTTTGTCAATTAATCTGTAATATCTAAAAGGTCTACTGAGTAGTTATAATTTTATTTACCTAATTAATAATAATACCTCAGTTTAGTAACATAGTTGATAAGTATATTTTTTTTTGACCTCTCGTTGTTTTGTTTATTAGAAAAGAAATGTTTTATTACTAAAAGATTTTTGATTGATATTAGAAGCGAAGACTTGTTGTTTCTTTCATTTCTTATTAGTTTGACAGATCCGTCCGTAAAACTTTACTTCATAAAAGTTTATTAAAAAATTATAGACAGATAGGTACGTCAAACAATGTTTGAAGCATAAAAGTCTATTAAAAAATTCGTGAAAAATAATGTTTATCTTATAATACTTAAAATGGTTATTATTTTTGTACTTATTTATTCAGATATTGCGATTATTTACAAAAAATAACATACAAAGCTGCCAATCTCGATTGGCTTCATAACTCCGCGAGATCTCGCTTGAGCCCAAATCTCGCGAGATTTGCATTCCCTAGCTACGTCGGTATACAGTAAAACGTAATCTTTATACAATAAAAATCACAACATAATTATAATTATATACTTATAAAAAAGATTTACCTACCACCGTAGGTACCATAAAAATTACTCTCTCATCCAGTTGTAACTTTCTCCAACGCACGCATAATAGTAATATCACACGTGAAAGTTTGAACGAGATTTTCGCTCACGTACAAGACAGGGCAAGTAACTCCATTCATAGCACAAACTTAACCGTCTGAAGAGCTTAATAAATTCCCAACTCATTGCAGTAATAAGTGAGCGCTTAAGAATATAAACTCGTGAAATATGAAACCCAGTGTCACGATATACTTAGGGCTGTCAGTTATCTACTGACTACTGAGCGAAGAGAAATGTTGTACGTATATACTGAAAGTGAGATATGTGGTATATAAATTAATACCCTTTGGTATAAAGCAATTATTATTTTATTATTAACTACCTGAGCCCGTAGTTACAACGGGGTTCTTTTGGGCTAGTGCGCCACACCCTTGGCCCATAGCATTTTATAGCCTTCCTCGAAAAATGGGCTATTCAACACAAAAATTTAAATCGGCTTATTAGTTCTTGAGATAAGCGCGTTTAAGCAAACAAATTCTTCAGCTTTATAATATTAGTATATACTAGTATAGAATATTAGTATAGAATAGAATAAGTATGCTATTTGAATTCACGCCTAAATATATTATAAAATGCAGTCACCCTTTTGTCCTATTCATTTATTATTTTTTTGTTCAAAAAAATATTTTATCTGTTTGTTTGCACGCGATATAATGAAAAACTACTGAATAGATTTTTAAATAGTTTTCACCAGTAGATTGTGTGATTACTGAAAAATATTTAGGAGTATAAATCACGAGGTGGCGCCACAGGCAAAGTCTAGTACATATTGTAAAATGAAGTCACTAATCTGGTTATAAAAAAATTCTAAGATGTTAAAGTCACCTAGCCTGCGATTTCAGAATAATATGATCAAATAAAGAACAAAAAAAAATTATAAGAGAGTAAGAAGATCTGACACATGTGTCAATGATTCCTGAAGTGTTTACTACGAGGCTTTCAGAGCTTTCACATCTGTCCTAATGAGGTCGTTTACTTGATATAAAATAAATTTTGGACTACAAAATGATTTGGGATGTAGGTGGCATTAGAATTCATTTAGATATTACTCCATATCTTTTCATATAACAGGATCTTCTTGAAACGAAGTCCTTGAGGATATTTTTAGTTTATTAAGAATATTTTTGATATGTGCGACGGATATTAGCGTAAAAGTTGATGTGAGCAAATTTTATTCCACTGTTTCAATATCAATTCTAAATAAATTGCCGGATGATTCATAAAACAGGCATTACCTTTTTGTTTTTAAAGTCTCCCCTTATAGGTGTTTAATTGTTTTGCAGATACTTTATACGGATAGATCTTTAGCCATTCAACCCATGGAAACAGGAACACTCTGGCTCGATACTATAATTTATGGATCACACGAAGTAATATTATGTGAAAGGATCGAACCCGCAACAAAGCGTTATGAATCTAAGTAGATTACAGAAATACTACGTCATTATGATGTCGGCCTAGAAACTTCCACGGCAGGACACAGGCCTCCCCCAAGGTTCCTCATACATACCGATTTTGGTAGCTGCCATCCGCGAGTCTTGTCAGTCACTCAGTAACGCAAGCATTTTATATAGAGGTACAGACTACATATACAGAGTTGAAGATGTCGGTAGGGGACGCCCAAGGCGGACGTACGCCGACCAAATAGGTGACGTACTAAAAAGGGCCAAATTAAAAGTACCCATAACCGACGAGCATGCATGATAAAGTTAATGAATGTCAAGGAAGCGAAAGAGGTGTGTTTCGGAGCATTTGGCGTTCCATAGTCTCTGCCTATCCCAATATGAGACAGGTAGGCGTGACGATAGATAGATAAATAGATATACAGAGTTTTCTTATATATTATATAGATATTCAAACAATGCCGTCAATCATTCCTTCTAAGATCTGTAACTTCAAGTTTAGTTTAGACAAATGGAGTTTAAACTTTTCTCATCAATCATTTTCAATGCGTCAATCTTGATTTAGACCATTTAAGCATTTCTTCCTCCCTTCTGTGTTGTTTTCGCTTGTATTTGCTAGTGATTGTGAATGTCGTAATTTTTCAGATAGGGCAATATAGTATTGTAAACCTGCTCTAGAACAGTGCTATGCATTTAGTGCCTCGCGTAAAATCATGCCGTGATTGACGGTACGAACCAAGGGCGTCACCAAGGAGGGACAGAGGGTCAGCTGACCTCTCCCTAGAGATTCTTAAAAAGTTGGTAAATGTAAAGCAATCAAAGTCCCGTGAAGTTTTAAACGGACTCTGTACTGTTATTATTACAATCGCTAAAGATATAAGACTCGTACTAAAAGTGGAAAGGTTCATGTTCTCTCAACTTTACCTACAATTTATACTTTGCTCATGTCCCCCTGGGATATCGGCTGGTGACGCCCTTGGTAGGAACGATCGTATTACAATAAACGGTTGGTGGTCTGATTCGTTCTGCGATGAGTATAAGTGGTAAGGAATAACAGTAAGAAAAACTACACATCATCAACATCTTGAGGGGTGAATGCTAGTTTGAAATAACCACCGTGAGATAAGTTGTGTTCCGATGATATGCTTAAATGACAAACCATAGTGCAAAGAACAACAATTTGATGGAAACCAGATCTCATCCTTTATTTCATCTCATCAGCCGATTGCAGTCCACTGCTAAACGTAGCCTACGTTTAGCAGTGACTTCATCCTTAGGATACGCTACAGTGTATGTCCGTACGTCAAGTCAAAGGACCATGGAAAACACTTAACATAAGGTAATCCGTAGTCCAGTGGATAGCATATGCGACTGCTGATCGGAGGTCCCAGGTTCGATTCCCAGGTCGGGCAAAAGTGTTACTGGGTTTTACCGAATTCTCAGTAGCAGTACGGAGTCTGGTGATGTGCCTAGTAACGGCCGGTAACCGGATACAGGCGTGAGTCTTTAAAAAAATTAAAATAAAAAGTCAGTTGATCAAATTTCAGTGAAACGAGTTTTGAACATGTTTAACGCACAATTTGGTTAGAAAAATAAAAATATAATAAATAGTTGTTCAAATAATTCTGGTCAACTAAACTTGGAATCTCTGGCAGCCCTGATCATACGACGCAGAAGTCGAACTTTCCCGACAGGTTTTCAACATAGCCTCGTTTATAGACGAAGCCATAACTTCTAGACGTATTAAAAAGTTTATCCACTGATTACTGCACAGGTTCAACTTATTCTTGGTTTGAACGATGGGTGTAACAGCTGATTGTGGACAATACGGGCGTTATAAATTTCTAATATATATAAATATTGGAATAACCTGTCTGAGATCAAATATTAACTATACAATCTTTAAAATTAATATTTGATTTGCATTTCTGTGGTGAACTGATTTTCCAAAGTTTCAACTGGTGCAGTGATCGGTCAAGGAAGAGCAAATGCGATGCTTACCAGTTTGCAATACTGAGACTCCTTGATGAGTGAGATGAGACCTCAAAACATCAAAATTATGAAGCGATAATGCTTCATAATTTTGATGTTTTGAGGTTCCTATATTTCGTTCTGTTGATGATAACAAAGGCACTGAAAGCTACTGCTTTATCCAAAAATAAGTTCTACCGATAGTAACTTATTATTTCTTATGGTCAATCACAAAGTTGTTGCCCGGCCTACCTTGGAAAATAGACTTCAACGGTCAAAATAGAAGGTTGAAAACATAACCGTACCGCATTTATTTTCAGTACTATATACCAATAAACATGAAGCCCGTCAGAACCTTGAGCAGTTATAAGAAATTGCACGGATACAGCCACTACAACAGAACTAAATCAAAAAGAGTGAAGACCACAGCGTTCTCTAATCCACTGTATCATTCCACTACAGCTTTCATAAAGTACAGTACAGTAGGGCTGTCGAGAAACTGGACTCCCGAGTACAATAATATTAGGTCAGAACGATTTATGACCAGGAATGTAACTAATTAATTTGGTGGACCCCGGCTCCAAGCCGGAAGTCTTGGATTGCAACCGGGACAACGTTAAGATGATGATGATGAACGTCTATTTGATTTATAATTTCTACGAAAGGTAGCACCAAAAAGTAAACTTGATCTTGGCTGTATCTTGAAAGCTTTCCGGAGACATTACAAAACAAAACAGGCTTCTAGTATGCCGCTACAAGCTAGAATTACGAGTATCTGTAGGCAATTTAGATTCGCCATTTCTCTAAGTATCAGTGTCATAACTTCATAAGCGTTAATATTTGCTGTCTTTAGCAAAACAGACAAGCAGCTAAGCTACAGACCACGTGATGCCGCGACCAGGGCTGCGGAACCAGCTCTCACATTAGCCAAAGCTTTTAAATTCAAGAGAAAACAAGCAAAAGGTGACCCTGTTCCTCCAAAACACCTTATCTAGAATCTAGCAAGATTTTGGTATTGATTAGATATAGAGTTTTAAACTTCAATCTATCAGTAAAGTGTTTTCATAAATTAGTGATGCATAATAATGTTCTAGATATGACCTTAACAACCCTATATACATAGGTTACACGTACAAAATTGTCTAGTTTATTTCACGTTGCAGTATCATGTATCCTCGAGGGAAGTAAAATAAAAGATATAAGTCCTGAGCTTTCATAACATATTGTTTTCAAAGACAATGAGCAAATTGAAAGTGCTGCGGGTAGAAAAACGGACAGTACAATTGTGAATAAAAGTGGTTTTAAATTGAATATAGTTTTATATTAGATTTGGCCCACGGCTTCGCCTACATAGGTTTCGACATTCTGAAGGGCAATTCTCGTATTTTATCTGACATTGACACTATTTTGAACGAAATGCGATTAGATTCTAAATGGACTCACTTAGTATTCTGCTAACGTTATCTCATTATCGTCTTATTAGGCAAAATATAGTTCGACACTGACAAATAGCTTAACACTTTTTTAAATTACGATCTACGCGCGATAACATTCAAATATCTTTAGGATAATACCATTTATATCGAAACTATATAACCTCATCAAAACTACCTATATTTTCAGAAATATAATTCTGAGAATTGGCACTCAGATATATAACCTATTCTACTATAAAGTTTCTTCAACATTTATTTAACGAGTAATAAATATTCATCCGTTCTCACAAACGTATTCGTTTATAATAAGGACCTTTTTATACAAAAGTAAATGTTAGGCGATTATGTAAAACTGTTTATCTACTATGACAAGTCAATATGAAAAGCAGGAAAAATTTAAGTTTGTAATGAATGTCAAATATTATTTTTGAAGACAACACTTAGAATAACAGCAGGTTTGACTTGTTTAAATCAAACTATCATAGTCAGCTACAGTATCTCTCAGATGACGATAAAATCTACGTTTTGTACAAAATGTTCGAATTTCGGCTCTGCATCATCAATAGTTAGTATACAAAACAAACATTTGCCACAGGACATGCATGTTTACATTCGATTATCTGGTCTCGGATTCGACATTCGGGGCAAAATATCTCATTATCGAAGCTCTGCGTTTAAATTTGGTCACCGACCTTCAATACTTAGGTAAATGAGAAAAAAAAATCTCTGAAAGTAAAATTTACTCATATTTGCAAGGTTGACAATTTGTAAACTCCTCTATACAATTATAATGATTATTTTGGCAGATACATAACTGAAAGCGGAGCAAGATAAAAATAAGACTATCAAAAGGATAATCATCCTAATTGACCTATCAGTTCCAACATCAAATCAGAGAAAAAAGGCAGCGCACAGAAACGTTAATGGAAACACTTTGGACGAAGTCTGACAGGCTGAAACGACTTTTTATTCTAACGAGAAAGAAGTAACAAAAGCGAAAATACACAAAATAAAAACAAAGGGATATCAGGCCTATGTCAATCAAAACGGAGCCCAAATTAAATGAATGTTTCATAAACAAAGTAATAAGTTCGTCAGCAATTCAACAATTGACTTACTAAGAAATACAATACCGACCATGAATTATTCTCCTGCCGGCAACAAACGTAATCAAAACAAATCTACATATTTACTGGTGACCTTGATTGTGCTCGCGATTAATTTAATTAACATTTTGTTATATTCATGCAAATAAATCAGACGGGGTTTCCAGTTCTAAATGGAATTGAGACTAATTTCATCAATTTGGTATACATAATTTTATTGTACTTGTAGATGAAATTTTTCAGAACACTAAGCACAATGTGGTCTTTAAGGAAACTAAAGATGTTCCTCAAAGTAAAACTACCCGTGATCAGTCGTGTTTACGACGCCTTAAACGTGTATATATTTTAATTTTTAATTTGATTTTGATTTGATTTAGATTTTGTACATATTTAATGTATATACCTCTAGATAATAAAAACTAAGGCCGTGATCTTCAGCCTACGGATGATTGTAGCCAAACTATCGCGACTAGTACACGTACTATAAGCAAAAGCACCTTAGATGCCTACAATGTTTCCAGGGTTTTCCTGTCCCCATCCCAAGGACTAAATCGCAGATGTTCAGTAAATTCAGCATCTTAAAATTCAAACACAATGTTTTTTTCCTCAACAATGTATGAGAAATATCTAGCTAGTAACAACAGGATACTGTTGTTACTAGCTATGTACCTATTAGATAAAATCCAATCTAATGTCTAAAAATTATGGGAAGGAGTTCTTTAGATGTTTTCTGAGACATAGAGTTGGTGTTCTTGATAAAACTGCTACTGATACCCTACAGCTTATATTGTTTTCATATTTCATTGGTTACTCGCATCAACCTTCGTTACTTTAAATACGGTATTGAATTTCTGTTTCGGACTGGTGACTCGGTTCGTAGAAACATTTGGGTTTGATCGTAAAGCTTCGACTAAAGTTTGAAACACGCTGCTAAATTTTCTGAGAAAACCGAGGTTGTACTGTTGTTGTTTCGTACGTTCGTATGATATGAACGAGCGAAACAACAATCACGTAGTACGAACAATATTCTTAGAAACTACTATACTAGACGTCGCCCGCGTTTCTGCCCCCGTGTCAGTCTGTTATTGCGGTAAGAATTAGCATATTATTATGTCATCCTCCAACCCCTTATATCTCCATACACAACAATAGACCATAACACCGATCCGCTGCAACGTAAATGGCTGAAAACTCGACATTAAACCCTTGCCAAACCATCTGACCGGCATGATATACTTAGTAAACCAAATTTTCCCATTGCCTCAAAATGTTGATGTGGCGCAAATAAGGAGCTGCTTATGACAAGAAGTGGACAACGAACGCCTGATGGAATAATTATCCATTTATATCCGAATTGGTCATACAGTTCATCGCCAATGTCACTTTACATGGGTTTCTTAACCTCACCGGTGAATATATTAACTAATAAGTCATTACTGCCCACAGTTCTATAACAAAGTACATCCTTCTCACGGTGAGTCATGGCTGTTGCAATTTCGGCACAAAATGTTATGTTCTTGATAGCGTTAACATTTAGGTACTATAGTGGATTTAAAGTCTTTTAGTTAATATAATTATTATATGGGGCCCGTATTAATATAATATATGGTCCGGATTGTCCCACTACTGGGCTAAGGTTTTCTTTACACTCTTCCAAGCGTCTCGTCTTGTGCCAGGTTGAGCAATTCCTGTCAAAGTCATCTAGATCGTCACGCCGTCGTTTTCAAAACAAAAGCAATGTATTAATAAGGTTCTTAGGCAATTAATAAAAAAATACCTAGATATTTAAAAAGAAGTTGGCACTTCGATCTACATATTATGATTTACATAATTATTTTTGTTTCGAGTCTGGGTATTATTTTCGTCCGCTAATTGTAAGTTTGTAAAGTTCGCCGCGATACAAGGTTCATAATATAAGAGTAGTATTTTACTGGTCGTCGAGCTGGATAAGAGATAATCAAAAATCTGTTTTCCCCTTTTTTAAGACCAAAGCAGCCTTTTTCTAATACAAAACATGAGTATCGTAACGGAAGCTCAGCCCAGCAAAACTGAATTTATTTTCCCAAAACATCTGCACAAATCAGCGGCAGTAACTCGTTAGTCTATTTTCATTTGCGGGCGGAAAATCTGCGAAAAAAGTACGCAGAAAGCACTTTTGTGTCCGCTAGTACCCTGTCATCGGTATGCAGCTGGTAATTACGGGTAGAAAAATGCTGGTGCTTTCAATTTAAGCGGTGGAGTTATACTTTTGTACGCGACTATACTACATTAAGGTGATTAAATGCATTGAATGACGTACCTTGATTTGAGCGATCCACGCAATTTTCAGATCTATTAAGGCGTGAGTCGTGAAACCTAAATGAAGAGAGGATTTTTTACAGGTAGATTCTGCTATTTTAGAATGAATTGGCTGGTTACCACCCTTTCTTTCAATGCGTTATTATCTATACATTCTGTTGCGATAAATATTTAGTTTTCGTTCAGCATGGTTATGACTTGGAATATAGAGCTTACAAAAATGTGTACTTACTTATAATAGGCACTAACATTTTAAATTAAATCAGTTTATGTTTCATGATTTATCTTATGAACTAAACACAAGAGTTTTGTTATATGTTAAAACACTGTGTTTGTCTCATATTTACAAAGAAAATACTGTTCCAGAACTATTCAATAAAAATAATAAGTGGAAAAGCATAATACTAATAGATCTGCATTAATAAAAGGAACAGCGAATTAAGAGATGAATTTTGGTTTTATTTAATAGTCGCCTCATATATTCAGGTCTGTTTTAATTATGAATTGCCATTACGGTTACATTACTTACACGTATCTAGAACTATTTATTCGAAAATCCATACGAAACCTACATGACTGTTACAAATTAATCTTTCACCTCCATAGCAAACAAAATTACTAAAATAATGGTGTTACCATTTCGAACTTAGAACTTCAGTATTTCACAACTATTTCTACAACAATTATAATATCTAATCAAGACACTACTTACGATAAACCAAGTGGTCTATATCTGCTGAAGGACCAGTAGCATCCTTTCGACATTATCTTGTGTGACAGACGAATTAGCGGCGTACTTAGAGCAATGAGCAAACGGAAGCGAAATAACGCATGCATGTGCGATAGCATATTAACACGCATTTTCTATACTAGGGATTAGGCAGTGATTTCATCATATGTAAATACTAGTCGACGCCAGCGGCTTCGCACGCGCATAATATTTTCGAATTTCCCGTTTTGCCCGATCCCGTGGGAATTTCGGAAAATCCCGTCTTAGTGCGACCCTGCGGTCCCCAAGGAACATACATGCTAAATTTCAGCTTCTTGCGCCGAGTAGTTTCAGCTGTAGCCTGTCTGTCAGTCAGTCAGTAACGCAAGGATTTTATATATACATATTTATTTCTTGAAAGGTTTATCTTAAGTATCCTCGTTTGCTTTAATATTGAAATGAAATATAAACTTGTTCCGATGGTTTTTAGTAATAAACCTCATTCAGTTCCTAACTTTCCGAACTAATGGCGTCTAAACGCCATTATTGGCTTATAAAAAGTGCTAATCTTGTCTCTTGATATCTATGGTAGATTTGTGCGATGTTAGATTTGCTACATATTACATTTTGGTACACACAAAAAAAAGCATTTTACCAGGGTTATTATTTCTAAAATATCTACATGGAATTTATTACTTGATATGTTTAGCCTAATATACGTTGCAAGTGGCGTTCCGGCTGCTTACCCTACCGGGCAACAGGCGTGAGTCTATCTATGTATGTTTGTTTAGCCTAACAATTGAAGACTATTTGCTTGCTTACTTTACACTCAATACATAAAGATGATAAATTTGCAATTGCAATTACATCCCATCATCATCATCATCATGTTAGCCTAGAGACGTCTACTGCTAGACATAGGCCTCTCCCAAGGTTCTACACACAGACCGATTTAGAGCCGCCCGCATCAAAATGATCCGGTTACTGCAAAAATATCGTAATAATTAAAATAAGCACGAACGATTTAATGTAATAACTGAATACTTAATAACATACGCAATTTCATTTACAAGAAGCGCCGTCCCCTTCCTTTGCGTTATACACAACATATTTAGATTCAAAGCCCAATTTAGATGAGATAGAGCGAACTATACCTATGATTGGGGTGTGAATAATTCTTATAAGATACAAACTAGAGAATGAATTCATCTTCTAAAGAAAATATTATACAAGACAGACTAGAGAATAGACGCAGATGTTATGAAAACAACTAAGCCTCTAAGTGTTCAGATAACGTAAACAAAATCCAATTACAAAGTATTTTCTAAATATTTTTATGTTTCATCACTAAATAAAATAGATTTTGTTATACAAACACTAGTTTTTTAAAACATAAGAGTCACAAGCAAATTATATGAGTCTGAGATGGAATCTATACATTTAAATAAAATTGAAGTGTCTGTCCGTAATTTAAAACATAAACACAACACAAGTTTTCACATTACAAACAACCCTTTTAAAATTTTATGTCTGTCTATTTGTCTGTCTGTCTTTCTGGTTGTCCACGGCAATTTTAGGAAGGACTCAACTGATTAGAATGGGACTTTCACTGGAAGATAGAGAACTTTGTAGGGTCACATAAAGGCTATAATTTTACCAGCTAGGAGGAGCAGTTGTCGACATACGTAATAACGCGGGTAAAACCACGGGTTATAGGTACTTGGACATAACTACGAATATGAAATATTGTAGATTTATATAAAGACCTTATGAATGTCAAGTCATGGTATGGTGATGATTGAATCCTGAACTTTAGATAAAACAGTAAATAAATAGGAATTTAGATATTCATAAGCCTTGTAGATATGAAAATTAAACCTAAAATAACCATAATCTTTTTTATATTTTATTTTGCACTATACTCTATTAAGGAGGGCTAATTTACATTCAGATACTTTCTAAGATTAGAGCATTTTAGTAGTGTGAGTTCAAAAAGTATTCAAATTCTAATTGTAATAGATTTTAAAGAGATTTCAGATTCAAAAGAATTAAAACTATTCTTACCAAACTAAAACCTAAAATTAATCCCTTGAACAATCAGCAAAATTTAAATCGCTAATTACAAAAGATCTTCTTTAAGAACAACGAATCAGAATCTATTACAAAGTTATAGCGAAAAGATAACAGAAAATGTCCAAGCAATCTTTAAAGATTTCAATGATAAATTTATTCAATTATCAGTTGAACGCGGACTGGTTAACTTATATCTCAATAAATCTATCCAATTTTATTTAAAATCTCTTTTGTTTAGTCCAGATCTAAAATTAAGCTGGAACAATGGGACAATGTAAAATAAACCTTAAGATAAAACGCGATAAAGTATAACACAGAAAGGAGTTTAAGACAAGAGCAAAATTCTTGAATAAAAATTATCTTGAGTAAAATAGGTAATGTCTACATTTCCTTAGCGATTTCGACATGAAGGAAAAAGTATCAGCTACTTATCTCGTCGTGAAAGATCGGGATGCTTCGAGGAAAACATTTATATGGATATTTTTACTAAGTAGCAATAAGTACGGAGCAGGAAAATACACTGCGGAATAACCAAAAAAAAAGATGTTGGGCTCGCTTCTACGGAACTGGATAAAGAGTGGCTCTTATAGAAGGAAATTATTATAACAAAATGCCTTAAGAAATCTTAATAGTTTTTTGCGGAGCAGAAATCTTCTCTCATAATATATGGTTAAATGTGAAACAGTTGGGTTGAGGAATATAATCAGCAAACTAAAAAAAACCCGTAGTGTGTTTTTGCAGTGCATGTATTTCAGACTTCGTAAAGATTTTGATGTCCTACCGGTATGTATACTCAAGTTATCTTGCTCGGTTTAACCGAATAAATCCTTTTTTTTTCGTTCCAATATTCTATTTGGTTGTCTAGTATCTTCGATACTTACAAAGCGAAAATAGTTTTGTTTACTTTTACCTTGGCATTACATACTATATAGGACTACGGTTATAATTTCAGATCAGGCAAGTCAATTCAATGCCTAAAATATTGGTTCTTTGAAAACTGCTATGCCCAGCAGTGAGAAATACATAAAATAAAATCTTTCTGAACTATAATTGCTATTATCTTTACAAATATGACAGAACGAAATAAAACACTCAGCCTTACAAAAACAATGATTTTATTCTTGGAAATCATTTTGTAACGTGAAACTTGAACATTATTATAAATATACGAAACCAAAAATTTACTGCAAGCGAGGTCTTTTATAAATATAATTTATGACAATGCAAGCGGCAGCATCGCTAGATGCTGCCAGCATTCTGCATAATAATATTTTAGGTGAAGTAAAACTGATAGTAGTACTCTTCGAGTATGAGGGGTATCTCATACTCGAAGAATACCTACTACTATCAGTCAATAACACTGTCAAAGATAATGGATTACGAATGCCTTTTATAGGGACAAATGAGTGGGATCTCCTTATGGTAAGCCAGTACCACCCAAGAAAACACGCAACACCAGAGGAGTGATAATTGCGTAGCCGGACTGGATGGAAAAAAGAATATGAGGAGACGTGAGTTGAGGCAGAAGAAATGGATGGTAGCACTCTCACTCACCGAACGAAACTCAACAGTACAGCTACTCTTACTTTACGTCAACATAAAAAAGCAGTCCACTCATTTCATAAGTTATAAGTCCGTAGGACAAGCCCATTCATACTTAAATCAGCTAGGCTAAATCTATACACATAAATAAAATTGGAGTGTCTGTTTATTATATTAAAATAACTGCTTTTTACTAAATGCCTATGGATGTATTTATTTTATTTTATTTTATTTTTATTTTATTTTCAAGTTTAGACTATTAACTAGCTTACAGCTAGTTAATAGTCATGTAAAATTATCTATGTTTGAGCTACGGCCAATTACAAGCTTTCACATTTAGCATTTGCGTATAAAAATAGGTTTACAGTAAAACGACTACTTTGCTATACAAAATGAAAAAAATACCTAAGTGACATGATTTAAGATAACAAACAACGAAAACAATAATATAAAAATAAAAGAAGAGAATTAAAAAACACAGCAATCGTTATGCCTTGACAAAATTGCCTAGTTTCGATTAGCAAAAAAGTCAATACACAGAAGCTTTTTTAGTTTTATCACACTCTTGACTCTCTGACTTATGGTTCGGGAACTATACAGCTCTTAGTTCGTTTGACAACTCTCTAGTGAGCACACGAAACCGCGCTGTCAATCTGGCTTACGAAATTATTTATTTAATTGGAATAAGAAAGTTTTCAGTGATTATTCTGTGCAAATCTGTTGTATTGATTGATAAGTAATCTACTTTTTGACATAAAACATCTTAGCAACGCAATTACTAGGCAATATTATCAATTTTCGTGCACCGGGCAAGTCCATTGTGGGCAAGTCCATTGTAGGCAAGTCCATGATGAATAAATGAGGGTGAGTCCATTGTACTATCTGTCACTTTCACATATGCACGATATTATGTTTGCAAAAAAGAGACAGATATTATACGGTGAGTTGTTGACAGTTCTCGTCATAGAATAAAATGACAGACTTGACAAATTCATTTGAGAATCTCTACTACCGACTTAATATTTTTGCTCTACAATATTTGTTAAAGGTTGGTATGTAATTATTATTATTGTTAGTACATTATAAATAACTAGCTTTTGCCCGCGGCTTCTCTCACGTTAATTCGGGGTTCTCTAGTTATAGTATATCATCTATGTTCGAGGTAACACAAATCTCCTTTATTGGGCGGATACTTCTATAATTTGTCGTTTTAACTGTTTAAGAAATATAACTGCAAAAAGTATTTACACATACAAACTACTTAGTACCTACTAAGACTTAGTAGAAAATTTTATCCGGTATCTGTGACGTTTCGCTAGAGTGGCCAATATGGCGACTGTGATTTGTCTGTCAGAACCATTAGAATTTAACAAAATACTTGACAATCCGAATTTTGCGGATATATGTTGTCGACTCGAAAGCTTTATTTTTTAATGTTTTATTATTCAGGTAACGTATCGACGTACTCCTTGACGAAATTATTAATATAAGATTTGACACTGCGATAGCAGCGCAGTCCGTCGGTTCCAATGTGAAACATTCCAAAATCCACAATTACTTACAAATTAAAAAATAAGTAAAAAAAAATTTTGCAGTGGACTAAATTGTGAATTTAAACCATTCTCAAGTCCCCTTGAACACACAAAAAATTTCATCAAGATCGGTCCAGTCGTTTAGGAGGAGTTCAGTGACATACACACGCACACGACAAATATATATATTAAGATATCATTTTAAATTCATAGATTGCGTGTATTCTACGTTCCTGTAAAAATACGTCCAAAAATACAAATAAAGCTTCAGGAGTTATTTGCCACAAGTGAGCTATTTTACTGATGTTTATTATAAGTATATAACATGCCAGAGAACAAAAAATAAATGTTTGTTTGTCTTCTTCTTCTTCTTTACCGATTTTGACGACTTTTCTTGTATTTTTGATGTTACCTACATACGAGTAGGTCTTATTACATAACCATATACGGTCCACAAGCGGGTGCTGTTGTCGCGAACGAAAAAATATTCCTATAGCAAGGGAATTTTCGTGATCGCAGGTAGAATATCAATAAAAACATCTCCATCCTGAATCATCGTAAGTAGTTGTACGAGAAAAATATAGTTTTATAATAATTTTAAATAAATAATAATTTTCTTATCTAATTACATTTACATTGTATTGCTAACTAAATCCATTTAAGTATCTGTCTGCAAATATCTGATTGTATTTTTCTGTGTCCACGAAATATCAAGTAGGTAAAATAAACAGTTTGTCACACCTGCGTATATATACATTCATAATCTATGACGAAAACACCTGCGCGCGCATGCGTAGTCAATCAGTCTGAGTGACAATGAGTGACAGTCATTTTGTTTGAAATATCATCTCTATATTATATATCTCTATGTACAATACAAAATTTTGATAGTTTTAATGTTTTTAAAATCTTTAGATATCCTAAAAATGAAGCCTAGTGCTTTATTAGCCTTGTTAACTACGTTTGAAATGTGTGCCTCAAATAACAACTTTGAGTCAAACGTTACCCCCAGATCCCTGATAGTGTTGACTCTGGTTATTGGGGTATCCGACAGTGTGTATTGGCCAGTTATTGGGTTAGGCTTGCGTGTAAAAGTGAAGACATAATATTTAGAGACGTTCAGATCCAGTTTGTTTCTTTTGCAGTATATTTGAAACCGATCTAAATCACTTTGAAGGCGAATAGTGTCTTCATATGAACATATTTTACTGAATATTTTCATATCGTCTGCGTACATCAATATCCTTGACGTATCAAAACATGTTACGACATCGTTTATAAATATATTAAATAACAGAGGTCCCAATAAGGACCCCTGTGGAACTCCTGAAGGAATATACACTGTTTTCGTCGACGAGTAACCATTCAGAACGACAACTTGGCTCCTGTTCTCAACATATGATGAGAACCACCTGTATAAGTTACCACGAATACCCATCTATAGGAGTTTCTGTTTAAAAATAAAATGATCTATTCGATCGAAACACTTGTGTTAATCAGTGTATATAACGTCCACCTGGAATCGCTGTAACATGTATTCTGTTATAAAATCACTGCAAACAATAAGGTTTGATGTGGTGGAGCGACCGCTAATAATAATAATAATAACTTCTGGTTTAAACACTTGCACATTTTACACAAATCGATAGCCAAATGTTTTACAAATGTAATTTTAAATAAGCAGCCTATACCATCATTTTTAGCGCAGGGAATTTCTTACTTAATACCTAAAGGTAATAGAAGCGACCCATCACAATACAGACCGACAACATGCCTTCCGACAATTTATAAAATTCTGACAGCTATTATTTCACATCGAATTTATTCACACGTTGAAAATGATAACTTATTATCGGAGGAACAATAAGGATGCAGACAAAACCACATGGGGTGTAAAGAACTACTAATAATAGATTCTGTAATTCACAAACACGCAAACTTAAACAAAAGAAATTTACACTATACCTACATTGATTAACGTAAGGCATTCGATGGTGTTCCGCATACCTGGCTCCTACAAATTCTAAAAATGTACAAGATTGACGCAAATCTAATAAGCATTCTCACACAAATAATGTCATTTTGGAAAACGAACATACATCTCAGCGACACACATACTTCCATTATAACTCGGGAAATTCTGATAAAAAAGGTATCTATCAAGGCGATTCTCTTAGTCCTCTCTGGTTTTCCTTGGCTCTTAACCCGTTGTCTAAACAAACTAAACATTGGTTATCGATTCAAACAAGCCTCTAGTATAACATCTATCGCCCACCTGATCTACATGGATGATATAAAACTCTACAGCAACACAGCAAAGAACATGAAAAAACTAATAGACATAATAGCTACATTTAGTAAAGACAAAAATTAATTTTGGCTATTTACCAAAAATTTTAAGATGATGTTTGGCTCAGATAAGTGCAGGATCTTAAATATTAAAAAAGGCAAAATTGAACCAGATGACTATACCTACGCATGAGGAAGGCCAAACTATAACATCCATGGCCACTGAGGATCTGTACAAATACCTGGGGTACCAACAATCCAAACAGTACAGTAGACTACACGACTATAAAGAAAGCGCTTTGTGAAGAGTACAAAAACAGAGTAAGTAGAATTTATAAGACACAACTAACAGGCAAAAGACTAATAAAAGAGATCAACACCTATGCAATCCCAATTCTTACCTATTCATTCGGCGTAATTAAGTGGTCAAAAACTGATCTAAATAGTCTAGAAATAAAAACTCGCACTCAACTAAGGGCCTGTGCAAACCACGTTTTTTATTCAGACGCGATACGCACGCAAGTCAGATGCAGCCTGTAGACCTTTGCACACCTGTATAAATTCAAATACGCGTTTGAATCGATACAAACGCGCTCAGATCAGAACAAGAATCAGATGGAGCGCGCGGAACAGTTGCGTGAGGCCACTGAAGCAAATACAAATTGAAAAGAGAATACAAATCCGGCTCAGTGCGATACGAAGCATCGCACAGTTTACGCGTCCCGATCAACTCAACTTTTAAATTCATAAAATGCCTTCATGCGTTTTTAAACATTGTAAAAGTTGTTTCCAAAAGCAAAACAGAAAGATAGAATATCTTTTCACAGTTATCTATAGATTATTTAACTGTTTCATAATTTAATTTCAATAAAATTTGTATTTCTGCAAAAAATGTGTAAGTGTTGCCAGTTTACGTCTACGCCGGTTTCCCTGCATTAATTATGGAAAATGCACTTGTCAGTTGGTTTATGTAATAAGAATTGTCATGTTAATGAAAATTATATTAACATATTTTAAAAGTATATTTTAGATATATCTTTATTAGCAAATATTGTTATAAGCTTACCAATATGTATAGGTACATTGTTTTGGGCTGGATCCCTATACGATCCAAGTATTCATGTACTTAATGTGTAGAAGCAGAAATTATTAATTTAAGGCATTCATTTTTTTTTTTAGCTTACGCTGTCCCACTCCTGGGCAAATCTTTCCAGTTATGCTTGTCGCACGTAATCTCAAGCCAGCTCTTGTGGTAGGCGTCTAGGTCATTTCGCCACCTGTTTCGGGGCCGGCCTCGGCGACGTCGTCTCTGGTACCCACAGTGTTGATACTCGTGCCCAACGAGCCTCGTACATACGGCTGACGCTGTTCGCCCAGTTCCATTTGAGACTGGCAGCCTTTCTTCCCACGTCTTTGATGCCTGTTCTAGAACGCAGCTCGGTGTTACGTATCCTGTCTTTAAGTTTAAGATCCAGGCTGCTGCGCTCTATGGCTCTTTGGCAGACCCCTAGGCGTGACCTGTGAAGCTGGGTAGGTGACCAGGCTTGAGAACCGTACGTTGGAATGGTCAGAATAAACAATCATATCCATGAGTTGGCGCTTCTTATATTTATATTTTTAAAAGAGTAAAATTAGTTTTGCCTACAAATCATAATATTTATACTTTATTGTGTACTTGAGAAAATTTCGCCTGTTTATGAATACCTTTATAAGGGTGAGAGAATTGGTCTATATTCACTTGTATAGTAGTTATACAGTAAATTATTCAAGACCACTAACTAATGACATTATATCTAAACTTCCATAAAAACATTACAAAACTATGTGCATATATAAAAGAGAGGGAGACTGTTTGTGTGGTGACGGATTAAGAATACGGAATGTCACCACCCCATATCATCCCATGGGTGTCGTAAGAGCCGACGGAGGAAGCATATTATGCAGAAAATAGCACTGTAAGAGAAGGAAAACTTGATACAAACCCTATACCAACCCGTTTGGCCAGTGTGGTATAGGTGGCCAATTCCTCCTTTCAAAGGAGAGTCCTAGTCCAGCCGTGGACTGTTAAAGGCTGATGATGATGAGTGGGAGATTATTCATAATCTGGCAACTTTACACGCACATAGACGTTCGTGTCCGTACAGTGCAGTCGCCAAATGTCACTCACACATAGCTGTCAACGTGCCTCACTTTGATGAATGCGCTCCATCTGCCTTTTGTTCTAATAATCTGAGGAAACACTGTACTAACGCGCGTGTGTATCGATACAGACGCGCCGGTGCCGCGCGTTTGAATAGATACAAACGACAACAAACTGCTCTGTAGGATAAAAGCGCGCCGCTGATGCGCGTTTTCTAAAACGCGCGTCGACGGCGCGTTTAAAAAACATGGTTAGCACAGGCCCTAACACAAAACAAATATCTGCAACCCAAATTGGCTATAGAAAGAATGACACTGAAACGAAATATGGCGGTAGAGGCCTAATTGATATATCTTGCCTATGGGAAACCCAGATAAACAATCTCAGATCGTTCTTTCATAAAAAGGCAGCCACAAGTGAACTACATAAAATATAACAGAACTAACAACGATTCAAAATTTACTCCCCTTAACTTGTCAGATCTAACCAATTATTCACATACATCAAATCAGATTAACAGAGAAAGTCATAAGATAAGTAAATGGAAAGCAAAAGTATTGCACGGGCGTCATCCACACGATTTGTAGCAACAGTACATAGATCCAGAAGCATCAAATACATGGCTAACGGCCGCCAACTTATTCCCAGAAACCGGGGGCTTTATCATAGCCATCCAAGACCAAGTAATTAACACGAGAAATTACAGAAGACATATAATTAAAGATGCGAATATGACGGATGATAAATGTCGTAAATGCCATAGACAACCGAAACGATACAACACATTACAAGCGCATGCGCAACACTCACACAAACTGACTATACACACCGTCACAATCAAATTGTAAATATTGTTCATCAAAAACTGGCTATAAAATATAACCTCATACAAGACACTATACAATACACCATACTACAAGTATCGTCCTGATCCTGTATTAGAGAATAATACCCAAAAAATGTATTACGACCGTGCTATACTTGCCGATAAGACCATACATCATAATCATAATAGACCAGATATTACCATCCATAATAAATTAGATAATACAGCTCACATAATTGACATAGCAGTCCCAAACATCCACAACTTGATGAAAACAATAACAGAAAAAATCAATAAATACTCTGATCTAAAAGAAGAAATAGCAATAATCTGGAAAGTCAATAAAGTTTATATAGTGCCAATAGTAATATCAACCACAGGCGTCATACCTAAATATTTACACAATAGTTTGAAAATGCTTGATTTACCACCTAAAACTTACATTAACATCCAAAAAGCAGCTATTTTAAATACTTGCAGAATAGTGCGAAAATTTATGCCAAGCGATGAAACCGAACCTCAACTCAAAGACCAAGTTCCACAGACATTTCTTAAATGACCTTTACTTGGTATATACACGTAAATTTCATTAAAACAACGGTTTTAAGCCGAGTAGGTATAGTAACAGTTCTCAAAAATAATAATAATAATATTTATTTGTTTAAACATGTGTTGTGTACAGATGTTCTGAGTTAAAGAGAATCAGCATGTTTTGCCTTAATAGGCATACAATTATTAATGTCAATAACAATTAAAATCTAATTTGTTATAAAAAATCAAGTTTGCATCATGTCAAGTTTTTATTTTTTGTATGGCAATAGGCGGCAAACGAGCAGACGGATTGCCTGATGGTATCAACAGGATGGTAGCAACACCACAAGAGTCACAAGTGCGTTGCCGCCCCTTGGGGTTGGGAAAAGGGATAGGATGAGGAGTGGGATCAGGGAGAAGGAATAGGGGATAGGGCCTCCGGCACTCTCTCACTCACCGAACGAAACGCAACAGTTTAGGTACTGTTACTTTACGTCGATTTTCTGTGAGAGGGTAGTACTTCCCCGGTCGAGCCGGCCCATTCATGCTGAAATCAGCAAGGCTCTACTACCTTGAAAATCAAGTAATTATATAATAATAGCATTTAGTATAGATCATGTCAGAGTTATAATCATGAGATCATGTCAGAACAATGTCATTTAAATTAAATCTTATCAAAGTCATAATTATAAAGTCATTATAATCAATGTCGCAACTGAAGTACAAAGTCAAATATTTGGTTACTATGTCAGAAAAGTATTTAATAATCTGCCGATAATAAATTTTAAAATGAGTCATTTAAAAAGTCTGCAATAGTGTAATAACATTTGGATGTCAACATATTCTTTATAGATTTAACAATGTTTATTATATTTAAATCTTTATATGTCTTAGGCAGTTTATTAAATATTTTAGGACCCATGCAGAATACACTCTTGCTCAATAAAGACGTTTTGGCATAGTGAACACAGAGCCTACTATATCACGTCTGCTGCGACTAGAACCATACGATAATCGTGGAAACAAGTGAGGGTTTGTTGTGAAACATTGCCACTTCGTATATATATAATGACGGAAATTTTAGAATTTTGTATTGGATAAAATAAGACCTGCAACTTTCTATTGTTTTAAGACCAAACGAGCTTAATAGCCGAATAGAGTTGACTGTAAACGATTTTTTCAAGTATTTTAGCGAAAACACACAGCTTGGAGATTGGTCTATAGTTCTCCACCACATCCCTTGGACCTTTTTTATGTATTGGAGTTATATACGCTGTCTTCCAAATTTCAGGCACTTCTCCCTCAGTGATAGACCGTTTGAATAAGATCGATAAAGGGACAATTAGACATTTAGAGCAGTTTAATATGAAAAAAGGTGAAATATTGTCGGGTCCCGAAGATTTACTGATGTCGACTTGTATCTCAACGACGAACGAAACTTCAGTTTCGTGTATCTCAATGGTGCTGATATCCGTTATGTCCCCATAATCATTTCGAGTCAGCCAGTTCTCTTATATGGTTACGCACGAGTTAGCATCTTGAGGGTCGGCGGGCAGGAAATTAGAGTAGAAGTTCTCCGAAAACATATTGCATACATCCTCACCGTTCCCAGATGTCTGGTCCTTGTACTTTAATACAGAGGGATAAGAATGCGATTGATTTTTTGATTTAATATATTGCCAAAAAGCTCGTGGATCTCTAGAAATATCCGACTCAATTCTTGCTTTATAGCTGTTAAACATCTCTTTCTCTAGTCAAAATTCTAGGTTAAACATGTTGAGGTGTTATAGGTTTGGTAAGCTTTGGGAGCCGTTGGTTGTTAAATTAAATGAGTAGCAAGTCAGTATGCGTATGAGCGGCTTGCCGTCTACTGACGGTACATACATATACCGAAATGACATTTTTTACAATTTTTGTCTGTCTGACTGTCTGTCTGTTTGTCTCGCTAATCTCTGGAACGGCTGGACCGATTTTGACGGGACTTTCACTGGCGGATATCTGATGTGCCAAGGAGCAACTTAGGCTATAAATTAACCGGGTACGCGAAGTAGTTAGGTACCTCAGGACGCGGATGAAACCGCGGGAAACAGCTAGTTAAAATCTATGATTGGTGTAGTAGGTTTTAAGCTAGTCTAACTGGATCAAACTAAGGTTACCAAACCACATTTGTGGCTTCACAACTAAGCTGCGACGTCGATTATAGACTTGTACCCTAATAAGTTTCACGAACTCTAATACTATATACTCGTAGCTCACTAGTTTCATTAGCCAATAAATGAATTATTGAAATCCGGCTCCAGAGAATATTACCATTTATATTTAATCACTTTGGAACGGCTATCCCAACAGCTATAATTTTTATGGCCATTTAAAGTTTATATATAGTTAATTTACGATAGGGCCGTCTGGATAGTTTTAAAACTTTTAAGCTTTTAGCGTCAAGAAAAGGTTACATTAATTTAATGATTGCTAGTAATTAATTAGGTCAAAGTTTTTAAGACAGCTCTAATTGTGTTAAATAATTGAAACAATGGATTCGTTTTAAGGAGGGTAGGGTGATATAAATCTACTTGCTGGAATATTGATTTCAATTAAAACTATGCGTAAAAACTGGAAGAAATATTACAAAAATATGTTTATAATAGTAATATGCACGTATTGAATAGCAATTCTGGTCGTTGGCGTTATGGTTTTATGGTTCGTTGTAGGTTCAATCTCCAAACGAGACAGCTCCTTATGGGATACACAAATTGTAGTTCGAAGTCCGGGTGTTCTATATGTTCATTCATCATCATCATCAGCCTTTAACAGTCCACTGCTGGACTAGGCCTCTCCTTTGAAAGGAGGAATTGGCCTACTATACCACGTTGGCCAAACGGGTTGGTATAGGGTTTGTATCAAGGTTTCCTTCTCTTACAGTGCTGTTCTCTGCATAATATGCTCCCTCTGTCAGCTCTTACGCATAGGACACACCTCGGAAATAAAAGCCTTATACCAATTTTATAAGTTTACTAGAGGACGCCAGCAGCTACGCCTGCATTTTTTTTTAATTTACCCGCTTTGGCCGATCCCGTGGGAATTTCGGGAAATCCCTTCTTAGTGCGCCCCTACGGTCCCCAAGGAACATACATGCCAAATTTCAGCTTCCTGCGCCCAATAGTTTCGGCTGTAGCGTGTCTGTCAGTCAGTCAGTAACGCAAGGATTTTATATATTAAGATTGGTTCACACAATCAATAATTTGCACTCACTTAGGCTCACCAGGATAGTTTATACGGTTAATTATTTAATTATTACTATTATTATTATTATCACTTATATAATTGTTCACACTTCACACGGTACACAATAACAACCTTACAGGTCAGAGGTCCCAGCCCGAATCCCCGAACTGCAGTAATCATTTATACTCGTAAGAATAACTGTTATCAATATAAAGACTTTTAAAATACAGTATTAATCATAACGGAAGTTGATAAACTTGTGTCAAATATTAAATATAATATTTTAGCCATATTAGTCAATATAAATCCTGTTACATTACTAGATATACTTACTATTATATCTTTTTAAAATTAGTCGGTATACATAGTTTTAGTTTAATAACGTTCAATATTATAGTATGTGTAATCAAGTACTTGTTTTACCGGTTGTTGTGTGATTATTTTTATATAATTAAATATGTTTCTTACATACGACACCCATGGGATGATATGGGGTGGTTACATTCCGTATTCTTAATCCGTCACCACACGGATAGGTTCATTGCTTGTGTGTTTATTAAGTACCAACGTGACACCTGTGTCACATAAATCCTGATTTATCGCTAGTACGTGAAAAGGAAGGAGAAGAACTGGCAATTATAAGTAGTACTGACTTAAAAGTAGTACTGGGCTTCAATTATGACATGTGTTAAGGACATGATAAAAATTACTCAAAATGTAAGTTCCCGTGAACATACGACATGTACCTAAGTATATTAAACTGTCATCTATAACTTTATATTACTCTTGCATTTGTATTTAAAACTTATATTAATTCTTTCAAAAACATTCTTCTACCAATATTATATCTAAGCTTCTGAAAGATATCAAAGAAGCAGTCTTTATAAAATACCCTCATTTTCTATTCCAAATGTTCCAATTGAATGAATAAAATAATGCAGCATTATTTTTATTTCAATTCAAACATCGTATTTCTAGTTCATTAAAGCGTTGGAAAATAGCAAGAGCTTCTGAGAAATGTATGTACCTTTTACTAACTGAAAACATTTCAGCAGTAAAGGTAGACTACACAAACGTCCAGTAAAAGAGCAGAAAAGCAGTAATAATTGCATACAAAGAGAGGAAAATAGTGAAAACAGACAAAATACGACATGTGTCCCTGGCTTGCTCGCAGTTACATTAAAAGGACTTTTAATATTTTCCCTAACAGAGATATTGAGGTGAATGGAGAGGCTATTGATATAGTTAACTGGCTAAAAAAAATTGCATTATAGTAAGAATTTGTACCTGCTTTACATTTAGTAAAAATATTTTACGAAATGTGGGCAACATTAGTAAAATATAATGATTTCTGTAAATTTAACTTATAGTTCAAAATAAAATTGGTTAGTATATTTTACGTGGTGGAGACCATAACTCAGTAAGCGTAAGGTAGGGCGGCCCCCGGCTCGGTGCACCGACGACCTGAAAAATGAGGCTGAGACAGACTGGATGCGGAAGGCTGAGGACCGTGTACTGTGGCGCCTGTTGGGAGAGGCCTATGTCCAGCAGTGGACTGCGATGGGCTGATTTATTGATATTTTACGTATGTTATGTACCTACGTTAGGTATAATCGTATTTTAATTACAGCTTACTATTGCAAAATATCCGGGTCATCTAATTTTTCATAAGCAGGAAAATATGGATGGAGAAAGTATTCATACGATTAAGGATTATATAGCTTAGAGGGAGGTTTACATCGAGATGTATTTTTATTGTGATAATAGGTAAATATTTCAAAAGCTCGATAACTTTTTGGTAGCATGCCAATTTGAAACCTACACGTGCGGGTTTATATACATATATCGATTATCCAAAATACATCTTGTCTAGTCTTAGGTCTGTCTGCACATCTAACTCTCTTTTCTTTTTACACCAATACATAAACAATGTACACAGAGAAGAGCCAGACTCGAAAAAGCAATTTATAGATCACTACGTTTTATTACATGTGGGATCAAAACCAACATTTGAAAGTGTAAAGTGACGATACAATCGCTTTTACTACTATTTCATCCACAAATTAGTTATATTGTTCCAATTTAGATTTGCCAGTAGGGACAGACGCCGGTCATTCTACCATTACAGTTTTCCCTTATTAGGATATATTCAGTAGCAAATAAATTGCTTACAATTTCGTTTATTCAATCAAATACGAAATTAATTTCTCTTGAGCTGATCAAAACGGTCCTCATGAGTGTATCCCAGGGGAATGGAGGTATTAATAACATGATTTGTGTATTATACCCACATAAATGCCATAAACTTATTTATGGAATTGAAAGAAAGTTTTGTGAATAAACATATAATAATATTAAAGTGTCAGTGCGTGTGGCATGTATTATAGTGACAGTACAGTCCGTGTGGTGACGGATTAAGAATACGGAATGTCACCACCCCATATCATCCCATGGGTGTCGTAAGAGCCGACAGAGGGAGCATATTGTTACGCCATCTATCGGTGAATACTACTATACTAGAAGAGATTGAATGTATCGGTGGTTTTAAGGTAATTCAGCTACTCTGTACTAGATGGCGTTGCTGTAATCGACTGTTCGAGATTATTTCGACAGTTTTGTGGAAGAGTCTAGAATGCGCTAGTGATGTTATCCGGCCAGTGTAAATAGAGCGCGCGCGCGAGACAGGACAGTAACAATTGAATACCGAAGCGATCAACAAGAAGCGAAGGGAAGTAATTCGGAAGTGTTTAGTGGTGTTTTTATTAGTGTTGAGAATTAAGTGTGAAATAAGTGTGTTTTTACTAGTTATGTAAATAAGTGTGTATAGCGTTTGTGTATAAATAAAGTTCAGTTTAAGTGGCATAGTGAGTTATAATTTATCGTCGAATGAAGTGGAAGCTATGATCGACGGTATGGTGAACGAAGGCGTAATCGAGCCTTCGTCCAGCCCGTGGTGCTCTCCGGTTGTCCTAGTTAAGAAGAAGGATGGCAGCATGCGCTTCTGTGTAGACTACCGCTGATTGAATGACATCACGAAGAAGGACAGCTACCCGCTGCCAAGGATCGATGACACACTGGATACGCTGACGGGGATGAAGTGGTTTTCTACCTTAGACCTAAAAAGTGGCTACTGGCAGGTGGAAATAGATCCTCGAGACAAAGAGAAGACGGCATTCTCCACAGGCAAAGGACTGTGGCAATTTAACGTCATGCCCTTTGGATTGTGCAACGCTCCGGCTACTTTTGAGAGACTGATGGAGCGAGTGCTTATGGGACTTATTGGAGACGCCTGCCTGGTCTACCTGGATGACATCATCATCGTGGGGCGCACCTTCCAGGATCACCTTCGAAACTTGGAGCAAGTGCTGTCAAAGATACGAGGAGCTAATTTGAAGCTGAGCCCGAAGAAATGCGCGTTATTCAGACGGCAAGTGAACTTTCTAGGACATGTGGTCTCGGAGAACGGTATTCAAACTGACCCGGATAAGATCATTGCCGTGAAGGAATGGCCAGTTCCAGGAAACAAAACGCAGGTCAGAGCATTCTTCGGATTATGCTCCTACTATCGACGGTTTGTGAAGAACTTTGCTGACATTGCTCGACCTCTTCATAAGCTCACCGAAAACAGAGTACAGTTCTGTTGGAATGAGAGCGGTGACGTTGCATTCCAGAAGCTCAAGGAACACCTGTGCACTGCACCTATCCTAGGCTACCCTGACAATGAGCATGAATTCATAGTTGACACAGATGCCAGTAACACTGGAATTGGCGGCGTGCTGTCACAGAGGAAGGGTGATCAAGAAGTTGTTATAGCGTACTTCAGCAAGGCCTTATCCAAACCCGAAAGAAACTACTGCGTCACCAGGCGGGAACTCTTGGCTGTAGTAAAGACATTGCAGCATTTCAACAAATATTTGTTGGGGCGTAAATTCCACCTGCGAACCGACCACGCTGCGCTGAAATGGCTACTTCAATTTAAGGACCCAGAAGGACAAGTAGCCAGATGGATTGAACTACTGCAAGAGTTTGATTTTGTAATACAACATCGCAGCGGTAAGTCCCATGGTAACGCAGATGCCCTATCGCGTAGGCCAAGTCCCGACAAGCACTGTACCCGACAGGAAGCAAAGCAGGCAGCATTAGTGAGGATGTTGAAGACAGATCTGAGCGACGAATGGAAAGAAGCTTTGCAGAGTGCTCAGCAAGACGACAAGGACATACAGCCGATTCTCGAATGGAAGAAATCAGACGCTCCTAGGCCCAAATGGAGTGATATCGCAGCAATGAGCCCTATCACCAAGAGTTATTGGGCACAGTGGGAAAGCTTGGTCGTCCAGGATGGAGTTCTGTGCCGCAAATGGGAAAACGCTCGCGGTAACCAGTGCCATTTGCAAATGGTAGTGCCTAAAACTAAGGTGCCGGAAGTCTTGCAGCTCTATCACAATGGTGCTTCGGGAGGTCACATGGGAGTTAAGAAGACCCTTACTAAGATCCGGGAGCGGTTTTATTGGCTCCACTGTCGGGATGACGTCGAGGATTGGTGCCGCAAATGCACAAGTTGTGCGGCTGTCAAGGGGCCACATATTCGAAGCAGAGGTGCATTAAAGGTGTACAATGTGGGAGCCCCATGGGAGCGCATAGCCTTGGATGTCGCTGGGCCGTTTCCCGAGAGCCAGGATGGAAACAAATACTTCTTGGTTGTGATGGATTACTTCACGAAGTGGCCTGAAGTGTTTGCAATCCCAAATCAAGAAGCTACCACAGTGGCCGACAAGCTGGTGCATGAAGTCTTTTGTCGATTCGGGGTACCCTTGGAAATCCACAGCGATCAAGGCCGGAACTTCGAATCCGAGGTGTTCAAGGAGACTTGTCGCGTGATGGGTGCACATAAAACCAGGACCACGGCTTATCACCCGCAATCAGATGGCATGGTTGAACGATTTAACCAATCACTGGAAAGGTACCTGGCGAAGGTCGTGGAGAGCAAACAAAGAGATTGGGACAAGCACATCCAACCATTCCTTCTGTCATACCGCAGTGCGGTCCACGAAACCACAGGAGTAACACCAGCTTTTGCCAATTTCGGCAGAGAATTACGTTTACCAGCAGACTAAATCACCGGTATTCCGCCAGACTCTCCACGCAATATAACGGATTACGCGACCGAGCTACGCAACAAGATGAACGACGTATACGAGCACATCAGGGAGTCAGGACAACAGATGTCTGAAAGGATGAAGACTCGCTACGACCGGAAAGCAAACAACAAAGGCTTCGATGAGGGATTATTGGTGTGGCTTCATAACCCAGTACGAAGCAAAGGCAAATCGCCTAAGTTACAAGCCAGATGGGACGGGCCATATCGCATAATTACCAGGATGAACGACGTCACCTATCGAATCCAGAAGGGGTCGCGAGGTGCACCGAAGATAGTTCATGTGGACCGGTTGGCTCGTTACCATGGGTCCAACGATGTTCGAGACGAACACGTTTAAGCGGGGGGCAGTGTTACGCCATCTATCGGTGAATACTACTATACTAGAAGAGATTGAATGTATCGGTGGTTTAAAGGTAATTCAGCTACTCTGTACTAGATGGCGTTGCTGTAATCGACTGTTCGAGATTATTTCGACAGTTTTGTGAAAGAGTCTAGAATGCGCTAGTGATGTTATCCGGCCAGTATAAATAGAGCGCGCGCGCGAGACAGGACAGTAACAATTGAATACCGAAGCGATCAACAAGAAGCGAAGGGAAGTAATTCGGAAGTGTTTAGTGGTGTTTTTATTAGTGTTGAGAATTAAGTGTGAAATAAGTGTGATTTTACTAGTTGTGTAAATAAGTGTGTATAGCGTTTGTGTATAAATAAAGTTCAGTTTAAGTGGCATAGTGAGTTATAATTTATCGTATAACCCCAGCTCGTAACAATATTATGCAGCTGAGAACAGCACTGTAAGAGAAGGAAAACTTGATACAAACCCTATACCAACCCGTTTGGCCAGCGTGGTATAGTAGGCCAATTCCTCCTTTCAAAGGAGAGGCCTAGTCCAGCAGTGGACTGTTGAAGGCTGATGATGATGAATATTATAGACTAGCATTCAACCTCAACTTCACCTGTCCTAATTTTTCAACCTTTATTATACCCGCTTAGGATTGGTATATTAAAAGATCCTACCTTAACGTGTCCCTTTGTCACAAAGGAACGCGCGGACATCACCATTGGGTGATGACCGCGCCACCGATGACCACCCAGGACTGATATTGATCAGTCTTGGGTGGATATCGAACTCACGACCTCCAGATTAGCAGTCAATAACCACTAGATCAAAAGGCCAGGCAAATTTCGCTACTCTTGCTACATTTTTTAACTTGTCCAACCCTTTTAAAAGCAATGAGTAAACGTCCTTTGATTAACGTACACAGATACCTTCAATAGCAACCAACACCTTACAAACGCAGACAATTGTTTAAAGCGATAATCCTTTTTGCGAAACTTTACAAAGGGCAAACGGCCATTTTTAAACCCGCACGCGATTAGAATTAACACGCAAAAAGTTTGCGCATACCAGCGCCATTAGTTCCCCCATATAAACATGTATCCTTTAATTAACCTTTTTAAGCGCAAAAACTGCGTAATAGCAGGTTTTTAAAACCGTTACTGGCGGGTACAGACGGTTGTTGACAGTTGTCTTGCACCTGCGGTAAATGTCACTTATAGGTACTTGTTCAAAATGGCGGGTTGCGTAATAAATTATAAGTATGAGGCGTAAATAAGGGTGACTGAATGGCTGGTTGTTGTTGTCGATTTGATATGTATAAAAATTTGATTGTAGCGTCTTTGTATGAGGTGCTGCAAGAAGGTACTGCCATATTTAGAGATCGATATCCTTATAAATTTGGGCTCCGTTAAAATGAATAACAAAGGTACTTATAGTCTAAGAGCCAGTGTTACGCAGACTTACGGTATAGTAGCAAACTCCATATTAATGCTAGTTATACTAATTCATCTGCCGGAGATCAAATGGGGGTTCACTATTCCCATAGAGGGCTCCTTTAGGCGTGCCTAGAAGTCAAAAAGCATGAAAATCGACTTTCAAAACGTGATCGCAGCATGTCTGCCGTTTTGATATCTTAAAATAATTTAAAATCACTGTTCACATGTATTCATACTGATTCGCTGTCATTGCAGTAAGAGTGAGAAAGTCAATATCGTGTATCTCCATTAGCATGACTGCAAAACTATTATGTAGTCTGCCTGCATTTTAGAACCAACCTATCCGTCTGGTTTTTAGATATACATGTTTAATAATGATGTAAAAAGCATACATAAATTGCAGCTTTACTGAAACACTAGTTCCCTGCGAAATGAAGAGAGAGAAAATCAAAATCATGCAACTTCAATAGCACGACTGAGAAAGTATCGTGTGGTCTGCCCGCGTGTCAGAACCGACCTATGTGTCTGCCTTTGTGAATATATGTTTATAATAATAATATAAATAACATATATAATTTTGTAGCTTTGCTAAAATAACGTAAATTTTATGAAATTTTGGAATCTGTGATATTATATAAAATATAGTAGGAACCGGAACAAGTGTCTGCCATTAAGTTTTTCTATATTTTTTTTTATATATTTTAAGATATCAAAACGGCAGACATGCTGCGATCACGTTTTGAAAGTCGATTTTCATGCTTTTTGACTTCTAGGCACGCCTAAAGGAACCCTCTATAGGAATAGTGAACCCCCATTTGATCTACGGCAGATGAATTAGTATAACTAGCATTAATATGGAGTCTGCTACTATACCGTAAGTCTGCGGAACACTGGCTCTCAGTCTATTATATCATGGTTTGGAGGGTTTACTTTTTGTACGTTTCATACAAATGAAGCAGCGTTGTATGACCTTCACAACCTGTTAGAAATGTAATGAAATGAAACGGCAAGCTAATGGGCTTACTCACCGTCCGACTGTTAACAGACCGTGAAGGCGCAGTATTCAAGGGTAGAGGAAAGTTGACTATGGAGTTTCATTGATACCAAAAAGAAATTTGGTTCTAATGTTATTTTACATTAATCAACGTATTTACAATGGTTTGACGCTCATAAGGCCAGGACTAATTTAAAAAGTGGATCCCAGCCTCAAAGGCAACACGTTTGGACGCTTAGCTGATGATGATAAAGCCTATAAAAAGATTAAGTTAGCCTTCATTTTATAATGCCTCCGTGGTCCAATGAATAGCGTATGCGACTACTGAACGGAGGTCCCGGGTTCGATTCCCGGGTCGAGCAAAAGTGTTACTGGATTTTTCCGAATTCTTAGTTGCAGCTCGGAGTCTGGTGATGTGCCCGGTAACGGCAATAGGCTCGCCCCCTATTACGTGGGACTTAAAAATTCATGGCGAAATGTGGGTGTAATATAATACCTCTACCTACCCCTTCGGGTATACAGGCGTGAGTCTATAAAAAAATTATAATAATATCGGTTTTACCCAGTATATCTAAATATATATAAAACTCAAAGGTGACTGACTGACATAGTGATCTATCAACGCACAGCCCAAACCACTAGAGGGATCGGGCTGAAATTTGGCATGCAGGTAGATGTTATAACGCAGGCATCCGCTAAGAAAGGATTTTGATAAATTCTACCCCCAAGGGGATAAAATAGGGGATGAAAGTTTGTATGAAACTTTGTCAATTTTAAACCGATCGGGCTGAGACTTTGCATGCATATAGCTACTATGACGTAGGCATTCCCTAAGAAAGGATTTTGATAAATTCTATCCCCAAGGGGATAAAATAGGGGATGAAAGTTTGTATGAAACTTTGTCAATTTTAAACCGATCGCGCTGAGACTTTGCATGCGTATAGCTACTATGATGTAGGTATTCCCTAAGAAAGGATTTTAATAAATTCTACCCATAAGGGGATAAAATAGGGGATGAAACTTTGTATGAAACTTTGTCAATTTTAAACTGATCGGGCTGAGACTTTGCATGCATATAGCTACTATGACGAAGGCATCCCCTAAGAAAGGATTTTGATAAATTCCACCCCTAAGGGGCTAAAATAGGGGATAAAAGTTTGTATAAATCTTCTTAGATTTTCGACTGATTGAACTAAAATAATAAAGATTGGAGCTACTATGTTTAAGACGTCCGCTTAAATAGGATTTTGATAAATTCAACCTCCGTGGGGATAAAATAAGGGATGATGAAGGATGTAAACGTATTATTTTGAACTATCAGTACATAATTTAATTAACGCTCGAACGTTTAATTTAAATTTAAAATTAAACGTTCGAGCGAGAAAATAACTCGTGGTACTGCCTCCCCGACCGCCACTTCTTTGTCAGCTGCGGAACGTAAGGCGTACCTACATTTATATTATTTAAAAGTAGGGACGTCAGTTGAACAAGTGCTAGAACACTTGAGATATATTTGTCCAAACTCGATATGTACAGCTGAAATACTGAAGGCGCGTGGTGACTATGCTTCATTTAAAGTATGTGTTCCAGCTAAAAGCTTAGATAAGTATCTGTGTTGTGACAATTGGCCTGAAGATATAGGTGTTAAATTGTGGCGCAATGGATTTCGTAAACAAGGTACACAAAATGTTCAAGCCTAAATGCTATTCAATGTTTTATCAGAACGTTCGAGGTTTACGATCGAAATTGAACATGTTTAGATTATCGGTTTTGAATGAATCTGCTCATATTTACGCTTTGACCGAGACTTTTTTAGTGAGTAGTGTATGTGATGGGGAAGTGTTTCCTGACGGGTACACTGTGTTTCGTCATGACCGCGCTAATGATGCTGGTTGGGGAGGAGTATTATTGGCGGTGCAGACACAGTTCCCCGTCGAACGTATACAGAACATTAGCGATTACGCTGCCGACACAGAAACTGTCATAGCTATTGTTACGTTGAAACACAAACGTATTCTGTTCTGTGTTGTATATATTCCTCCTAATTCTAAGGATGAGAAATATCTTAATACTTTCGCATTATTAGAAACCGCCATTGAGCGATTTTCAAAATTAGATGTCATTATATTGGGTGATTTCAATCTAAATTCGTGCAGTCAAAATGTAAATTTACACTATGCCTATTTTATATCATTTTGTAAGCTGAGACAACATAATGACATAAAAAATACCTATGGTAATATGTTAGATTTAGTATTAAGTAACTTGAGCGATGAGTGTGTGTGTGTTGTTGGAGATGTGGAGCCGTTAGTGCCACCGGACGCGCATCACCCGCCGCTCGGGGTCCGCCTGAGTGTGCAGCACCCGGCGGCTGAGCGGGCTCAGCTTCCGCCGGCGCCGTCCCACACAGATCCACAACATGACTCACCTCAATATAATTTTAAACGAGCGAACTTTTATGTGTTATACGACTGCCTGACAATGTTATCATGGTCCGAGATATTAATGTGTAACAATGTTGACGACGCCTTAGGTATTTTCTATGCACATCTTATATCATGTTTTAATGCTCATGTCCCAATCAAAAGGAAGCCTAATTATTACAATAAACATACGTACCCAACTTGGTACACATCAAATATCATAAGGAATATTAAAAGTAAACATTTTCATCTGAAGAAATATAAACAACTTCAGTTAGAATTTAATAAAGAAATGTTTAGGTATTATAGGCAACGCACAAAGGAACTCATAAAGCAAGCCTATGTTAACTTTATTGAGCGCGCGGAGACGGATATAAAGAAGGATCCAAAGACTTTTTGGACGTTTGTTAGAGCCCAGCGTTCGTCTCGAAGCACTTGTTCAGAATTTGAGTATAACGGAAAAGTAGTGACTCATACCGATGCGGCAAACGCTTTTGCAAGTCATTTTAAATCTGTCTTCTTAACTGATACAATATCTTTGCCGATAAATGTAACGGAGAATGTGACCAACAGCCATTTTTGTTCCTCGCGGGTAAGTCTTGATCACATCAATGAATCTGACCTATTGCAAGCGGTGAAACGGTTGAAGGCTAATTCATCCATAGGTCCCGATGGTTTACCGGCCTACATTATTAAAGACTGCATCGGCATTTTTAAAGAACCATTGTTGCACATTCTTAACTTAGCCGTAAAAAGTGGTACATATCCAAGCTTGTGGAAGGTGTCTCGAGTTACACCGATACCCAAGGATGGCTCCAGGAGTCAAGTAGTTAATTATAGACCTATAGCTGTGCTTTCAGCACTCGGCAAGGTATTTGAGTATATCATGAATAATCATATCACCAGACAGATCAAACAACAACTGAGCGAGTGCCAGCACGGGTTTAGAGTGGGCAAATCGACTTCCACTAATTTAATCAATTTTGTTGACTATTGTGTTGTGGAAATGGATCATAAAAGGCAAGTTGACGCAACATATTTTGATTTTCAAAAAGCTTTTGATCGGGTCCAGAATGATCTCTTGTTGCAGAAGTTATCCGCTTTTGGTTTCGCTCCTAAACTCCTCGACTTATTCACTAGCTATTTTTCTAATCGTACTCAATATGTGCAATTAGGCAAGTACCGGTCTAACTCGTATGACACTCGTTCTGGTGTCAGTCAGGGCAGTGTCTTGGGACCTACTCTGTTCCTGATCATGGTGAATGACTTGCCGAGCGTTGTCAGATCTGCTCAGTGTTTAATGTTTGCTGATGACCTGAAGCTATTCTTGGGAATCGGTAGCACAGCAGACTGTGACGCGCTCCAGCGCGATATCGATAGGGTAGTGGCTTGGGCTGAACAAAACCGCTTGGAGTTTAATGTTAGTAAATGTAAGACAGTAACATTTACTCGTTCTCGCTCGCCACTCACATACGACTATAATATTTCTGGTGACCGGTTGGAGCGAGTCAGCCAAATACGAGACTTAGGTGTAACTTTGGATACATGTTTAACATTTAATTCGCACATTTCTACGATTTGTAAGCAAAGTTTAAAAGCATTGGGATTTGTGATGAGGCAGTCAATTCCTTTTCAGAGCAGGTGTGCTATCGTTTTGCTGTACTTCGCTTTTGTCCGCAATATACTGGAATATAATTCCGTAATCTGGGATCCACATGAAGAGAAGTATATTACGATGATTGAACGCGTACAACGTAAATTTGCACGGTTTTTGTACAAAAAGTTGTATGGCTTTTACCCTCATTTATATCCGTCTCTTTTCGTGTCTGGTATGGTAGGCCTCGACACACTAAGACTGCGTCGTAAATGTAAATTAGTTTTACATTATTTTTTACTGCTACATAATGAAATAGATGACCCTAATACGTTGTCTCGCTGTTCGATCTCAGCACCGAACCAATATACGCGAGTGCGCTCGCGGCGCCTACTCGCCGCGCCACAGGTACGAACCTGCACCGCGCAGTACGCGCCTACTACTCAGGCACTCACACTGCTCAATAATATAATTGTTAAATATCCGGATGTGGACATATTTGTCATCAAACTGTATATGTTTTTAATTGTATGTAAAATGTATTTTTCGTGTCAAATGACTTCATAGTCATTTCAACTATTAGAAATTAAGCTACCTTATATTATGTACCTATCTAAATGTAATGGCTCACTACACGTTTTGGGCAACTGTAAGTGAAGTGAACAGTTGTACTACATAAATAAATAAATAAAATAAATAAATAAATAAATAATGGAACGAATAAATTAAGACGAACAAAATAATTTTAGTTTTAAATGAGACGTCATTTTTCTGAATCGCGGTGTTAAGATTTGCAGCGGATTAATGACCCTCTCCAATTATTATTTAACTTTCGTCATCAGGTAGGTTAGTTGTACGCAGTTGGTTGGATGTTGTAGGTCGTTAAATTGTTTGGTTGCTGTATAGTACATACCTAAATATTTCTAGCGGATTATATTTGACGATTTTGGCTGTTCTTTTCTTGGCATATTTTGGATTACATTTGCTTTGTTTCGGATTAGTAGTTTTGGTTATAGACTCGGCTTTGTATTTGGCATTTGTTTTGTTTTCGTTTGGTTTTAGCATAGGTTTTGTCGGTTCGACTTTTTTAAAATGGCTAAAGAAAATCTGAACGTTAATGGAGAAGTTGAAGAATGTACTGTTGTCGCTATTGTTGGTGACGGTGCATGTTTGTTTCGTGCTCCCTCTTATTTAATGTACGGAACACAAGATAAAGCGATGGAGGTGCGTTAAGACATTGTCAGATATGTATGTGGTCAATGACTGGATCAAGTTCTCAATTATGACCCACGACAGGAAAGGTAATAACTACTTAACACCTGACGAATATTTTGCTGATATGATGAAACATGCTACTTATGGCGGACTTTGTGTGTTAATAGCAGCAGGAATAATATTCCCATTTAAGTTTAAAGTTTATAGAAACAGTCGCATATAGACGGAATCTGGATCTAACGACTATTCACCCAATAGCATGATAGTTTTAGGGCCCTATGACAGATAAGTTAAGAATATTGTGTACAATGAAGTTTTGTTGGCCCTAATTTTTTACACATGCTATCAAAAGCAAAGCCGCAAAAAATATACCTTTTTTATGGTAATTGGCGGCGAACGAGCAGACGGATCGCCTGATGGTAAGCAATTACCGCCTCTCATGGACACTAGCAACACCACAGGAGTCACAAGTGCGTTGCCGCCCCTTGGGATTGGGAAAAGGGATAGGATGAGGAGTGGGATGAGGGAGAAGGAATAGGGGATAAGGCCTCTGGCACTCTCACTCACCGAACGAAACGCAACAGTTTAGGTACTATTACTTTACGTTGATTTTCTGTGAGAGGGTAGTACTTCTCCGGTCGAGCCGGCCCATTCATGCTGAAATCAGCAAGGCTCTACTACCTACTGTAATAAGAATATAATAAGAATTCAATAATACCTAATTAATAATAATACTTCTTAACGCGAGCGAAGCCGCGGGCAAAAGCTAGTTCAAATATATGTATTCCTAAAAGCTAGCAGTAAAGATAGCTATCGCCGCTTTTTCTCAGCAATGGAAGGAAATATCCCGGCATACTGACAGCTATAGTTTCCGTCTCGGAAGTTCAGCTCCTTCGATAGTATTCACTTGATTCTAACTAGAAGCGAACGGAGATTGCGAGGCTAGTACATACTATATACCTAGGTTTTTCTAGAGTTCAGCAGGAATATATTTAAAGTATTCTATGAATTCTAAATTTAATCAATGTTGAATAAATTTAAATAAAAAACATTTTGAACGTTTTTATCGCAGTAAAGTTACGATTCCAAGAACAATTATTGTACACTAACAGCAGCGTGAGAACGTTAGCTAGTAGCTAAGACCAAAGAGCTCAGATATTTACATAGAGGCGCATTTCTTATGGACACTTTGAAGACAAACTTTCTGCGACTCAAACTGCCGCTTGGCGACGTGGCAGTCACGCTGCGGCAGCTGTCTCTCTCCCCTCCAGTGTATCTTAACTACGAGAGCGAGAGAGACGGAGAACGACGCCAGCGCTGCCAACGGTGCCAACTACGAACAAAACCGGAGACAGTCCCCACTTGGAATCGGCACACGAAATCCTTAAGAACTGCGGTTCTATGTAAATCTGTATTCATTGCTAAGACCTAACCTAACCTAATCCTTCAAAAAGTGTCACTGTCAGTGTAATCTTTTCCACATAGATCATAAACAAACTTATTATTTGCAAATATAATATTACAGGCAAACAACATCCAGGCAGACCAAATGACGGTGGTCATCACACAAAAATTATCCAGCGTGAAAATCAAACCCACTAGCTTAACAGACAGTCACAGTCACTACCAGCCAAACATATCATATTTTCTTAAAGAAAATCACAAAATATCATACAATTACGTCAATTTATATTCTCCATCCATAGTACACACCAATAAAATTGACAAATAATAGCAAACCCACGCTAATTGTACGCGAGAAAGTTATTAGTAATAGTATTACTTACTCACATCTCTAAATAATGGCCTTTGTGTACAAAAACAATGGGACCGTTTTTAAGGCGCTCTTCTAAATCTTTGTTGTTCATTCGTAAGCTGACGTAATATGGAAATTTTGGCTTTCTTTTATTGTATTATTTTTTGTAGGTAGCAAAAATATTATGGTCATGGAATTTGGCTCTCCCTTTGGGTGCGGAGGTCAGAAAGGCGGTCGCTCTGTGGTAAATCTTAATATTCAGTCAAATCCAGTTAGACTAGTAAGCGGATCCCGGGTTGAAACTGGGATAATGCCAGGAGTATGATGACATTAATATGGTGACATTCATCTGATGAGCAAGTCAAAGGTAACAGTTTAATACGCACATAGCTTCTAGAATTCTTTTTTGTGCGCCGTGGATTTAATTAGACCAAGTAAGACTCTCTGTGTAGCAGTTTTTAGGTGTCTCCACTAGGCTATAGTCGCCTTTAATAAATTAATGAAGTACTATGCAAAATATAAACTCTTTAATAATATTTATAATTATAATAATCGTAATCGAAAGGATCTGGCGGCATGTTGGATAGATTATAAGAAAGCGTATGACTCCGTGCCGCATACATGGCTTTTGAGGCTGTTAGAGTTGTATAAAGTAAATACAACTCTACGCATCTTCTTAAAGTCATGTATGGGGCAATGGAATACGATTCTTTGCTATCCAGGATGCCGAAGGATCCAGGAGGACGGCGAACGTATTAAAATTGAGCGGGGGATTTTTCAGGGCGACAGTCTGAGTCCCCTTTGGTTTTGCTTAGCCACGAACCCTCTCAGTACTTTACTGGAGGGTTCAAGGTTGGGCTACAGGTTATAGAGAAGTGGTCAGGTCATATCTCACCTGCTTTTCATGCATGACCTGAAGTTATTTGCCCACTCCAATGCCCAATTGATAGATTTAGTAAACGTAACCCAAAACTTTAGTAAATCTATCAATATGGAGTTCGGTGTGGATAAATGTGCTGTCATTCATGTGAAGCAGGGAAGGATGGTGGAATCTGAGGGGATCCAACTCTCAGATTCCATTAACCTATGAACGCTTCTCTTAACTGATACCTATAAGTACTTGGGTATGTCACAGGCTTTAAGTATCAATGAAGCCGTCATGAAGCAATCGTTGCAAGAGCATTTCTTTGGCCGCCTGAAAAAAGTACTGGATAGACTTTTATCAGGTGGCAACAAGGTTCGTGCTTGCAACGGTTGGGTCATGCCACTTCTTGTATACTCCTTTGGCATACTCAAGTGGACTCAGTCTGAATTGGACGCCCTGGACAGAAGAGTTCGCACACTGTTGACGGCATATCGTATGCATCATCCACGTTCATCCGTGATGAGGTTGTACATCCCGCGAAAGTGCGGGGGTCGCGGCTTTCTGAATGTCAAGACCCTACACAATCGCGAAGTGTGCATCCTCAGAGAATATTTTCTCCGGGCGAACGTGGATATGCATCGAGATGTTGTCACAGTAGACAATGGGCTCACCCCGCTCAGGTTGGCTAAGGAGAACTGGCGCATGGCTGTAGTACTTAGTACTGATGATCGCAAGCGTGTATGGCAGAGCAAGTAGCTTCATGGCAGGTTCCATCGGGCCCTGTATGGACCCGATTTAGACCTATTGGCCTCGGTGAACTGGCAACGCTTCGGTGACCTCTTTGAGGAAACCGAAGGGTTTGTTTGTGCAATTGCTGACGAAGTTATCAAGACGAATAACTACCGGAAATATATCCTGAGGGATGGCACTACTAATATTTGCCGTGCCTGTCACTAACCTGGTGAATCCCTCAGGCATATTGTTTCCGGTTGTTCACGTCTTGCTAACGGCGAGTACTTGCACAGGCATAACCAAGTAGCCAGAATTATTCACCAGCAACTTGCTCTGAAGTACAAACTTGTAGACATCGAGGTACTGTACTACAGGTATGTAGCAGAACCAGTTCTCGAAAATGGCCATGTCACATTGTACTGGGATCGATCTATCATCACGGACAGGACTGTTGTAGCCAACAAGCCTGATATCGTGTTGATAGATCGATCAGAGCGCCTCGCAATAATTGTTGATGTCACTATTCCTCATGACGAGAATCTCGTGAAAGCCGAAAAGGAAAAACAGATTAAATATCTGGACTTGGCTCACGAGATTGTCGACATGTGGGATGTGTACTCAGCAATTATAGTCGTGACCGTTAATGGTCTAATAGCCAAGAGTCTCGACCGTCACCTTAAGAGGCTCGCGTTGGGTGCTTGGGTCAAGGGCCTGATGCAGAAGGCAGTACTTCTGGACACGGCACGTATTGTGAGGAAGTTCCTGTCTCTGAAGCCCTAACCACCGGCAGCTTGGACCCTGTGTCCGATGCTGGTGGGACCCCACGGTTCATTTTATATTTTTAAATGTGTTTTTTTTATTATATATTTAAAAATGTAATTTTAATTAGAAAAATAATAAATAAAGGAGATAATAATAATAATATTCTACCACATTCACACAACGCCATCTAGTTCCAAACTTAGCAGAGCTTGCACTATGGCTACTAGATAATGGATACAAATACATATATCCTTTTTTTTTAAATACATACATATCATACATAGAAACACCCAGACCAAGACAAACATCCATGTTCATGCACACAAATGTTTGACTTGAGCGGGAATCAAACCCGCGACCTTCAACGTAGCAGTCGCTTACACTCTCGGTACGCCAACCAGCCGTCAATTAATACCAATAAAGACTCATTCCTGTATCCCCGTGGGGGTAGGCAGAGGAGTGATCTAGTGTAGGTCCATCGTAACGGGGGAGCGGGCCGCCAGACTCCGTGCTGCTACTGATTCAAATTCAAATAATTCAAATAATTTATTGCGAATATAGGTGATACATAGATGTTTACATAGGTTTTTGTCAGTCACAGAACAAACATTAGTGCAGCTATATTCTGCCATTTGGCATGCAATGTTCATCATAAATTATTTTATTATGGTTATATAAAAACTATTGAGATAATAATATTATATTCTAGTTATATATAAAGTACACATGTCAAAAAAATAAAATTAAAATTAATACAATCAAATAAGTCAATCAAGGTTATATTATTATATATGGAAAGTCAATTTGGTTACATGTCACAACAAATTATTAAATATCATATTTGTCTTCGAGAAATTCTTAAAACTGTAGTATGCCTTATTAATAAGAAATTGTTTCAATAAATGTATTAGTATATTGCTTTAAATTTATCTATGTTGGAGCATCTTAATATGTTTAAGGGTAAATGGTTATAAATTCGAGGGGCCATACAGAATACACTATTGCTAAATTGCGCTGTTTTGTTTGATGGAAAACATACTTTGTGATTATTACGCTTACTATTTAAGCGTTCAAATAAATAATTATGAGTTATAACAAAGACAGCGATCTCATAGATATAGAGGCATGGAAGCGTTAATAGTTTCAAACTCACAAAAAAGGGTTTACAGCTATCTGTCTGTTTCAACTTCACAATGGCCCTTATACATCTCTTCTGGGCTCTAAATAATGACATTGTCCACCGAGTTACCCCAAAAGATAACACCATACCTTAGTACTGATTCTACGTAACCATGATACGCAGCGATGACAGCAGACTGTTTCACAACTGATCCTAGTCTAAACAGGGCATAAGAGAATTGGTGGAGTTTAGTACAAATATCTTCTACTTGAGATTTCCAATTTAATTTTGAGTCAAGATTGAGACCTAAAAATTTTACATTTTCAACTAAATCAATTTGTTGTCCATTGTAGCTTATATTAAGATTTATTAAATTATTATTCCTATTTCTAAATGTCATTAAATTGGTTTTATTCAGATTAATTAATAAATTATTATTTGATAACCATTGAATTATTATGTGTAGTGTTTGATTGATGTCAGATATCATTTGATTTGTACTTGAACTTCTAAACATCACTGTGCTATCGTCTGCAAATAATACCATGTCTTGATTTATATAGTTTGGTAAGTCATTAATATAGACAATAAACAACAAGGGCCCGAGAATACTTCCCTGAGAAACTCCTTGAGTTACTTCACTATATGGAGAAGAATGTACTATTTGTCTATGAGTTTTTTGGCAAATGCGAGTAATTTGTGTACATTGTTGGCGATTTATTAAATATGATTTTAGGAGATTGAGAACATTTCCCCGAACTCCATATGCTTCTAATTTATTTAAGAGGATGCCGTGATTAACATAGTCAAAAGCTTTAGTTAAATCCATGTAAAGAGCAGATACTAAGTGCTTATTGTTAAGACCTGACATTATACTTTGTAGAAAATTAAAGACAGCTAGGTTAATGCTTTTATTCTTGCGAAAGCCGACTTGTTTCTCTGTAAATATTTTATTTTTTTCAAAGAAATCATTAAGACTTATGACTTTCTCAAAAATTTTTGAAAATGTCGGTATGAGCGCTATCGGCCTATAATTTGCAACATCGCTCTTGTCATTTTTCTTAAATACTGGTTTAACTACAGTCTTTTTTAATTTATTTGGAAATATTCCAGCAGATACGCTTAAATTCACTATGTATGATAAAACGGGTGCAATAGTGGTTGACACATTTTTTAATATCTTTGTGCTAACGACATCATAGCCTGTGCTCTTTGTATTTTTCAATGAATTAATAATATTATTAATTTCGAAATGAGTAAATAATGAGTTATAAGAATTTGGTAGTTTATACTTAAAGTTATTAGTTCTTAGGTTACTGTTATCTCCACCTATGAAATAATTATTAAATAACTCTGCGATATCTTTCGGGTTATCAATGATCACGCCATTTTTGTTAATATGTCTGATTTCTTCTTTAATAATATTTTTGTTATTATAATTGATGATCGACCAAGTAGCTCTACATTTATTTGAAGCTGTTTCGATTTTATAGTTATTTTGTGCCTTTTGTGTTAACTTTATAATTTTGTTTAAACGTTTTGTATAACATTTGAACAAATTTCTGTTGTGTAATGTCGGATGTTTTCTATATTGCCAAAGTAAATGTCTTTTTTGTTTTGCACATATCTTAATACCTTTTGAGATCCAGGCAGGCTTTTTGCGAGGTGTTCTTTTTGTTAATATATGTGGAAAACATAGATTATAAAATAAAATAAATAAATCGTGAAAATAGTCGAATGCGTAATTTGGATCAGTCGTTTTGTAAACTTCGTTAAATGTAATTGATTGTAAACATTGATTGAACTTTTTTATGTTTTCTTTATTGTAATCTCTACTTTTTACTAACCAATATGACAGAGAACACGTTTGTTTGACCTTGCATGTTAACATTTGGCTTGAATGATCAGACAGAGCAAATTCGAAAACTGAGTACTTACTCCCCCTAATATTATGTATAAAGTTGTCTAAACAAGTACCACTTGCAAGGCGTGTAGGCTCATTAATGGCCAACTTAAGGTTATAACCTAAGATTGTTTGATTTAGCATGTTAGTTAATTTGCTCTTTTGTAACGTGTTTATGTTAAAATCGCCATATATAACTATTTTTTTCTTAGTGAAGCATAATGTAACAAGTATATCGTCAAGTATAGCAAAAAAGTCATCAATATTTTGTGTATTGTTTCGTGGTGGTCTGTAAATACATACTACTATTAGACTATGTAATGTAAGTTCAATAGCACAGCATTCAATAATACCAGAAACGCCATATCTTTCTATAGAATTTAAAGTCTTAAACTCATTATGATTGTGAACCAATATACAGGCACCGCCGCGAGGGTTTTTACGACAGAACGAGGCTGCAAGTACGTAATTTTCTATGAACAGTAATTTGGTGTCACCTTTTAACATATTGTGCTCGGTTAAACATACTATTTCAGCCAAGCTACCTTTTTCTTGAAGATAATTAAGATTTAGAGTTAAAAGATCTGACTTACTTATAACGCCATTAATGTTTTGGTGCAATATGTTTAAATGGTTAGATTTTACGAAAAAATGATTCAGATTGTTCTGTAATTATATGCTCATCACTAGTATGTGAGTTGGGTATAGCAGATCGAGCGTCATCCGCAAAATTCACTGCAGTTGGCGATATTGCAGTGTCACATTTAGTGTCCATGTTGTATGAAAATGTAGTCAAGTCGACAAGTATACGTTGCATAACATTTTTATATATATTCTGCAGGCCATTATTGCTTATTTTACCAGATATGTAAGAAAACATGCCATGTGAGAGATTATAATTGGAGTCAAATATATATGCATATTTGTAGTATTGCACATTCATGGATAGTAAGTGATTAAACATCTCTATTTTATAATTATATATGGGGGCTCCGCATATGTACGTTGGAACACATAATATTATATTTGTATGAGATACATGTTGTAAACATTCCTGAATTGATTTTACAAGGTCGGGACAATTTATGGTTTTCTTAAAATCATGTTCTCCAATAAGGATTATACAATAGTCGTTGATAGTGTAGTATTGCAGTTTGGTTTTAAAATCTGCTATCATTTGCAATACGCCACAGTTTTGTGTGATGTAGCGACAGAAGTTAAACTGTTCAGCGAATGTGTATTCAATATCGTGTAATCTTCCTTTTACACTGCAATTGGTTAGAATACAGAGTTTTAGTTTTTTAGTAATTTTTCCTCTTCCTATAATTTTTTGTTTATTAACATTATTGCTGGCATCTTTACTGAGAATTCGGTAAAACCCAGTAAGTAACACTTTTGCCCGACCCTAGAACCAAACCTGTTGTTCAGTAGACGCATACGCTATTCACTGGATCACGGAAGCAGTCTAATTTGGTACCGATACTCTCTGATAAATACCAAGGCAAGAGAAGGCTATAGTAAACTACAGAACCTTAACCCGCCATTTGTGACCTGTATGTCTGTGAGACCGGGTGGATCGAAAAAGTCGAATAACTTTTTTACCCGTTAACCAATTGGGTTGCGTATTCGTGTACTCTCCTAATTTCGCGTACCCCACCGTCAGTACACCCCGCATCGGTGAGGCAGGCGCATGTTTTTGAGCTTTGGCGTCAACCCGGTGCGTGAGACCGGGGTCACAGATTACGTAAGTAAAATAGTCATAGTTAATATGTTAATATTCAATTCTTTATAAGTATATGCATCTATTTTTTATTTCGTTTTATAGTGTAGTTATTGTGATTGTTATAATTCTGTTACCTATGACCTTTTTGTATATGTTTATACATATTTCACTCAGTTCATACGTATTTGTTGCCTAATTTCTAAATCTTGATTTAGCATGTCTTACGAACGTGAGAGTCGTCGCTTAAAAGCCCTTCTGCAAGAGGAATTAATATCTGATGAGGAAATATCGCAAGTACCATCGGATAGTGAAGCTGAAAGTGACGGCGAACCAGATAATTTGTCTCCAGATCACATACCAAACACAGACAGCCTTGGCTCGTGAAGAAGAATAATTTATGAGTTCTTTTTTAATACTTTTTTGTTTAGAACGGGGAACCTTTTTATAGTTCCTATTGTAATGTAACTGTAAGAAGCTGATTTAGTTAGAAAAATAATATTTTTGTTAAAAATTTTGATGTTTTAGAAGAGCATTAAAAATAACTTGGTTATTTTTAATGTTTTAACGATGTAAGCTTAAAGATAAATAAATGATAATTGATTTAAGATGTAACATAAAAAATCATAGCTTTTCAATATTTTGATAAGTAGAAACTCCATGCAGTAAAACCATTTAGGAAATCTCAATTTGAAAAACCCGGTCTATAAGACCGGCGTCACAAACCACGTAAGTCAAAGTGACGTCACAAATGGCGGGTAAAAAACGAAAACGAATTCTATGAAACTAAGAAGTTGTTTGAATAAAGATCGCTTAACAAATACACTTATATTACACAAGTACTTAACATTCTTTGTTGATCAAATAGAGGCAACGTAAGCCAATGTCCTTGTGGTAATGTTTGCGGCCAACTTGTTGGCGTATGCATTGGCATGAGGCACCAACATTAGAATTGCTATCAGAGAATTGGTCAGATGGTAATAAAGTTGTAACAATTAGCAACATTGTCACATGTTGGCATGTCTGTTGCGTTTCCGCGGTTGTATTATTGAACTGATTTTGACGTTTGGAATGAATATGCTTGATCGACAGAAAAGAAGATGGATATTATTTACAATCACTTTTTGAAGATATTGACCTGATTTTAAGGAGACAAAGCCGAGACTTTAATAATTTTAATGCGTGCTTACTTGAAATCGTTCATTTATTATTTGTTATTTCACGCGATTCAATTTTTAAATTGATTCATTTCACGTTTGATGAATCATTAGTTTGAAACCCCATCTTCTTTTTAGTGAATGCTCAAAATCTTTTTTGTGCTTCAAAGGTATTTTAAGTAATTAGCTTTAACTTTATCCATATTATGACACTTTCGCATAATTATCATCACCTCTTACCTGAAACAAAAAGGGAAAATTATTATGCGGTGGCACAAGCTCCAAAATAAAATGTAACATAATACAGCAGCAAAAAAGTGAATATGTTGAATAAAAATATTACACTGGATTATTCTGCAAATACGTGCAAGCTATTTATTCATTGCGTAGGCAATGTGCACTTTCATGAAACATACAATTCGCTTTGTATAAACGTTATAACCTATAGTTATGTATCGTCAAAAAGTACAACAGTACACGTAATAATTTTTATCAGTTACTATAAGATAGATCGTTATTCGTTGACAGGGTTATACAATTTAGATATTTCCGTAATATAAATCGGACAGGTCAGAAGTATCCTTAATAGAAGAGTTGATGGAAGTGAAAGAAGCAAGAGAGGTATGTCAGGATAGTTGCACGTCAGTACGTCAATTAATATTATTCTTAATCCATAGTATACACAAAATAAAATTGACAATATAATAGCGAACCAACGCTAATTGTACGCGAGAAAGTTATTCGTAATAGTATTACTTAATCACATCTCTAAACAATGGCCTTTGTGTACAAAATGTACAATAAAACAAAAACAATGGAACCGTTTTTATGGCACTCTTCTAAATCTTTGTGGTTCATTCGTAAGCTGATGACGCTGATGTAATATGTAAATTTTGGCTTTTTTTAATCGTGTTATTTTTTGTTTGCAACATAAATGTTGCAGAGGTCAGAAAGGCAGTCTGTGGTAAATCTTAATATTCAGTCAAATCCGGTTAGACTAGTAAGCAGATCCCGGGTTGAAACTGGGATAACGCAAGGAGGATGATGAAAAAAAGTCAGAAGTACCCTTAATAGAAGAGCATGCATGAGAAACTTGATGGGAGTGAAAGAAGCAAGAGAGGTAGGTATGTCAGGATAGTTGCAAATGGCGTTCCATAGTCTCTGCCTACCCCTCCGGGAAACAGGCGTGAGTCTATGTATGTATGAATCGTTACAATGGTCGGTCTCAATATTTCATCTACCGATGGCTTTGGCTACTAGAGATAGGATTTGACATATTTTGTATTGAGCTTATATCAAATATCTGTTTATATTCGTTACGGACTGACTGACACACGTATAGCTAAAAACAAAGAGCTCAGATATTTATAAAGAGGCGCATTTCCTATGGGCGCTCTGAAGACAAACTTTCTGCGACCCAAATTGCCGCTTGGCAGCGTGGCAGTCACGCTGTCACAGCTGTCTCTACGAGAGCAGAGAGACGAACGGTCCTCCCACAGGAGAATGACCAAAACTGGGCTATTTTGTGGCACGTTTGCTTCTAAACCATTCATATATGGAAAATCTTCTTTTATTTTATAATTTTATATATATTAATTTTATATGAAAGCGTAATGGGTATTTTTAGTTGTAAAATAAAAGTATCTGCGTTGTTCCGGTCGTGACATCGCCATTTCATATTCAAAACTCATTTTGCATATTTTGGCCAATGTTTACAGTTTCTTGCAAACTCCTTTTAGTGAAAACAGGGTAACATAATAAAAGTTCTAATAAGCAATATAACACCAAAATCCTTATGATATTTTGAAAAATGTATTGTGGTGAAATATTTTCTATAAATAATATGTTTATAGTTTTTGCAACATAATTATAACCTACGAAATAATGTTTTGTACTTATTGAAAATAAGGGAATACATTTTTATTATACTGGCATGTATAATGTATTACGTCAGTTATTTTGACATAAAAACAGTCAAATTGCTTTTTCACCTATGCTAATATCTCTTTATTGGAAAATAAGTAATTTACCGTCGTTTATATTGACTTGAACAATCCTTTGTGGACCAAACAAGCTTATTTCGTGTTATCAAGACTCGTGGGTTGACTAAAGTATGAGACAGTCTTTATTAGTAACATTAGTATGTCGTCTGGACGTAGAACAACTAGCCGTGGTGAGGATTGCGGTTATGTTAACTCTTCCTTTGCGGTACCTCGGCAGCAACACGTCCTTTCTTTGGACAAGCTCTCTGATTCGGCGCTCAATAATTTGACATCATGGATAGCGCTAGTCTGTGTAAGTGTTGTTTACTCCTCTTCTCAATCCCTACAATTCTTACGTGTTCTCCTCACCGAATATTCAAACGACTTTAATTGTTTGTTTCAGGAATTGAACGGAGGCTTATGTTTAGAATGCTACATATTAATTGAAGCTGTTGTAACTTCTGGGGTCATACCTACACCACATTATGGTATACGATATACAAGCTCCTGCTTCATTTTGAGGTGATTTATTTGAAGAAGATTTATAATAACAAATAAAATGTAGAATAACATAAAAATTGGTGTTTCATTTACCTATTAAGCATAAAACAGTGAAGTGTTAATGCCGACTTTGTAATAAAGTCCAATGGAATGAGCTTATCTTTTGTGAACTAGCCTCACTGAAATTCTCATTAATTGTACCACATGGTATTGAGAATTCTCAGTTAGAAATATATCAGACTGAAAAATCCGCAAACTAATATAATGTACAAACGTTTAGTATGTAGCTCCACTTCTTTCTACAACTATTTTCTGTATTGTATAATAAACTTAGAGGCTTCTAATAAATGCCGGTAATATGATTAAATCATATCATCATCGTCCTAGCGTTATGTCGGTTGCATCCAAGACTTCAACGCCTAGGAGCCCTGGGTCCGCTTACTAGTCTAACCAGATATGACAGAATATTAGCTTTTCCATAGTCTGACCGCCATAACAACTGGGACCGATGGCTTAGCGTAAGTACTCTTCGAAGCACGGGCGATAATGAACTAATTTACTACTATTAATGATTAAATCATGTAACTATCACAATACTTAACCTCAAAATATTTGTCCGGTAGCTAAGAACTGCCGCCGAATATCGTATTCATCTTTTCTTAATTTAAGGAGTATATCTACTATATTTTACTGGTCAAATCATCGAGAAGCAAACTTAGCCCATCTTCCATACAAAAGTCATTCTCCTTTATTTCTGTGGTTCGTCCTGTGTATCTTAACTACGAGAGCAAGAGAGACGGAGAACGACGTCAGTGCCGCCACGGCGCCAACTACAAACTAAACTGGAGACAGTCTCCACTTGAAATCGGCACACGAAATCCGCGCTTCTATGTAAATCTGTATTCATTGGAGAGTATAGAGGAGCACTAAGAGAGGATTTTGGAAATTCCAACCCTAAGGGTGTAAAATATTCCCCCGAGGCGGGTGAAACCCTTGGCAAAGTCTAGTATATATTACTAAAATACAAATACAAATCATTTATTTGCCTGAATATTGTTTCACATGAGATTCTACCTTACAAGGCATGCAAATGTTTAGTTATTATATTATTTACAACATAATTATTCAATGTATATTAAAATTTCAAATTAATTCATTAACATTAGATTTATAATTACAAAATTACAAATTATTAATAACAAATAATATAATTTTTACCAAGGATTTAAATAAATTTAATTATAAACATCATTGAAATAATCGTTTACAGAGTAGTATGCTTTATTAATTAACAAATTCTTTAGTTTATTTTTAAAAGTAATAAAATTCCTTGCGTCTTTCACTTCTTTAGCAATATACTGGGTGTAAGGGACGGTGTACCGAAAACCGATACCAGTGATTCAGTCCATGATACTTAGGCCATGGGCGGTCGCATTTTCCGATGAATGATCATGAATTTTCCGATTTTTCTTTTGCATTTTTTGCCATATAATGTAATGAAATAGTAACTATAGTCGATCCGCACTATTTTTTTTGTAAAATTCTAAGAATTAAACATGTCATGGCGACTCTGATGTGGCATTGGCCGCGGCGCGCGGGCGCAGCACAATAAGCGCACCAGTACATCGTAATCACTGCCGCTACCACCCGCCGCTGTAGGGCTGTAACAGCTGATACTCGTAGTGCGAGGTTGCGTGTTCCTATTTACATCGCAATTTTTTGGAAAATTGTCGAGTTCTTAGATTTTTTCCGGCAAATTCGACCGCCAAGGGTCTCAGGATAATGTACTGAATCACTGGTATCAGTTTTCGGTACACCGTCCTTTACACCCAGTATATTCTAGGGCATGGGCCCTAGAATATACTGCTTGAGTGATGAAGAGTGCTTTTTGTTTGGACATAAAGCACTCTTGTCAAACAGTGCTGGCTGTGCCATATCAATGGATAGATCACATATTGGGGCAGCCATTTAATCTAGTCATAACCAAAACATCGCATAGTGTCGCTTTCCATGAAATGCTTTAGCGCAGATTGTTCATTACCTATACCGTTGCACAAAGGACCTCGCTGCTTTGTTGCGGGATCGACGCCTCCTCTACTATTGACACAATCATCTAACAAGAGCCTAGATTACGATTTAATCTACAGGCTTCATCGCATCCAATAAAAGGACAATTCCATGAATAGGACATCCAGGATGACACGAACATATATGATCTATCTACGTAAGTGTGAGTGTCACATGCGAACATATTTAATCTAGCTTTGTGCATGTGTGAGTGTGATAATACATTCTATAAATAAAAAGTTTATCGGTATATAACATATATAGCTGGTTCTAGGAGATACTGGAGATAGCCAACATACTGCCATGCAGAGGGTATCGGGTTCGAATCCACGGTGCTCACCACTGACATTTCGGATTTATAAAAAGTAAATAAGCTAAATGTTACTCTGGGATGGAGAAATAAATAGATTTCAAACCCCTACGTGGGCAATCCGCTAGTCAAAGCTAGTCTTCTAATTAAGGCGAATGAAGTCAAATACAAATAAATACGCGTAGGAGTAAAAAACAACAACAAAAAACCATTTCCAGCGACACCGAAGCAACAACAAAGGCATTCTCACAGACGGAGCTACGCGAAAATTAAATTAACATCGGTTTCCATGTCTCCGCTTCCAGTAGAGAGAAATCTCGTGATTTGTACAAAGGATATGACATCTAACGCCACCCACACCACACCTTCACGACGATTAAATTAATAGAACAGTTCCAGAAAATTCTTGGTCCAATTATTCTCGATGATTTTATCTTGAGGCAAAAAATGTTGTGCATATTGCGTGAGTGAGCTAAACATGTTTCGAGTAAAGCCATGTGTGATGTTATATTTTAATGTTGATGACAGAATAATAATTATGATTGTTTCAAGTTTATGTGCTTTCTGTGCTCGGTGTTTCAAATGAAATACGTTTAAATATCGATTTTAAACTCAGTCTCTCCGCGACCAAGCTCGGTACAAGACGAGCGAAACGTCGGTAACAAATAGGTATATATTTATTTTGTATGACGTTTAAATATTTCTTCAAAACATGATTTTTTATAAAAATTATGTACCTCAGTCTCGTATTTATTTGAAAAAAGATATTTAGTAACAACTTTACTTTAAGCGGCGATAGACTAGTGGAGAGATCAATTGACTGCTAAGCAGAGGGTCCTAAGTTCAAGCTCTGGCGCCCAACAATGAAAAATCTGGCAATTCTCCATAACGTTATCGAAGCCCATGTAAAGTTTGCAACGTGGTGGGCTGTGGCCTACCCCTGCTCATAGTAAGAAAAAGCTAATACCCGACAGTTTGTAGGTATACAGTGCTGCTGATGATGATGATTTATCTACATAATTATACTTGTAAAGTTGATAAAACTGGTCTCTCAACTCTCTCAGTTTATTGCTTAGCACTAAGTTGCTTTAAGCTCTATACTGTTAAAACCTTGCAGCATATGTCAAGTAGTGAGTCGCAGTTAGTCAAAGGCCAAAGCTTTTCGTGTAACATGAACCGCTTGAACTTAGCATTACAACATAACGGAGAACAACGTCGTATTTTCACTTGACACTTTAGGCATCCCTCATTTGTATCCTGCTTCTATGCCGAGATCTTCAGAACTGCAAGACAACCTCTTAGTAAATAGCTTTATTCGTCAAGTTACATACGTCTAAGACTGCCATGTTTTTCGGTTCGCGTCACTATCACTAGATACAACTAATAAAATGAATGTGGGGTAAAAGAAGATGACGTGACAAGCATCGAGAAAGGTATGCTAAGGTGGTTTGGACACAAAGAGGGGATGAATGACGAAAGATTAACCAAGCAGATATATAAGGCAAGTGTGAATGGGACAGGACGAAGGAAAAGACCTAGACGGACGTTCTTTGACCAGATTGGAGACATCCTTAAAACAGGAAAGGTTAGAAGTACCCAAAACAGAAGAGAATGCATGAGGAATTTGATGGGAGTGAATGAAGCAAGAGAGATATGTCAGGATCGTTGCATATGGCGTTCCGTACTCTCTGCCTACCCCTCCGGGAAACAGGCGTGAGTCTATGTATGTATGTATATAATAAAATGAAGTATGTAAGAACGCTATAAACTCAAAAACTGCTGAACGGATGTTTTTTACGGTTTTCGCCAATAGATAGTGTAATTCCTGAGGAAGGTTTAAGTGTATAATTCACGCGGGTGGAGTCACCACCGAGGTTAGGGGTGCAAATATTACTGCCACATTTTGCCATGAATTTTTAGGTCCCACGTAATAGGGGCCGAGCCTATTGCCGCTACCGGGCACATCACCAGACTCCGGGCTACTACTGAGTATTCGGAAAAACCCAGTAACTCTTTTGCCAGGGAATCGGACCCTGGACCTCCGATCAGCAGTCGCATACGCTGTCCACTGGACCACGGAGGCAGTCTAGTAATATAGGTCTAGTAATATTTTATAAAAAGTTTCAATCACGTGCATCTGTTCGAAATAAACCCAAAAAGTAGTGATTTGCACGCAGCTTTCACCTCTGGACGGAATGATTCATGAGAAAAAAGTTTAAGAATATTGGCGATGCAAAGATTATACGCGCGCCTCTAGGGGCGAAATTTTGAAGTCGTCGAGGGACGACACTTTTGACAGCTTACAACACAACTTTGCTTCGAGGTTATGGTGGTGATTGTATTGAGAGCTGTCAAAAGTGTCACAAGTTGTAATGATCTGTGAAATAGTCGCACGGATATAATCGCAAATAGTCGTATGGACGTCCAAATTTCGTCGCTACAGTCGCTAGTTAGATTCTTAGCATCGCCAATAATTTAACAACCCGACTTACAAAGAGAGTAGCGAAGCCGACGGAGAGAGTTAGTTAGTATGTCTCTTTCACCACAAATACCCGAGTATGTGTACAAATCGCGAAAGTCAAAACCTAAATAATATCACGCATACTAAATTAATGTAGGGCGTAGTTTCCTGTCTTAACTTGACTCCCTTAAAATAATAATCAAATAAAAAAAACAACGAGACCGCTTCACCTGAATGATGTCAAATAAGACAGTCACTAATGAAAGTAACTTCAGCTAAAAATTTCGTCTTACACTGGTCTAAACAAGCCAACAGGCTTACTTTAGACAACAGTTGTTATAAGTTCGTGATATGTTTCTTAACACATGAAGAAACAAACATTTACATTTATTATTATTCACTTTATTTATTTACATTTCTCATAGTTAATTTTATATTAATAAACTATATTAAGAAAAAAAAAGTTTAGAAATATAAAAGGGACCACGGAGACCCACCGGTGTCGGGTACAGGGACCAAGCCACCGGTGGTTAGGGCCTCAGAGACAGGAACTTCCTCACGATGCGTGCCGTGTCGAGAAGAACTGCCTTCTGCATCAAGGACTTGATCCAGCTGCCTAGTGCGAGCCTCTTTAGATGTTGATCGAGGCTCTTGGCGATTAGCCCATTCACCGACACGACTATCGGCACAATGATCGCCGAATCCACATCCCACATGTCAACAATCTCGTGAGCTAGGTCCAAATATTTAATCTCCTTCTCTTTTTCTGCCTTCACGAGATTGCCGTCATGCGGTATGGTGATATCGATTATCATTGCGAGTCGCTCTGCTCGGTCTATCACTACAATATCAGGCTTATTGGCTACAATAGTCCTGTCTGTAATGATAGACCGATCCCAGTACAACAATGCACGACCATTCTCGAGAACTGGGTCGGGCACATATCTGTAGTACGGTACCTCTGAACCAACGAGATTATATTTAAGGGCTAGTTGCATGGATTATCCTGGCTACTTGGTTGTGTCTGTGCAAATACTGACCGTTGGCAAGACTCGAACAACCGGACACTATATGCCTGAGCGATTCTCCGGGTTGGTGACACGCCCGACATATGTCAACCGTCCCATCCCTCAGAATATACTTCCGGTAGTTGTTTGTCATGACAACTTCGTCCATAATTGCAAAGACAAAACCTTCGGTTTCTCCAAAGAGATCACCGAATCGCAGCCAGGAGATGGAAGCTTTAAAATTTACATCGGGCCCATATAAGGCCCGGTAGAATCGTCCATGCAGCTCCTTGCCCCTCCATACTTCTCGTCGGTCCTCAGTACTAAGTACTGCAGGTTTGTGCCAGTTCTCTTTAGCCAGAGCCAGCGGGGTAAGCCCTGTATCAATTCCGACTACATCGCGATGCACATCCACACTCATCTGCAGAAAATAATCTCTGAGGTTGCACACCTCGCGGTTGTGTAGGGTCTTAGCACATAAAAAGCCTCGACCCCCACATTTCCGCGGGATATACAGCCTCATTACCGATGAGCGTGGATGATGCATACGAGATGCAGTCAGCATTGAACGGACTTTTCTATCCAGGGCATCTAGTTCAGTCTGGGTCCACCTGAGTATGCCGAAGGAATACATTAGGACTGGCATGGCCCACCCGTTGCAGGCCCGCACCTTGTTGCCGCCTGATAAAAGACTGTTAAGTACTTTTCTCAGGCGGCCAAAGAACCGAGCCTGCAACGTCTGTTTCATGTCAGTCTCAGAAATATTCAATGACTGCGACATACCCAGGTATTTGTAAGTCTCAGTTGGGGAAAGGGATCTAAGTTGTATGGAATCTGAGAGATGTATCCCTGCAGATTCCATAATCCTGCCTCTCTTCACATGCATGACCGCACATTTATCCACACCAAATTCCATCCTGATTGAATTACTAAAGGTTTCGGTTACCTTAAGTAATGCAGTCAGTTGGAATTTGTTGGGGGCAAATAATTTCAGGTCATCCATGAAAAGGAGGTGAGATGTAACGTGACCTCCTCTCCTCAACTGATAGCCTAGCCCAGAAGCCTCTAATAAGGTACTTAGGGGGTTCAGGGCCAGGCAAAACCACAGAGGACTCAGGCTGTCGCCCTGGAATATACCTCGCTCGATCATTATGGGAGCGTCGCAACCCAAGGTCGATCGACACCCTGGATAGCGCAATACGGTCCTCCATTGCCTCATACACGACCTTAAGAAGGTGCATAGAGTTGTATCTACTTTGTACAACTCTAGCACCCTCAAAAGCCACGCATGAGGCACGGAGTCGTATGCCTTTTTGTAATCTATCCAGCATGTCGATAGATTCTTGTGGTTACGGCGCACCTGTTGGCTAATGGCCATGTCTATCAAAAGGAGCTCTTTAGTACCACGAGCCCCACTCTTACATCCATTTTGAGAAACAGATAAAATTGAATTATCAAATATATGTTTAGATAATTTCGTTCTCAAAATGGATGTAAGAAGTTTATATATAGTTGGTAAGCACGTAATTGGCTTATAATTCCTGGGGTCCGTGGTACTACCAGACTTATACAGTAGGTGTGTAACGCCGGATGTTAAAAAATCAGGCAGCGACCCTGATTCCAATGATGATTGAAATTGAGATGCTAAGCAAGCATGCGAACTTCGGAGCCATTTAAGCCAAAAATTGTGCAGTCCGTCCGGTCCCGCTGACTTCCAATTTTGTAACGGACGGACTGCACTGGCTATGTCGTCAATTGTTATATATATTGGCTCCATAGATGGAATTCGTTCACATGCTCGCTCAACATCCCCAATCCAATCACCCTCTTCATGGTTGACGGGCATCGACCAGATACTGCGCCAAAAAGTAACAGTGGAATCATCATCTGGTCGACACCCATCACCATTACTGGCCGAAGAATCAGGGTGCTCCCATCCCCGGTACACACACTTTTCGTCTCTCTGGAATGTGCGATTCAGGCAATATCGATCCACTCTTTTTTTATATCGCCGAATACGGTTTGCCCATGCATAAAGCTTTTGTTTTAGAAAGTCGATGCGCTCTGTAACTCGAGACAAATAATCTTGGGAACTGCTACCAGTTCCCGCGAAGGCCCGAGTCACAAAGCGCATCACTCTCGGTCGTGTATTGCCGGCTCTAAAGGAGGACAGCTTGCCAATGAGTGCCCTGGTCTCAGCGATACGACTTTCAATCCTGCATTGCCATGCTGGCACCATAACGGACCGTCGAGTAGCGGTATTATTTACAGGAAATTTAACTCCTGCTACTCGACATGCCGTAACAGCCGCACAATACAGGATTGACTGTGTATCGCTGAGATTTTCACTTTTGTCAAAATATATTGACAATAGTGAATCCAAGGCACTCACTAGCGCTATATTTTTCTTATGCATGGGCAACCGAGGCAAACGAGGCCGCTTACTTGGATTCATGGATCGGTATTCCCCAATAGCACATTCCAAAGTGCTCCTTAATTGATCATTATACTGGGTACTTACATGAGAAGTCTCGTCATCTACCTCTTCATGGACGACATTAAGATGTTGCTGATCAGCAATCACTGTCCCAGTTTGCGATGAAGAAGTGATGGGGAGACCTCTCCGTACGTCAGAGCGAAGTCTCTCAAGCACGGTATCATCCAACAGACGACACCGCTGGATGGCCCGCACTTGATCCGATAGCCGTTGTGTTGACACGTTGACAGCTGGCTCAAGCGCCTGAAACAAAGGCAGCATCCGATTACGGTACGCACTGAGGTTAGTTCCCCCCTCTTTGGCCACAAAATATGCCCGCATGACGTTTTCATTCATCGAACTCGTCCATCTCATGCGGTGCACATCACCACCGGTAGCGGGGGCCCTGTTCGAAACCGGTGGGTCTCGGGGTCCCAAGCGTGTCGGTGGCCGGCCTCTCCCTCGCCGACGTACAGGTGGTGGTGACGTCGGCGGCGAGAAGTACTCGTCGCTCGACGAGCTCGACGCCTCTGCAATTGCCGACAACGCTGATGCAGGTGCCGGCGGCGGCTGCGAGGCGGAGCTGAGCGACGAGTCCGGGGGTGTAATGCGTGCTGCTGCGGCTGCCCTGGCTCTAGTCAACATATTTGTCTAGATATTTTCCTTTCTTTCAGATTAAATTCATATTTTGATGATTTTCGTTTGACAGTTGTCATCTTTGATTTCTTATATGGTTTGTAAAGGTTTATTTCCGTAAAAATGATATTTCATAAAATAAATTCTCCTTGTTGTTGTTATTTTCTATAATATATAATATACTGAGCTATAAGAGTAATATTAAAATTGAATTAAAAATATCCAAGAAAATTTTCATGTTGACGTTTTGCAGTGTTGCCAGGTTATTATTATTATTATTATCATGAATCCTTACCTGACAAAACAACCGTCACATTCGTACAAGACATCCTTACACACACACACAAAAGCCTTAACACTTCATTGAACAACGTAAAATTTGCCTTTCACCCCCTTCTGTGAGACGATTATCACAAGAATACACTTCCAAAACTCCAAATGATATACAAGCCGTGCCTTTAGCTTAATTATTCTTATGAGTTGTTAACGAAGAGTGTTTATTACTTAGAATTATGATGAAGAAACTTTACGATGAATTTCCCCTTTCATCCCTAGTATTATTATAAATTCGATAGAGTGTATGTATGTATGTTTGTCAGTATGTATGTTCCGTTTTCACGCTATAAAGGCTGGGCCGATTTTGTTGAAATTTAATGTAGGCAAATATTGAACCATGGAGACGGGCACAGGCTACCATTATTTGCAAAAAATAACCTTGCAGGGATCGTAGGGAGGGTCAAAGTTTGAGGGCACAAATGTAACTGTTGAAAGTAAGAACGCATGCGCTGTAATAATTGAGTGCTGTGCATGTGCTATCGTATATATCTGTCAGTACTGTCACGTCATACATATTATCATATTGAAGTAAGAGATTTGTGTTATATAACGCGCGTGGACCCGCGGGCTAAAGCTAGTAAGATATATGCGACGTTTCTACGGGGCAATTTGTGACTGAAATAGACGGGTTTTCGCGATGTTGAGGATTAGAGACTGTCGATCAATCAAAACAACTATTGTTTGGATATTTCTTTTGTGTATTGTGATTTCTTTTTTTTCCCGATTTGTTTGACGTGTTTACGGATAAGACAGTGCAGGAAAAATAATCTTCATAGCTGACAATTCTGACAAACACAAATGATTTGTGTACTTCTGTGTGTTTACTTTTTTATGTGTTTCGCTTTATTTACGGTTTTAGGATAAGTATTAACGATTCCAAACCAATATATATCGCAATAAAATCCGTAAGCCGTAGTTTGATTTCAATGAGTGACATTCGGGTAAACCCAAGAAAATACTATTTAAAATTCTATCGATAAGATGTCACACAAGAGATGCAGGCTCTCAGTTGTCAGTCATTATTCTGCCCTACTAAGCGCAAAAGCCATATCTCTACAAAAATGATTTTCGAGATAGTTGAAGTTCTGACCACTGCCTTGATTTTGACTTCACACAGAAATATTGGATATTTGACTTTGTTATAAACATCCAATTTTTTTGGACGGGCATAATCAAGTAATAATAATGAAATACTCCAAAAAAGATCAAAGTGTCAAACTAAAATGACCACAGCCTCGTTGCAATAAGATTTGAAAGCCTTCCGATCCTTTAAATTTAACCCTAATTCTACTCTAATTATTGTTTAACTAAACCACGGCTTCATTAACCGTTATTACTACGATTATTCAGGCTCTCACTTTAATTCGACCCCAAACTGAAGCTAACAATGTACCTTCAAAACTTAATAACAAGTTGTAATCCTATTACTTAACCTTTGCCACAAATTGTACGTGAATATTTTTAATCCTTTTCCGTTAAAACATGTCTTAAAATGTACAAATTAAGTTGTATTTTCTATAGATAATCAGTTCTGTGTATGCATGTTTCTGAATAGTGTCATTTCAACATCTACGTATTTCATAAGTCAAAAATGAATCCTTGAAGACTTGTAAGAATTGGTACAAAATATTTAGGTCTTTATATATCTACAATTGGTGTTCTAAAAATCTAGAATGTATGTCAAATCGATAGATTTTTGACCCTATGTTTGACCTACTATACTTTGTAGGTCAAATTGTTCACCCAAAAATTTAACACATAGCGCAGAGAAAATTGGTAGTTAATTTGTAGGATGTATAAAAGAAACATAAATATAAATAACGCAATAGCAGCATTATCTGTCATAAATATATAGTTACAAATACATAACCAATGTAATATTGTAGCGACGTTAAATGGAACTAAAATAATCCGAACAAAGCTCCGCTGTTGGCATTGATACTAGCGCTATTCGTGACTGCAAATGTAACTTAGTAGTAAATTACCACAATGTAACCGCAAACATACAGGCATCTGACCACAAGATTGAATAAAACAGATACTCGTGCGTTTAAATAGAAAAATATACCTCGTGATGTCTGATGCATACATAATTACATACATGCAGGGATGACCTAGTGGAGATATCAACAGACTGCCATGCAGAGGATAGGGATATCGCTACCCCTTTGGGTTGCGAAAATCAGACAGTCGCTGTGCGGGAAAGTTTAAATCCAGTTAGAATAGTAAAAGTTCCCCGGGTCGCAACTAGGAAAGCGCTAGGATGATGACGACATAAGAACATAATGCAAGTGTTCTAAGGTACTATAGTTTTTTTAATATCAAATCAATTTCACGACAATGTCACGTCCCATATATTTTATTCGGTAATAACTGACACAAGATTACACGAAGCGAAGAACCAGACACTCGAGCAATCGTACCTTCCAATTATCCAATAATATTAGTGATGGGACACGAGCCGAGTTTTATTTTTCCAAGAAAAAAACTCGACTTGGCGTTTGTACCAAAAGTACTTTAGTAGATAAAAGAGTAAATAGATATTTGAGTCAAAAGAATTTTTAGAGATATCACAAACCAAACATATAAAAATATTGTAGACAATGTACACCCAGACTCGAAACAATAATTTATGGATCAGACAAAGTGTAGTCTCGTGTGGGCTCGATTAATTTCTGTGTTCGATACCCACAGCACTCAGAGCAGTGTCAAGCGGCACGGCGAGGCGGCCGCTTGATCACTACGCCAACCGTGCAGCCAATTATTACTGAAGTGAATTGGAAAGATGAGTACAACTCAATTAGGTACATAACCATCACTTTCACTAATGTCCCATTACGAAGCTATTACTTAAAATTTAGATCAATACATTTCACGTATATTTTTAATGAATCTAATTATCATTTATATAAAATAACTTGTCCTGACTGACATTATCATCGCAGAGCCCAAACTACTGAAGCTAGAGACACGAAATTGGGACAGTGAGTTTCTGTTATGATGAAGGCACCCACTAAGGAAGATTATTTTTTATATTCCTCCGTAAGGGGGTAAAGCGAGGTTGGAACTTTAGAGCAGGCACAGCCGTGGGCTATTGCTTATTAATTAAAAATTTCTAGCACCTACTTAAACCTTGCAATCTATCTCAAGAACTCGCTGGCTTAATTTATTTGGTATAGGTACTCGTTCAAGAGACTTAAGTCAGAAATATCTACAGTCGTATCACTAAACGACCTACCTAACGTTTTTGCTTCAATAATTTCGACATTGTGTAGATGTCACCTGGGCATCATACAAAAAGCCTTGCTCAAATCAAATGAAGAAATGATATAATTATTTTAAATTGAAGGTTACGTAGAATAAGGAGAAAATTGTAATAAAATTACGGACCAAAAGGGAGAAATCTAAGGATTTAAATTGCTGATTTCTTTGATTGTAGATTTATGTTTAGCTAGCTATGTAGTTTAATAATGGTATAGTTAAGTACTGCTGTTTAGTTAAGTACTGCTGCTTATCTTTGGATGGTGCTGAAATAGAATGCGATCTAGACATTACTAGAAAATGGACATCGTAACCGGTGTCACACACACACAGATTCTTCGCCCCTACATAGCACTTAACTCAAACTATTATACAGGCTCTTCAATTTATATATAAACATCGTATTTTAAACTAACACAAACAGCACTCGGATCAAATTCTATTATAAAGAACCAGACAGATCATCAAATTGAATAGATAAAGCAGCACATCAAAGCGTCTATTTATTATTCATTAGTTGTCATAAAATTCACAAAACAAGCTTGCCCGCCCACAGCTTGAGTCTGTCGAATAAATCAATCTGGAGTGCAGTGGGTGCCACCACTAGCGCCATAGACGACACATGAAATAAACATTGTACACACTATAAGCGTATTGGATGTGTGTTACACCGAAGCTGTAAGTGGCTCTCGAAAATTCTCGAAATTTCGTCGAAAATTGTGTGTTTCGTTCAGCAATTGTTAAATTGCCATGGCATGGTGTAAGTAGTGAACATTACTTGCCAATTTTCAATTAATCAAACGCCAATTTGAAATCTGGCTGTACGTCTATCTTTCTCTTTAATTTATCTTAGATTTTGTTGACTCGTCAAGGGTTTGAGCGTAACAGCTATCAGTCAATAAACTGTTCAGAAATGTTGTCCACAACAACGTTACATAATTAAAACAGTGTATCACAATCTTACGTGCAAACAAGTCATGAGAAACATACAAGTAGACTTACCACTAATGAGATCGTCTGGACGGAAAGTATAATATGTTCTCTCACGACCGACAGTCACGCATGATCTTACATCACTCGATCAATGAGAGCCAGTAATATGTACTTAGTCAATTTATTTTCTCCGTTGACAGGTAATCGCAAAGCCTTGATTTGATGTAGATAGCTTTAGTACTGTTAAAGAATACAAATTTACATAGAAGTGCAGCTCTTAAGGATTTCGTGTGCCGATGCCAAGTGGGGACTGTCTCCAGTTTAGTTCGTAGATGGCGCCGTTGGCGGCGCTGGCGTCGTTCTCTGTCTCTCTTGCTCTCGCAGTTAAGATACACTCGAGGAACGTTCGTCTCTCTTGCTCTCGTACAGACAGCTGTCACAGCATGACTGCCACGCCGCCAATCGGCAATTTGGGTCACAGAAAGTTTGTCTTCAGAGCACCCATAGGAAATGCGCCTGTCTATTGGCAAAGGGTTGAAAAGATAACGTTGTAAATTCTGAATTGTCAAAATGTCTGAAAACCACTACTAAATTTTGGATGAATAATTATTACACATAAATTCTTGATTGAAAAATTATTAAACATGTTTAGTAAACGCAGTACTTACTTGTCTTTCTTCAAAAGTATTTCCAGTTTATAAATTACTGGGAACGCTTCGGAAGCGGTCTGTGAAGTTTCTATTACTATATGACTTTATAATTGGATGGGCAGTGCTCAACCCATAGTGGGAGTTGTTTATTATTATACTGAATTATTTGATCAAAATTGGATAGGAAAGACTAATAACTAATTAAAATTGAAGTAGTTTTTATTGGCGAAACAGTTTGGTACCACCCGTAGCAAAAACTTATCGCTTTTTTTATATTTAAGATTCATTTTTGACAAAAGCTCCATACAAAATATGTCAAACATGTATCTCGAAAAATATCATGTCCGTATGGTGACGGATTAAGAATACGGAATGTCACCACCCCATATCATCCCATGGGTGTCGTAAGACCCGACAGAGGGAGCATATTATGCAGAGAACACCACTGTAAGAGAAGGAAAACTTGGTACAAATCCTATACCAACCCGTTTGGCCAGCGTGGTATAGTAGGCCAATTCCTCCTTTTAAAGGAGAGGCCTGGTCCAGAAGTGGACTTTAGTTAAAGGCTGGTGATGATGATAGGAGTAACACTATTTATTACTACGATTATAATGGACTAGATTACGAACGCGGCTCTGCCCCCGTGAATTAAACAAGTAGGGCCTTATTAAATAAGCCAGTCAAGTGCGAGTCAGACTCGCGCACCGAGGGTTCCGTACAAACCTGTAGGTATATATAATTATTTAAAAAATATGTGATTCAACTAGGTTTTCGAACTTTTTCTTATGTGCTATAAAACGTTGCTTTATGCAAAATTTCAAGATTCTAGATCGACTGGAATAACCCTTTAGCTTTGACTTGAGCATTTTATACGAATTTCAATTTTCTACCTCTACGGGTTCATGAGGAAAGGGATAGTAACTTAAAAATTATTAAAAACATTTTTATTATATGATATAAGTAACTAAAATTTACGGTTTTTGCAATTTTTCATTTATCTGTACTATAAGACGTTGCTTCGTACCAAATTTCAAGATTCTGAGTTCACCGGCAGTACTCTGTAGGTTTTGATTCCCTTGCGAGTAGTTGCGAGTTTGAAATTGTAGTAAAATTGCTGTATCTCTTGATTGCGTTGAGATAGAAGTTTGAATTTGTTATAGCTTAAAAGTATTATAGATCCGGGTATTTGATATGAATTTGAAGTTAATAACTTAACGCATTCATGAGGAAAGGGGAAGTAACTTTAAAATTAATAAAACTTTTTTTTTTATATGATGTAACTCAAAATTTACTGCTTTCGCAATTTTTCCTTGATCTGTGCTATAAGACATTGCTTCGTACCAAATTTTAAGATTCTGAGTTCTCGGGAAGTACCCTGTAGGTTTTGATTCCCTTGCGAGTAGTTGCGAGTTTGAAAATATAGTAAAATTGCTGTATCTTTTGATTGCGTTGAGATAGAAGTTTGATTTTGTTACTGTTAAAAGTATTATAGACCCGAGTATTTGATATGGATTTGAAGTTAATACCTTAACGCGTTCATGACGAAAGGGATAGTAACTTTTGAATTAACAAATCATTTATTTTTATATGGGTGCATAGGGTCCCCACCAAGATTTTAGGGTTCCAAGCCAACCTCACCTGCAAGTGGTGCACCTGCCGATCAACGGACGAGGCTCTGGCAAACAAAATACCCCGATAAGCGGCAATAGGCTCGCCACCTATTACGTGGGATCAAAACACTGGCAAAAAGTGGGCGTTTAACATGCCTCTGTCTACCCCTTCGGGGAAACAGGCGTGAGTCTATGTATGTGTGTATGTTATTTTTATATGATGTAACTAAAAATTTACTGCTTTCGCAATTTTTGCTTGATCTGTGCTTTAAGACATTACTTCGTATCAAATTTCAAGATTCTGAGCTTACGGGAAGTACTCCTTAGGCTTTGATTTCCTTGCGAGTTTCGTAAATTTGCAGACATTTGCAGCATAAACGGCTGTATCTTTTGGTTGCCTTGGTTTAGAAGTTTGATTTTTCCACAGTTTCAAGGGACAGTAGACTTGACTATTTGATATAAATTTCAGTTTTATACCTCCACGCGTTTCTGAGAAAAAGGGTCTTGACAGACGGATGGACAACAAAGTGATCCTGTAAGGGTTCTGTTTTTCCATTTCGAGGTACAGAACCCTAAAATTGAGGTTTAAATACAAAATCAGGTTTAATACTTGGCTGACAATTTAAAATATAGCTTTTTGAATAAGGTATTTATTTACTTTGACGCAACATTTATTCCTAAGAGTTTAAGTGATATTAGTTAAACAAAAAATGTGCCTATAGTGTAGGTATAATCAAATTTAGACAGGTGAGGCTAGGTTTGAACTTCGATTTATTTTAGACCAAGTTTTGAAATAAAATTAAGGTAGAATGGTTTAGGTCCTAAACCATTCTCAGGATTCACCATATCTATTGGTGTAACCGCAACAAAAATCCGAGTGATAGTTTTTCAGTAGGTACATCGCGATAATACTGACAGGCAGGCAAGGGAAAAAGGAACTCCATTTTGTAATTATGTAATGTAAAGGACCAGAAAAGTGTAAACCCAACACAATCATGTTATTAATTAGTTAACATTGTCATTGTCAATAGAGAATCGGTTGGAAAACAAACTAGGATCAACATCTGACACATGTCGTTTGGACCCTTTTCAGTCCTAAATAGGGTCCACTTGACCCAACTCGCACTTCGTGGCCCATGACAATGGGTCCGGACAAATACAACATGTTTTTTAAACGGGAGGTCCAACGAGTTTGGAGTTTTGCAACAAAACGTTTTAGTAAAAGTATGATCGCATTTATACGACCTTGAGAGGCTTTTGAAATTATGAATAAAAAAAATGTATAAAAGCAATAAAACAGTTTATTTCCATAACAGACATGAGACAAACATAGTAGACAAGAGGCTAAAATTATAAATAAATACATTCCCATTTTTCTTTTGTGTCTATTACTTGAAATCTAAACTACATTGAATGAATCTTAGTAATTGAATTATTGTTAAGCTGAATTTAAACCCCTTAGTTTGGATTCTCTGATATTTGTTTAGAGTCTATGCAAATGTCAGAAACTCCAAACTTAGGCGTTTAAAAATTATAAAAATCATATATACATATATGATAATTGCCTATCTATTGGTGGTGAGACTGGTCCACCGTCTTGCAAGACATTAACAGCACCAGAATTTGCCAATGTCTCACTTAATTTCCTTCCATCTTGACCTCCACACTTTTTATATAAAATTTCTTCGAAATAATTGTGATAATACGTTATTTTATTTGAGAAGACTTGGTTGGAATGTCTATTATTTTTATTTCTAGATACTAACGCTATAAATAAATCGCCACAACTGAGCAAGACCGGTTGTGAGCAGTAGTAGTCGAGAATAAAGATGTGTTTACTCATCAAAAACATAGACAAAAATATCTATACTTTTCGACGAGCATTGTGAGCATGGAGCTATCATAATGTGAGTATGAAGGTTTGTCAGATTTGACAAAGAAAAGAAGTGATCCGTGCGAAGGAAAATTAATAATTGTGTTAGAAAGTTAAAATAATAATAGCCTTGATTTTGATAGAATTATACTTCTATGATTGTAAATAGATAGTAAGACACTAAACAATACCTAATCATGCTCATCACACAAGTTAGGTACTACATTGTTCGTGGCAATCGGGGTCACAGATAGGTACATATTTGTCACCCACGACGACTACTACACACACACTACACACATACGACGCGGCGCTATTGTGCTAAGAATGTAAAAAAATAAGTTCCCGTCAACGACTCGAAACCGTATTGCAAGCCGAACTCAGACATCTGACGTTTTTCTCTTATGATACTAACTTATGTTTTGTATCTAAATATGTTACGTGAAATGCATAGCACGTAGCTACTTTAAGTTCTCAGTAATATAAACAATACAGATATATGTGAATAAAAAACAATTGAATAAATGTGATTTTCCTGTTCCTTGTACGAATCACGCCAAATAACATCGAACAATCTAGTTTTCAACTGAAATGCCAATGTTGTTTAAATACAAATAGATACATTTATTTCATGTGGGTTACAAAGTAACACTTCTGAATGTCATAAAAATGTTTAACATAGGTTTGAAAACATATTAGCGTTATGAGAAGGGATTAAACTTATGCCACTGTCTGAATTCTTTCATTATCGTCCTAGCATTATAGATAGTATCCAAGATATTGCCTTGGAGCCCAGGGTCCCTTTTATAGTCTTAATAGATTTGACAGAATACATATTTTAAATTCTATATTCAGTACTAAAGACAAGACTTCTTATTTACCTTTTATAAATAGGGTTTTAATTCAAGAAGGTGGAAGTGTTGCACTGGGAATTTTGCTCTGATTTTTCAAAGGCATACGCTGTTTTAGTTGTTACTCCGTTTTTGCCGATCGACTGACAGGAATCGTTGTGAGTGGTACAAGCTCCCGATTTTACCAACATCAAGTCATTTATTCTTCAACCAGTCAGTTACTGTATCCAAGAATGACCAGACTCGTAACAACCATTGTGTGAATCGTACAAAGAGTCCCCGTGAGAGCCACGTGAGTAGCAGACCTACAACCCTCAGGGCAGTAGCGGCTTAAACCACTCCACCATCCGTGCGGTCAATACGAAGCGTATTCTAGAAGAATATAAAAGTGCACAAAAGAATACAGGTCATCCGATGCAAATTGCTTTGTAAAGATAGATAATAGTTGTGTTAAAGTACATCTTCGTTCAGTCGTGAAAGATGTGAACAGACCTTGGGCTCATCTTCTTATCAAACTCGATTAGATGAATGAAGATATTGTCAAATAACATCTCCGCTCATCTTCGCTCTGCTGTTTAAATATTAAGTGAACAGGCCTTCGGCTCAGCGTTTATAGTCAGTTTTACGACATCGCCTACTAGCGCATTCCTTTTCAAATTACTGCGTCATAGATTCACTGTCAGCTATTATTCAAAGTGAGTCGAATCATAAAACTGTAGTCGCCTTTATTTTACAAGGAATTTGTCCGTTTTATGTGTGTAGATATTACTGATTGTTTAGGATATTGCATCGTTGGTTTTATTGACGAAAGTTAATTTCCTATGTCTGATTCGGTTCCTGAATGGACAGAATTTTGAGGTTTTCAATTACGAAATGCTCAACGGTTCGGGCAGTCGTTAAATCTATCGATGTCGATGTTTAGTGTGTCGCATAAGCGTGCATTCGTACTAAGGCAAGTCGCAGTACCGTTTTGTCGCACGAGCGGCAAGGTAGTAGAGCCTTGTTGATTTCAGCATGAATGGGCCGGCTCGACCGGGGAAGCACTACCCTCTCACAAAAAATCGACGTAAAGTAACAGTACCTAAACTGTTGCGTTTCGTTCGGTGAGTGAGAGTGCCGGAGGCTCTATCCCCTATCCTTTCTCCCTGATCCCACTCCTCATCCTATCCCTTCTCCCAACCTCAAGGGGCGGCAACGCACTTGTGACTCCTGTGGTGTTACTTGTGTCCATGGGCGGCGGTAATTGCTTACCATCAGGCAATCCGTCTGCTCGTTTGCCGCCTATTACCATAAAAAAAGCGTTTATCGCCCTTACATGGTACACCGGTCTCGATTACTAGTGTTTCAATTATTTATCGCAGCACTAATCGGAGACTACTCGAAACAAAGATACGTGGTATATATGGGCGCAAATTTATATATAATGATTATATTGTTACGAAAATGTTAAAAATATTTAAGATTGATATTTAAATAACTATTTGTGAACACAGAACTGAGAACTTCACTACTTTACAATATTAGACACTGTATTGGCTGCTTAACTGTTATTAAGATTGGGTATTTAATTTATCGCTTAGTTATTAAGATAACTCCAGAAACTTTCAAAGTAAAATTAATTAGTATTATATAACATTATTCTGACACTTATTTTTACGGTAATAAATAACATGCGTTTATATTTGCATCCTGTTGATAGCGCCATCTGTTGACAATGTTGTAAAGCAGCGTTTAGTTAATAACATAAATTTGTTATTCATGTAAAATAAATAATTTGGTGTTGTGCAAAATTCATTACAATATTAATATCGATTTTTGATTAGTTTATAATTAATCGTACAGTAATTTCAATTATATGTTGATAAGGAGTTGTTAAACGTTATATTAAGTGTAATGACGGTTAGTTTATAAAAAGGACTGTAGTTCGCATTTTAATTCAATTCTGTGCTAGAAATCGTCCTAAAAAGTACTCTGTGAAATCGTCTGAAAATAAACCAAGTAATATTCCGAGAGTGTTTTTATTATGGAGTCTGGACACCATAACCCCGGCGTATCGCCGACAGCAGCGGTGGGGTAAACGCCCCCTAAGAGACTTCGGGATCTACGGTTGGCGCGAGAGTGATGGGTCTCTTGGCTTGGCCGCCATTATCAATGATGACCTGAAGACTGATGCGACAAGCGCTTGGAAGCCGCGTTTCGCGCTAGTCAACCCTGATCGGAGACCACACGGTGTGTCGGAGTTATGGCGAGCACGTCTACACTTCACGTGAGGCCACGTGTGAGCGAGAGCAAGCGAGAGCGACAAAGCGACTACGACGGGGTGCACGCACCGCGGTGTTCTGTGGCGTGAACGCTGTTCTGCTCTGAGTGCTACCAGAGGTTGCAGATGCGGGTTGTTGATGCACTGACCAGAGGTATTTATTTAGAGCTGATTTGATTAGTTTTTTGAGAAACATCCTAATTTTATAATTATGGTGCTTACACGATTACCTACTATCCCCGTAAGGATTACCATATAAACATTATACAGTCAAAATTACGAACGTTACACCCCAAATAGAACTTATAGGTAACTGTTGTTTATCCACGTTTGGTACATAGCAGTGCTACTGTGCTTATAGTCATGTTATGCCGTCGGCTGGGGCTCTTGTCTGTTTATTAATCGTTAGGCCATGTCGGAAACTTTCTGTAACACTTACTTATCTACACAAGAAAGAGAAAATAGCTTTGTTGCTATGTGGTTCTACTAATGTAATTATTAGTAAAGAAGGGTATAACTGCCCTTTTCAAATTGAAGCTCTGATATAGATGTATTGTATAAATTACCTGATTTGCTTTCAGTTTAAATAAGCTAATTGATGTGCTGAATATGAATTCAATTGGTAGTCAATAGGTTATCTCAATAGTAAAACATTAAAGGAATCAAAACATTATTTATAGCCCTTGGTTACACATTACATAAGGCTAACTAACTGCATTACTTATGGCTAGTGCTCACGGCGCGATTATATGAAGCCTCTCTTGATAAATGACTATCCACCACAAAAATAATTATTTGCATAAAACCAGTAGTTTCACAGATAAGTGCATTCAGCAAAGCAAATTTCAGTTTTATTATATTAGTACAGATAAATATTCAGAAGGTAGATATAAAATGAATTTGTGATACACCTTTTTAAGGCTAATATTTGTAAAGTTACAAAATAGGTTTTATTAGTTTGTGGACTCTGTGGGTGCCTACATGATTTCATTTTTTGTTACTGTCAACAAGTTAAGGTTATATAATATGACAAGGGAACCCGACATATCTTAATATTTGTCACTTAATTTTATACCTGTATAGAATGATTTGTCCCGACCATGATACGTCCTTGCTTAACCCGAACTACTGAAGCTAGAAACATGAGATCTGGACAGTAGATTTCTTTGTGGACATACATATGCACTCACTTAAGTTCTATAATAGTCCACCTCTAAGCATTTTAGGTTGAAAGTCTTAAGGCAGGTGACTGCTAATTTATTTATTTATTTATATTAAGCACATCAACAGCGTAATTACATTATTTCTTATGAATAATAACATTTTGAGTATACGAATATTATGTAACTACACAGATAACAGATATGCATGACGTTTAACAAAATAATATCTATAATGTTAGGACTACATAAGTGCAGATAACAATATTTAAACTAGAGTTCGAAATTTAAAATTAAAAACAAAATCAAATAAGGAATTGGACAAAGTAATGAAAATCAAATAAAACAAGAACAAAAACAAAATTGAAACATTGAGGGTGTTTAAGTATTTGACTTGGTTGAATTGTTTCGTATGCAATGTCTGTAAGTTGCAAATTTCATTGAGAAGACATCAATACCATCCACTGCCATAGACAGTTCATTATACAGCCTTGCCACGCGTGTGAGGGGGCTGTTGAAAGTGGTATTTAAAGTAGACATAGGTATATCGAATGTACGACGGTAACGCATCACACGTGTATTAATTCTAAAGTTTAAGTTGCCTATCAATGGGGCATCTATAGTGCCGTTTATGATTTTGTATAGTATTAATAAATCAGAGTGAACACGCCTATCCTGTAAACTTAACATGCAAAAGTGTTTCAACCTATCGGTGTATTGTGGAATCGTTTTACGGATACCATTTTTTATGCATAAATACCTAACAAAGCGACATTGAACTGACTCGACATTATCTATGTGCTTTGAGTAATAGGGAGACCATATAGTGGAACAATATTCCAAAGAGCTCCTGACTAGTGAGTTGTACAGCAATATGATGCTACTGTAGTTTTGGAAAGGTTTAGACATGCGGATTATAAAACCAAGCATCTTTTTAGCTTTGTTTACCATATTTTCTATGTGGTCTCGAAACGTAAGTGATGAATCAAAGAGTACGCCTAAGTCACGAATGGTAGTAACTCTGCTCAAGGGAATCATATCTATGTGATAATTAAATTTAATGTAGTTTGTTTTATTGGTAAAAGTTATGAACTGACATTTCTTCACATTAAGGGACATATTATTGTCTAGACACCATTGCTGTAACATATTTAAGTCATTCTGAAGCTTCATACAGTCGCTTATTTCATCAATACGGCAGTAAATTTTTAAGTCATCTGCGTAAGCCAAACTGTTACATTGCAATCTTAAATAAATACCAATTAATCTTTTATAAATACCAAGACTTTTTATTTTATTTGTGAGTTCATTTGCAAAGTTAGTTGCATCTATATTCAAGATGACAACCAGTGATAAACCAATAAAATGTAGTGCCAACCTTATTGCTTAGCTCTTGTGGGATACAAGACAGTTAAAAATATGATTATTAGGATAATGATAAGTGGGTTTAAGGAACATGATGTTAAAATCCATAATATTATCTCTTTTCCCATTTACCACCACCATAATTACTATACACATTAATAATAAAACAATACATAAAATTAAAGTTGAATTACATAATGAAAGAGTAGACAAATGATAAATAAAAACATTCATATCGGAAAGAAAGGTCTATTTTTATAAATAAAATGTTGAATTTATTATAAAATACCAACATCTGAGTGTCTTTACTAACTTTTATGGTTTATTGTAGTAAATTTATAAGCTGAGTGGAATCATTTTTGGAAATAAGACGGCACTACTCTTGCTCTGTAATATTGGTAGCTTGTGAAATTCTCTTTTATGGCTCAGTTGGCAAACAGTTCAACCATTTCACAGCTTGCACTATGCCTAAAAATATTCAATATTGGATTCAACATGTTCTTACATGAGTAATAATTATAGCACTTGTATTTTCGAAATCCTTGGATCTGCATGGTTTGAAATTATTTCATATTTATCACCAACAGTCCGACTGTTCACGGCTGAACATGGGCCTCTCTTTGTTCTTGTCATTTTGTTTTCCTGTTTGATGTGGATAACTTATTTTGAATATATTAAGTTTTAACTGTTTTATCAAAACTGCAAAATATGGGTATCCTGATAACTTTATATTTGATTATCTAAAAAGGCATTGTCAGACAGAACCTGAGAAAATTCAGATTGTCTTTTGTATTTTACCTTATGCGTAAAATATGGGCTCCAATACTGTTGTAGCAAAGATAACTATAGACCAATGCACAGGTTGAACATGCCTGATATATAGATATAGCTTAATAGACCGGACCACTTTGTAAGAGTCGAATTTTATTTCATCTACAGTTACGAAGGTTCATGGAACTAATATTTGGGTGGGAAATGTTGCCCACCACCTGTCTTTTGAGTGTTGCAGGTTGATGATGACATCCTAGCAGATGAGCTGACCTTGGTGTGAGGAGAGGATGAACGAGCGGCCCTTTACTGATTTGTATGTATGGATGACGGTGGCCCGCCCTTTTGACGTCGGTGGTTTTGTAAGTGGGCTGCGCGCACACATGCCGCATGAGCTGAGCTGGAGTCAAGCATTGTTTGCTAACCTTTGTTGCTGATCAACATAAGAGACTGTATGAGCGGCTTGACCGTATGGGCGGAGGATTCGTCAGATACCGATTTACGTGGGGGGGTCCTCTACCTCCTCCACTGTCGTTGTTGGACCTATGTAATTGCATTGTATTGATATAACTGAACATGACCAACGATGATGATTATTTTATGTATATGCATTGATGTGTTTACGAGGCAAATTTTGCATTTATGTGTTTGAGGAATATTTTATTTTTCCTATCCAACATCCTTCCCAAAACGCTGGCTGGCCACCATGCGTATCCTTGATCCTGGTCTTGTTGGCTAGATCCCGTGATGGGTGATGCCGTGTGTTGGCTAGATCCCGTGATGGGTGATGCCGTGTGTTGGCTAGATCCCGTGATGGGTGATGCCGTGTGTTGGCTAGATCCCGTGATGGGTGATGCCGTGTGTTGGCTAGATCCCGTGATGGGTGATGCCGTTTGTGGGCTAGATCCCTATGTGGGTGATGCCGTTTGTGGGCTAGATCCCTATGTGGGTGATGCCTGTGTGCGCTAGATCCCGTAATCGGTGATGCCGTAATCGGCTTAGCCATGGGTGAAGCATTGTTTGTTAGATCCCGTGATGGGTGACGCATGCCACAGGCTAAGATCCTATGACTAGGTGAAGCCTTGTAAAGAACTTTTAGTTCATTCTGTATGATAAACGCTTATTTATGTAATTTTTATATTCATTATTTTTGTTTGCTGTTTATTCTGTAACCGTTACCTAAATAGTCAGCGCGAGGAGCGCGCTGGATCAGAATGGCCGTATGGGCGCAAATTAATATATAATGATTATATTGTTACGAAAATGTTAAAAATATTTAATATTGATATTTAAATAACTATTTGTGAACACAGAACTGAGAACTTCACTACTTTACAATATTAGACACTGTATTGGCTGCTTAACTGTTATAAAGATTGGGTATTTAATTTATCGCTTAGTTATTAAGATAACTCCAGAAACTTTCAAAGTAAAATTAATTAGTATTATATAACATTATTCTGACACTTATTTTTACGGTAATAAATAACATGCGTTTATATTTGCATCCTGTTGATAGCGCCATCTGTTGACAATGTTGTAAAGCAGCGTTTAGTTAATAAAATAAATTTGTTATTCGTGTAAAATAAATTTGGTGTTGTGCAAAATTCATTACAATATTAATGTCGATTTTTGATTAGTTTATAGTTAATCGTACAGTAATTTCAATTATATGTTGATAAGGAGTTGTTAAACGTTATATTAAGTGTAATGACGGTTAGTTTATAAAAAGGACTGTAGTTCGCATTTTAATTCAATTCTGTGCTAGAAATCGTCCTAAAAAGTACTCTGTGAAATCGTCTGAAAATAAACCAAGTAATATTCAGAGAGTGTTTTTATTATGGAGTCTGGACACCATAACCCCGGCGTATCGCCGACATATACATATATCCCGATAGGCAATTTGGAACTAATCTTAGTGACCACGAAATTCGATTCATCGACCTGTCCAGTAGTGGCCTGCATAAGGCTATATGACGAGGCATGATTCCAAATAGAACAATAAAACAGGTTCTATAAAATTCAAAATATTATAAGCAACCCGCCATTTTAAATGACAGCTACAGCATGTTCAATACTTCTAAGTGCGCATTTACTTCATATGAATATTTATTTACGTCAATCATATGACTACATGAATATTATGAATATTCATACGTGTATTGTTTGTGAATATTCTCAGCTAAGTGTAGATAAGGTTACATCACGGGTTTAACACTTGGTATCTCTTGGTCTTGTGAATAGTATCAGTATTTTGAGATCTTGTTTTAAGTACCCAGCATAGATCTAGCTGAACTCCGGTTACTGTCAACGTGAGATGTCTTTATTGTTCAGTGTTTAGTCTGAGTCATGATGTATAGGAAAGAAGAACCCACCACGCTCCCTCGGATTGACCACCCCAAACTATTGCAATAGAAAAACGTTGACAATACCGAACTCCTATAAAAGCATCAGTCGTTGCCCATCGCTCCTGAGGATGCCTCGTGCAGGGGCGAAACACGTGTCGAACAATAGTCGGTGCATACAGCGGGATACTGCAAGTCAGGTATCTTCCTGGAACCCATACCATTCCTATATCCCTTATCCTTTTAGAGGAGTTCGATATTGTCAACCTTTTTCTATTGCAATAGTAGGGATGGTCAATCCGAGGGGGCGTAGTGGGTTCCTCTTTCCTTCCATTAGGGTAAAATGGAGTTCCGCCAAGTAACGCCTAATTCAATCAACTATATCATACCTGGTCTTCATTTGTTCAGTTTTTTAATCATCATCCTTGTTAATAATCTGTCTCAATAGACCAAGCTTCTTCTGATTGTGAGAAGAGTTTGGCCATAGACTTTACATATCTTTCGAGAACATTAAAGAGGAATCTCAGACATGCAGCTTTCCTTTTAATGTTTGCTATCAGCGTTGAGTACGTGATAATTAACAATTATCACGTACTCAACGCAAATAAATAATAGATAGCACTTAACTTCACCTTTAAATATGGCTACTTTGGGTATAACCTATTAATGTGACAGAAAAACCTATGTCACCGACTTTTTAACCAGAAAACAAAAGTTTCTTACTTTACCACTGGATCACCGAGGCAAAAATAATTCTGGACTAATGCTGCGTAGTAAAAAAGAAGTTACCAAATAATAATAATAATATTCTACCACATTCACACAACACCATCTAGTCCCAAATTAAGCAGAGCTTATACTGTAATAATTATTAAACGTCAGTACACTCATACACATGTTTTATTCCCATTCATCAAATAAAACATTAAACCAACCCCAATTAAAACTCTTTACAACTTTACACACACAGCTACACCCTCACACATACACACTATTGTCAACGTAAGTACTAAAAAGCAATTTTCGCAAACTGTTTGTCGCAATACGTCAACTAGGGCTCTGATATATTACCATAATATCTCGTGCTCAATCGATCAGCCTTGACGCACAGAAAACACCTACGAAAACTGCTTCTGAATAGCTTAGGGGTGGTACCTCACCAGGCAAATTGTTTGTTTTTGTTGGTGGCTGTTTAACCTCTTCATGGACAGTTGTTTGCAAGATTGAAAACATAGTGACTGCGGATAAAGGATGAATGGGTTACTCGTCTAATGCCTCCTTTATGCTGATGATCAGGTAATACTTGCATCTTCAGCGGAGGAGTTGCAGGAGATGGTAACAATCATGCATGGTGCGTTAGAGAGGAAAGGATTGAAAGTGAATGTAAGTAAAACGAAAGTTATGGTTTTCGAAAAGGATGAATGCGTTACGGCTTGTAATGATTTGAATAAATTAATGATTTATTTATTTCTGAGAATATGGTAAGTACCCGAGATCTTTAGTACATAAATATTCATACATATTCTACCGTGATTCGGTGTAGAAATATTATAACATAAATGTCATGCAGTATTACATATAAAAACAATTAATATAATTTTATTACAATTATTCATGAATATTAATCTGATCAAATAACAAATTAAGCATATTTTATATAGAATAAAAATAAAATCTGACAAATTAAATCATTTTACATATAAATGTCATAAAATGTTATTATAATTAATGGAGTAGATTTAAATAGTTAAATGTTAATATATTTGTAATTAATTAAATCATTGACTGTGTAGAAACATTCGTCAATAATTAGTATATTGAATAAATTATTTTTAAATTTATGATTGGCAGTGATCTTATACTAATTGGCAATTTATTGTATATTTTAATTGCCATACAGTATGTATTTCTAGAATATAATTGCAATCTTTGTCGTGGTACTAAAAGTTTATAAGGATCTCTGCTGTTGGCTTTATTTAACGCATGGTCATGAAGTGTAAACATTTGCGGATACTTTTTAATAAACAGACACACAGACACATGTAGTGTGTCGGAGTACCGACATTGCGAACTTAAATAAAGACCAAGTGAGGGTAGGTGCTGAAACCCGCACTTCCACAAGACGTCGCTGAGCTCTCATCAGTCTCTCCGCGACCACGCTCGGTGCAAGACGAGCGAAACGTCGGTAACAAATAGGTATTTATACCTTATATAAGTCAAGTTAACGCGATTAAGACCCCCTAAATTAATTTCTATGATGTATACAAATCGCGAAAGTTTAAAATCGATTACATTTCAAATATGTACAGAAGTGGTAAAATTTTCAGCTCTTTAAAAATGGGTGTATAGTGATCTATGTAGATACTCGGCTCCCTGCAATGCACGAACACATTTTTTCTGGGCTTTGAATACTTTATCCATTTCTACTGAGTTGCCACATACAACAATTCCATATCGCAACACTGACGAAATGTACCCATGATATGCGGCGAGTGCAGTACTTTTCGATACTTATAGTCTAAATTTTCTTAAAGCAAACACAAATTTATCCAACTTTGTACATATTTTCTCAGTGTGATCTTTCCAATTTAGGTTCTTATCTATAATTATACCGAGAAATGAAGATTTGATCGATGGACAGCGAGTGGGACAAGTGAATGAGTTTGTTTACTTAGGTACGTTGTTTACAAGAGATGGTAAGAATGAAAAAGATATTGAAAGAAGAGTTAATGCAGGTAATAGTGTGAATGGAGCTCTGAAGGCGTTTATGAACAGTCAAAACGTGTCCAAAAAGGCACGTTTGGCTGTACATAGAGGAGCGTTAGTCCAGGCCTACCCTTATGTATGGTAGTGAAAGTTGGGTATGGCAGAAGAGACTTGAAAGTAGAATAAATGCTGCAGAAATGAGAGCGCTGAGAAGTATGTGTGGTGTGTCTTTGACCGACAGAGTAAAGAATTGTGTGATACGAGAGTGGTGTGGGGTAAAAGAAGATGTAGAGACAAGCATCGAGAAAGGCATGTTAAGATTGTTTGGACACATGGAGAGGATGGATGACGAAAGACTGACAAAGAAGATATATAAGGCAAGTGTAAATGGGGCAGGACGAAGGGGAAGACCTAGGCGGACGTTCTCTGACCAGATTGGAGACATCCTAAAAAAAGGACAGGTCAGAAGTACCCTAAACAGAAGAGCATGCATGAGAAACATGATGGGAGTGAATGAAGCAAGAGAAGTATGTCAGGATCGTTGCAAATGGCGTTCCGTAGTCTCTGCCTACCTCTCCGGGAAACAGGCGTGAGTCTATGTATGTATGTATATGTAATTGTTGGCAAAAGGAAAGTTCGTTAACAATTTTAGTAGGTTTTTAGTACTTTGCAACGAATTACGACGTGGTAATTTGTCAATCGTGAAGGTTCTGTTCGAAACACCACGAGTTATCAAAATATATTACATCATAATACGAATAATTTTTTCCTTTTTCCGACTTTTCAATCGACTTCTATCTATAGTAAAAATACACAGTTTATATTTAATTCAACTTAAATAAATAATAGTTTTTTAGTAATCATACTCCACTATGATAACGATGATGATGTCTTTCTCGACGTGTCCGTCCCTACGACAACCCTAAACTGTTTGTTTGTTTTTTTTCTGGCATAAGCCTGGATGTGGCAAGCAAAACCACATACACCACTATAAGGAGGATACCAATTAGATACCTAGCATAACTATAGAACGTGAATTCTGGACTCACAATGCGTGACCTTGTTTTTTTAAATGTTGTACATTTACCTTAGTTACTTAATTTGCTGCAACCGACGAAGACATTGGCTACACAATTTGGACTTACATTAAAAAGCAAAAGCACTCGTTACACCGTCGATTAGTTTTGTTTCTATAAACGTTTTTAATTATGAAAAGAGATTGGATTTTCAAATAATCGAACCATGAGAAAGTGAGAATTTAGATTTTTGTTTCAAAATAAGAGGTCATTTAAAATGACTTTAATGAGTAAGTTATTAATACTAGATTTTGAAATCTTTCGGCTAATTTAAGTTAGGCTGGTCCATCAGACTTACGTAATCGGATTGAAGGCCAATCGTAAAATAGGTTTTTGTTCTTTTGCCTGTGTTATTAATATAGCATAAAAAATCTTTGTCGTTTTACGATTGTTAACATATTTTAAGTGTCGGTATTTGGAAGTAATTATCTAATCTAACTTAATATTCGTATTAGGCTCACGCAATGATTGGAGATTAAAAAAATGCTTAAGGATTTTAGCCCTAAATATTTGAGTTTTAGTGATTTAAAAAATTGGTAAAGATACTTGGGCATTTGAAAAAACAAACTAGCTATTTCTAGGACTCGGGTTGTTTTTTTTAAAGATCCATGAAAAATGAAGGGTCCTTTTCATTTGGCAGCACTTCGGTTGCAAACGAGACGGGGCCCGCCAACACCAACGGTGGGCCAATCCCGGGCGAGGTCAAGGAAAAGTATGCTATCCGCAAATCGCGTGGCCCCGCCAATACACGGGACCACTAGGGACATCGCGGTGGTTTTAGTGGGTATGCCCCGTTATAGGGGAGAGCCTCCACACACCTCCTCCGCCAGTCCCAACCCTGGTCGATCACACTCACGGCCGGGTTGGCGTCGAGTTGAAATGGCTCATAAGGAGTGTTTCCACCGTTGTCAACAAAAAAAAGCACTTCGGTTGCAGGCTGACTTCAATCGACTAATTTGGGTAAAACTTGTTATAATGACATGTGTATGAATATTATAGGTAGCTTCTATATCATGGGCTTAGTACATAATTTTTGGGAAAACATTGACTTAAAATACACGGTGTATACTATTATTTATTCTTTTTACAGAAATATTCTTAGTCCTCTTTGCTATGGTCAATTTAAGTTCTAGTAAAAACGGCATGGTCACCGTTGAAGTAAATATATCAAGTATTCTTAACCGACTTTGGGATATCAACAAATCTTTGAACATGCTTCGAGCATCCGTTGGATACAATGGGAAAGGCTCCCTGGCAAATTCTGTAGATTTAGTTTCTAACAACAATGTTGGGAAAACCGATGATACAGTAGTTCAGAGAGGAAAAGATATATCATTATAAAGATGAGCAGCAATAGCATAGTATAATGCCACGTAGGAGATCCCCATGAAAGTTTGAATCTCCACATACATAATATATGTCGAAAATGTGTGCATAATATAACATTTTTACTTTTTACGACGATCTTTGACCAGTCTTTACTCAAATATTATTTTGGCTTGCAGCCAAACGGCAGGAACTCCGTAGATGCAAAAAGTTTAAAAAGCCATGTGTTGGATATCAAAAATAAATAAGGCACAGGTAATGTTAGCCTCCATTAGAAATTCCGACCATGTCACTTGATCGTTTATTAAATTGTTTAATATTTCTATAGGTTCAAGTCAAGGAACTCGAAGATATGACGACAGCTTTGAAAGCGATGAGACGTGCCAGCCAGTTGAAAAATGACTATACATACGAGGTAACCAAAGACGATTTTGTTAAGCAGAAAAAGCCTACAGAAGTGTCTCGAGTGGCGAGTGTTTTGAAGAAGCTGGGGCTGATTAACAGGAAGAGGAATGAATTGGTTATGAACTTCAATGTACTATAAATTGCCAAGTAACATTTGTAGGCTTATGAAGTCACTAGACATTTTTCGAGTGGGCTACTTTTCATCTGCAACTGCAGAGTCCCATTATAGATAAGAGAGAGATCCCATAAACTGGTTTTGATGGCCATCATGTAGCTGACAGAGCGTTGTGGATCTGATTCCTATACGGGATGCTTAGTGTGATCCACAATTTGTTGTTTCGCTTCTGGTGGTTATTTGCATGTTGTTTAAATGTGTTTGAAGTTCAGAAATTTAGACACCAAAATTTTCTGTTTCTTTTCCAAATTACCTTGGTGGTATGAGTGATTAACTATTTAATTAAGAATTCCAAAAAAAAAATGGTTTTGTAAAATTGCTCCAAGTTAAAATAATGCACAAACAACAAGACAAATATGTTCTATTTAGATTATGAAATCTTGTAAGCTAGCGTAATTTATGAGGTTTTTGGATATATACGCTTACTTTCAACGCTTCTCTTTTATTGTTTTAGTAAAAATTCCCTGGATTATTCGATGCACCATCAATGCGACGTGCGCATGAGCTCAGACCTTGGGTGGAAATGGCACCAGGAACGATCAAAACTGAAATAGTGACCTACCCACCGAATCACTTGGCCGGTCGGCTGAAGCACTTATTGAAGTTAAAGAAGAAACAAGACGAAGAATCAAAAAGCTGAAGACGTATTTACTTTTTGTAAAGATAGTTAAAGTCCCCGTAGTTATTTTTAAAAAGCGTGACACCAGCATTGCTGGCATCACAACTTCCATGGCCAGGGCTGTCACCCATCCTTAAAGATCAAAGTAAACACCAGAAATACTTTCTTCAATTTATTCTCGAACTTTTGAGGAGGTCCGATCGCTACGATGCGACGGCTCAAGCGAGACTGACTTAGTCCGGCTCGCGTTCGGCCTTTTATAGTAAAACTATGTGAATCATTCGTTTGAACAAAATACCTATCCGTGCACTATAAAAATAGATTTTAGATCACGAAATGTTACAATTTAATAATCAAACGTTTTAAATTATTTTAAAAGCTATTAAAATGTGTAATTCTATTTTTAATGCTTACCCGCGATAAAAACAATGACCACGTGTTTAATTTTAGAAATGCAATTACAAAAATAATCATAAGCAATGTTAATTTACTACCTTAATGTTTTTAAACGTAATTTATTATCTACTGAATTATAATAAACAAAACTGATTGTATATTGAGGTTATTCTGGACATGTGTTTTGTTATTTATTTATTTTGAAGTGTGGCAGCCCGCCGACACGGCCATTCTGACAGGCGGCGCGTGCTCTGCGCCTGCCTGCGCTGTGATGTTCTGAAATAAAGAAAAGGTTTTTTTTTAGGTAGGTATCGGTACAGGCATTGCTGAAGCCGGTTTCCTTTACGATATTCCAGCTCGAAGTCGTAGTTTTGTAGGAACGCCCACCAGCGGTGAATCCTTGGTAACACTAACAAGTCCTTCTTGTGTTTCGACGCCTTAAGTGAATTACAGTCGGTTATTACTGTAAATTTCATTCCGTACAGGTACTGTCGAAAGTGCTTTATTGCTCGGACCACTGCTAATGTTTCCAATTCGTATGAATGATAGCGGCTTTCAGTATCAGTGGTTCTCATGCTCATGAAAGCTACCGCATGTTGTCATCCGTCGAAAATTTGCACAAGACTGCTCCAAATCCAAGACTGCTTGCGTCAGTATACAGCTGTATTGGTGCTCCTTCTTGAAAAAGGGTCAGCACTGGAGCTGAGGTGAGGCATTGAATTATTGTTGACCTGGCCTTCTCGTGTCGGTCTTCCCATTCCCATTTTGCTCCTTGTTCGGTTAGTTCGTACAGTGGTACCATAATGCGTGAAAAATCCGGTATGTACTTCCTGAAATAGCTTGCGAGCCCATTGAATTGCCTCACTTGTTTGACGGTCTTCGGTATTGGGGCTTTGACCAGAGCTTCCACTTTCCTTGGGCTAGGTCGTACTTGGCCGTCTGATACCAAGTTACCTAGATATTCGATGGTCCGCTTAAAAAAACTGCACTTGTCGGCATTGATGGAGAAGCCAGCCTCTTGTAAGGCTACAAGGATGCGTTCAATGTTAGATAGCCCTTCACTGAAATGTGTACTTTTGCTTAGTACGTCATCAACGTACACTTGTGTGACTGTTCCCAACAGTGGGTATAATGCTCTGTTGATGCACCTTTGATAAACCGAACAGGCATTGCTCAATCCGAACGGCATGGTAATGTACTCGTATAAGCCATCTGGTGTTACAAACGCAGTCTTCTCGATGGATGTTTCTGCGATGGGTATTTGGTGAAACCCAGCTGCCATGCCAAAGCTGGTGTAGTAAAACCAATTGGCCAATTGATCAATCTGATCAGAGATTAGTGGTAGTGGGTAATGGTCGCGTAATGTATTCGCATTTAGCTCCCTGTAGTCCACACATAGCCGATCTTCTCCATTCTTCTTTTTAACTAAAATTATAGGACTTGAATAAGGAGATTTGCTTTCGCGAATAATGTTGTGTTCCAGCAAATCTTTGATGATATCACGAACTTTTTCCCGTTCCACCGGACTATGTCGGTAAGGCCTTCGCTCAACATATTAGTCTGCATTCTTCTGTCTAATTGCCAGTTCTCCAGTGTTAACGCGCGTTTTTGGATATCCTCGGATGAACAAGTGCTCGTATTTGGTCAATAACGTGCGTAACTGGTTTAATTCTTCGGGATACGTCAGGTCGCAATCTAATTTCTCAAAGATGCTACTTTTTGCTGTCACTTGATGAACCATTTGCTGATGCATCAGTCTGGTGCCGTCTGATGTTATCACCATGCTTAAGTTGGTACCATGAATCAAATTCATACCAATTAATACGTCAGCTGACATCTCATAATCAGGAACCACAAAGAATAATATTTCAATTCTTATCGCGTCAATGATACAGATGGTCTTCATCTCCACTAATGAAATTACCGGAAATTGGCCGATCCCCTTCAGGTGGTTAACTGCATAGCGTCGCTGACCAGGTAATTTTGCAGCAATTGATTCTCGAATCAATGAGCATTCTGCTCCACTATCGAAGATGGCACGTATTGTTATTGCGCCAATCGTAACAGTGATGGGTGCTTGATTGGTTCCAGCTATACAGTTCACGGTCGATGTCAGGTTGGACGCTTGTAGTACGTCTCGAATGTATGACCCGTTTTCTTGCAGAATGAACAGGTAATCACGTTTTTAGATGTTTCCGTTATTGTAGTATTGGTTCTCTAAAGATTTGGAGTAGATTCCGAAGGTCTGAATCTACACTCATTAGTGCTATGGTTGGTTCTTTTGCATATTTGGCAACGCACAGCAGCAGCTTGAGAAGAATCTGGATATCGTGGACGTTTTGACATTGATGTGATAGGATTTTGGTGAGGGCCCTTCTTTCTTAATGAGGAAGCCATCGAGATGAGTTCTGGAACCGTGTTTGCTTTTGCGTTTAATAGCTCAATACGTAAGCGTTCATCGTTTATACATCCTATCACTGCTTCCACTGAAAGTTCATCATCCAGTTGATCTTTCGTCATTCTTTTCCAGAGAACCCAGGCGCGGGATAAAAATTCAGAAATATCCTTGCTTGAGTCATATACATGCTCCCAGAACTGCAGTATACCACGAGAGTATCTATTCTCTGGCTCAAACGTGGTAATCAGTTTTTCGCGGAACTCTTCCCACGAGGATGTAGTTACCAACCAATCGTCGATCCACATCTTACCACGTCTCTTCAGTAATCCACACACCTTAGTGCGTAGATCCAGGTCATTTAGTTTGTAGCTGGCAGCTGCTTTATCGATGTGCTGGCACCATTCCCGGACTCTAACATGACTGTCGGGATCGAATGACGGTAGATAGATGTCCTTGATCCTGATTCGTGGTTCTGGCGGAGAATACAACCGTTCGGACATCCTTTGCATCATCTCTATCATTTGCATGACAAACTGGGGAGGGCATCCGACTATTGGAGTAGTTGGATGCATAGTCGTTGTGTTGCACGAGCCAGCAGCGATGGGTGTCTCTGGAAGATACACTCCTTGATTGTAAGAAGTGGGTCCCATTGGCATGAATGGTATCCCAACGGATGTTGATTGGTGTACACGTTGTGCCTTTGGACATTCCCGTTGTGATGGGCTGCACGGCGCTAAAGTTATTTGCTGGTACTCCTGAAGTGTCTAATGAGGCAGGGTCTATCAGCATGGTACTGCCCTGCGCTATTCCAGTCGTGACAGGCTGAACCGAAGTTGCTGAGGATGTGGTTGGGACCAGAGCTTATTCTGATCTCACTTCTGATGACGAGGCAGGGCCCCGTAGTTATTTTTAAAAAGCGTGACACCAGCATTGCTGGCATCACAACTTCCATGGCCTGGGCTGTCACCCATCCTCAAAGATCAAAGTAAACACCAGAAAAACTTTCTTCAATTTATTCTCGAACTTTTGAGGAGGTCCGGTCGCTACGACGGCTCAAGCGAGACTGACTTAGTCCGGCTCACGCTCGGCCTTTTATAGTAAAACTATGTGAATCATTCGTTTGAACAAAATACCTATCCGTGCACTATAAAAATAGTTTTTACATTACGAAATGTTACAATTTAATAATCAAGCGTTTTAAATTATTTTAAAAGCTATTAAAATGTGTAATTCTATTTTTAATGTTTACCCGCGATAAAAACAATGACCACGTGTTTAATTTTAGAAATGCAATTACAAAAATAATCATAAGCAATGTTAATTTACTACCCTAATGTTTTTAAACTCTTTCTGGACATGTGTTTTGTTCTTTATTTATTTTGAAGCGTGGCAGCCCGCCGACATATATAATGATGTTTTTATCTTCTTCTGAGGTTTTTTAAAATAAAGACAAAATTGCGTTTCTCTGAAAACAAGAGATTTATTTACAATATGTTCTTATAATTAATAGAACAAACTAAACAATATTTCTTTAGTAGAAACTAAATATTACTCACCTGAAAACGAGAGAAACAACATTTAATGTCCTTTTGTCAGGGAGTTTTATATCTACAAACCAATATTTATATCAGCAAACTTTGTTACTGTGTGTTCCGTTTCATAATATTTTTCTACACAGTTGTGTGCAATTGTTGTCCATGCAGTTTCTTTTTTCACTTTCATTTATCTTACATCGTATTTTATTGACTAAAGTTTTATTTAGCCTTTCATTAATTCCATTTGAAAATGGTGTATCCACAGCAGTAAAAACCATTTTTATGTTATTGTTCTTCAGATTCCTTAAACTCTTTAGCATTTATACCAGGATATTGGTCCGTTAATATCATATCAATTTTGTAACTTTGTGTTAATTTTTTTTGAAGTTTAATGAAGTCACTGGAGCTTTGAGTTTTTGACGTGAAAATATAAGCATATCCAGTAAAATGATCAACCAGTAGATGAAGGTACTTTTTCGTTGACCGTGATCCAATAGTATCAATTGATACAATTTCAAATGGACGTCTTGCTGGATATAAATGTGACATCAAGCCATATTGTGGTTTTTTTCTTGATTTGTTTTTTATACAAACTTCACACTCATCACAAATATGTTTAATGTTTGCAATAATGTTATGTGCTGTGTAGAATGGTGTTATTTTATTTATTATCTGTGTTCTTCCAAGATGACAGTAATTATTGCGGACATCTTTTATTAGAGTTTTACTAAGTTCCTCTGAAATAATTATCCTTTTTCCTCATTTTTTCATTTTGTAATAAACTTCATTTTCTAATACCAGTTTGTTTTTTTCAATTTGTAACAGCACAGATTAGTTGTTTGATCATTTTTTATGTCTTCTATTGTTATTAGATTGACTACTCTCAAAAAGTCATTAGTATAGTCATAAGGATATAGAACTGGATTTCTGCTTAAACTCTGCCTCTTGATTTGATTTTCCTGGATTGTATTTAATATTAAAATTATATTGGGATAAATAGTAAGTCAAGTCACCAAGTTCCTCATCAGTTTTAGCCTTCACATTCAAATTGTCTTAGGGTTTATGATCTGAATACACTTTAAATTCTTTTCACATAAGCTAGTGCTCCCAATATTTCACAGCTTATTTTATTGCCAGACATTCCAAGTACATAGCCTTCTTCTTCTTTTGAGTATCCGTAATTTTTTTTTGAAAAATAAGCAACAGGTTTATTAGTTCTATTCATATCTTTTTGTTTTAACACCGCTCCCACTCCTTTAATGCTTGCGTCAGTGTAAATACTTATTGGTAGTTCAGGGTCAAACGTCTTCAGAATTGGTTCTGAGCACAGCAATATTTTTATTTTATCAAATGAATCCTGACATTCTGCAGACCATACGAATTTCACATCTTTACGTAGTAAATTGTGTAAAGGATCCAGGATAATTGCGCTGTTAGGTATAAACTTATGATGGAAATTTACTTTCCCTAAGAATTAAGAACATACATTTTTCCTTGTTTCTGGGACTGGAAAATTTTTGACAGCAGTTAAGTAATCTTTCAAAGGTTTGATTGAATTATTTTCTATTATATGGCCTAAATACTTGGCATAATTACTTGCAAATATAAATGTTAGTCTAAATCCTTCAGTAAGGATCGCTTCCAATAATTTTGAGAGATGTGCGGATGTTCTTCATAACTTTTTGAAAAATTAAAATATCATCGATAAAATTTACTGCAAAACTAGAGAGTTTTTGTTTTTTTATAATGTTGCTTAATATTCTCTGGAATATAGCTGGAGCTGTTTTCAATCCAAATGGGAGGCATGTCCATTGGTAATGTCCTTCTTGTGTAACAAATGCAGTTTTGTATCTATCTTGAATTTTCAATGGGATTGACCAAAATGCAGAATTTATATCAAGAGTGGAAAAGTAGTTACAGTTTACAGTTTTCATTATTAAATCTTCTATTAGTAGAAATGGGTGTGATTGAGGAACCACAATTTTGTTTAATTCTCTGAAATCTATACATAATCTTGTTTTCTTTTCATCTTCTTTTTTATATGCCAGTATTACTGGAGCTGCAAATGGGCTGTACGACTCCTCAATCAGTCTGTTTTTAGTACATTTGATATTTGATTTTCTATTTCTTTTCTATCTTCCGCTGTGCATCTGTATGGACGTTTGCTAAAGTATTTATCTACCATTATATCAATGTGAGCTACATAATCCAATACAGTTCCAATGTCGTAGTTATCCTTAGCAAAAACTGATTTGTATTTTTCTATTAACTTATTTATTTCTGATTTTTGATATGAATCTAGATGGTTCACTAAAATTTCAAATTTATCTGAGTCTATATTATGTTCACTGAAATAAATTTCATATTTGTTAACCAATTTAGTTTCTTCTTTATTTTTGTCACCTAGTACATCAGCAATTTCGACATTTTTATTTTGAGTATCACTTTCTAAGTATTTATAGTCATTCACATTATCTTCATTTGAAGTTATCTTTTCTTCTTTTATATTATCACCTTGTGTGATATTTAATTCTTCATTTTGTGATAATTTGGAATTCTGGATGCAATTCAGACCAATTAGAAAATCATAATTAAAATTTTCACTATCTATTACAAATATATCCATAGTTCTTTCAATATTATAAATCTTTATTCTTAATGATACCATTCCTTTTATTTTTTTTCTCACCATTAATGGTTTTCAAGTTTACCCTTTGTGTATTACTTGTATTTTCTTTTTTTTGTATCTTTGACCCTAGAAAGATAATCTTATTGTGATGTACGTAAAAGATAATCATGCGTAAAATTTACGCATGTGTTTTATTTAGCTGTATATCGAGATTTGTTTATTAATTCCAATAAACTAAACATTATTTTATATTCACCCATTGGTACGAATAAGAAAAACTACAAATCATTTATTTATATTTATTTATTTATAAAAAAATAACAAAATGTTTAGACCTCTTCTATAAAGTAACAAAACTTGCGAACATTCATTCCTTCATCATAAATCTTATTTTTAACTATAATAATCAGCGTATTACACATGAATAAGTAGAGTGTCTTATATCCATGAGGAACCTACGGGAACAATAAAAGTCAGTCAGATACAGCTTTGGCACATATCAATGTTATGCTCTCGACAACATAACTTTTCTTACATTTTTTGCATGATTCATTTGCCTTTCGCCTTATTTTGGAGGGGCAATAAGCACAGTAAACACCTTTGTTCGTTACTGGCTCTTCAACGTTGTTTTTGACATACTAGGCATTTTGTTGGGCAACATATTAGAAATATTATCACGCAAATATCTCTTCAAAGTAAGAGCTTCTAAACCCGTACGCATAAACGACGATGACAGTCCCATACTAAGATTCTTTATGAAGTTTTTGTGACTTAAAGCCTTTTCACCTTTGCTAGTGCATTATGACTATAAATAATAAAAGCATTTAGGCAAGCAATGCTTACCATTCCATAGAAGAAAGCCATAGGCCATCAATTAGTCTTCCTACTACAGGACATTATTGAACACATTTGGACTAGTGTATCCACACCGCCTTTGGTTTGATTATAGTAAATAATAATTGCCGATTCATCATCATTCCTCATCTATTTAATCTTCTATATCACTCTGGACATCATCTTCACTCTCGTGGTCTGCTATTTCACTGTCGGTACCCTCACATAGAAATTTATCTTCGCTTTGTAAAAGAGCGCTCAGGATACGGTCTTTGTCTAAATTTCTACTACCCATTATAGAATATTATAGACACAATATCTGTAAACAGAAAACGATATAATAAAATAAGACATCAAGTATAATAATGCGAAAAATCATTACAATTATCATATAAGTCAAAATCTTAAAAGTCACGTAAAAGATAATCATGCGTCAGTTTGACTCACACGGTCGATATTTTTCATAATCGGTGGCACTTACCTAATTGAAACGTATGCCTCACGGAAGCTCCTAGCGACGAATGAGATGTCCACAGCGCACAACGACGAATTTGCACTATTTAGTAAGAGAGAGCAATGATTCGAAACTCCATGCGTGAATTTTACGCAGATTGTCTTTCTAGGGTTAATAACTTAGCATTGATTAATGACACATTTGAACCTGAATCGTAAATTCCATAAACTTTTAAAGTGTCATTTATTAGCAACTTTACTTTTATTAATGGTGGTGTATTGGATTTTTGCCATTCAGTTTAATGTGTAACTCGGAGTTGTTTACAGTTTTTACGACAGCTTTTTGATTTTCCTCTCGAAACCAACAATGTTCCTCAGGATGATAACGTTTTCCTTTATTTTCATTGACACAAATTTTGCATGGTTGTTTCGCCTCAATTTTCTTGTGTTTTGTTTCAAAATTTGTGTATTTTTTTTTATCATACTTACTTTTTCCTTGATATTCTTATTTTCCTATTTCATTGTAAAGGTCTTCTGTTGCTTGTAAAGTTTCTCTGTCAATTTTATCAGCAAGATAGTTAGGTAAACCCAATGCTATCAGGTCAATAACCGCTTGCCCTCTCAAAATTTTTAAGTGCTTACTCAGCATCGATAAATTTCAAGTGCGCGCCGCCACTTGAAGTAACCCTACTTCAATAAATTTGTTTTTATTCGATTGTCAATAACGTGAGAGGAGTGGTGTTTGATTTTTCTGCAACCTTATGAATGACTCATTCTAATGGTACGAAACAAATTACGTTTGAATGAAATGTTTACTTTAGGCGAGCGGCCGTAACGTAAACAATGTCGTCTTTAACCACTTACTCGACACTTTTGTTTATCATAATAAAAGTATTGGCTGAAAATTGCTTGTTTTTGTTTTTTCATATACCTGGTGATATTATATATGTAATAAAATAAGTTATAGCAATACTTGCTTAAAAAATATTAAGATGTAAGCATTTGAAAAAAAATATATTTCGCTGACTTTGCATTCCATGCGCGGGGCGTAATTATGGATTAAAAACATAATTGTAAACAAATTATGTAATTATATATGATACTTTTATGTTTGAATTGTAAATTAACTGATTAATTATGAAGTTACATCAAAAAATAAATAAATATTGTGTACTACTTTAATTCTAGACAAAAAAAACACGTAAGAACGGCGTTTTATTATATTTTATGTAAACAAGTTTAATACATAAATGTATGTATATAAGGTTACATTTATGCGTTGTATTATTTTTTTATGAGTATATAAATAAACCTTTGATAAAATATATAATACTCATATTATTTATGAGATATTAGTTATCACCAATTTTGGCGGGAACTTCAGTTTTTTTTTGGCGGGTTAAAGTAAACACCTGTGCAGATTCCAATAAAAATAATTCTTATCAGATTCTTATCAGAATTGGTTTTTATACTTGGAAATCTAGTTGGAAAGAAAGTTATCTAGGTTTGAATCTAATATATAACATAAAACGGTATTTAAAAAAATAAAATATGAAAATTGGCGCTAATTAAAAAATAATCTTTGTTTTATTTTTTTATGTTTAATATTAAAATGTTTCCTTGCATTATATTTATTTCCTCTAAAAGTAAATTTAATAACCTTTCTAACTGTGTATAATACTTACATACCTCCCATAATAAAAAACGACTAGAAAAAGGAATATGTCAGAAATATAAAATCGCGCTCAAAAATGGCGGGAAAAAATTTCAAATTTTCACTTTATACTGCCCTTGCGTGGGCTTCAACCATATTATATGACTTTAATGTATATCATTGGAAAGCTCATTTAATTACGCGTCTATTGATATGCAACATACCGTAATCGGTTAAGCTATCCGAGTTCCACAAACGGATAAGTGCGCAGCGGAAAAGCGTGGAAAAATTACAGTTTACGCGCTCATCTGTTTGTCGAAAAAAGGGAATATAGTCACTTTGCGCGGTCAAGCGGATAAGCGTCCCAGTATCGATAGAACTCCAGCAACAATTTTTCAAAGCATATTCAAGTAATGAGCCTGCCTGGTATTTAAAAGTAAGAGCATATCTAACGGGTGACCACCCTTTGTTTGCAAAAGTCTCACAAAAATGTTTCTCCCATGTTTCCCATTCTGATTCCACTGTATACTTAATAAGCATACAGCTGTACCAATTAACACAAGAGTATTGCATTTTTTTTTTAAATATTTCAATTTTCTGCCTGTCTTCCTTTATTTGGAAACGTTCGCATTCTTTATTAAAATCTTTAATCCATTGGAAGGCATTAGAGTTTTTGCCAGTAAAATTTTCAATCAGGAAATCCTTTGCAATTTTTTCTAAATTTCGAGTTTCAGAATTTTTTTCTTTTTCTTCTAGTAATTTCTCTAATATTTTTGCCAAAGTTTGATTTGAGCTACCAGGTGTAGATTAAACATCATCTTTTTTCCAAAATTTCTTCTAGATAAAAGTCACCAAACTGTAGGTTCTTATCCTCATCCATATTATATTTTCGATATCTGCTCTGTCAATGTTATCCATATTTTCCTTGCTTGATGTCTTTTATGTAATGATTTTTTTACCTTGGTAAAGTTTGGGGTGTTTGTGATTACTTGATGTAGACTTGCTGGTTGGTACTCGGCTGGTATCCCAAACACTTGTCTGTTAGGTGTAGCTATTGAAGTTATGCATATGATGTTCGATTTTCCATCTGCTGCTGTCTTTACCGCAAAATCAAAACGTAAGCGCTCCATACTCTCCTCGAAATATTTGCGAAAAATGTTGTTTTATAATAATGTTTTTATCTTCTTGTGAGGTTTTACAAAATAAAGACTAAATTGCGTTTCTCTGAAAACTTTATGTACAATATGTTCTTATAATTAATAGTACAAACTAAACATTCTTTCTTTGGTAGAAACTAAATATTATTCACCTGAAAATGAGAGAAACAACAATTAATGTCCTTATTTCAGGGAGTTTTATATCTACAAGCCAATATTATAAAAAATCAAAAATCATTTAGTATTCCAATTTTTCCTATGTCATTAACCATAGAGTATATTACCACAGACTGTAATACCACATATAACTACAGTAAAGAATTATAACCTCTGTGGATAATAGCAAACTAAACTAAAGAAAACTAGTGTTTTTCTTTATATATATACCAGTGACAGTGTCAGTATGTATACTCATGGAAATGATGATGGTCACCTTTACGGACAACGATATTCATGACGATCGGGACCGACGGCCTAACTAATAATTTAATAGTCGCATAACTTTAAAAAGTCTGTGGTTTGCGCCATGTGTTTATACTTGAGATCCTCAGAATACCAGTCGCATTAATATCTCAATTAGGATATTGCTTCAGCTACTTACCGTAATTATGCTTGTCAAATGTCGATGAGGTTAAAGGACGTACATACATTTTACTTTCAAAGGAATTTTAGTGGCATTTAACATAAAGTCCAAAATTTCATTTAATTCGGTCACGTTCTTTCATCAAACTTCAGTGAAAATAATTTGCATTTCTTGTTTGAGTAAAGTGATGAACGTATACTGAAAATTCCAACAGATTCTGCAAATATTTTTAGCTTTCTGTCATAAGTTTTCTAGGAAATATCAGCTCTCAGAGCTTACTACTCTAATATCATAAATTAAAAAGTGCGTATGTGTATGTCATATTTTTTTGCAATACAATTGATCATTCTGACGAACTTATGCATTTTGTTGCAAAAAAAGAACTCGAAGCAATTGATTTGAAGGGTAGTTACTACGGGAAATCTATAATATTTTCTTTGGTTGTTTAATCATTCTCCTAGCATTATCCCAGTTTCAACCTGGGGTCCGCTTACTTGTCTAACCGGATTTGTTTGAATATTAGCTTTTCCACAGAGCCACTGCCTGTCTGACCTCTGCACACAAAATGATAGAGATATTGCATCGTTTAGACTAGTTTCAGTTTATTTAGAAAGTAGTCATGCCCTTTTATGGTTCTTTAATATAATGCAAATAACATCAACCACGAGCGAAGCCGCAGAATACAGCTAGAAATTTATATCTACCGTTTGTTTTCAACAGTAGTGTAACGAGAAATACATAGGAGTCATATCAAATAAACAGTTTAATGAATTATTACTTAAATTTAGTTAAAGAACTCCGGTTGAAACACAATTATTATGCAGTGCAAAATCTGCATTTTACCTTTCGCAAGTTACAGTGTAACTATCTCAGGGGTAGAGTGTCCATTTTAGAAGGTAATGTCTCGGATAAATTAGGCTTAAATTCTTAAAGGTGTTGAACGTGATGGTGCTATTACAGATACACTATAATCTAGAATACGAAATAGACACAACATCCAGACCCTACAGGCTCGTCTTTTTATTATGCTTGCCTTTTCTTGTGATTTATTTATAAGAATATTTATATAATTTCATCTAACTAGCTAATAATTAGTTGTGTTGTACTGAAGCCATAAAAATATGCATATACATACAAATATTCACGCCTTCCTCCTTTCTCGTTGGGGTAGGCAGATACAACAGAACGCCACTTGCTTCTATCCTTAAAAACCTCACGCGCTTCCTCTACACTCATTACTCTTTTCATACATCCTTGCCGGTTTCGGGTACTTCGGACCTTGCCGTTTTTTAGGACGTGCCCAATTTGACCGAGGAATGTCCGACGAGGTTTGCCTTGATCGACTTGCCCACACACATTTGCCTTATAAATCTGATTCGTCATTTTTCTCCACTCATTCCCTCCACGTGTCCAAACCACTTCAGCATTCCTTTCTCAATCCTAGTCACGACATCTTCTATTATACCACTGTTCTCTCGTATAGTTATATTCGGAATTCTATCAATCAGTCTCACCCCACACATACTACGCAGTGATCGCATCTCAACTGCGTTAATTCTACTTTCATGCCTTTTCTGCCATACCCAACTCTCACTTCCAACAACATACATCAACGTGGGGACAAGCACTCCATTATGAACCGCCAATCGCACCTCTTTTGGCACAGTCTGGCCGTTCATAAAGGCATCATTTACACGATTGCCCGCAGTCACTCTCCTTTCAATATTTTCTTCACATCTTCCGTCTTTTGTAAACACGCTACCCAAATATACAAATTCTTTTACTTGCTCTACTTTTTCATCTTCAATCGCAATATTACACTCAGTCAAACTTTCATCTTTTTCAACCACCATCACTTTCGTCTTTCTTGCATTAATTTTCATAACTTTTGGTAGCGCCATCTATCCTTTCCATTGCTAGTAAATTATGTCAAAGTCAATGGTTTGTCACTGCTCGGCCAATCCGAGCGAATCTTTTCATGAATCCCCTCCCAAAACGCCTCGCTATTGGCTGCCCTGCTCAACGGCGACGAAGAAAGAATGGAAGATTCGAGACGCGCCGATCTCATGTCCGTCGTATACCGCAATCCGCACCGCCATATAAAATTATTACCGCTTATACCAAAAAACCTAACAAACCCGCTCGCGAGTGAAAGTGATTTGTGTAGTGGAGTGATTCAAGCAGCTTCAGGATTCCCGAAGAAACCAAGCGGCCGCCATTTGCAAGGAAAAGGACCGCCGAGCAAGGTTAGAGGCTCCTAACCACAACACCTTTTCACTTCCTCATTTCCTAGTCGATAAGAACCGCCGTCCTACAGTCCACAATATTAATAGTTTTCCCAAATCGACTAGGAACATACCGGTTTCGGTGTAACGCCGAAACATTTTTTTGATCCATACGAGTCGGATTCATTTACGTTTTATACGTAAAACCTCGTTATATCTATATACCTAGGCAGTTATAGCACCTAGCTATACTCCTAGTCCATTCACATAACCGTCACATGGTTGTATTTGCACGCATCAGTAGGTAATATACTTTTATGTAGCTACCTATTTACCCAATTATTATTTCTGGAACTATCATAGTTGTCTTGTAAATGTCATATTTCAAGCAACTTTTAATTCCACCGCTTTAAAGTGTTGCCTAGGTACTTAGGTAAAATAATAGGTACTTTAGATATTCTTATTTTGTTTCGGTCTCATTAGTTTATACTTACGTAAGCATGTCACAACAAAAGAAGTCACGCGTGTCGGAAGACAAAGAGATGACAATCTTAGAAGCAAAACGCAATATTTTATTTGAGCGTATTAAAAACATTTATGAGTGTTCAAAGACCGCAGCCGTTTCTGATAGTAATAGGGAGTTATTTCTCAGCTATTGTATGACAGTAGATAGTATTTGAACAGATTTTCATAAGTTGTTAGACGATTATAACGCAAGATTGCTTTCTACTAATCCTGATGAAAAACCGAATTATCAGGCGTACACCTCTTTCGAAGACTTTTATTGTATTATTAAGCGTATACAATCGCAATCGGAGGGTAAATATTCGGCACAGCCCGTTTCCGCAGCTCGCACGCCGAAGTTACCGCCAATCGAGATGGTGTCGTTTGATGGTGGCGATATACGAAACTGGCCGTTATTCTATGCGAGTTTTAAGTGTACAGTGCACGATAATGGTTCTCTGACAGATGCTGATAGGTTGTACTATTTAATAGGTAAACTGTCACCGAAGGCCCAGTTCGTATTTGCAGGTGTCACACCCAGTGCTGAGAATTATCAGGTCATATTTCAGTCACTACTTGATAGATATCAAGTAACGCACGTCCTAGCGTCTACCTACTTTGACCAAGCTTTAAATCTTAAACTGTCCGGTGCCGCATCTGTCTCGAATTTCCAGCTGTTTATAGATAACTTCGTAACCGCGGTTACTTCTCTTAGGAACTTAAAATTGGAAGATCTTTCCGACTTTATGTTGCTTCAACTCGCTTTAAAAAAGTTTGACACTGATACAATTCGTACTTTCGAGATGTCGGAACGCAATAATAAAATACCTACACTAGATAGTTTTATTTCGTTCATCAAAGATCAGTGTCGAATATTTCATAATACGCAGTCTAGTTCACCTAGCCCGTCTAACACTAACAGCAGCAAAGAAAGGTTGAATAAATCGCGAAATAGTAATAATAACTCGGTCCCTAATCCACAATCTTACGTAACATGCTCGGAATCTAATAAAATTAATTCACAGAAGTGTCTGTGCAGTAATATAGTGCACGACCATTTCTACAAGTGCCCCGCCTTTAATGGTTTAAATCCGACTGCTCGTTTCAAGTGCGTGAAGGACAACAGAGCTTGCATTAATTGCTTAAGTATAAAGCATAAAACTAGTGATTGTTCAAGTAAGACGAGATGTCGTTCATGTAATCAACGACACCACTCATTGTTGCACTTTGATAAAAGTAGTCTGTTGTCAAGCCAAGCCACTAACCTTGACACACTTACGTCGCAGGTGCAGGCTACGATAACTGCGCCTCCCACGATTCAGAATGAAATATCGTTGTGTACGACATCCATCGCGCGGGCGACGCGCACGCGAGGACGGCACTCGCGCATCTATAATGATCCGCGCAGGGCCATAACGCAGTGTACGGCGTCTAAGACGGTACTGTTAGCGACAGCGCAACTTATCGTTTATGATGTTAATGGGTCGCCTCACATGGTACGTTCTCTATTCGATAGCGCGTCTCAGGCCAATTTAATAACATTGGCATGTTTCAAACGCCTCGGATTGTGGATTAACTTTAGAAATACTAGTTCAGTGGTCAAAGGAATCGGCGGGTCAGAAAAACCTTGCAAGGGTTCCGTAGATGTTAAAATACATTCGCGTTTTGATAGGAATATTAATTTTAACATTTCTTCGCTTATCGTGTAGCGTATCACGGACGCATTGCCGAACGCTAATGTAGACGTAGCATCACTCACTCACCTCGAGTCATTGCCGCTAGCAGACGCGGAGTTTGCGAATCCGGCAGGCATTGATCTTTTGATCGGAGCTTCAATATTACCGCACTTGCTACTAACTAAAATAGTACGTAGTGAGCGATATGATTTACCGCCCGCTTTTGAGACGGTATTTGGGTATGTGATTATGGGTACCGTACCTACGTTACATACTTCTCATTATATTACGTCTTGTTGTTGTTCTGTTCTTCAAGAAATCAAGGTGGGTGCTAAAACTGTGTGTAAGATAAAGGACTAATTAGCTATGCTATGCTATGCTATGCTATGCTATGCTATGCTATGCTATGCTATGCTATGCTATGCTATGCTATGCTATGCTATGCTATGCTATGCTATGCTATGCTATGCTATGCTATGCTATGCTATGCTATGCTATGCTATGCTATGCTATGCTATGCTATGCTATGCTATGCTATGCTATGCTATGCTATGCTATGCTACGCTATGCTATGCTATGCTACGCTATGCTACGCCATGCTATGCTATGCCATGCTATGCTATGTTACGCTATGCTACGCTATGTTATGCTACGCCATGCTATGCTATGCCATGCTATGCTATGCTACGTTATGCTACGCTATGCTACGCTATGCTATGCTATGCCATGCTATGCTATGCTACGCTATGCTACGCTATGCTACGCCATGCTATGCTATGCCGTGCTATGCTATGCTATGCTATGCTACGCTACACTATACTATACTACACTTCCGCTTTGTATATGGATGACATTGCCTGTAGTGTCATATCCGCTTCGCTAGCAATTTCGCTTTGTGAAGAGCTTATTCAGCTTTTCAGGCGAGGCCAATTTGATCTTGTCAAATGGATAAGCAACTCTAAGGAGGTTCTCGCACGCATACCAGAGTCTCAGAAAGCTTCTCCAGACATTGAATTTGAGAAGTCTGTACCGCATAAAGTTATCTGTTTACGCTGGGACGAATCCTGTGATAGTTTTCGGTTTGACGTCTCACCGCCAGATGATAAGTGCACCAAACGCACTATGCTGTCCACAGGGGCTCGACTATGGGACATAAGGGTTTTGTGGTTTGGAGGTTCAAGACACAGTTTTGCCCCACTACCCTATTAATAAAATATACGCATTTTCTGACTCCAAAGTAGTGCTCGCTTGGATTCACTCTTCTCCTCATCGCTGGCAGACTTTTGTCGCCAAACGTTAGTAAATTGATTGAACTTGTACCCGCTACTTGTTTCAATCACGTCGCGGGAAGAACTTTCCATAGATCATATTAACTGGAAGTTTATTCCACCAGCATCACCACATTTCGGTGGCTGATCGGAAAGCATGGTCAAAGTAATTAAAACGCATCTCTCTAAAGTTATAGGTCAACAGATCCTCTCTTACGAAGAGCTTTTGGCTGTCCTTGCACAAGTCGAGGCACTGATCAACTCGCGTCCGCTCACGGCATTGAGTAGTGACCCTGAAGAGCCATCCCCGTTAAGCCCTGCACATTTTCTGAACACAGTGCCATTATCGTCATTTCCGGCTCCTGGAGCAGACTCTTCAAGCTTGCTCCAGAGACATACTCTGCTGGATAAACTCGTGCAGTCGTTCTGGCGGCGCTGGCGTGCGGAATATCTACACCAGCTTCAGGCTAGATCCAAGTGGAATAGTCCTGCATCCCCTATACAGGAGGGTACGTTGGTCGTCATAATACATGATAATGCTCCGCCGCTTTCATGGCCGTTAACCATCGTAGAGAAACTGCATACTTCCAAGGACGGTACAACCCGCGTTGTTACCGTGAAAACCGCGAAGGGGACCTACGTGCGCCCTGTTGTACGTCTCTGTCCGCTTCCAACTCAAGTGAGATCTAGCCTGAAGTTGGATCTACCTCTTAGTTTAAGTATTTAGTTTGTAGTTTTCGCTGTTATTGCGTTTGTAGTTTTCGCTAAAGTTAATTTAGATTAATTTTATTGTCATATCGCTGTCTTAGCCTATTGATGGGTTATGCGATAGTACACCCAACATAGCTAAGTTCAATTTTATTTATTTTTTAAAAGCAACCCTTTAGGGCCGGGGGGATATGGTAGCGCCATCTATCCTTTCCATTGCTAGTTAATTATGTCAACGTCAATGGTTCGTCACTGCTCAGCCAATCCGAGCGATCCTTTTCATGAATCCCCTCCCAAAACGCCTTGCTATTGGCTGCCCTGCTCAACGGCGACGAAGAAAGAATGGAAGATTCGAGACGCGCCGATCTCATGTCCGTCGTATACCGCAATCCGCACCGCCATATATAATTATTACCGCTTATACCAAAAAACCTAACAAACCCGCTCGCGAGTGAAAGTGATTTGTATAGTGGAGTGATTCAAGCAGCTTCAGGATTCTCGAAGAAACCAAGCGGCCGCCATTTGCAAGGAAAAGGACCGCCGAGCAAGGTAAGAGGATCCTAACCACAACACCTTTTCACTTCCTCATTTCCTAGTCGATAAGAACCGCCGTCCTACAGTCCACAATATTAATAGTTTTCCCAAATCGACTAGGAACATACCGGTTTCGGTGTAACGCCGAACCACCTTTAACTTTAAAGCTCTCGTTCATGCAGTCAATCAGTTCTTGCAACTCATTCGCGCATGACGCAAGAATGACTTGATAATCGGCGTACAACAGACCATATAGATCCCGCGTTCAGTTTCTCTCATATCATTCATGCAGCTATCCGTGAGTATGGACACCCTTGTCTGACACCTTTGGAGATATCAAACCAGTACGTATAGGCACCATTAATTCGGACACATGCTCTAGAATCCCTATACAGGGATTTCAGAGCCCTTATTATATGCTGTCCACCCCATACATGGATAACGCCTTCCATAATCCTTTCTATTCACCCTATCATAAGACTTTTCCAAGTCTATGAACGCGCAATACACCTTCTGGTTTTTTGCCAGACATTTTTCGATGACGCAGCGCAAGGATCCCGCTTGCACGTCCCATATCTTGTCATTCGTCAAATTTACTACTCTCTCAATTACAATTCTGGCATACATTTTTCCAACAACACTAAGAAGGCTGATTCAGCGATAATTTTGACATTCCTGCTGCGAACCTTTTCCTTTATATATTGGGACAAGCACTGCCTTCGTCCAGTCATCTGGAACTTGGCCCTGTTTCCTGCAGAAATTAAAAAAGTGATGCAGCAGGTTAACTATGAGTCCGTCACCAGCCTTCAACGTCTCAGTCGTCACTCTATCACACCCAGCAGACTTGCCTGACCTCATACCTTTTAACGCTTTCATAATTTCACCCATTCCAATTTCATCACTAGGGCTCACAAACATATCTGTCATCTCTTCTTGTTCTTTTTCACTCACATCTTTCTCAAATAAGCTCTCAAAATAATTATTTTCCTCATTTACAAGACTTCAGCTTTTATCCATCCGTTCGCCCAATTGCTTTTTGTACATCTCTTTCACACGCTATTTTTTTCAATTTTTCCACTTTTATACGTTCAAGTACTGTAGTAGAACCTTTATCTATGTGCCGCTAGCGTTTGAGTAGGCCACTAATTGTACTTTTTACCAGATAGTGGTGCGTGCGAACATCAGAGCCGCGATAAGCTCTGGTGTCCACTACTTTCATCGACTATCACAAAGTCTATCATGCTCCTTAACACAACATTTCCTTCCTTCTTTTGCCACATGTACATATGTACCATTTTATGCTGAAACTATGTATTCATCACTGACAGACCCATCTCCACCCATACATCTAACAAGTACACGCCCGTTGTCATTGACACTCTTATCCCCAACCCTTGCATTAAAATCTCCAAGCACGACAATACCACTGTGTTCATTCCACTTACGCAATAACACAACTTCTCTCATTTGTGCCCAAAATTCCTCTCTTACCGCCTTACAATAGGAAGAGTCCGGAGCGTCATCTATCAAAAATATAGGTGGCCTACTTTCATCCGGACCCAGATAAGTCACGTACTCATAATATAAAATTATGAATAACTGGATATCCAGATAACGGTGCCGGCAGATTCGGCATATGACGTATATTCTCTGACCGCGTTCCTAAGGGAAGTCGGAGGACATCGAGGTGACCTCGAGCAAATTTAGGAGAGTCTTACACACTCTCTCGATAAAGAAAAACTACTCAACCCCAAACAAAAATGGGTTTTAATCGCACCATTGCCGAATTGGAGTGAATTTCCTTATATAGTCTTCACTTATCCGAAACCATAGCCTTCCTACTCTGCAGGTGTCAGCCGAAGTTCCAGACAGTAATATGATTAGTAGACATGCCGCTAAGCAGAGCTTTAAGGCGCCTGAAAGGATCCACCTTCATTAACTTGTATACTCAAGTGCGCTGTTATTCATGTTCTAACCTGTTTTGGATGTGCATCCGTGGCTTATGACGTATGAATATTGTGTATATGCATGTGTGCTGGGATAAGCTGTTTGTGTGTATCAGCTGTGTATTGGTGTTTGGATTTTTGTAAGTTTTGAAACTTAGTACTAGGTACGTTATTGATATAATTCGGTGCTGTAGTGTTTTAGCGTTACATGGCATGTTAGCTACAAGGAGACTGCTTTTTATGGACATTTGTAAGTGTCGTGTCGCATTAATTAATGCGACAATGTTTATCTTAATTACTTGTCACTTTGTAAAGATAGAGGCGCGTGCCCAGCAGTGGGACAGTATAAAGGGCTGATAATGGCAGCTAAGTAGATATATCATTCAATCTATCGTGGCCACTTTAGTTTTGTGTGTTTATCTGGCTTGGCTCTAGAACTGACACCAGTGAAGATACAGGTAACTGTACATATTGTATTTGATTTTTAGCGCTGAGTAACTCAGTCAATGTATGTAGTCTGCTCCTGCACGACAACGCGCGACCTCATGCTGCACAGCAGACGCTCTCCAAGCTACAAGAGCTGGGGTTGGAAGTTCTCCATCATCCACAGTACTCACCAGACCATGTGCCTACAGATTTCTACTTTTTCCAGAATTTGGATAACTTGGCGGGAAAAAAATTCCACCCGAGAGGCAGTACAAAATGCTTTTGAAGAATTTGTAGCCTCCCGTCCAGCTGATGTCTTCAAGAAGGGCATCAATAAGCTACAATGCGTTGGCAAGGATACATTGATTGCATGGGTGGGTACTTTGATTAATAGAGGTAAAAAATATAGAAAAAAATATGCTTCATTTATTTCATGAAAAACGGCAATTTCATAGGCAAGCTGGTTATCAACCCTTTTAGGTGGAATTTTTCATAGACTAAGGCTGTACATTGTTAAGATCGTGATCATAGCAGGTGTGTAATATTCTCTTGAAAGCAAAAGTAGTGCTGAACATGTCCGTTCACATATATTTGTATTTTAGGTTCAAAAATATTTTTATGCCTTAATGACATTTTATTTCCATTATATCGTTTCGTCAGTTATAATTATACATAACTAAACACAAGGCTCAAATCTACATTTCTATTGAAAATATCGCAACAGGATAAGTCAATGACGCCTCTACGGAAAAGAAACCGCCAACGAATTGAAATTGAGTGCAAAGATAAGACACAAACTTACATTAAGAGAAGAGACAATTCAGCAACAAATACATTTTTATAAGAAAGAACATTCAATTTTATTTATTATTTTTAGACATTTAACAACAACAATGTTTTTATTTATGTAGATTACTTTGATATAAAAAAAGCAATTTCCAGAAGCAGCAGATCAAGTATGATTTATTTAATAGAAACAAAGAGGAAGCAAGGAACTTTTACTTCAAGCAATCGACCTATTTTTTACCAAGTCTTTCAGCACGAATTCATATTTAGGCCTATCCTTCGTAAGATACTGAAAGATTACATCACTTAGGGAAATTATGGATACCATGGTGGGATAGATACCGATGTCTACCGCATCAAAAAAAAATTAGAAGACTCGTAAAAACTAATAAAATGTGAATTACACCTCATACCGAATATTTTCTATAATTTTGTGGGCAAGTCGGTCGCGGCAGACCTCGTTGAACATTCGTCGACCAAATTGGGGACGTCCTAAGAAATGGAAAGGTCCGAAGTACCCGAAACTGGCGAGCATGCATGAAAAGAGTAATGGGTGTAGAGGCAGCGCGTAAGGTTTGTAAGGATAAAAGCAAATGTCGTTCTGTTTTCTCTGTCTACTCCGAGAGAAAAAGGCGTGTGTTTATGAATTTATGTACAATAGGGTATTTGACTAAAAAAAATTAATGAGTCCGTCAGTTAGATTATCGAAAAATATTGGATACGTATTTTTTGTTTTATCAAATCAGTAAAAAATAACGAAGATAAAACGCATCAAAGATGGAGAAACGCCTAAGAGCTGGGGCTTGTAACGTCACTTGCCAGTAAAAAGTGTACTGGCAAGTGACGTCACACGAGTTTTCAGCGAAGTTTGTCGTCTTAATTTTTCGTTTACGTGACTAAAGAAAATATACGTGTCCAATATTTTTTGAAAATCTATCTGACGGACTAATTCGATTTTTTTAGTCAAATACCCTATTGTGTCTTATTTTTCTGTTTTAAGATATATTCTACATATAAACATATTTTCTTTATTTTTATAGGAGATGGTTTCCATTAAAATAAAGCTGCTTGTCAAAACATTGAAAATAATTCGAAACCCGTTGCAATTACGAGCGCCTAGCTCCGTCTCCGACACAAGTTGCTGAAAGTTGCTCCGCAAGCATTAAAATCGGATCGACTTGCCTAGTCCGCGCAACTTAAAGCCACTTCAGATAAATTCGAAATGAATACTTGCACTCCACAGTTTTGGTAATGAATGTTGAGTGTTTTCGACGAATTTCGAACTGAAATTGTTTTATAAAACAGCTATACAGCTACCATTTAGTTTACAGGCCAACTTTAGAGCCAATAATTATATAAACTGAGGGCCCAATATCTTTCTTTTTTGTTTAAACACCAATCCTGTTATTTGTATACTCGCTTTATGGAAAAGTAATTTTCTGTCAAATACGGTGCCGAAAAAGCGGACCATTTTATCGAGACATTTATTTGTATTTAAGCATATCATACTTTTTATCAATATGCATATCACACAAGCATAGCTGAGTTGGCAACTTTTTAACATTATACAAGAACGCTGTACAAACATACACACATCTCTTTACGACATTAGCACACAAACATAAAAAATTGGGCAAGTGCGAGTCAAACTCGCGCACGAAGAGTTCCGTACCACCATCTATAAAAGAAATCACGTTCATTGTATGTATACTTAAATACTTTTTAAGTTTCTACCTGTTTATTAAGATCGAGTAACAAATTGCTTAAATATTACGTTTGTTGTTTGGGAGCCCCCTTTTTATTTACTTTTTTTAATTTAATTATTTATTTTTAAAGAGAATATATAACTACATATTCTGTGAAAATTTAAAGCGTCTACCTGTTATAGTTGGTAATGTTGAGCAAAAAATACGAAAAAAAACACGTTTTTTGTATGGGACCCCCCCTTAATATTTATTTTTTATTTTTAGTATTTGTTGTTATAGCGGCAACCGAAATACATAATTTGTGAAAATTTCAGCTTTCTAGCTATCACAGTTTATGAGATACAGCCTGGTGACAGAAAGACAGACAGACAGGCAGCGAAGGCTTAGTAATAGGGTCCCGTTTTTTACCTTTTAGGTAAAGAACCCTAAAAAGCATAAATAACTTCCAACAGAAACTCAACATTCATTCATAAACAAATTAAAATAACAAATAACATTTCAGGACTCTGACGCAATGCTTACTAATATGTATAACAAATGCGTAACTTGAGATGAGATAAGCGTCTTAGAGCTTAGTCTAACCAGATAAGACGAACTATCAGATTTCGATGAATCTCTTCGCTGTCCGTCGCGAGAAACGATAAAAATCAATTAAAGTTATGAATCGCGCAATTAGCTTGTCGTTCGTAACAGATCGGCAAAGTTAACCAACGCTTGAACAGGTCACCACTGGGATGGATGACCGTGTGTGGCATTTACCTCTGAGGGCTACTGTGCTTCGGAGGGCACGTAAAGCCGTCAGTCCCGGTGCTTGTCTAAGGATAAGGATCGTTAAGCCATGTCGAAGGGCTTCGGGCGGTCTGAAAACTCCGACACCAGAGTTGGCCACACACTCCCGCTCAAAACAAAACAAAGTCATGAATCAATAGAAAATGAATGTATGATACACGGGACGGTAAAACTGTTAACTATTTAATAAACACATAACTTCGAAAAGTCAATGGCACGTAGCGTGGGTTTGAACGCAATACCCTTTAGAAGACAGACTGTTGGTATCGTGGTATCGGATTAAGGCTGTCACTGCCTCGATTACCTACTGGTACCTACATTCGCATGAATTGGTCTTTTGGAGTCATAGTAAGTGTAGGTACTATGACTCCAAAAGACTTATTCCTGACGAACGAAGACGAATGTTGATACCAATGAATTTATGTCTCTAGCACAATTAGACTTCGACTTCATATTTTCTTTTCAACATACATGTGGCTACCCGTAATAAGCGCACATACATCTCATTTCATTTTATAGTTTTCTCTTTTCCCTTAATATGAAAGTTTTACTAAGTGTCGTCATAATAATTATACGAGTCTGGTTGTATTCAATTCTTTCATATTTTTATCAGCAAAGTACCCCCGGACTCAAAGAGGGGTCTTTATAATTCTAAGTTTCTCGGATCATTTATTCTATTTTCGCTAGTGATAGTTTCAAAGTTTTATCTCTAGAAAATCCTCTTTCATGTTTTTTTTATTAAACTTTACTTAGAACACGTCTTTGAAAGGCAGAAGGAACTTGTGTTCATATTTAGAGATCGGGAGATTCTTCAGCCTTTTATCAATATTAGCTTCAGGATACACTGTACGTGAAGGAAGTTGCTTTGGCAAAAAGAAGCAGAAATCTGCAGAATTTTCTTTACGGTATAGACTAATGAAATTTTCTTATTTTTCTTCATAGTCAGTCAAACAGCCTATCGCAGTGCACTGCTGAATATATCTAGGCGTCACCAAACAGAGCGATTTTCATCAAAGCCCTTGTCACAAATCATGGGCTAAATATAATAGTTAAAAGTTTAATCATACTGTCATCCTATGGAGCTGAAGTTTGCAGCGCGATTCGGTGCAATTACAGTGCTCTTCCTTACACATTAAAAACAAAGTCCTCGGCTGCGTCTGTCTGTTAAAGATAAATTCAAAAACTTCTAAATGTATTTTCGTGCGTGCGTTAATGGATTGTCTTAGTATGTAGACGAAGCATGAAATTAAAGTTTTCCTAATCGCAATTACCTCAGTAATTCCTAGTACCCAGATAAATCACCACAGACCAGATAAAACTCGTGCACTTAGAACTGATATATTGAACACTATTTACTTGACCATGGTCACATTTTTCTGAAACAGTTCTTCCAGAATTGATATTACTAGCTTCAGGTTTTCTGGAACATTCGAATACTTTGTCGTGGCTCCTTCAAGGTATTCTTCTTGCCAATCATCGTTGATCTTTTGAAGTGATAGTGCGTGGAGTATATTTGTTGAAGGATCATGTTTTCTTGAGATCAGTGACTGTTTATCTGGTAAAATGGCGGCGTAGCTGTGTGTCCCTCGTGTCTTCGATCTTTTTGGCACAATGTCTATTGGTTCGGCAGTTTTTGTTTGATGGACTTGGAGGTAGACTGTGGAGAGAACGTTCAATTAATTCTGTATAGTACATAGATTTGAGTATTTCTTTTAGAATGACAAATTAAGGAATAACTATAATATCAATATAACAATTTTTTTGACGATCTCATACGGCCAGACGACCATCTGATCATACACTGCCTACGGCAATCTGCCAAATGACAAAGATAATTTAATATTCTACAAAGTAGTGGGACAGTTACAATTATTATACAAAACTGATAAAGACGAAAGAAGGAGAAAGGAAATTGAAGTGAAAGTTTATTTAATTAACTTATAAGAGGGCATTGTTGTCCCAGATTGTCCATATATCCATTAAAATACGATGATTGTCAATATCATAACAAGTAAAAATCAGTAGTGATCGTCGTAGAGTAAATATTATAAACGAAATACACAGTAAAAATGTTTAAAATAAAATCGAAAATACATAAATAAACTTCCAAATAAAATAAGAATATTGATATTACTACACGTGCGTCCATGACTCGCTATAACCACTAAGCTCATTTTAAATATAAACCTAAAAATACATACATACATACATACATAGACTCACGTCTGTTTCCCGGAGGGGTAGGCAGAGACTACGGAAGGCCATTTGCAACGATCCTGACATACCTCACTTGCTTCACTCACTCCCATCAAGTTTCTCATGCATGCTCTTCTGTTAAGGGTACTTCTGACTTGTCCTTTTTTTCAGGATGTCTCCAATCTGGTCAGAGAACGTCCGCCTAGGTCTTCCCCTTTGTCCTGTTCCATTCACACTTGCCTTATATATCTTCTTTGTCAGTCTATCGTCATCCATCCTCTCCATGTGCCCAAACCATCTTAACATGCCTTTCTCAATGCTTGTCACTACATCTTCTTTTACCCCACACCACTCTCGTATCACACAATTCTTTACTCTGTCGGTCAAAGACACACCACACATACTTCTCAGTGCTCTCATTTCTATAGCATTTATTTGCTTTCAAATATCTTCTGCCATACCCAACTTTCACTACCATACATAAGGGTAGGCACTAACACGCCTCTATGTACAGCCAAACGTGCCTTTTTGGACACGTTTTGACTGTTCATAAACGCTTTCAGAGCTCCATTCACACTATTACCTGCATTAACTCTCCTTTCAATATCTGGTTCATTCTTACCATCTCTTGTAAACAACGTACCTAAGTAAACAAACTCATTCACTTGTTCCACTCGCTGTCCATTGATCAAAACATTACAAGCCGTAACGCATTCATCCTTTTCAAAAACCATAACTTTCGTTTTACTTACATTCACTTTCATTCCTTTCCTCTCTAACGCACCATGCATGATTGCTACCATCTCCTGCAACTCCTCCGCTGAAGATGCAAGTATTACCTGATCATCAGCATAAAGGAGGCATTTGACGAGTAACCCATTCATCCTTAATCCGCAGACACTATGTTTTAAATCTTGCAAACAACTGTCCATGAAGAGGTTAAACAGCCACGGCGACGCTACACATCCCTGTCTAACACCTTTCTCGATGGTAAACCAGTCAGTGTATGCCCCGTTTATCCTCACACAAGCTCTAGAATCCTCATAAAGGGATTTCAGAGCTCGAATGAGGCTGCTGTCCACCCCATTCATTGACAGCACCGACCACATTTCATTCCTCACCACTTTATGGTAAGCCTTTTTCAAATCCACGAATGCGCAATAGACCTTTGGCCAAAAACTTTTCGGCTATGCTTCGCAAGGGAAAAACCTGATCCGTGCATCCCATACCCTTTCAGAATCCCGCTTGTACATCCCATATTTTCTTGTCGGTTACTTCCATTACTCTTTCAATAAGTACCTTTGCATACAATTTGCCAACAATGCTGAGAAGGCTAATGCCTCTATAGTTTTTGCAATCTTGTTGCGAGCCTTTTCCTTTATAAAGAGACACAACTACAGCTGTGGCCCAGTCATTAGGTACTCGGCCGGTGCTCCAGCACAAGTTATATAACCGCTGCAAATGACCAACTATGATGCCCAGTCAAGCCTTCAGCATTTCAACTGTAATCCTATCATATCCTGCAGCCTTACCTACTTTCATACTTCCCAGTGCCTTCACGATCTCATCCACGCCAATAACGCTTTCATCATTGCTATCGTTACCATTCATTTCAGCTATCGGTGTCTCTATCGCCGATCTTTCAAATAAACTTTCAAAATACTCTTTCCATCTCTTCAGCACGCAAGATTCATCATTTAATATCTTTCCATTCTCGTCTCTGATGGATGTGTGTTCTGAGGATTGAGTTCTTCCTCGAACTGCACGAACGGATTTCCAGAAAAACTTAATGTTCCTCTGGAAATCGTCAGATAATCTGCTATCAAACTCATCTTTATTTTCCTCTTTTTTCCTTTTAACCATTTCTTTCACTATTATTTTTGACCTAACAAACTCCTTTCTTGCTTCATCTATGTCTACACTCGTTGCTTTTCCCATTCTTTCATTTCCTCTGGCAGCCAACCAATCTGACCAAGCTTTCTTCTTCTCTGACACTGCTGATTGTACATCCTTGTCCCACCATGTATTCTTAACCTTTCGTATTTTCCTTCTCTTGATCACACCACATACTTCAAACGCTACACATACTACCTCTTCTTTAAAGGCCTGCCATAATTCTTCCATATCATTTACGCAATCAAACCTCTCAAATTTTGTTATCAATCTTCGTTTATATTCATCTTTCACATCTTTCTCTTGTAGATTTTCTACCTTAATTCTTTCTAAGACCCTATTTTCATTACGCTCTCGGTGTCGCCATCCTTTTAAAAGCCCACTGATCCGGCTCAATACCAAGAAGTGGTCTGTGTGGATGCCGATCCCTCGATATGCTCTTGTATCCAACACATTCTTTCTCAATCGTTCATCTACTATCACAAAATCAATCATACTTCTTCTAACATTTTTCGCCTCTCGCGTATACATATCCACTCCCACGTCCAGCCCGAGCGACTGTTATAGCCTTGTACGTCCGGATACGCGCAGCCACGATTCGGTGTCGCCGCGCTCGCATGTTGTAACATAAAAACCTACATAGCTACGTAACTATAACAGCTAGAATAAAGAAAAAATCTTTAAAAAAATTGTACAAGAATGCCGATTAAAACTATGTATGTTTTAAGGTTCACAAATTTTATTTCAGCTGTTAAAAACAGGTGTGAACATTGAATTCGGTCAAAAATGAACATATAATTTGTATTAATTCAAACCACAACAGATAAATATTGTTAATTTTACCAATAAAACAATGTCACAAGAAACTAGCCGTATGTGCCTTTCGAATGATGCATAAATGATTATGTTTTATTGTCGCTAAGAAGTTCAATAAATCGAAACAAAACACCTCTCTTGTTAATTTTGTCGCGGAATCTCGTGCGCTTTTGTCTCGCTCGCGAAGGCAAAATATAAGCAATATGGCCGCTTATTTAAGGATTCGTCCACACTTTGTAATTTACGCAACTTAAAAATAGGTAGTTAGTCATTTTTTTTGTAGTTTGGGTTTTAAATTAAACACCTATAATTTTGTACAATATATATTATAAATGTGTAAATCGAATTATATAAAAGTAAAAAAATAAATCTGATGTAAAATTCATCATCAGTTGGTGATCTTAACGTGTTGTATGTATTAATTTAAGCCAAAAATCGAATTAAGGACAACAAATTTAATAGTGACTTACAAACTCATAGCAGTGCAGCTTCAAGCAAATAACAAAATGCACATGCACATACTATGAAGAAATAAATATTTACAAAACCAACTATGGCAATAAACAAATGAGCACAATACATACGGTATTTATATTATTATTATATAGAAAAATAAATAATATTTTTTAAGTTTATGAATAATTATCAATAAATCACAAAACTATACTTAGTGATATGAAATAGTAGAATACTTTCTCTATGTTAGAAAACGGAGTTAAAAAGAGAGCAAAATTATATTATTAGTAAGTATATCACAAGAAAATATGAGCATAATGAAACACCACCAAACAAACACCACAAACCAAAACAAAACATTCAACATCCAAAACCGCAAAAAATAACAAAACAAAAAATATTGCAAACATATTTTGCTTTTTGTACCGACCCTTATTGTGAACCAATATAGTTACGTCCGTGGTTACTATACTACCCATATCAAAAAACCTGAGGAACACAATAACATTTTTAATCAATCTTCTGTGCTTATTGTATATTTATGATAGTAAATTACATTATTATGATTACTATGAAATGTTGATCGTTGTTTTAATATAATTTCACTGAAAAAAAAGTAAACAGAGCTAAAATTAGGCCGAAAAGTTAGGAACCGCCATTTTATTCGAGTTGTAGTTTGAAACCGAAATATAACTTAATTTTACTCACAAAAGTGTAATATGTATACGTAATTATAAAATACAAATCATCTAGTTTATTTTTATGTATAATAATCTAAGAAACAATTAGTAAAACTTAAGTACTTACGACATTACTTGGCTGGTACTCCAAAACACATGTTGCGAAATGTGCACTAAAGAAAAATATTTTTTATTCATTTGTCAAGGCTTGTTACACTGCCATCTCGTATTTAAATGGTAAAATAGCTAGTTCACTATTGATTGCAAACACCAAAAGTCAAAAAATACCGCTAATTGTCCTTAGATGGCAGTTTTAAAAAATTTGGCGCTTTGGGTACTCTGGTAACCGGGACGTGCAACGCTACTTTGTGTTTGGGTACCGTTGTACCCATGGACGTTCGAGTAGTTATATATCCTTTTATGATCAAACATGGTGTTTGTCACACAAAGGCTCCACTCCAAACAAATCTCTAGCAGTACTTTTCCATTTTCGTTCACACTCTCATCACCAAATGCACCTAAAAATGAAATATATTTTATATTTGACGATAACTGAAATTGAACGTTAAGATCGCGTGAAAAATTCATATCAAAAGTACTTACTGTATTTTGCAATATATTTACTATCAATAAATATCACGCACAAACATTTGGTGTGAAAAAACTAATATCAATCGTGATATTTTGCTTTCCATACTCGCAAAAATTGGAATAAACGATGTTCCATGCGACATGATCGCATGGAACATTGAATGTTTTATTTCAATAAAAAAAATATATGTTAATATATAAAAAAAATTGGTTGCCTGTAAAGTCGGTATACGGGCGAAAGTTTTACGTGACAACGACTTTGAGTGGTAAAATAATTTTAATGTGAATATTCATTCGTATAGTAGGAAGAAGGATGAAAGACGCGTGCCTTTCACTTTTTATGTCTGTCTCTCTCGCTCTTAGGCGGGACGCGTGCCTCTCACTCGCTATCATTGTGAGCGCATAACGTGAGCGGAGCGTAACGCAGTTTCTTGAAGTGTCACCCGGCAAACCAATTTATAAGACGTTGTCACGTCAAAAAAATATTAATGCTAATATTGCTAATGGATTTGTAATTTATAATGTTTGTTAACTCTTTCCTACATTAAGATTAAACGAAATATTATTTTTATAAGTGTTAGTTTAGGTACTATAGAGTATGTTTTTAACAAAGCCGGTCTTGTCGATTCCAAATATCCACAGAAAGGATTATTGACTTGAATATTTTTTGGGTGTATCCATCAACGTCTGTGTATAAAAATAAGATAGCTCAGTCGCGGTCTTGCCAAAACCTCAGCTAAAGCGAGGAGTAGGGTGCTAGTTACAACGACAGCGGGCATATAATGGTAAATACATAATCAAATTATATCATACAATCAGTTTCTCAAATACCTCTTTTATTAAGCGCTTCAACGAATCGGCGCATAGAGAGGAGAGAGGGATGGAGACAAGGGACAGGGACCAACACCGCTACTGGCAATTTGAGTTTTAATTTTATTTAGAGCCACAGGTATAAGTGTTTGTGCATAGTTGCCGGTCCTTACATTTTGCATACTCAACTACCTGCAGCGCCTGCACTAACATTATAATTTTGAAACTGTACTCGATGACAGCGGACGCGGAACGAAGAGCAGTGAAGCAAATAAATTCAATTGACGTAACAGCCCCACTGCCGCCTCCGTTCCGCTAACCGCCCCGCTCCCCGCCCTGCTTACTGCCCCGCTATCGCTCTCGCTTCGCTAATCACCCATGACCCGGATCAAAATGCTTAGCAGAGGACAAGACCAAACATTTTCAAGATCTTCATTCACATACTTAACCAATTACAAACATCACAACACCTTTCAGACAAAAACCAATAAATTCCCTTTACACAAAAACCAATAAAGACAAACCTTTTTTAATAATTAGAATAAATTTCCGTTTCTTTATTCTTTAATTCACGTCTGTCAAACCCGATATACTTTGTTCAATTTTTAGATCGGAAACTCAAAGAAAACTTTCAGCTCAAATACTCGCGTAAGCATAAAGCATATTTAGCTGAATTCTTCGCCGTAGGAAGGTAATACTTTTAATCGAAAAGGACAATGGCAAATCTCCATACATCCAAATGTCTGTAATTAAATTGAAGCGCACAGTAATAAAAAATATTTCAAAAAAATCGGCGTAAGTAACAGAGTCTATAAATGATTCTATTTTCACTCGGGAAAACCGGAAAAACAAGATATCGGTGTTTTAGTTTTTAGTTAAGAATGAACAATCTAGGTACGTTTGAATTATCGAATGAAATTATGTCAGATTGACATCAAAACGCAGAAGTATTCTGTAGCATCTAAAAGTCACAGCCAAAGACAAAAGCAGAGCTGCATATTTTAAATCGATTTTATGTGAAATCGATACAACATTAAAACGATGATTTGACGTTTTTAAATGATTTAAAAGTTGTTTTGCTTCAAAAATTATTAGCTTATTGATATAATGTTAATTAAATAACTGCATTATAATAATTATATTTTAATAATCGATACGGATCAATAGCAGTCACGTTCTAGTCACACTATTCCTGTCACACCATTGTCTATGGCAACAATCAAATAATAAAGTAGGTACCTAGTTCGTAATCAATTGGAATGCTTTTTATCATCATAAAATACTCCAGCTTTAACGAGACAAAGTGAAAATATTAAAAATCGTAGAAAAAATCAATTTGTTTTGTTCATATGAAGTTTAAGGTCGCCACAACAAACCCAGACCGAATTCTGCCATTGTTCTTTTAATCCCATTTCCAATGGAAGCCTTTAGAATCTCTTTAGAACCATTTTCGTGGTAAACGACATGACAGTTTTCTTTGAAATAGTGCATTGAACAATTTAGCGCAAAAGCAGAAAACTGTCTGGCGTCACCATTTCATTATCACTGTTTCTCATAATAGAGCATAAAATGTATTGTATTCCGCTCAAATGATTGCGGTATCAGTTTAAATGCCCATTACTATTTCATTTTACAGGATTTTACTTGCAATTATTTCACTCACCGTAATGTAGCGCATAAAGCATTCCTTGGCTTGATGTTCGTAACAGATCGACAAAGTTAAGCATCGTTTGCACAGTGGGCATTTTGAGGCATTGTCACAACAACGCTAAACTATCAGTTGTGGTTCTTACCTCTGGACAAGTATATCTCATCCTCATTAGGTCAGTTGTCGTAGGCTCTGGATTAGCCTTCTACTTTTGGCCAAATGCACATTTACCATTCCAAAGGTTTCTTTCTCTAAATCAGAAATAGGAGCCTAGAAGAAACCGCATTATTTCATACTTTTTTTGTCACAAAGCCTGCAAACGGTCGATTGGTTCTTCATGATATTACGATTACTAAGTGTAGTAATACATTATTTATTTACAAATATCTAAGATATAACACATAACCTGAGAATAGGTATATTTTAAGACACAACTTAAAATGTAGATATACCTAATAAACCCTTACTTAGATCGCCTTTGTATATATCTTCATGTCACTATTCTATAAAATATGGTGATCGTAATCGTCAAAATATGTTCTTATAGAGAATAGATTATTTGTATCTAAATGCACAATCAGTGTAGAAGTGTAAGTACATAATTGTTAGAAACTCGAAGCACAAACGTGTAAAGATAAAAGCTTTAATGAATTTCTAAACTTCGAAATATACAGTGTCTTGTTGTTCGTATTACTTATAATGTGTTAGCTTTTACCCGTGACGTCGGCCGTTAAAGCTGATATTTCCAGCACGAAATTCGCCAAACCAATTTTATAAATGCAGATAATAATTATCTTATTCCACGGAATTTGTGGCTTGCTATTCGATATTTTTAATGGAGTTGGTTTCAATAATGTTGCTTTGAATAGGTTTAAATTTTCCACTTGCGAATTAATGTTCTGTTAAAAGAGTGCTTCAAATAAAATAGTTTAAAGAAATTTATTTAAGTTCTTGAAGTGCTATAATTAACTTAAAATTTCTCCAGAATCGTTATTGGAATAAACACGAATATGGAATGCACAATCGAATAAAGATAAAAAATACACAATACTGCAATCGTTACATATCTTTGTCAGTTATTTACGGGACAGACGTCAGTATGTTGACTGTGGTGAATGCCATTCGGAACCATATTATACCAGATCGGGCGTGAGTCAGGGCACTAATTTGGGGCCTTTACTGTTTATTTTAACTATAAATGACTTACCTGATGTCATTGTAGTACTTAGATCAACACCTTTGTTATTTGCCGATGACCTTAAATTCATCATCATCATCAGCCTTAAAAAGTCCACTGCTGAACTAGGCCTCTCCTTTGAAAGGAGGAATTGGCCTACTATACCACGCTGGCCAAACGGGTTGGTATAGGGTTTGTATCAAGTTTTCCTTCTCTTACAGTGATGTTCTCTGCATAATATGCTCCCTCTGTCGGCTCTTACGACACCCATGGGATGATATGGAGTGGTGACATTCCGTATTCTTAATCCGTCACCACACGGACACTTAAATTAGTACGGGAAATTAAACAAAACGAAGATTATGATAATCTACAGCAAGATATAGATAATATAGTAGAGTGGAGCCTAGCAAATAAGTAATACTTTAACGTCACTAAATGCTCTGTGATAACTTTCAGTCGCTCACACACCCTAAGCCACTATCAATATCAGATGGAAGCCGCTACAACGCGTCACAGAGGTTAGGGACTTAGGCGTGTACTTCTCTGTAGATCTTAAAGCATATCGCAATTTGGGGTTAGTACTATGCCAAGCTAACCAGTTTACAAACCCTGGGACACTAAAAGCGTTGTACGTGGCACTGGTTAAGAGCCATTTAGAACATAATTCTGCAATACGGTCACCGCACGAAGCAAAATATTCTTTAATGTTAGAACGCATCCAAAATAAATTTATTAGATTTTTATATTCTAAGCAGTAGATATGGGGTGTATCCAGGATATCCACTTTTGTACCCGACACTGTTTGTGTTAGGCATGTTAGGATACCACAAACTGGAGGTAAGAAGGGAGGTAGCTCTTACTACCTATCTATTTAAATAATACGTGGCAAAGTGCACAACCCAGGTGTATTGCGTACAATCGGGCTGTGTGTACCGGATGGGTACGCCGAGCGGCGGCGACGACCGCCGCTGTTGTCGGTGGCGCGAGCGCGCACCACTCACGAGGGCAATGCGGACGCTCAGTGCACTGTCTGACGAAGTAGATTTGTTTTCGTGCTCACTGAGTGAACGGGCCGCCTCACAGAAATAAATAGTAATAGTACGGTGACATGGGCGTGGTGCGCGTGTCAAACTATTGCACTATAGCGCATGTGTTTACACATGTTATACAACATTATTCTGCCTGACAATCAGCAATGGTCAGTTTTTATATAAACAATAACATAATTTCATTTTCCACAGCTACATCACACACACACATCGATAATAATTCCTTAGTGTCCCCTCATTATCTATACGTCACTGTGGGCGGGGCTTGCTGAAATGTGGCACGCGCGAAATGTACGCCATGACGTGACATTCACCATTCTATTACTATTTATTTCTGTGGGCCGCCTTTTGTCACCTTTCTAATATAAGTTTTTAGTTATAGGTATACTATAGTCTATACTATAGTCGTATACTATAGTAGTATAGGTAGTAGTTTTTTGTGTTGCTACACTATTGCAATTGGTTATCGTAGTTTCTTTTTTTTCGTTTTTTGACATCTCTCGCACTAGGAATAAATCCTCTGTCGCGGGGGACTTTACAAACATGCAGCCAACGGGTACAATGAACACCCAGACTCGAAACAACAGTTTATGGATCACACAAAGTGTTGTCTCGTGTGGGGATCGAACTAAGAACACTCGGCGCAGTGTCAAGCGGCGAGAAGGCCGCAGGCATAGTTGTATGTAAGGATGTGATAAATAAATAAAAAATAAATAAATAATCTGCTTTAAACTATATTGGTCGATTCACACTTAATTTACGGCTATAAACATCTTCCTTTGTCTTAAAGTTTTCGCCAGATTACATCATCCGCAGTCTCGCTAAGTCATCTTCTTCTATTATCTTCTTAAAATAAGTCACAATCTCAGTCTAAAGACGTCCAACGCTTGACATATGCCTCTCCCAAGGCTCTACACACCCATCTTGAGCTGATCACATCGAACGGTCCATGTCATCGTCCATTTCATTCATCTGGACTCGTGATCCTGTTCATGGCTACCACTCCAGAACCCTTCTGGCCCAACGGCTATTGGTTCATCGAGTTACGCTACCCTTAGACTTTGGACTTCGCTGATCATAAGACTAAATACTTATTACTGAGTAAAGCCAATGGTCGCAAAATGTTATAATCGGTTAGTTTTATAGATTATGATGCACGGTTTGCTGTAAAACTGCCCAAATCGATATGGGTATATATTGTATCTATGAGTGCGAAACGATTCACCAACATTCGATTAGCCCATGAACCATTTATCAGCATAATCTTTAAACCGTGAATTTTTCATCCAAAGAACTTTTCAACCACGAACGTTTCACCAACAGGACTTTACGTCAGTGAATGTTTAACCAACAGAATGTTTCGACCAACAACTTTTCACCCACAGAACATTTGGCCCATGAACTGTTCTCCAACAAAATGGTACATGGTTTAAAGATTATGTTGATCAATGGTTCATGAGCTAATTGAATATTGCTAAATCGTTTCACACTCTGTAAATATTTAAAAATTATCCTTTATTATTATAAATTATAAGTATTACAAATAAAAAGTCAAGTCAAACGTGAAGATTGTTTAACCAACCCGATATTGATCTAGGCTAGAATACTCGTTAAAGGTTATTAAAATAATTACAGCAGCAAGATAGCTATTTGCTTGTTTGCTAGCTACGAGTAACCTATTTAAAATGGATTCGGTCATTACAGTTACGTTTCATTGCTGATTTAATGATGTCTGATTTTAGTTCGATACCAACTTTTACCCCAGGCACCACTCGTGTTGGAATCCGTAATTTTATTATGATCATATATATCCGGTAGCCAATCTATTTTCTGATATGTAAGCTACAATTCTGCAAAGTTTTATTGAAATACGTTCAGTTTTTACACGAAAAAATCTAACTTCCATACAACCTTGCTCACAAAATATTGCATTTATATTAGTGTTAGGATAGTGTTTTTTGTACACGATTATATGTACAATCTTACCTTAATATCAATTCTAAATAATTAAATGATATATAACGGGATATCATTATGAACATTATTCATCAAAAAGAAATATCTCAGTATGACTTTTAGTTCCAAAAAATTCGTGGGCAAACATACATAGTACACTTAAGAAGTTTAGCACACGCTTAAAATCCTATACAGATATGATAATATGACAAACATACAGGTCAAAGTTATATCCTCCTTTTTTGAAGACGGTTAATTACAGCATCTGAATACAATATACTCTACGGGTACAGACAGACCAATGTATGACAATGTAATTATCACTATTCCAATTCCATTAAACAAAATGAGATTTTAAATATAGGTGACGTATTGAAAAGGCTAATTATTACTTAAACCGATCTGTATATAAATACACAACGATGGAACTATGCTCAAAAGAAAGCTTACAGTTGGTATAAAGAAGTAAACTGTATAAAGAGACAGTTTCAATAATGTACAAATTCTTAATTTGTTTTCTCATTCATTGGTATATTGCGGATAGCGAAGGTGGAAACAGATTTCTCAGTGTCAATGTTGCCGAAAATAAAGCATTTTATGACATAACAAAATGCATTAAAGCTATAAGTGATTTAGCATTGAGTTACAACCCAACCGTTACTATAACTACGGTGTCCAATAATGAAAAAGAAAATACATTCATGGAATATTTGGCGAAATATCTTCAAGAAAATAATATACCTACAGCGATAGTTTACAATAAAGAATACTACAGTGTACTCGATAGTAATTTGGTCTTTAAAGAGGTAAATTCTGACAAGAAATATAATTTAAACGGTTTAATTATTATGTACTTTGAAACTTGTGACGACATTTCTTCAAGTACTTTAAAAGAGATCGATTATGCAGTTAAACATCTAATTATTATATCTGGTGATGACGCTTGTATCCGTAAACTTGAAGAAATAAGTTATATTGTTGGTGAACACGATGTTACGTTCATGTTCCATGATCTTGTCGGAGAACTACATCAAATGTTCACTTTCATCACGAAAATTGATGAAAATACATGTAAAGCATTTGTTGAGCGTCCGATACACATAAATACGTGTGTCAATGGCACACTGGCAAGTAATGAAATATTTCCGTCGAAAAAGCCTACAAATTTAAATAAATGTCCATTTAGAGTAGGTATGGCGACTTTGTATCCATTTTCTCAAATTGAAGACAAAGAGTCATTGCAAACGTATGATCGCATAAATGAAACTAAGGGATCTGACATGCCAATTATGCAGATCGTTGCACAAAAGATAAACGCATCATTAGATTTGTATTATGTCTATAGAAGCGAAGAAAATCCATACGTAGAAAACGGCTTTTTAAGATTCTTGATGAATGGTAGCCTCGACGTATGCGCAGGCGGACTTTATCGGATCTATGGAGACGTAGTGGCTTATTCCGGGATATATGCGAGACAAGCTGTAGTGTGGATTTACTACGCAGAGCGAGTGTATAGGTCTTGGGAAAATTTGATTGGGAAAGTAAATGGTCTCTACTACTACTACTTTTTTATTATCTTTTATATCATCTACTCAATCATTTGGTATTTCGTAAGTTACCGCCGGCGAAATTAAAAATAATTATTGACGAATTAGACGAAATGCTTGCATTGGGAGTGGTAGAAAAATGCGAAAGTCCGTGGTCGTCACCGATTTTACTAACGCCTAAGAAAGACGGTAGACTAAGGTTTTGTTTAGATAGTCGGAAACTTAATTCTATTACTAAAAAAGACGCGTACAAACTACCTTACGTATCCGAAATTTTAGACAACCTTAGGAACGCTAGATATCTAAGTAGTATAGACTTATCTAAGTCCTTTTGGCAGACGCCTCTTCGCGAATGTGATCGTGATAAGACTGCGTTCTATGTGCCTACTAGAGGAACATTTAGATTTGTGACTATGCCGTTTGGTTTAACGAATGCGCCTGCGACACAACAGCGTTTGGTGGATCACTTGTTTACGAACAGTCCTGAGTTCGAAAACTCTGTATTCGTTTTTTTAGATGATATCGTGCTTATATCGCCATCCTTTAATGCTCATGTGTCACTATTAAAAAAAGTATACGAAAAATTAAAATCGGCCAACCTTACCATCAACTTGGAAAAATCTAAATTCTTCCGTGATGAATTGAAGTACTTGGGCTACGTAGTAAACTCTAAAGGATTACAAGTAGACCCATGTAAGGTGGAAGCCATTCTTCAATATGCTACGCCTAAGAATAAAAAAGAAGTCAAAAGGTTCTTAGGCATTGCATCATCGTATCGGCGATTTATACCTAATTTTAGTACTATTGCCGGTCCTCTGAACAAACTTACCTCTACCGGTAAGAAAGCCGCACCATTTCAGTGGTCGGTGGAAGCTGATGACTCGTTTTGTAAACTAAAACAATTGTTAAGCTCCGCACCAATATTATCGTGTCCCGATTACGAGAAACCTTTTCAAGTTCACACAGATGCGAGTGCGAGCGGCATCGGTGGGTTACTTACACAAGAAATAGATGGCGTGGAACTACCTATCGCTTACATGAGTAGGTCACTAGATGCACAGGAACAAAACTACAGTATAACAGAACGGGAGACATTAGCAGTTCTTACAGCCCTCGAATATTGGCGCTGTTATTTAGATAACGGGTTAAAGTTTGTTGTGTATACTGACCATTCCGCACTGAAATGGTTCCTAAACTTGAGCAACCCGACTGGTAGATTAGCTCGGTGGTCGGTTCGTCTGTCAGCCTTCAACTTCGAAATTAAGCATCGGCGCGGTGCGGATAATATTATAGCCGATGTGTTATCACGATCCCTACCTGTAAATATAATTAACGCGAATAATAATAACGTGAATGACCCTAATGTTGACACTGATCAATGGTATTCAGCCACCTACAATGGTTGTTTATCTTCGCCTAATGACTATCCAGACTATTCTATTAAAAATAATAAATTATATCGTTTGATTAAATCTAGGTGTATGCTACGTAAGGAGTTCGAATGGAAAGAAGTACTACCTTCTTCTGATCGAAATAATGCCATATTAGAGAACCATGCCGAACCCACTTCGGGGCATTTCGGTATATTTAAAACTTACAAGCGCTTAGCACTGCGTTACTATTGGCCCAAAATGCGCGATGACGTAGTTAAGTTCATAAATTCTTGCGACACTTGTATCGCGCACAAACTTCAGAACCACGCACCATTGGGAACCATGGGACGACCCAAAGTGTGTTCACGACCATTCCAAACCATTAGTGTAGATTTGGTGGGGCCACTACCCGTCACAAGAAAACAAAACGCCTACATCTTTGTTGTAACTTGTTGTTTTAGTAAATACTGTCTACTTTTTCCTATCAGGCGCGCAACTGCTGAAATAATAACTAATATTTTAGAAGAAAAAATATTTTTAGTTCATGGTATACCATCTACAATTATATTGGACAATGGTAAACAGTTTGTCAATGCTACTTTAAAAGCTATGTTGCGCAAGTACAAAATCCCTAATCTTCATTATACTCCTAAATATTCCCCACATGTCAATACGGTCGAACGCTATAATAAAACCATTGGTTCTACCTTAGCGGCGTTTGTAGGAAATGACCAGAGATTATGGGACACTCTCGTACCTAAGGTGCAGTTTGCATTAAATACTGCAGTTAATGAAGTCACGGGCTATACACCTAGTTTTTTAGTCTATGGACGTGAACTAGTTCCATGCGGCTCACACTATGTCGACACAGACGCTGATGATATAGTATACATACCTAGGGACGATAACGCAGAAAACATAGGTCACTTATCAGGCATATTTGACAAAGTTCAGGCACTCCTCATTCAAGCTCATGCTAGGAATTCCCAAACGTATAATTTACGCCGTAAACCAGCTGAGTTTAATGTGGGAGACACTGTGTGGAAAAGGACTTTTTATCAGAGCGACAAGGATAAGTCCTTTTGTAAGAAACTAGCCCCTAAATTCGTGAAGTGCACAGTGATTAATAAAATGTCGCCTCTCGTTTACGAGTTGTCGGACGCGTCTGGAAATTCTATTGGGTTTTGGCACATTAAGGACCTAAAACTTATACACTATGGTGCCTAACTATTTGTTACAAACCGTAGAAGACTTTCCCTTCCTTCTCTCTATATGCCGTCTTAGCTTGGACAGTAGCGGACTCATAGACCTAACGCAGCTAGTCGGATTTTCTTTGTTAGCCACGTAAAATCCTCTCCTAAGGCGGGCGGTATTGTAACGTATGTCCGGTACTTACCGCGTTGCGTCACAGTACCGCCCATACGCTCGGCCAATCAGAGAAAGCCATCGTCCGCACTCGCAAAGCCTGACCAAATATGGTCATAAACGGACTCTCAGCCTGATGGAGGGCCCGGTATATAAAGGGGCCGACAGAGAGGCCGGCACCGCTACTCTACACTAACCTACTACCGCTACTAAATTCTATACCGCTATATCTATAATTATACTACTTCATACGTGTATCCTGGTCCCAGCTGTGGGTAAGTTACTACATTTACTGCGTTAGCGTACTGCCCATCTCTCTACCTGCTAGCTGAGGCCGGCTGACGCCGCCTGCCTGACTCTATTGGTTGTGGCTCTCCTAATAATGCTTTCCTTCAGGTTCCAGGTTCACCTTAAGACTTCGGCTACGCTCCTAGACCGCTACACTTCCTGCATCGCCTTCGGCGTCACTTCTGCCGAAGAGTCTGGCCTGCCCTGCTCCATCGCACTCAGACCGCCAACGCCTGCCAGCTGAACCAACGGCCTGCGAGGATCTACCGCTACGCGCAGCCTTCGAGCAGCCTGCCTACACACTACCGGAGGGAACAGCGTGGGAGACTGCAGCCCTTAGTGTTCAGGCCAGTGTCGTGTTGTTGATCGGTCATACTCGTGGCAAGGGAAGTGAGACAATACTCGGCAAATAAACGCATCTAGATCCTCTACTGCGTTTTACTACCAGAACCCGTTACAACGTATCCTTGATAAGGATACCGTGTCATTGCGCAACACATTGCTATATGGATGGGGTGCACTTGTAGGTGCGACGTCTTTACAAGACGCTAGATCTATGAAGCAGAAAATTTTAAATCTCGGATATATGATTATGAGTATTCATTTATCAGCATACATAAGTATTCAGCTGTTCTCATTTCTCACAATAAGAGAGCCGCCACAGATGTTTAATACCAATTGAGAGGTCATGGATTCAGGCAGAGTCCCGTACTTGAAAACTTCGTCGGAGACAAAAGATATTATTTGAATTTCGCAAACACGTCAGAAGAATGCGTTTCATTTATAGACTGTGCAGAGAAAACTTTTGAGAATAACGGATTGACAATTGTACTACAGGGAAACATCTATCATTTTCAATCTGCCACAGCTGTAAATGGTGAAGCAAGGGTACTGAGAGCGGCTGAAAATGTTTTAACGGTATACAATGAAATGATTATAAGGAAAGATAGTCCGCTAGTGTTCAAGTTCCGCCGAATTATTCAAAGTTTGTTTGAAGCTGGAATTGCTGAGCGATTATACAACAAAGCAATAGGTATATTGGTGATGGCTAAAGCTAATTATGCAAACAGTAATATGATAACTAGTAGTTCGAGTTGTCAAGCTGGCTGTACTATAACATTCATGCAGTTTGCAGGTGTATTTTACTTGTGGATTTTTGGTTGTATGTTGTCTTGTGCTGTGTTTGTTGTAGAAATATTTAAGAAACGGGAAAGGAAATGATAATATTTGTAAATAAAAAAGCTACTGTTCTAAATATATCATAATAAATATTAAGTCACGACATGTATTAAATAAGCGTTTGTTAAAAGAATAGATAGTTGTCTCTTCTTGGATGTTTACTGTATTCGTTAGTAGATTATTTAAAGCAATAAACTAAAACAGTAAAAACCATGAAGCAGTTCTTTAACTTATTTTCTTGACAACCTGTGTTGTTGATTAACCTTATTCGTAATCTAACTTCAATTACCGAATTCTTCTTTCTGGACAACTATGTTAGAAACTTTATATACCATTGTTCCGAAGTTTAAGTACGGCTTCAACTTGATTTTTATAAAAAAAAATATTATATAGATCCAGATGAAGCACTTTTTTTCAGTAGCATGAAAATGAGTACAGCTTAAAACATCTTCTATTATAAAAGCAAAAGTTCGTGCTGGCAGATGAATGAGTGAACTACTGAACAGAAAGTGGTGAAACTTTCCAGTGATACAGCTTATTCATCAGGTAGGCAAAAGCTGCTAGCAAGAACTAGTATAAGATACTATAATGCTATAATATAGATGCACTGTATATAAAATAAATATACAATAGAACCATATAAAAAACTATGTCTTTTCCTGACTGGACGGTATGTAACGTAACCTTAAACTTTATTGCACTGTAACGGGTTCTGGTAGTAAAACGCAGTAGAGGATCTAGATGCGTTTATTTGCCGAGTATTGTCTCACTTCCCTTGCCACGAGTATGACCGACCAACAACACGACACTGGCCTGAACACTAAGGGCTGCAGTCTCCCACGCTGTTCCCTCCGGTAGTGTGTAGGCAGGCTGCTCGAAGGCTGCGCGTAGCGGTAGATCCTCGCTGACGTTGGCTCAGCTGGCAGACGCCGGCGGTGTGTGTACGATGAGCAGGGCAGGCCAGACTCTTCGGCAGAAGTGACGCCGAAGGCGATGCAGGAAGTGTAGCGGTCTAGGAGCGTAGCCGAAGTCTTAAGGTGAAGCTGGAACCTGAAGGAAAGCAGCATTAGGAGAGCCACAACCAATAGAGTCAGGCAGGCGGCGTCAGCCGGCCTCAGCTAGCAGGTAGAGAGATGGGCAGTACGCTAACGCAGTAAATGTAGTAACTTACCCACAGCTGGGACCAGGATACACGTAAATACGACGTAGGGTCAGTAGGTACGCTTAGTTATAGTAGAAGCGACGTCAGAGTAGCGGTGCCGGCCTCTCTGTCGGCCCCTTTATATACCGGGCCCTCCATCAGGCTGAGAGTCCGTTTATGACCATATTTGGTCAGGCTTTGCGAGTGCGGACGATGGCTTTCTCTGATTGGCCGAGCGTATGGGCGGTACTGTGACGCAACGCGGTAAGTACCGGACATACGTTACAATACCGCCCGCCTTAGGAGAGGATTTTACGTGGCTAACAAAGAAAATCCGACTAGCTGCGTTAGGTCTATGAGTCCGCTACTGTCCAAGCTAAGACGGCATATAGAGAGAAGGAAGGGAAAGTCTTCTACGGTTTGTAACAAATAGTTAGGCACCATAGTGTATAAGTTTTAGGTCCTTAATGTGCCAAAACCCAATAGAATTTCCAGACGCGTCCGACAACTCGTAAACGAGAGGCGACTTTTTATTAATCACTGTGCACTTCACGAATTTAGGGGCTAGTTTCTTACAGAAGGACTTATCCTTGTCGCTCTGATAAAAAGTCCGTTTCCACACAGTGTCTCCCACATTAAACTCAGCTGGTTTACGGCGTAAATTATACGTTTGGGAATTCCTAGCATGAGCTTGAATGAGGAGTGCCTGAACTTTGTCAAATATGCCTGATAAGTGACCTATGTTTTCTGCGTAATCGTCCCTAGGTATGTATACTATATCATCAGCGTCTGTGTCGACATAGTGTGAGCCGCATGGAACTAGTTCACGTCCATAGACTAAAAAACTAGGTGTATAGCCCGTGACTTCATTAACTGCAGTATTTAATGCAAACTGCACCTTAGGTACGAGAGTGTCCCATAATCTCTGGTCATTTCCTACAAACGCCGCTAAGGTAGAACCAATGGTTTTATTATAGCGTTCGACCGTATTGACATGTGGGGAATATTTAGGAGTATAATGAAGATTAGGGATTTTGTACTTGCGCAACATAGCTTTTAAAGTAGCACTGACAAACTGTTTACCATTGTCCAATATAATTGTGGATGGTATACCATGAACTAAAAATATTTTTTTTTCCAAAATATTAGTTATTATTTCAGCAGTTGCGCGCCTGATAGGAAAAAGTAGACAGTATTTACTAAAACAACAAGTTACTACGAAGATGTAGGCGTTTTGTTTTCTTGTGACGGGTAGTGGCCCCACCAAATCTACACTAATGGTTTGGAAGGGTCGTGAACACACTTTGGGTCGTCCCATGGTTCCCAATGGTGCGTGGTTCTGATGTTTGTGCGCGATACAAGTGTCGCAAGAATTTATGAACTTAACTACGTCATCGCGCATTTTGGGCCAATAGTAACGCAGTGCTAAGCGCTTGTAAGTTTTAAATATACCGAAATGCCCCGAAGTGGGTTCGGCATGGTTCTCTAATATGGCATTATTTCGATCAGAAGAAGGTAGTACTTCTTTCCATTCGAACTCCTTACGTAGCATACACCTAGATTTAATCAAACGATATAATTTATTATTTTTAATAGAATAGTCTGGATAGTCATTAGGCGAAGATAAACAACCATTGTAGGTGGCTGAATACCATTGATCAGTGTCAACATTAGGGTCATTCACGTTATTATTATTCGCGTTAATTATATTTACAGGTAGGGATCGTGATAACGCATCGGCTATAATATTATCCGCACCGCGCCGATGCTTTATTTCGAAGTTGAAGGCTGACAGACGAACCGACCACCGAGCTAATCTACCAGTCGGTTGCTCAAGTTTAGGAACCATTTCAGTGCGGAATGGTCAGTATACACAACAAACTTTAACCCGTTATCTAAATAACAGCGCCAATATTCGAGGGCTGTTAGAACTGCTAATGTCTCCCGTTCTGTTATACTGTAGTTTTGTTCCTGTGCATTTAGTGACCTACTCATGTAAGCGATAGGTAGTTCCACGCCATCTATTTCTTGTGTAAGTAACCCACCGATGCCGCTCGCACTCGCATCTGTGTGAACTTGAAAAGGTTTCTCGTAATCGGGACACGATAATATTGGTGCGGAGCTTAACAATTGTTTTAGTTTACAAAACGAGTCATTAGCTTCCACCGACCACTGAAATGGTGCGGCTTTCTTACCGGTAGAGGTAAGTTTGTTCAGAGGACCGGCAATAGTACTAAAATTAGGTATAAATCGCCGATACGATGATGCAATGCCTAAGAACCTTTTGACTTCTTTTTTATTCTTAGGCGTAGCATATTGAAGAATGGCTTCCACCTTACATGGGTCTACTTGTAATCCTTTAGAGTTTACTACGTAGCCCAAGTACTTCAATTCATCACGGAAGAATTTAGATTTTTCCAAGTTGATGGTAAGGTTGGCCGATTTTAATTTTTCGTATACTTTTTTTAATAGTGACACATGAGCATTAAAGGATGGCGATATAAGCACGATATCATCTAAAAAAACGAATACAGAGTTTTCGAACTCAGGACTGTTCGTAAACAAGTGATCCACCAAACGCTGTTGTGTCGCAGGCGCATTCGTTAAACCAAACGGCATAGTCACAAATCTAAATGTTCCTCTAGTAGGCACATAGAACGCAGTCTTATCACGATCACATTCGCGAAGAGGCGTCTGCCAAAAGGACTTAGATAAGTCTATACTACTTAGATATCTAGCGTTCCTAAGGTTGTCTAAAATTTCGGATACGTAAGGTAGTTTGTACGCGTCTTTTTTAGTAATAGAATTAAGTTTCCGACTATCTAAACAAAACCTTACTTTACCGTCTTTCTTAGGCGTTAGTAAAATCGGTGACGACCACGGACTTTCGCATTTTTCTACCACTACAAAACGTATAAAAACTTATAAGAGTGTAAGCGCTATTAGTCTACGTGCATATTATATAATCTTAGCGCACTTTCCTTAACATTTTCCAATCTACGTTCCGAGCTGCAGTTGAGTACTCAAATAAATAATATACGATCAAGTCATTGCTTCGATGTATATATAACTTTTATAAATCGTGGTTATACGATAAATATTCGTTTTGTTGACAACATGCATTGTTTTAAGATAAATATTATGAAAATAAAAGTGATCATATTTTTAGGCTATAAGAGGCCATGAGAGGCCATGTGAATCGCAGTTAATATCGTTTACCCTGACTGTTTGGTGGTACGAAGTTCGCCACCTTCGTACCACCTAACAGTCGGTTCTTTAATTGATTTTCTCCGTAAGAACCATCCTCGTACTTTAAGAGAAAAAAAAAGAATTAGCGAAATCGTTTCAGCTGCTCTCGAGATTTGCGCTTAGTAACACATTCAGCGATTCATTTTTATATTATAGAAGATTTAGTTCCACTGCAAGTGCGCTCCAAAAATGTAAGAATATCTAAGTAGAGTTAGCAAGAAAAATGTTACATGAAACATTATACACCAGTAATTTAGTTAGTAAAACTTGAAATAAAACGCCGAAAATAGTTTTTCGTTTTGGATTTTCTCAAAATATTATTTCAAATATTTAGCTCTAGTTGCCGAAACCGCTGGCATTCCAGCCTACCTTGAACCTCAGGGCCTGGTACGCGACGACGGCAAAAGACCAGACGGTATGTCTTTACTGCCATGGGAGTTGGGTAGGCCTTTGTTATGGGACGCATCGTGCGTCGATACCCTCGCGCCATCACATCTTCCTAGCACAGCGGGCTAGGAAGATGTGCTGCTACAGCGGAGACCCTCAAACGGCGCAAATACGCAAACCTAGTAGGGGATTACGTATTTGAGCCGTTTGGGGTCGAAACGTTGGGGCCATGGGGTCCAAGTGCGAGATCTCTTTTTAGAGACCTCGCAAAGAGACTGGTCGACGCCTCGCGTGACCAGAAGGCTGGGTTGTATTTGGCCCAGAAGTTCAGTATCGCCATACAACGTGGCAATGCTGTCAGCGTTCTGTGCACGCTTCCAGTTGACGGCGATGTGGATGAATTTCATGATGCCCTCTAAATTATTTTCTTTTCTTTCTGTATATTTTTGTGTTGTATGTTCTGTATATATTTCTTTGTATAGTATTTTAAGAACTAGTTACTTTTTCTATAAACTTATTTTAATTTTAAGACAAACTTAAGTTGCTTGGAATATTTAAGTTATTATTAAATAAATAAATGATGAGTAGCCGAATCTTAGAATTGATAAAGTATTGGGAGCAGCCAATTGTCTTATACAGTACTATCTGTGCCCGTACCAAAACGATAAATATAGGTACTTTCTTGCTTTCTCCTATAAACCTCGTACTGTTATTATATTTCTTTTTCTTTCTTCTCAATTTAAGAGCTGTGCTCTTGTCGATGGCGTATACGCCTTATATTTCGGTCTTCGGCCAATTCAATTTTTCCTTCCAGTACGGTATTTTATTCAGAATTGACCAATTAAAGATAGATATTTCTAATAGATTTAAAAGATACTGTTCCGGTATTATTCACTTTTGAAGCACACCCTTAGCTGCTGATACCAGGGGTACGGCCTTAGATGATGTTCTTTTTGAAGCGACTGGTATCTTCTCTTTACCATTAGGATCTTCACCTACTACCAAGTCAGTTACACTTCTGGGACTTCGAGTCATCGATTTGCTGCAGTTGGTTTTCGGAGACACGTAAGTAGTTAGGGGTCTGTTCGTTCCAAAGGCATTTGGCTGTTGCGTTGTTTTCCAACATGAATATTTACCTTAAAACGCTCAATATTGTTATAGTCAGTAGCCTTAAAATATCTACTATACCGGTCTTATATTAAGAGCTAGACTTTATACGAACCTATTCACTTCTATCCAAGTGTTTTCTTACGCAAATCAGCAAGGGTACTTACTTGCCAAAGTCTGGTAATATTTACTCCACCACTGCTCCATATTATTAGTAGCTGAAGTTCTTTTGTTTTTATCTTCAATTATAATGATTATGCCTGGTGTTTTAGCTGACTTAGTAGTATTCTTCAATTCTTCTACGTAATTCAGCAGTAATTTTAAGATATCTATGATTCTGATAGTGTTTTTGGGCATGAATAAAATATCTGATACGTTGACGGCATTTGATATTTCGTTCCTGTCAATTTTTAGAATCGAAGGGACCGTTGAATTGCAAAAGTTTAAGCGGACTGAAAAACAAAATTTTGTACTCCGAAATGTTGAATACATTTTGGGTAAAAACTTCACATTTTATGAAACTACGATGCTCTATACAACTGGCAACCTTTGTCGTCCATGGATTTGTCACATTGGAAACACATTGTTAAGATGTTGAGAAATCAAACATTTACGTCATGTAATAATAAATATATCTATTGGGAAAGTCAAATAAATCAAACTGGTGAGATTTTAAGATCACTTGCAGGGTACGAAGTTCGCCGGGTCAGCTAGTATTGAAATAAAAATCTCTGTGAACAATTTTTGGAGCCCAGTGGAACTAGTGTATGAACATAATTTTTTTGAGAACAATAGAATTTGGAGTCGGGTTGAACAACCCCAAAATATGTCAAATATTTCGACGGTTCCTACGTACATAAGGTCAAGTCAAAAATCGAGGTTTACAGGAGAGCGTAATTTGTGTTCAACACGCCCTAGAAATAGTTCTATGACCAATAATAAATATTTTCTTTCTACAATATTTTAACAGTTTTAAGAAATTTATAATGCTATTTACACAAATTTATTTTTTTACGTTTTTTTTTAAAAATCTGATAGATGACCGTTTCTACGCCGATAATAATGTCAGTCATGTCTATTATACCTTTTTATACGCTGTCCGTGTGGTGACGGATTAAGAATACGGAATGTCACTACCCCATATCATCCCATGGGTGTCGTAAGAGCCGACAGAGGGTGCATATTATGCAGAGAACAGCACTGTTAGAGAAGGAAACTTGATACAAACCCTATACCAACCCCCTATACAAGACCGCATTCGTACCGAGTGGCACGCATTTTAAAACAACGTACAAAAAGATATGTACAGATGTCCGTATCTACGACACTTATTCATTGTATTTATAATACTTGTTCTCTTATACGACTTGTAAAACAAGGTAAATAAAAAAAGTTTAAAAAAAATCGTATGTCAGTATGTGCGCATAGATAATCTAAAGCCAATGATGCAATAAAAAAATATGCCATTTTCGACATGTCTTTATATACGTAGGGACCGTCGATTTATGTTAGTAACCAAATCCGTTAGACAATAAGTTTTTTCTGGTCACGTACCTACATTTAGTATCAAGTGATTCGATTTGGTGAATTAAAGATGTTATTCTTATTAACATCAGTGACCAAAGGTCTCCTTATCCACCTACGTTTCTTGTCACTCATCTTCATACCATTTATCCCTCTCCATAGAAGACCTTTAGCATTATCCCGAAATATATTAGGGACGTGTTCTATGCAAACTGGACGCCTCTCGTTATTAGGCCACTGAGGTACGAATGGATAGTCGAGGTCACGAACGTATTCGCTTGATATTATCAAATAATATGGGGTGGTAGTATAATTGTAGCGGTGTTTGTTCTTGGAGGGTCTGTGGGGGTAACTGTAGTAAAGGTATCCGGTATGTTCGTACCCCGGATAGTACTCGGGGTGGCCGGGGTGATACCCATGGGGGCCTGGGTATATCCCGGGATGGTAACCGGGATGACCGGGGTGATACCCAGGGTGGTCAGGCTGATAACCGGGGTGCCCGGGACGATACCCGGGGTGGCCAGGGCGATATCCTGGGGGGTACCCAGGGTAGCCGGTATGATTCCAGGGGTGGCCGCGGTTGGGGCGATTGGGATATTACTATATAAAGTTGTTTAACGAGTAATTCTCTTACATATACATCTCGTTTTTAAAATGACTGCTATAGGAAGCTTCTATGTCCTTATTATTCAATAATAATATTTATTTAATATTTATAAATTAATATACAAGGAACATCTTTTAGAATCTGCCGTCGGTTGTCAACAAGGTGACCCTCTTGGACCACTAATTTTTAGTTTGGCCATCCATCCAGTTATAAACCAACTAAATTCAAAATTAAACATCTGGTACCTCGATGATGGAACCCTGGGAGGTGACGTAAACACTGTATATCAAGATCTGGCATTCCTGAAATCGAAATTTTTATCCATAGGCTTAGAGTTGAATGCAAGCAAATGCGAAATTTTTATTAATGACAATTTAGATAAATCCTCTATTCTTTCAAAATTCCAATATCTGGCACCCAATATCACCCAAGTTGAAAAAAGTTCTCTTCGCCTCCTGGGGTCCCCAATTTTAGACGACGGTTTTGATTCCTTTATACAGGAAAAAATTCAAAATTTTAATGATGTTTCAGACAGGCTACTCAAAATTAATATACATTCGGCTTTTACTATTATTCGATATTGTCTTTTTGTCCCTAAATTTACACACGCGTTACGGTCTTCACCTTTTTGGAAAAATCCGACTCCACTCATTCAAATTGACAAAATTATACAGAATACCCTAAGTAAAATTTTGAATGTGGCTCTGAACGACCGAGTGTGGCAACAGGCGTCCTTACCTGTGCGCTTAGGCGGCCTCGGCGTTCGCAAAATTTCTGACGTAAGCCTGCCAGCGTTCTTGTCATCGGTCCACAGCACTGCAGAATTGACCAGGAAAATCTTAGCACCTACACTGGTTGATTCTGAGGTGCCGTGTAAGGCCGATGCCATGAACGCTTGGAGAAATTTTTGTCCAGGAACTGAGTTACCCCGAAACTTGTTCTCCCAGAGGCAATGGGATGGGCCGCTTTGCAGCGTGGTACGAGAAAAACTCCTCAATACATCGGCCAACGCTGCGGAGCATGCTCGCCTGTTGGCTGTGGGAGAATGGGAATCGGGCCTCTGGCTTCAGGCACTGCCATCGTCCAATATAGGTACCATGTTGGACGATACAACCTTCCGCTTCGCTACTTGCCTCCGTTTAGGCGCGTCATGTGTCTCTCCGCATCGCTGTCACTGCGGAGAGGCTGTCGATAGCCCTGGTCACCATGGTCTGTCATGCAGCAGGAGCGCGGGTCGTATTTCACGACAAGCCAACCTCAACGACATTCTGCGCCGTGCTCTTGTCACCGCTGGCGTTCCAGCCCAACTTGAACCTCAGGGCTTGGCACGCGACGATGGCAAGAGACCGGACGGGATGACTTTACTGCCGTGGAAGCTGGGTAGGCCTTTGGTATGGGACGCGACATGTGTTGATACCCTTGCGCCATCCCATCTTTCCAGCACAGCAGGTTGTGCGGGCGCTGCTGCTGCTTCAGCAGAGACCCTCAAACGGCGCAAATACGTAAATCTTGTAGGAGATTATGTATTTGAGCCGTTTGGGGTCGAAACCTTGGGGCCATGGGGTCCAAGTGCGAGATCCCTTTTTAGGGATCTCGCAAAGAGACTGATCGACGCCTCGGGTGACCAGAGGGCTGGCACGTATTTAGCACAAAAGATAAGCATTGCTATACAACGAGGCAATGCCGCCAGTCTTCTGGGCACGCTTCCGATTGACTGCGATGCGGATAACTTCCATGACGCCTTCTAAATTTAATTTTAATTTATTTTATTTTTCGTATTGTATATATTAAATAGGCTTATTTTAATTTTAGGACGTAATTAAGCTGCTTTTTATGTAATTGTTGATTTTGTTTGGAAAATAAATGTCTAGAACGCCTTCATTGGATAATAATATGGAACTTTTACACAATGATGTTGCAAAAACTGAAGTTTCGATTTCATCTTCGAAAGGAGTAAAAAATAGGGACATTATAGCACAGGGAAAGCACCGGGTAAACGAGATAACAAGCTCACAGTTAACGTCCTCTACCCTCAAAAACGGTTAAATTATCGTGCTATCCGATAACCAGGGAAAAGGCATAGTACAGAATCTACTATGTTATCAAAATAAACTGATTCTGAATAAATACAAGATCTTATCAATCAGGAAACCCTATGCTAGAACTGAAGATGTTTTATCTAGCTGTAATGTTTTGTCACAAGAATTAAACAATAGAGACAGTGTCATTATTATGAGGGGGGGGGGGGGGGGGGGGTAATGACACCAATCCGTTAAAATTTCAAAGTGAACTATCGGTTGCCCTGAAACTGTTAAAAAATTGTAATGTATACATAGTTAATGTGCTCCACAATGCATTACTGAATGAGAAAAAATTAAATTATAATATAAAACTGCTAACTCAGAACTTCGAAAATTGCTCATATGTGGAAGCCGTAATTGTAATGAGATAGTAGAAAAAATAATTAGTGAAATAAATTTAACTCAATATACCCTTAAATATCTGTCATATAACCGTAAAACTTTAAAAGACCTGACAACCTCCGAGAGGAATGCAAGATCTTACAATAATAATAATAATCTTAAATACATGAGTCCACCTCATTTGATAAAACCTAGCTGTAATTACAATATTAAATCTCAACCACGCAAGGGTTCAATCCCCTATTATTTTCAAGCTGCAGATAAACCTAAAGTATGCACTAAGTCTCAACCACGAAAGGGTACAATTCCTTTCTACTTTCAGGTTATAGACAAACCAGACACACGCCAAATCCCTATGGACAAAGAGTCGGATAATAACAAAATCCAGTTTTTTCGTAAACACTAATAACACTACTTTTTCTATTCTACGTCAAAACATTGCAGGTGCTCTAAATAAAATTCAAGATCTTGATGTGGCTATACATGATCTGCACGAATCAGGTTTAAACATTGAAGTTGTTTGTTTAAGTGAACACTTTATAATTGAGGGTGAGGAAAATTATTTGTTATTAAATAGATACCAACTTGTTGCATTTTACTGTCGAAAACAACGTCGAGGTGGTACTTGCATACTTTGTAAGAATAGGTATCAATGCACAGAATTAGCTGACATCAATGATATGAGTATTGAGAAACATTTCGAAATATGTGGTATAGAAATTAAAAACAGTAACATTATTGTAATATGCATATACAGAACTCCAAACTCAAACATTAACGTATTCTTTGAAAATTTTGAAAAATTGTTAACAAAAATACAACACAAAAAATGTAAAGTTGTCATTGCCGGCGATTTTAATATAATTTTTTTACATAGTGATAGAAACAGTATTACATTTAATGAACTCATCTCGAATTATGGTATGCAATGTCATATAAATGAGCTGACACGAGCAAATAAATGTATTGACAACATTATTAGCAATATTTCAACAGCGTCTGGAAAAACACATAACCTTGCCTATCAGACCACAATACTGCTCAGGTTTTAGTATTCAAGTGTCAAAGTAATAAAGCCACAGGTCATTACTTTTTAAACAAAAATGATCTCAGTAAGGAAAATAGGAATAAATTCCTCGAATGTATAAGCAAGTTGTCTTTTTCAGAAATAAATTAAGACTCTGAAGTCAATATTGCATTTGATAGATTTCATGATATGTTGGTATTATTTTATAAACTATGCTTCCCCATCATAAAAGTAAAACAAATTCATAAAAGTACTAAAGTAAAATGGTTAACTAAAGGACTAAAAATTTGCAGCAAATATAAAAGAAAATTGAGATTAGAATACTACAGAAATAGAACGATAGAGTGTAAAAATAAATTTAAAACATATTCAAATATATTAAGGAAGTGTAGTAATCACCTTCTCAGCATTGTTGGCAAATTGTTTACAAAGGTACTTATTGAAAGAGTTATGGAAGTAACCGACAAGAAAATATGGGATGTACAAGCGGGATTCCGAAAGGGTATGGGATGCACGGATCAGGTTAGGAAAATTTTTGGCCAAAGGTCAAAAGGTCTATTGTGCATTCGTGGATTTGGAAAAGGCTTACGATAAAGTGGTGAGGAATGAAATGTGGTCGGTGCTGTCAATGAATGGGGTGGACAGCAGCCTTATTCAAGCTCTGAAATCCCTTTATGAGAATTCTAGAGCTTGTGTGAGGATAAACGGGGCATACACTGACTGGTTTACCATCGATAAAGGTGTTAGACAGGGATGTGTAGCGTCGCCGTGGCTGTTTAACCTCTTCATGGACAGTTGTTTGCAAGATTTAAAACATAGTGACTGCGGATTAAGGATGAATGGGTTACTCGTCAAATGCCTCCTTTATGCTGATGATCAGGTTATACTTGCATCTTCAACGGAGGAGTTGCAGGAGATGGTAACAATCATGCATCGTGCGTTAGAAAGGAAAGGAATGAAAGTGAATGTAAGTAAAACGAAAGTTATGGTTTTTGAAAAGGAGGAATGCGTTACGGCTTGTAATGTTTTGATCGATGGACAGCGAGTGGAACAAGTGAATGAGTTTGTTTACTTAGGTACGTTGTTTACAAGAGATGGTAAGAATGAAGCAGATATTAATAACGTTTATTTCTCGCCATACATGTTACATACAATAGTTTTTAATTGAATACAGTAAATATAGAATTCTTGTGACAATTATAAAGGGCTAGTAAGAATTATGGCGGGTTGATACCTGAACTAGGAGAATCCTGTGTCTCAGGTTACCAACCCTCCACCCCTGGACATTGTAATTACCTAGTAATGTGTGTTTGTGTGTGTGTGTGTGTGTGTGTGTGTTTGTGTGTGTGTGTGTGTGCGTGTGCGCGCGCGCGTGTATGTGTGTGTGCGAGTGCGCGCGCGTGTGTGTGTGTGCGTGTGTGTGGTGTGTGAGTGAGTGTGTGAGTGTGTGAGTGTGTGTGTGTGCGTGTGTGCGCATGTTAATGCATGTAGATAGTGTACCTGTGGATATGTGAGTGCATGTGTTTGGATTCAAAATTGAATTTCAATCATTTTTGTAGTTTAAACTCGTAGGATTTTTTCGGTAGCAGAGTAATCAAGAGCCATTAAGTATTTTTTTACAATTGTCTTAAGCTGAATTTTAGGCATTTTGTATATTTGGTTCATATCATTAAAGAACCGATATAGAAATGGTCCCATGTAAAACATTTGGCGTCGAGCGAACATTGTGTTAAAGGAGGGAACAGGTGTACGAATTTTTCTTTTGCACTGAGATATATTAGAAGGATCGATAGATTTGTGATGACGTAAGACAGAGTTTAGTATGAATAATTGACGAACCGTAAGCAGATGCGACTCTTCGTAAAGTTTTTGGGTGGGATATTTTCTAACCTTATGAAACATAACTTTTATGACCGCTCTTTGCGCTCTTTCCAACTCAAGTAAATGAGTGGGAGCAGCTCCACCCCATACTGGTATACAGTATGATAGGAGCGATTGGCAAAGGGCATAGTATACGTTAGTTAAGACGTTACAATCTGCAGATTCGCGAAGATTCTTAAATATTGCTAGTAATTTTCAGTGGTAGTTATTTTTTTAATATTGAAAGGAGAGTTAATGCAGGTAATTGTGTGAATGGAGCTCTGAAGGCGTTTATGAACAGTCAAAACGTGTCCAAAAATGCACGTTTGGCTGTACATAGAGGTGTGTTAGTGCCTACCCTTATGTATGGTAGTGAAAGTTGGGTATGGCAGAAGAGATCTGAAAGTAAAATAAATGCTGTAGAAATGGGAGCACTGAGAAGTATGTGTGGTGTGTCTTTGACCGACAGAGTAAAGAATTGTGTGATACGAGAGTGGTGTGGGGTAAAAGAAGATGTAGTGACAAGCATTGAGAAAGGCATGTTAAGATGGTTTGGGCACATGGAGAGGATGGATGACGATAGACTGACAAAGAAGATATATCAGGCTAGTGTGAATGGCACAGGACAAAGGGGAAGACCTAGGAGAACGTTCTCTGACCAGATTGGAGACATCCTGAAAAAAGGACAAGTCAGAAGTACCCTTAACAGAAGAGCATGCATGAGAAACTTGATGGGAGTCAGTGAAGCAAGTGAGGTATGTCAGGATCGTTGCAAATGGCGTTCCGTAGTCTCTGCCTACCCCTCCGGGAAACAGGCGTGAGTCTATGTATGTATGTATGTATTAATCACCAACAATCGACCAGTCACCAAAAATATATTGCCTACTCTAGTAATAAGTGTAGGGCCACTTGGAATGTTGTTAAACGCAATATCGGTAATCAATCATACCAGATATATATAGATAAGATAGTTAACGACAATGATTTAGTAAATTCAGGACGTCAAATAGCTAATATATTTAATAATTATTTTATTGAAATTGTAGAAGAGAATATGATTAAAAATTATAATAGCACCTATTTCCAAGATAGTAATTTCAATAATATCAATACAAATAGCATATTTTAGAGCCCACGAATGCAGTAGAAATCTGCAATATAATAATGTCACTGAAAAACACAAAATCATCAGATCCCGACAATTTCAGTACAGACCTGATTAAACTCATATCTCCATATATATCAAAGCCATTAGCATATATAATAAATTTGTCTCTTGAACAAGGATGTTATCCAGAAAAGTTAAAGCTGTCAATAATAAAACCCTTACACAAAAAAGGTTCGAAAACTGACAAAAATAACTATAGACCAATAGCTTTAACATCTATTTTTCTAAAATGTTTGAAAAGGTGTTGTATAAAAGGTTAATCAATTTTTATAATAAATATGAGGTTTTAACCAAAGAACAATTTGGATTTCGGAGAGGTAAATCTACTCAGCATGCGATATTTTCTTTGATAAGCTCAGTTATAAATAATATAAATAAAAAAATACCCTCTAGTGTTCTTTTGTTAGATTTGAGCAAAGCATTCGATTTTGTGAATCACGATAATTATACTCATTAAAAAACTGGATAATACTGGTATAAGAGGTATAGCCTTACAATGGTTAATTTCATATTCAAGCAACCGAAGTCAAATAACAAGAATAACTCAATTCAACAGTAGCACGAACTTTTTACAATGTTTTGATTCAGAACCTAGATTCAATTATTACGGTGTACCGCAAGGGAGTATCTTGGGGCCATTGCTATTCCTCATCTACATAAATGATCTGCCCAAAGCAATACAACATCACCAATGTGTGTTGTTTGCTGACGATACCTCAGTAATAATAGGTAGCAATAACTTAAAATCATATGAACATGAAATAAATGAGACACTTCAGAATATAATTAAATAGCTTGATACAAACTCTTTAAAACTAAATATAAAAAAAACTAAACTTATTCATTTTAGGACAGTAAAAACACAACAACTTCAATTTTCAATAAATCACGATGGCAAGAATATTGAGCAAATACACAGCACAAAATTTCTGGGTGTTACAGTCGACGAACATTTGACATGGAAGTGTCACATAGAAAATCTTTGCAAGAAAATCAATAGGTTTATTTTTGCATTGAAAAAGGTTAGGGATGTTGCTTCAAGAGAGACTGCCTTGATGGTTTACCATGCATATGTTTGCTCCATAATACGTTACGGCATCGTGGTTTGGGGCAAATCATCTGAAATCATGCGTGTGTTTATAGCACAGAAGAAGTGTCTTCGTGCAATATTTGGCCTAAAATGGACGGATTCTTGCACGCCCATTTTTGCATCTCAAGACTTATTAACCGTCCCTAGTATATTTATTTATGAGGTGGGAAAATTTGTGAAGTGCAATAAAGAGCTATTTGAAATCAAGGACAATACTAACAGACGCAAAATCAATCACTCGTATTTTAAATTGCCAGTACCTCGCCTAGAGATTTTCAGGGTTAGTTGTGTTTATATGGCGTCACTTATATACAACATGTAACAAGTTTAAATGCACATCCTGAAAGTGCTTTGTTCAGAATCGGCAACTGAATCCATTTCCGTCATTTTTAATATTGTTTATTTTAGGTCTTAAGGGTGAGGTATGCAAGTTTGAATGTAGGTACGATGACTGGAAGGGCTAGAGAGTTAGCTGATGTTTTGAAAAGAAGAAGAATAAATGTGGCATGTCTGCAGGAAACAAGATGGAAAGGTACGAAAGCTAGGGAGATCGGAGAAGGATACAAGTTTTATTATTGTGGAAGTGATGGGAAAAGAAATGGTGTGGGAATTGTGTTAGACGAAAATCTGAAAGATGGTGTGACATGTGTAAATAGAATGGGGTGCAAAACTAAAAACTCGTGGCAGATGGCGCTCTAGTGAAGCCTGTTTTGTTTACATCTTGTGACAAGTGTATGGTTGCGATTTTGGGTGATTATTGTGCGATTTAAGTTGTAAAATGTACTCATTATTATCTATACGGGAACTTCGAAGAGAGCTTCGTAGGATAAATGCGTCGGTGGCCGGTAAAAAGGCTGCTTTGATCGAAAGGTAAGGATTCTAAACATTTGAGGTTATCTTTCGTATTTCTCGTTTAATTTAAGAATGTATTAACTAAAGGACTATTTTTCTCTCAGATTGGAAGCATATGACCGAAATCAAGACTTTGGTATCAATCTGGATGTCGAAGAGGACCGTACATATACATGTCCGGCTTCTGAAACATACAAAGATGTCAATGCAGATTCACCTATACCAAACATCAGTAAATATGAAATCCAAGAATATTTTCAAAGGTATGTTTGCAGATAATAAATAAATTATAAATTTATTATCATGTAATGATAGTTTCGTGGAATTAATATTTACTTATCTCTCTTACAGACTCAAAACATCACCGAAAGGGCAACTCCTTTATGAGTCCCGACATCTTGTGACCGCTCGTTATTCTTCTGTTGGGACTTTTACATATTTACGTGGACTTTGCAAAGCGACCATGAAGAAAGTTGCATATGTGGTGGATGCAAAAGTCAATTTTGATGGTTCAATAGAAGAATGCCACTGTGAATGTGCTGCAGGTAGTGGTACAACAGCAAGTTGTAAGCATGTAGCTGTGCTGTTGCTCGCAGCTCATGATATAGTCAACACTAAGTCTATCAAGCTTCATCAAGCATGTACACAGCAGTTGATGACATTCAAAAAACCCAAAAAGGTATTTTATAATTCTCCCATAGCAGCTCAATATATGCCTAACAAGAGACTAAAATCTTGTAATTATGAGCCACTTCGTGAGTGCAATATAATGAGCAATTATGAAAATTATGTCCGTAACTTGGCTATAGGATATGGTGACACCTCAATGCCTATATTGCAGACATATGAGCCTGCCAATCCATATGCCATCGAATGGGATCACTCATATAGTGTGAAAAGTCAAGAAGACCTATTATTAGAAAGTCTTTTTTTGAAAAACATAGATGATATGAAAATCCGTTCAATAGAAGAAGCTACACAAATGCAAGATGCATCACCTTTGTGGCATGAAATGCGATCATGCAGGATTACTGCCAGCCTATTTCATGCAGTGTGCCATAGCACATCCTCAGGAAAAAGTGGACTAGTTAGAAAAATTTTGATACCAAATCCAATCCAAACTAGGGCAATTAGTCATGGAAAGATACATGAACCCATTGCAATAAAAAAATATGAAGACAATTTCTATTTAATTGTGCAGAAATGTGGCATATTTATTTGTAAAGAATATCCATTTCTCGCAGCATCACCTGATGGATTGATAGGTGAAGAAACAGTTGTCGAAGTCAAATGTCCATATGTTTCGAGGCATAAATTAATTAATGAGGTGACTGTCCCATATATAGAAAATGTTAATGGAGAGTATCGGCTGAAAAAAGACCATCCATATTATTGCCAAGTGCAAGGACAGCTCTACTGCACAAAAAGAAAATATTGCAATTTTATAATTTACACCTTTGAAGACATGAAGGTGTTATTTATCACATTAGATGAGGCATTCATTAATGAGATGTTAACATCATTAATAAATTTTTATGTGCATTACCTCGAACCAGCAGTTCTTGATAAATACATTTACAAAAATTATTTAAATTTAATAAAACCACATTATTAATAACATTTATTTTGTTTTATTTTTCTTCATGATACTTTCTCTAAAGTTACAACACATGAAACATACAAAAAATATTTTACTTGCAATAGGTATGTAACTATGGTCTAATTCAGACTTCAAAATTTTATAAGTTTTAGTTAAACCAATGAGTCTCTCAATGTGAACACGTTTTGTTGCTAACTCTCTATCTTTAATTAAAGATAAACCTGGCAATTGTGATTTACCTTTTAAAAATGAAGGTGTTTTAATAGCAATATTTTTATCAGCAAACATATCTTGAATTGTGAATCCCCGATCAGCTAGAATACTATCACCACTTTGGCATTTATTCATAAGATTACTTCGTTCCACTGTTTGCCGATCACTAATTGACCCTGCATATGCTTGTGAACAAAATGATAACAGTCCACCGGGTGTAGCTCCAACTAAAACTTTCAGAGTGTTATTGTGTTTGTAGCTACTCCAAGAAGCTTGCTGGGAAGTAGGATTCCTTGGTTTTTGTACAGCTATTTCTGTTCCATCTAATATCACTCTAATAGTTTTATCATATATTTTAAAGTTATCAGGCATATAATATTCAACCAACTCCTTGCAAGGCCAAATATTTAATTTACTCCATAGTTGGTAAATAAAGTTTATCCAAGTTATAAAAATATTTGATGTAGTTGTTTCACTAACACAAAAAAACTTGCTAAGCTCATAATTACATTTGTTTTGTTTTAACTTCATCATAGTCATGAAAAATTGGTCTTCTGAAGATAACATTACTACTTTACTACCATAATATTGAATTTTGTCAGCCATCGGGCTAAGAGTTGAATAAACAAAATGAAATTTCTTGTATGTTTCAAATCCTGTGTAGAATTTTATGGCTTTATCATCTTCTTTAAACCTGTTAATTGAGCCATAAATATGTTCATGGTCAACTTGAGTACTTTTACATTTATATTGAGGATCAAGGAGTGTGATCTCTGAAGGCAGCTCAGATTCAGAAGCTAGAGATACTTCTTCCTCTCTACCAACGGCTGGAGGTACCACTTCTACTATAACAGCTTTACTTGTCGAAGGCTCTGTGGTTGAAGATTTCAATGAGTCATCTTCAAAAAGTTTTCTCTGGCTTCTTTTCTCATAACGACGTTGACGTTCTTGTGCTGCTGGAGTGTCAGGTTTGATTTCAGAGAAGCAGAATATTGATGGTACAGCTGTTTTTTTCAGAAACTTGGCTAATAGTTCACAATCTGAAATATTTAGTCACGATGAATATAAGCATATTATACAAATCAGCCATATATTGAGTGCCTATAATAAGTAATCGCATTTACCTGTATATTTACTCCTGCCAAAATAATCGCTTTCTTTGAAGTGTAATCTACATATCCTTGTCAAATGATTGGCTTTGAAATTTTTGATTCGTAAAGCTGTTTCCCATTGTTTCCTGCGTTCTGGGTCCTTGGGAAATTGATGAACTCCTCGATTCTTACAGTTTAACGCGCAGCATTGAGTCATTCTTGCAAAATTTAACAAATTCGGATTCTGTTTACAAAAAATGTATGGGTTTTGACAGTTCCCACGTCAAAACATGGCTGGCTCGCTTATGCGACGCCTATCGGGATAAAAAGGCAGTTTTGCTCCCCATTAATGACAGATTGATTGCTGTGAAAGTGATATTGCAAGATATTATTCTGAATGTGATAAGTGTGTATGCCCCTCAGGTAGGATGTGATGATTGTGAGAAAGAGAAGTTTTGGATGGATTTCGATAGCATGATGACGGATATTCCGGAGAATGAAGAGATAATTGTGGGAGGAGATTTTAATGGTCATGTGGGACGAACAAGTGGAGAGTATGGAAGAGTACATGGAGGCTGGGGTTTCGGCAGCCGAAATAGCGAGGGAGAAGCAATTCTCCAAGCTGCTGCCGCTTTTGATCTTATAGTGGCTAACACTTGGTTCCAAAAAAAAGAGCAACACCTGGTAACCTACAACAGTGGCCACCATATGACCCAGATTGATTATTTTCTGCTAAGGCGTAAACGTATCAACTGGGTCAAAGACTGTAAGGTGGTACCGGGAGAAGACTTAGTCTCACAGTACAGACTCCTGGTGGTCGAATTAAAAATTCGGCTGAGCTCGAAAAGAACCAAGGAGCAGCTACCCCCAAAAGTAAAATGGCATATGTTAGAGAAGAATGAATGTGCAGTAGAATTCAGAAATAGAGTGGTAGATAAAATGATTGAGATGGGCGATATGAAGGATTGCAGCGTGAATGAGAGTTGGGAGGAGATGAGTAAATGTATGAAGTGCGTGGCAAAAGATGTTTTAGGAGAATCGAAAGGAAAACGTATGAAAGATAAGGATACCTGGTGGTGGACAGAGGAAGTACAGAGTGTGCTCAAGGAAAAGAAAGCAAGGTTTAAGGAATGGCAGCTGATGAAAGAAGGTAATGACTCGTTGAAAGAGAGTAAGAAAAAGAAGTATGATGAATGTAAGAAAAGAGCCAAAAAAGCCGTTGCCTCAGCTAGAGCAAAAGCCCTTGACAATATATACGGATTAATTGAGAAGCCGGAGGGCCAAAAGTATTTATACCGACTGGCTAAGGCTAGAGAGAGAAAGGCGAGGGATGTATCCCATATCAAGTGTATGAAAGATGACACAGGAGTGGTTCTTACGGATGATGATAGGATTAAAGAAAGATGGAGAACATATTTTGAAAAATTAATGAATGAAGAGAATGATTGGTGCAAAATGCTTGAGAACAAGGCGAAGAATATTGGACTAGTGAATGTAATAAGTAAGGATGAGGTAAGACGGGCTGTGAGTGGAATGAAGAATGGGAAAGCATTAGGACCAGATGGAATACCAGTAGAAGCATGGAAGGTGTTAGAGGAGGATGGATGGGCGTGGCTGACTTTATTCTTCAATAAGATGTTGCATGAGGAGACAGTACCCAAGGAATGGTGCATGAGCTACCTAGTGCCCATTTTTTAAAATAAGGGAGATTTCCAGGAATGCAACAATTATCGGGGAATAAAGTTAATGCCTCATAGTATGAGAGAGTAATTGAGCGACGTTTGCGAGCAGAGAGTGAGATTTCACGTAACCAATTCGGTTTTATGCCTGGTCGAGGTACGGTGGATGCCATTCTTGCACTTCGCCAAAGAACAATGGTCACTTTGGCCTTTAGCACGTCTGATAATGAGTCCTATACCAAAAAAAAGTACATTTTTTTATTATTTTGATCAAAGCAAATACATATTTTTAGGACTTGGGAGAAAGAAATAATGTATTTACAGTTTATTTTTCAAACTGTACCCCCACAGATTTAACAAACAAGAACCAGATGTAGCGTATTCGTCCAACTAAGTGAGGCACGTTGACAGCTATGTGTGCGTGATATTTGGCGACTGGCACTGTACGGACACGCGCGTCTATGTGTGTGTAAAGTTGCCAGATTATGAATAATCTCCCACTATTTTGCATATAGTTTTTGCAAACGAATATAAAAATATTACATAGGTAATATTTTATATTCGTTTGTGGTTTTGAAGAATTTACCATAGATTTAATAAATGCTTTTTGTAACGGATGCCAGGAATCGAACCTTTGCTAGTCCGCTACAGTGCGCTGGTAGTGTGCTGCTGACGTGTGCCTACGACGGTGCGTGTTCTTCTATGTGTGTGGACTGTATGGCTTCGATGTGTAAGGGCTTCAGAAATGAAACATCTTCATACGTTGAGAGCGATGCTGTTCAGGTGTGCGGTGCTTGATGGTTACATAGGTCACAAGATGGTGGTTGAGACGCCAACAACTGGCCGAATACATGGTCGCTTAAGTACCTCGAAACTTTACCTTATCGACGACCATCGCACCGAACACGTGCACAGAGAATCTTTCGTTTATTTTTATTTCAAAAACAGTACAAATGTTACGTATGTTTCGATCCTATTATACATACATACATGTTCTATACATCGTTAGATAGGTCTCATTAAGTTCTATCTATTGGTATACAATACCTAAACCTAACTATTAGCGTCACTAAGTTATTCCATAAAAACTCCCAAAAAATGCTGCCACACAAGGGCCCGCCCACTATATTTTCTATTGAAAAACTATCGTATACTCAATTTATATATATAATTTTGGTAGGCCGTTGTGTGCAACTATATGGGGCATCTATTAAAACAAACACCATGAAAATATCTTTATTCAATTCGAACATATGACATGATAACTTTGAAGCATAAAAAATTTACAAAATTTCTTAAGTAAATACTATCGTAAGTAAACAAATTTTTATGATAAACATACGAATGTTTGTTATTATGCTTGTTTTAACTATATAAGGTAATAACTAGCAATAAAAATGTATCTAGACATGATTTCAAGTCTATATGAAGCTAAAAACACTTATAAAACTATAAAACGAATATGTAAACAAACAGTTGTTTTATGAAGCATTAGCTCTTATCTGTCACTACTGATAACGCTATTTATGATTCGATATCTCAGGTCCCTACAGTTAGCACAAGTTTAAGACTAATGTTCATGTATTACATAGTTGTTGTATATTAACAATCTAACCATTTACACTATTTTAGCTATTTTGTAACGTTTTGACACGTCCGGGAACCGAACCCGGTGTACCGCACGATTAGATAACACTGGTTTTAACGATTTTCACTCGCGTTTTAATAACACAAAACAGTTTTAATGTCTGTCGCGAACACTTTTAATATGTAATGCTGTTGTGAAAATTATTCAAATAAAAAATACCATTAAAGTATGCTTTTATAAATACATTTCCTAAAAAATGTAGGCTCCGAGTTAGGTTTTAACTAATTTTATTCGTAAATTGAGAAATAAATAGATAGGCTTGCGTCATAAATATTAATTAGCTGAAAACATTTTGTCATGCATACAATAAATTATGAATATCATAATCATAAATCGTAACCAAAAAAAATTGCAATTAAAAATAAATAATGGCTACAATCAATAATTTCTGTTTCTGTACTTAATGTACACACGGCGCCAAGTCAAGCTAAATAGTCGAAGTACGATTTTGATACTTATTCCCTACGCCATAAGAACGGTACAAAGGTCTAACAACGGTACAAAGGTCAAAGTATATAGCTTGACAAGTAGCCGCGTGTACACGAATATTTGGATCGTTTGGGGATCGAACTCAAAACAATGTATATACTAATGGAAATCCTATTAGTATATTTATAAGAAAAAATATAATCTACAATATACTTTTACAATACGTTAATGTATTTTTCATTAACATGACAATCATTATTACCTACATAATCAATTGACAAGTGCATTTTCCCTAATTCAGGGAAAACGGTGTCGACGTAAACTGGCAACACTTACATATTTTCTGCAGAAATACGAATTTTATCGAAATAATAGTATAAAACGGTCAAATAATCCATAGTTATCTGTAAGAATATATTCCATCTTCCCGTATTTGCTTTTAGAAACAACTTTTACAATGTTTAAAAACGCAAGACGGCATTTTATGAATTTAAAAGCTGGGTCGATCGTGGCGTGTGAACTGTGCGATGCTTCGCAGCGCACTGAGTCAAGTTTGTATTCGCTTTTCAATTTTGTATTTGCTTTAGTGGCCTCACGCAAGTGTTCCGCGCGCTCTGTCTGCCTTTTATTCTATAGTCTTAGTGTACCCCTAAACAAAAATAAAATGTTATGAAAGCAGTCATAACCTTATTGTCAAAATATGCGTTTCATTATACGATATGATAAATAAGAATTATTTATGTTATTAATATAATAATTATAATGTTTTTAATGAAAAATCTAAGATTTGACGTGAATGACAATGACGTGAAATGGAACGAATACGCCATTTCTGTATCTGTCACATACCCGCTCTACATCAACGTCATTGATTCGCGTTCTTCGCTTGCTGTGAATTGAGTGTAAACACTCAATTCACAGCAAGGGAGGAACGAATGACGTTAACTTAAGTTTGTTTGTTAGAAGAACATGTTTTTCTACACACATATATTAGGTACCAGAATTGTTTAATTTACATATTTTTACGAATAAACTAAATAAAAACACAATTTAGTTCATAACCTCAAACATAGGTACTTTATAAAGAATAAAAAGGTATTCCCAAGTTTTTAAAATTCGTATCTATACTAAAGTTAAATAAAGTAACATAAAAATATTGATAAATAACTCCACAGCAATAGACGTGAAAAAAAAAAATCTGGTCCACCTTTGTATGGGAACCGACCATTGTTCTTTCTGAAAAATACAGGGAGGCGCATAAAAATCTGCATATGGTATTCGTTGACCTCGAAAAGGCATATGACCGGGTACCGCGTGAAGTCTTGTGGTGGGCCCTCAAGAAGAAAGGAGTGCCTGAAAAGTACCTGAAGTTGATCCAAGCTATGTATGCTGAATGCCACACGCAAGTCCGGTCCGCAGCTGGAATCACAGCCAGATTCGATGTGGCTGTAGGCTTGCACCAAGTGTCGGCTCTTAGTCCTTACCTCTTCTTGTTGATTATGGATGCCATATCATCAGACATACAGGAAGAGGCACCCTGGTGCATGCTGTTTGCCGACGACATCGTCCTGGTAGCAGAAAGTGGACAGGAGGTGCAGAGCAAGCTGGAGCAGTGGTGGCAGAGACTGGAGAACGTAGGCCTTAGGATAAGCAGAACCAAAACTGAATACATGTTCTGTGACTTTGGCGGCCTCTCTAGTCCAAGCCCGGTTACACTCGACGGTATACCCCTACCAGTATGCTCCGACTTTCGCTACCTCGGTTCACTCCTGCAACACGACGGCGAAATTGACCGAGATGTTCGGCAAAGGATCAACTCAGGATGGATGAAATGGCGACAGGTCTCGGGCACAATATGCGATCCTAAAATGCCTTTGAAATTCAAGGGACGCATATATAAAGCGGTTATAAGGCCTGTCGTATTGTATGGAGCTGAGTGTTGGGCTACTAAGAAGATGGATGAAAAACGATTACATGTGGCAGAGATGAGAATGTTGCGATGGATGTGTGGAGTTACGAGAATGGATAAGATTAGGAATGAATACGTGAGAGGTAGTCTGAAAGTGGCGCCTATAGACGAGAAAGTGAAAGGAAGTCATTTGGCTTGGTATGGACATATTATGCGAAGAGATGATATGTATGTAGGTAAGCAAGTGATGAATATGAAGGTAGAGGGATGGAAAGGGAGAGGGAGGCCAAGGAAAAGATGGATGGACTGTGTGAGGATGGATATGAAAGAGAAAGGGGTAAATGATCAGATGACGGGCGACAGAAAAGAATAGAAGCGAAGGACGTACTGCGCCGACCCCAAATAGATTGGGACCAGGGCAAGAAGATGATTTTAGGTCTTAAAATAATTAAAATAACGTAAATTGTAGTCACTCATTTAAAAAAAAAAATTGAGCTATTTGAAAATAAACCTTAAATCAAAGCAGAACGGCATATTTTTAAATGCATTTGTTAAATGGTTCCACGTTGACTTACACAAACGCACACATTAATACAACACAATAGACGGCAAAAGACAATAGCACACAAATGGCCACCAAAATGTCTATCATCTATCTTTCACTAACGTAGGTAATAAACAATGGGAAAGAGCGAGACGTAATGTCTCGCTCGCGCTGGCGCAAGACGAGCCACTCAAACCGGGAATATCTATCTATCAGTGATTGCTGTGAAAACCTTTTTAAAAGTTCACTTGTTTACAAAATGTGTAATGGTGTATCATTTAATAATTATCAACAAGACGGTGCCGGTGATGTTGACTTGACACCCCTGGACTTTCTCATTGTGGAGAAATATTAAATCACTTGTTTATTGTGACGAGAGAAAAAGTGCCGAGTAGTTAATTAATTAAGATACTAGCTGCTTTTGAAACAGTGAAAAGATGTGATGTGATGAAGTGCTACGTGGACTAAAGAAATGTGATTTAAGCCTGTAAGTTATTTTATTATTCTATTATTGTAACTATTTAGATTCACAAGACAACTTTAAACACGCCGTTCTTGTTTATTTCTCTCATTGATATACTTTTACTTTATCGATCGATAATGCTAACTAGGTATGACCGTATGATTAAGTTAAGATAGTCACAATAGTCACTTACGCTGTTAAGAAACAATAGATCGTGCATATTAATAACAAACAATAAATAATTCGACTGTCCACTCCATAGCCTAAAAGTGTGATGGAAAGAAATACTCATAATATCTTTGGTAATATCAACAGTGGCCGACAAATTGTTCAAACATCATTTTTGTAAACCCCACTCTATCAGAGTGTGGTTTACACACTGAATTTCATACATTTTGTTACATAGTATCGTGTTTCGTTCCTATCAGATCGCTGTTGTTTGTTTACATAGCAACCGTTTTGTTTGTGTGCGTGCGCAGATTTACAGTGACCACGATTTTCACTTTTAATTGAGTTAATACTTTCTTTAAAAAACATTATTTACGCAAATAAAAAAAATATTTCAATGCATGCATTATGATTGTAACAAGGTTTTCTAATTGGGGCGTCTAAGGATGTGCGTTATTGCCATTACACGTTGTATAACGCGTTACCGGAGCATATTACAACTCTTCCATATCATAAATTTTGTACCACAATGAAGAAATGGCTAGTAGCAGAATGTTTTTACTCTGTAAACGATTTTCTAAAAAGTATTCCTCGCAGTCATATCACTTCAGAAATGCATTGGTGTAATTAATGTTTATATTAAGTAACTAAAATATTTTTTTGTTTTTTTTTTTTACAATTGTCTTCTTATAGTACATTATTCTTTATCTTATAGTCAATAATCCTTAAATACAATGTTTTTTTACGTAAATACGTTAGCATAATTCTTATTTAACATTTGTAACATCTTAATATTTGCATGCTATCTAAATATGGCAAAATGTGTCTTGTGCTTTTAAAATTATTAACAAACTGTATTGTAATTACCACATTTTCTGCAAATAAACAATTATTATTATTATTATTATGTTTCTCTTTACTCACGGCTATTCTTCTAACTTTGGTGTCAGAAGAATAACCGGTCCTTTGGGAGGCTTACACGGAGAAATGGGTCCAACGTGCAGAGGCCCGTAGAGAGTTTTAATCTAAAATGGGATGGGACACATGCCGCGGAGCCTCCACAACTGCACTACTGAGTACAGCTATGGACTAGCCGCAGCAAATGTACGTCTATTGCAATGATGGGGAGTCTAATTTACTAGTTTATGGGGATGGGTGTTAAATGGATTGGTAATTATGATACTATGGAATACAAACGGCACCTGCCAGTGATACTCCTATAGCATCCGTCCGCGTGGCAGGTGGTGACTCGCCAACTCACTAGAGGGGCCCTCTCTAAACAGCCGCCCAAAGCAAACAAACTCTGCCATAAAGGCAGCCAGAGGGCAACACCGGTGCGAGTGGCTAGGGGTGTCGAGCGGTGCGGCACCGGTTTCGCCATCGCAGGCCTCGTGACAACGGAGGCCCGGAGCGGGTTTCCCCGTAGTTACGCCCTTGAGAATGACACTTCCACCCCCGAGCTAATAACTCTTGCGGCTTCCCTCTGGCCGGCCGACCAAGGCAAGCCAGAGTTGAGAGTCCTGCGGGCACTCTTGGAAATCCACTCCAGCCAGCCAATAAAGGCAAACCGGAGACGAGGCCTTGACCGACTCTCTGAAGCATTCGGGACCGCAGTGTCGCCACACACATTCAGCTCGCCACAAAGCTGCCCTGCGGTTGTAAGCTTTCTTTTCATCTTGAAATACATTTTTTGTTTATATTACACGATGAAGGTGATGTTTGAAAGCTGTTACTCTGCCCTCTGAGATTGCGTTAATCTCATAATGAGATAACGGCTGCCCCAGAGGGGTTTATTATTATTATTATTATAACAAAACATTGTAAAATCAAGCAATTCTGTTTATTTTTAATATTCTTAAAACCGAATGAAATTATTTGAAAAACATCAATTGATATAACCACCTATGGAAAAGTAACAAACTGGTCAATCGCAAGTCAGGATTGCTAATCATGATCGTTATTCCTTAAAAAATACGTAACTGATATACTTCTTAGAGATTTAACCAAATAAAAATGAATTTTGGTGCCTGCCTCCGTGGTCCAGTGAATAGCGTATGCGACTGCTGATCGGAGGTCCCGAGTTCGATTCCCGGGTCGGGCAAAAGTGTTAATGGGTTTTTCCGAATACTCAGAAGCAGCCCGGAGTCTGGTGATGTGCCCGGTAACGGCAATAGGCTCGCCCCCTATTACGTGGGACCTAAAAATTCATGGCGAAATGTGGGTGTAATATTTACACCTCTGCCTACCCCTTCAGGGATACAGGGGTGAGACTATAAATAAATAAATGAAAATGAATTTACTTCGGTCAAATTGTTCATTCTTGAATCTTGTTACACGTATTCTTTCAGAATAGCTTGAATTCAAAGACCACAATTAAAATATTATTATAATTTATTCATTTGTGTTCATATTTAAAGATTTTTTGTGAGATTTTACTTTACGTCAGACAAAAGCAATTGTTGTGAATAATTGGTGTTTGTAAAACTCAATAATTGCCGTCAGTCATGCTATTTTTGCTAAGATCCAAATTAACTATTTCTCCATTATGATAGCTGGCGTGGTGTCACGATTGAGAGGTTAACACTAGATCAACATTTTAGCTTTGGTGCATCTATAACATAAGGACAACACAACAGTGAACGTCTTTCATAAACTTTTGACAAGTAGCATGATGCCTTACGTTTAAATACGCTTAAGCCATTGCCAAGTCTTAAGCTGCTGCTTAGAACATGAACCTTTATGTAGTGATACACAAGGGCCAGGAGCACAGGTCTTGGTCTGCAAAAACCCTTACAGAAGTTGACTGAAAGGATTTATGATGATGTTGAAATTTAGAATTAATTGAATTGAAATTTGGAATTGAAAACTTGCAGAAAAAGAGAAATGGACAAAAGAATAATTCAAAGCCATGGTAAGCCCCTGCTTACCTATACATATATGTAATATCTACATGATTATTAAAACAAAATAATTCCATGTTCCAATTCCATCACGGCAACAATAACTTTCTTTACGACAAACATTGAAATGGAGCACGAATCTTTGCTATTAAAAAGTCCACGAATAAAATGGATGACAATGAAACGTAATAATGAACTTTATTGAACAAAAATGTAAGCCGATCTGAACTCACAGCAGATCTTAATGAAGATTTCACTTCATTTACTTGGCTCTGATCTTGAGGGTTAATTAAAAAGTTACCAGTCACGTCGTTCTCTTCACAGAAAATTGAATTTTACTCCTTATAACTTTTTGCTATGCCACAATAATAATAATTATAGGAAGCTTTTCAATAGATTTTTATTAAATGGACAAACTGTTTTTGTTTTCTATACTTTGGAAAAACTCAGGAATAACTATTTAAAATATATTATAATAAACAAAATGCTCTCTCTGAACTGGACTATGTGGATGTCGTAGTGGTTTAGGCAGTTGACTATAAATCTACGTGGACTCGAACCTCACGCGGGACAACACTTTGAGTTGAGTAAGACACTGTAACGGGTTCTGGTAGTAAAAACGCAGTAGAGGTTTTAGATGCGTTTATTGCAGAGTATCGTCTCACTTCCCTTGCCACGAGTATGACCGACCAACAACACGACACTGGCCTGAACACTAAGGGCTGTAGTCTCCCACGCTGTTCCCTCCGGTAGTGTGTAGGCAGGCTGCTCGAAGGCTGTGCGTAGCGGTACAGGCCCTCGCTGACGTTGGCTCAGCTGGCAGACGCCGGCGGTGTGAGTACGATGAGCAGGACAGGCCAGACTCTTCGCCAGAGGTGAAGCCGAAGGCGATGCAGGAAAGTGTAGCGGTCTAAGAGCGTAGCCGGAGTCTTAACGTGAACCTGGAACCTGAAGGAAAGCAGCATTAGGAGAGCCACAACCAATAGAGTCAGGCAGGCGGCGTCAGCCGGCCTCAGCTAGCAGGTAGAGAGATGGGCAGTACGCTAACGCAGTAAATGTAGTGCTGACCCGTAGCTGGGACCAGGATACACGTAAATACGACGTAGGGTCAGTAGGTACGCTTAGTTATAGTAGAAGCGACGTTAGAGTAGCGGTGCCGGCCTCTCTGTCGGCCCCTTTATATACCGGGTCCTCCATCAGGCTGAGAGTCCGTTTATGACCAAATTTGGTCAGGCTTTGCGAGTGCGGACGATGGCTTTCTCTGATTGGCCGAGCGTATGGGCGGTACTGTGACGCAACGCGGTAAGTACCGGACATACGTTACAACACGTCCGTTGGTAAGATGTTTGTTTCGTCATCCGCGAAGCAGGATTTATACCTACTACATAAGTATTTTTTAAATAGAAAGAAAGGATTTCCATTTACATTGAATTTATTTTTATATGAATGCTGTGCAAATTTTTTACTTAGAGTAGCATCTGAGCTATGTGTTTATGAATTAATTTACCAATGTTTATGTTTACTCTGTAAATATGCCTGAAATAAATAAATAAATGAAACTACCAGTTCAGGCTTAGTTCTAAGCTTGCTTAAAATAGTCATCACATGATCCAAAAATAATATTTTGTACAATCATAAATTATTTGTTTATATTATATTTTTATTTTCTTGTTTTAGGTGTTTTTAATTAAAATTATTACCACACATGTACGATCAATACTAGGAGTACGTTATTATTTATGTCCCGCCAGAAGAAATATGAGCGTCCCTTGGTAACGTTGCTGAAGCTAATCCACTCGTAATCGGAGGCTGTCGTGACTAGCTATTCATATATTATAACATCTTGTTCTTCATTTGCCAACGCTGTGTTCTTTTTATGGTTTAACATAAAATACTTTAGCCCATTTAAAAAAAAACATAGACTTAAGTTATTACGATGAATTTTGCTTATTGTGTTCCTTACTCATGGTGACGTAAAATCTTTCATGGTGCATCCGCACCGCAATAAGTTTTTGTTGAGCAGCATTTCAATTTCTGTTACAAAACACTCAGGGTAAATTTATAGATTGATGCAAAAATTATTGATTGCTGCCGTGTTTGTAAACATTTCTCTACAAGAAGTAACTGTTTTGATGCACCATTACATACATTTTCATATGTGTATTTTTTTGAGACTGCACGATTGGAGTAGTGGTTCAAGCGGTCGCCTCACCGCATGGCACTGTGTCGTGTGTTGTGGGTTCGATCCCCACACGAGACAACACTTAGTGCGATTCACAAAACGTTGTTTCGAGTCTGGGTGTTCATTGTATCCGTAGGTTTTATGTTTGTAAATTTCCCCGCGACACAAGATTTATTTCTAGTGCAGGGTTGTTTTTATAAATATAAATAAAGATTTATCCAAAGAACTATGCGTAACGCTACTTATCAGGAATAAATTAGGGTAACATAAAACAAAAATCAATAAATAAAACATTTATTTACAACGGGAGCACGTAGCACTTATTACATTTTTGGGACACATACTTCAGTAAACACGTAGGATAGAAAAAATATAAAATCTAATACTTCGAACGAAGTTTTGTACAAAAGGTGGTACAATCGGTCATCTCCTGATCACTTGTTTAATGATGAAGTTAATAAGAAGTAACATTAAATTTGTTTATCATTTTTAGTTTTATTAAATAGTTAGAAGATAAAATAAAAGCATTAAAGGTATGTTATAACTGTAAGAAAAATTTGGGAATCATTTTTAAAAGAGAGAAATATCCTGTTTGTCTCATATTCTACACAATATGCAATTAAAGAACTATATTGAATTCGAGAAATGTACAATAAATATTTTACATAGAAAAGCAACAGTAAATGAGAGGATAGCAGGAGACGACGTTTATAAACTTTTCATTTTATCTAAATGTAGACACGCCATATAAAGATCTTATGAATAAATGACTAGAACAATGGATATCACTTCACGTAGGATTTTATAGGATCATACATTTTTACGCAAACTTGTTCGTTCAAAGGATATCGTAAAATTGTAGTTGAAGATAGGCCTTAAATAATGGAAAAGGGGAAAATGCTGCATACACATTTGGACGCCACAAGAAATAAAATAGTAACCTAGTATTCAAATTCTTGACTGAGTTGAAAAAGTATTGGACTGAACGACAATTTTAATTCAGTGCACCAGGTATTTTAATTCAGTGCACCAGGTATTTTAAAGAACTAACTCATCTTTATATAAGTAATTAAGGTACTTTTTACTAAGACTTTTTGGTCAGTTTTACAAATTTTGGTATAATTTGAGCATATGAAGGCAATTAGTGAGACTATTGCCAATCGTTCAAAATATTGTACTTAATTTAAGTTAGAAAATGTCATCCTTGACGCAGGACTAAAATATTTCACTTTCGACGATCTTTACTAGACCTTTATTTTTGATCGTTGATTCACTCAATTTCTTATGTCATAAGATAACATTTTCTAATACACGTGACAGCATATAACCCCGAAATGATGTTTTCTATTTCAGAAATTTCCTAATCCTCTTTTTCAGCCCAAATACTGTCGCCGTTTGCGACACTGGTGCTTCGGAAGTATTTCTGGACAAACGGCATCTTGTAGATATAGACAGAGAGGATGGAACCAGCACAGGCACCGATCCAGTAGACAACTGCGTGTTCCAAGAGCGTGTGACCTTCGCAGCCAGCCTTCAGGGAAGTCGCCAACACTGGGTTGAAATAGCCACCGGAGTAGTCGAATGCTGGAAAGAAGGAAACATGAAGTTTATTAGATTTATAACACGAATACTGGGACAACGTATTTTAATCTCATGACTACAATAAAAAATCTCCCATATTGATTTTATCATATTTTTACCGTGATTTTAAGCTCATTGATTCTATTCACTAAAACCACTTAAGAAGTTTATAATTTTGTAAACACACAGCTCACAAAAGGAAGAACGAAATTTAAAAGCAAATAATATTTTTAGATCATATTTACGAAATTTTTAATACAATTTACTACATACAAAAATGTATATCTACAGATAAAGCCTTTGCTATACTACAAATACAGAAAGCAGAATTGAGTAAGATGAAGGATGAAGTTTCGTACAGTGATAATGTTGATGGTAATAATAATGAAGATGATTCATGCACACCTATCAAAGTGACAGATGGTGATAAAGTTAGTGGACATTTATTACAAGTATGTACCTTTTCCTAAATGGACTTTGCAAAAGATGGACACGCTTAGGTCCGCATTGGCACTATTGTCCTGATACCGGTAGACGAATACCGTGTGCCTAGTGAGGACCCCTGCAACATTGATAGCTGTGCGTGAGAATGTGTGAGTGAATCTGGTGATGAAGCAGGGGAAAAGCTACGGACTGTTGGTCTTATTACTTCAAAGTGCAAAAATGTGGCCTAAGCTAGAGTAGTCTTGTTAGGAACACGATGTTTTTAAGATAGTCATGCTCGATATTCTTATTGAAAACTAAACATTTTCATTTTACTTGATACTAATGATATGAAAATGATATGATAAGAAAAATAGTTGTATAAAAGACGACGTCGATCATGAATAATATCTATTAGAATTACTAGGTTATCTAGAAACTTTTTCGATTTTAGTGCAAGAAGGACAGTTTTCTTTATTTGGCATAACAAAAGATCAGTCATCGACTCATCCCAACCAAATTGCTGTAGTCCATGTAGCAATTGAATGCGTCATTCTGATCCTTAATCACAATGAGAACCTATTGATTTAGTAATATCTAGTAAGTTTCCGTATAAGTTGCCAATATTAATGGAATTAATAGTCTGAAAAGCCGGAGTCCTACATGCTGAACCATGTGTAACCTTGAATTACAATATGAACATAATAATATAGATATAATTTGGTTTTTATTAACATGAAGTGTTACTGTAGCGAATAATATGAGTGTGAATAGGTGTGAACAAACTTTGAATAGATCCTGATAACTTTTATCAGACATACTAACCAGCAACAACGAGGGATGTTCCAATGAAGGAATCAATGGCTGTGGCGAAGCGAGGGTTCAGGTCACCGAGAGATTTGGAGGCTAAGCGACAGAGGCAGGTGGCAATGCCTTCCACTACAGCGCCGTATATAACTGGGACCTGCAAAACATGAGTAGATATTTGTAAATGATGATAAATTTATATTACAAATGGCAACAAACGTATGCCAACGAATTTTGCAGGCAACCTTAAAGTTTTTAAAGGCATTTGCCATCAATTCAACTGTTTATTGATTTAATTTACCATGTGACAAAATAAGATTTCAGCAAGAAAACAGATTTTCATCAGATTCCACTAGCTGGAGTACCTACTTGATTAAACCAATTCTTTTAACTGAAAATTGCATCCAAATAAAATGGTATTTGTTCTTAGTTCCTTGACTGTATTTATCAGTGGAACTATGATAGTTAGCAGTTTTGTATTTGAACCAGAATATTTTTAGAAATTGCATGTACCCTAACGGACTCTAGTACTGGCATTTATTAAAATGCAGCCCTGTCTGGAGAGGATGTGATATAATATTTGCACCGCGTTTATAAAATGGACGTCATCACTAACGCCATCTAATATGCTGTGCATTACACTAATAACTAAAAAGTAATATATGGTAATGAGATTTCAATTCTTTATGAATTAGCATTATTGCTTGTTTTAAACTTTTCCTAAGAAAATAATCATTATCATTATCTTAATCAAAATTATTTTCAGGATAGCTCCTGAAAATTTCCTCACACCTACTTATCCCAGTAACAAGGCAAAAGAAATTCGAGCCTCAAGAGACAGTGAAGGATCATAGAAGATATTATTCTTTTCATCAAAAATTTATTTCAAATTTGTTTGGAAAATAAACACATTCAAAGTATTTGTTTCACCATAATAGTCTTAATAGTTTTGAACCTGAACTAAACCACAGAGCAACGTTGGAAAACGTAATCCCAAGCGAATAGTTAACTAAACAAACTAATATTGCCGTTTGTGTGTATGTGTGCTATGTGTGTGCAGCCAGTTGTCAGAACTGCAACATCTACATATGTAAATGTTAATTCAGTTTGGCAGTCTCACTGAATATCGAAACCAGAGGGTTTCTGTATTACTGAAAAGAAATTGGACAGAAAGTTTTGGTGAATAAATAATAAGAATCGAGTGGATTCGATGCTCAGACAACGTAAAATAATAATGATATCTTGCTATATGAACATACATAATTACATATGCATGCATATTATACAAAAAATAAGCCCGGACAAAACAAATCGTTGCTCATCACACTAAGATTTTATCTAGGTTAGACCCTAGATAAAATCTTAGTGTGATGAGCAGATAAAATCCACAAAATCTGGCTAGGTACTCAAAATCACTATCCACTGTTCATATTTTCAAAATGTCATAGAATTGAAAGCAAACAGAAACGCAGAGCGGTCATATAGATTTTAATTAGGTACTCTGTAACAAAGCAAAATAATACCTACATATGTGTACTGCAATCATAACAATTGAAAATAATTTATTTTAATCCTATGACTTTATAAATTATGTTTACAATATTATCAATATTTTTATAATATAGATTAAACTACTATACTTTCACAAGGGCCTATTTTAGGAAATCTCATTGAGAACTCATTACCATTTCAATATTTGGAACCCACAAAAACAAACATATTAACTAAAACACCAAACAAATCATTCCATTAGAGCGCATGCAATATTTATGATAAAATCATTATGAGCAAAATTAAATTAAAACACTCAATACAATTGCATACACATCATGTATGATAATCATCGTAATCAATTTGAGTAAATGGCACTTAAATCTAAGCCCATTATTATGATTCCGAAAACATTCAGACAACCTTGGTGATTAATCAAAATGAATAAATGGTTCTTTGGTCGTATGTAAAACTAAATTTGCACTAATCAATTGAAATAAATGACTTTATACGCTATTCCTTGTAGTTAGAAGTCCTTGCATATGTCTCAGCCAACTGGTTTAAGTAGCCATTGAAATATAAATTAAGTAAACAAATATCCTTGTCATTAAATAACAACACTCAACTATAAGATGTTTTGCGACAATGTTGACAAACATATACTTTGTAACGATAGTATTTAAGGTTTGAAGAAACCTAACCAATTTTATGAATAACATTGCCTACTGATATTTTAATAATTTTCCGAAAATGTGCTCTCCGATGCTTATACGGCTATTTGAACCAGTTATCTGCGCCAGAATGAGTCAAAAAGTGCTCTGAAATATATTGCAGCTTTTTCTGACTGCCGGCAAAATTATGTATTCCATCGTAGAAGAAACGCATGCATTTTGTAGCGAAACCAACTAAGCACTCTTCACACAATTGTTTAACCTGTAAATCAGCCTTGCAGTCCTCGAAAGCCTTGTCTTTGTGGGTTTCGGCGATCACTAGAGCCCAGTACATCTGTACGTATTTGAAGACCAGTATACCACCTGTCAGTTCTGCCCAGGTCTTCAAGAGTGCTTTGCTGATATCACCATTGCCTGCAAGCAAAATGATGAAAAGTCAGTAGTAGTTATATTCTGAGGATACCTACTTAGTTCTGTTAAATATAGCACTACTGTTTTATATATAACACACTAATATTTTCCTTTATCTACGCGATTCGCGTATCGAAAATATACTAAATGCTTAAAATTTTTCGTATTTGTTATACGTTATAATACTAATTTACGTACGTGGAGGCCCCGGGATGATTGATCAATCAATGCAAAATGAAACATAAATGTACTAGACGGTGCCCGCAGCTACCCATGTATTTTTTACCAATTCTGCCCGATCCCTTAAGAAATTTGGGTAATTCCTTCTTAGTGCACCATTACACTTCCCAAGGAACAAACATGCAAAACAGCTTCATGCACCCCGTTGTTTTTGATTTGCGTTGTCTGTCAGCGATGATCTTATCAGTTCACATCACGGGAGTATGTAGCTATGCTTCGTGCGTACTTTTTGAGTGGAGAAAACGCGAGTGCAGCTGTGCGTTTGTACAGGGAAGAGTTTGGAAGCCAGTGGATCGGTCGAGGTGGGCCTGTAGCTTGGCCTCCATGCTCACCTGACCTCATGCCCATGGTCTTCTTTTTGTGGATGTAAAAAAGTGAGCCGGTTAGTGTCGAACAATTAAAACAGCGCATATTGGACGCTTTTGATGAATTGAAAAGACAGAGAAGCGTACTTCTCTCGTTAAAAAAGAATTTAATAAAACGTGCCCGTCTGTGTATTGACAATGGTGGTGGACATTTCGAAGGACAATTGAAATACTTGTAAGTTTAGTAAATAATATGTACATATGTAAATAAGAATTTGATGCAAGGGGCTCAAAATCGGTCTGTGTAGAGAACCTTGGCGGAGGCCTATGTCCAGCAGTGGACGTCTCTAAAAATAAAAGTCCTAAGCCCGGATGAAGTATGAAGGAGAGGTTAGAATTAAGAAAATTAAATAAAGTAAGTACCTACATCACTTATTATTTTGTTTCATTTTATTTTCTAAGGTTACCTACATCATAAGTGCGGCAGACAGAATGCGAATGAGCAGGATGGAATACTATCAAATAATTAGTGAATGGATTGTAAAATATGTCTATGATTTAAGTGAGATTTGCTACAATAACAAATTTAATGATAATAACTTTGCTATTGATAGATATTATGAAATTCTTACGTCATGTATATGATAATAATATCTTCGCTAATCTGTACTTAAAGTTTTTTTACTAATTAAAAAATAAGGGTGTTTATACAAATGATTATTATAAGCATACCTTCAATAACATCTTCGATGTGCGTGTAGGGACAGGCGGTGGCTTCTCCCCAGTTGAGCGACCACCAAATCGTCAGTGCAAACAAGAAAATAGCATACGTCGCCACGCCAAAATTGTCGGCAACTGAAAAGTTATATGTAATTATATCAGTAGTTTTAAAGTATAATAAAAATAATTATAAAAAACGCGATCATCTCGATTTTATCGATGCTTTGTTTGCGATCCAAGAATAGTACTGCTGCTACTGCTGGACAAAACAGCCCACTGATGTTATGTCCAGCAGTGTACTGCAAACTTTCTGCCTCTCCTGCTTGGAAGAGTATTTGAACTACTATACCACGCTGCTCAGACAAGTTGTCATAGGGAATGATGTTGAGTTTCCGTCTCTTCCCAAAGATACTACTAAACTTTTTCGAGATTTTTTACTTAGTCGCCCCTTACGACATCCATTAAATGGTAAAGTGCACTTTGTATTTCTAATCTGTAATATAGTGAGTACACGGAGAACATGAATAGGTAAGGTAAATAAAGAATTAAGACAAGAAAATTCGCGGACCGAAATTGCTTTATGTTCTTTGACTAGTCGATCAATTCATATCTAAGTACATCTCAGAACAGATCCTTTCAAGAGGTTTTTAGGTTTTTAGGCCTTTCCATGCAGCATTGAACATGTAACTTCTTAATTAAGACTCACCCACAATCAATTCAAAGCAGCACCCGCATAGTTCAGCAGCGGCTATCGCTTCCTCAAACAGAAGCCTAATGAATGGCTCTTTGACCGTCTTCTGGACTAGCCGCCTGGCGCAGTGAGCTAGCAGTGACGTCAAGAGAATGAAGAGTGTGGACACCACTAGTGGCGCGAAGGTTACTTTGTTAATCTGTGGAGAAAGAAAAAGCCATTTGAATAAAATACTATTCTGACACTAGTCTAAACCATAATATATTATTATAAGACCGCAAGCGCAACCAAGAAACGTATTTGAGATGAAGTTTAAACGACTGCCGTCGGATATAAGGAACTCAAAGGAATAGCGATATTTGATGGCTTTGACCAGTGCTGCGTCGGTATAATTAGTGTACGTATATTAATTTTATGAGGAGAATTTATATGCCTTCATATTTACAGCATATTACATTCACAGTTTAGATAATCCTATTTGCTTGAGGTTTCAGCTAACGCTAGCAGACTGACTGAGCAAAGCGCCAGGCAATACGCATAGTTGCGGTCGATCAATGTCTGTCAACCACAGTTCCTGACTAAGCGCCGTTGTTTTGGTCCAAGTAAATATGACAATGGTTCATTTATTAAGTAGGTAAATGTAAGCCCTTTATCATAAAGAATTGCATTATAAAAAAGGAAAATATTTTGTCGTTTTTATTTTACACTCACATTAATCTTAATATATAAAATCCTTTCGTTACTGACTGACTGACAGACACGCTACAGCCAAAACTATTGGGCGCAGGTAGCTGGATTTTGGCATGTATGTTCCTTGGGGACCGTAGGGGTGCATTAAGAAGGGATTTCCCGAAATTCCCACGGGATCGGCCAAAACGGGTAAATTTAAATAAAAATGCAGGCGTAGCTGCTGGCGTCCTCTAGTATATTATATAATAAATATTATCAAAATTATTTAATATTTTGTCTTAATTTTTATTTGATATCTTAGGTTCTACTGTTTTGTTAGTTAAAGACTTGTTAACGGCTTACGCACAAGGTGACATTTTTCTGCGACTTAGATTCGTAATAATAATAATAATTAAAATACCAAATAAAGTGTCCAATATAAGTATTGAACCCACGACAGACGAATAAGGAATGGTACACATATTGCAATGACAAGAGATCCTTATGCCACACCCATCAAATATCTTATTATGAAAACTTATACCAACGGTAATAACACCGCAATTCTTTCCAACAATGTCGGACAGTTAAGTTATTATAAAGTGTCAAGTCTGCTAACTTAAAGTTCAGTTTGAACAACTCTATTACTGAAAGGAGGTCTTATTAAGCACTTGCCAAGCGTTATTCAAATTGTTTACAAGTTTCAAAGTACTCTACGGTTGTGAAGCGCTCTGTTGTATTGGAGAATGGTAAATGGCTAACAAGTCTTTTACATTTTGTATAGCTACGTGAATTAACGTCAGTACTAATTAGATTGTCTCCACGTTTTACTTGGTATTTTTGTGTTTTTAGCTGTTGTCGATAAAATATATACTTACTGAAAGAACACGGAATATGAATATCTGTAAAGTACTGTTTAGAATTCATAGTTAAATAATTCACATGAACAAATGGATCGTCTTGCGGTAGGTTTAATTCATTAATGTGCCCAATACTGCTCTACAACAACCAGTTCCAGTAACATTTCAAACATTTTAGTGATAATAACCAAATACTTATTGACACTTTTTTACTTATTGACTAATGCTACGATAATCTCGTGCCATAAACATTAGCAAAGGTAATAACTGAAAAAATGGTGCTCCGTTAGAAGGCATAGAGTGCAACTTATCTTGAAGACCTCTTTTTAATTTGTTCAAGATATTCTCAAAAAAATTACATCAAAATAAACTAAATATCCAACACCAATTCGTCAATGTCTAAACAAAAACTAGAACGAAGACAAAACAATCATTTACCTGACGAATTAGATGAAATTTACGATCAAAATAGCTGTCGACACAAAACTAAAGGTGGCAGATACAAGTGATGTACTCAGAGTAATCCAGACCAATATAAACTATACACTTTACAATATAAATAATGTGAGAAAATATGTGCTTAGTGAAAAACGCTTTATCTAAGGCTACCTTCCCTGTAGAGCAAAGATGTGTCAATACAACCAAAATAATAGATAAAAATGCATTGCAGCATTTTACGAACTTTTAATTTAACATTTTCGTCCCAATCCCGTTGGAATTTCGGACAACCCTGCACCCCTACGCACCTCAAAGAACATAAAGATGCCAAACAAAGTTAAGACCCCATTTTCATTAAATGTTACTTCGATAGAAAATCAGAATAAACCGTTGAAAGGTGCCGAATAAGACTGCACGGTAGGAACTTGTGCTTGTATGTGTTGGGTAACTGAAATGCGAGCTCGCAGCGATCAGCTGAGCGACGGCGGCGGTCAATAGACCTTTTTTTTTGGGGTCGGGTTGGAAAATCCTCACGGAGTCCCTCCGCCCTGGGGAAAGGGCGAAGGGGACTGTCAGACTCTTACTGACTAAAAACCAACCCGTGTTCCTCATGTACCCATGTGTCGGAGGGTCGGGTATCACCGAAGCATTCCTTGCAATCCCCTCTACGGGTATTGGCCCGGCAGATAGTCAGGCGGGTCCCGAACAAAACCCCCTTGGCGGCGGATGAAGGTGTTGGGCTCCGCCGCCAAAACACCCAGCGGCCCCGCAGAGGATAGGGAGGACGGCAACGCAACACCACATCTCCTCTTCTTTGCGGCCCCACCGCAACGTATCGAGGTGCGCCCCCATTTGGTCGCGAGAGATAGGGCGCGCGGCAACGCAACACCGACATGCCTCTCCTCCCGCGACCGCGCCCGACTGCGAGGGACAGACAGAACTGTCTCCCGCACCCGCACCGTTGGACGCATCCTGCGCAGGCCCCTCTAAGCTCACGCGGAGCGTCCACTCCCGGGATCTCTCTTAGCTTCACCGCGGGTGTCCAATCCACGGTTACTGAGCCCCCCCCCCACCAGGACAAGGTGGAGATCCCACGGTTGGGGATACGCGGTCAATACACCTACTTGATTTAAAAATCATGAATTTTAAAATTCAACTCGGTGTATTGACCGCCGCCGTCCGTCCGAATCACGAAATTTATTTTTTATTTTTAGTGAGTTAATTTTTCATGTATTTGTATTCAGTTATAGTAGTATATTCACACTGAAAATATTTTGCAAATGCATATCAACACCCTGTATGATTGTGTCGCTTCTGTAATAAATAGGGAGAGAAGCTATTTGATCGCCAGTGTCCCACGAAAGTGGTTATTAATTTTATGCTCACCGCAAAATTGATAGAAATACAATTTGCATTATTTAGCATCAGACATATTGACTTGTCTAGTCGGTAAGATAAACTTTGGGGTTGTAACATTATGAATGGATGATGAATGTTCCAAAATCAAGCACACGCGTATATTGCTGTCACTAGCTGGGCAGATTTTTAGAATTACTTTTTAGTTAATTATTACAAAGAAGGCTCAAAAGATGGCAACATTTTCGCTTGGAAATGTTTGCCTTACTCTAGATTAGGCTATATAATAAGAATATTTTACCACATACACACAACACCACCTAGTCCCAAACTTAGCTGAGCTTGTAATATCGCCGAATCTTAGTATCAGATAATTTGTTTTATAATTCTTCGCAAAGCAATATGAAAGCCAAAATAAAATACAAGTCGTTCACCCAAATTAGAAAACGCGGTTGAAAATACGACTTAAGACCTCGGGTTCGAATCCACGGCGCGCACCAATGACTTTTCAAAGCTATGTGCGTATTAAATAATAATATTGCTTGCTAAACGGCGAAGGAAAACATCGTGAGGAAACCTACACGCCTGAGAGTTCTCCATAATGGTCTCGAAAGACATGTGAAGTCTGCCAACCCGTACTTGGCCAGCGTGGTGGACTACGGCCTTAACCTTCTCTTAATGAGAAGAGGCCCGTGTCCAGCAATGGGACAGTTTATATACAGAGCTGATGATGATGATATGTATGCTTATACAGTTGTAGCATTAAAGTGGATTTGACTTTTGGAAATCAAGTTATCTATATTTTATATACCACCTCAATAACAACTCCCATTTTATCCTACAATTTAATTCGCTGAAACTGAATATGACAAAGTTTACAACCTAGATTAGCTTTCGCTTACGAAATCCCAGAGTTTTAGTGACCTGATAACTTCGTAAGATGTCCTCTCCGTCGCGAAATCGCCACTAGATTTTACTTCGAGATTAATTTATGTTGCTACTAAAAGCCAAGCTTTGAAATTAACGTTAATTAAAGTATTTCTTAAGTAAGATACTAAGAGCCTATTTTGATTAATTGCGAAAGCCTTCGCTCGCTAAAAACATTCTACGTTTTACGTTTCATATTATTTACCTAAGATTAAAAGCTTTTCAATATTTTAATCAAATCTGTGTAGAGGAAGCGCGTGAGGTTTGTAAGGATAGAAGCAAGTGGCGTTATGTTGTCTCTGCCTAACCCGACGGGAAATAGGCGTGAGTATATGTATGTATGTATGTAATCAAATCTATGGCCGTTACTGGAATATTAAAATAAAATTGAGCCTAGTGTTCTATCGTAAGGAAAAAGATACATAATAATATGTAGCTTGACAGATGGCGTTTTGTCGCCTTCCGAATCGCATATAAAGATTCTTGTCTCATCTTTATTGCCAAGTATACCTAAAAAGTTCTTATATCTACAGACCAACATAAAATCAATTTTAAAAGCGAGTTTATCGCTACTAAAACCATGCTACAGGCCAACATTATTTGCAAATATTTGCAATGCAACAACAGTTGGATACAAATTATGGACACAATATGTATTACGTCGTCATATCACTAACTGGTTACACAATATTCTGTATTCTGTTACTAAAAAACCTGTACCAGCAACAACAAAGCAATTTTCCCGCAAACATTTTGAAACACAAGACCATTTGAAAGCGTGTCTTCCTGAAAGCTCACAATACATTGTTACTGGTAGGCTAAGGTCTTCCACAGTACTAAAATAAAAACTCCTTCCAACAAAGAAACGTCCAGCTCAACACAGAAGTATTTCAAACAACTCTAATCACTCAAAACGACAAAAAATTCTAAGCCGTTTTTAAATACACCCGTTGGGATAAACCTAAGAACATGTTTAGGCACTTCTAGTTGAACTAAATGATAAATGTGCCTTGTCAGAAGTTTCTGGCGACGATAAAAAAATATTTCGAACTGAAATTTTGCGGCTTGACCTGATTTATTTTCTACTAGATTTTGCCCGCGGCTCCGCCCGTGCTCATGTAATGAAGAAAACAACGTACAAATACGTACAAAATCCGTTCGGAACGTTTAGAGATATACATATGCAGCCAGACGGCGAAAAGGAGACTTCATTTTATAATAAGTATTGATTTTGCTATAATAATTGGGATTTTTTCGGATTGTATGTAATTGTAACCCGTTTAACCATCCAAGGACAGGGCTGTCTTGAAATCAATGAAGCCTTCAAGGAGTTCATTGACCTTCACACATACCTACAGTAGAATGGTATATATTATCTACATATATACATGAGTCTAAACAGTATGTTTTATTGGGTATTTTATAAGTTACTTGCTTTGATTTGCGATTTTAATGATATGTTGTACGTATTTTGTTTGCGTCAAAACAGTGTATTAAGCCTTCGTTCAACTTTGTTGCAGGCATACGATTATATATAATACATATTATGAATATTATGGAGGCAGTGCTTCTATTACTCACATAACGTGTCTAACTCTTTGCTTATCATGAGAGTTAAAAACGTAACCCTTTATTTGCATAAAAATACATTAATCCCACAAATATTAATTCATTCTTTGCTAGGAAGTATTACACTAGCCATAAATCACGACAAAATCTATAACAAAAACCCACTGAAAGCCATTCGTATGCTCGGGCCACCCTTCGAAATCCCAGATACTCAGTCATTTAAATCTCCTATCAAAAAAATTGAACGAAAACCCAGTGCTTTTATACTCTCTTCAAAATGGACGAGATTAATGTAAAACTATAATGAAATAGAACAGTAAAAAGGGAATTTTTATTCCACCGCGCTACCAAAAATATGTGACAGTCTGTTGACAGAAACTAAAAACTGGGACCTGAAAACTTTCTAGTTCTTTTTAGGTTAATTTTACTTTACAAGCGCAGTTGCGAAGGAAAGTAAATAAAGACAACTGTCAAGTGACCCCGATTATTAAGGAAGCAACAGATAAATGATCGTACAAATAGTATTTCAATTTAATAAATGAAAACTGAGAAGCAGAGCTTTGCGTCTTTTAGAACACACCGGTTCTATTTCAGAATTATCTGCCACTATTGCATTGTATACTAGCGTCCATTATGATAGGATGTCGACAAAGTCAAGTAATGTTCGCATAGGTGACTCATTGTCATTGGATGGGTGACCATTTTTGTAGCATTTATGTCAGAGCGCTACCGAGTTTCAGAGCACACGCAGTCGCCGGTTCCAGTAGGATTTAGTTATACGATGTCGCAGGTATTCTTCGGCCACTTATCTACTTAGAATAAGTGCTATTGATATCTGTATTTATCTTACTACTATTATAAAGGTGTAAATTTGTGAGGATGGTTGGATGTACGGATCTTTTGGCGCTCTTTCTCGTAAAAACTACGGGATGGATTTGATGAAACTTTTCCGAATAAAGCTAACCTTATATTTCAGAGCACCTAGGCTCTCTTTTGTCCCAATATGACAACCGGACCACACGCGGGGCTAACATAAGTATAAGTGCAAGAGATCTGACGAGGGCGAAGGCTAGAATAAGTATAAGTGCAAGATATCCGATAGCAAATATGCCTACCTACTCCGTTCAGTTTTTAATCATAATCCAAATATCAATCATTCTTTTTGATATTATAATTCATCTACCTTGAGAGAACAAGATTTACTTCAGAATCCTTATTATTCTCCGTTCTACCACGCAGCGGAACTACCTACTCTCAAAGGCTTACATAAGCCAGAATTTTCGCTTAGGAACTAAAACTACTGGCGGATTATGTAGCCATCTCTATGCCTACGGCAAGTTTACAAATCTAGTTTGGAGTGCACTCAGTACGCTTACTCGCCAGTTGAATGATTGACGAAATGTGAATGGAAATATAGGGGAGGTTGTTGTGGGCACAGCCGCTAACTAATATGACAAAGTGTGTATGCTATTGGTATTTTTTGTGACCTGTCAAAGGCGTTTGATTGTGTAGAACATAATACACTTTTACGTAAATTGAAAATGGTATTAGACATACCGCACTCAATCTTGTTGCCAGCTACTTTAGAGATAGAATTCCGTATGTAGATGTTAATCCATTTCTTTTTTTAATATATATTAATGATTTGCCGTTCTTTGTTCAAAATTTATGTGATATTGTTTTGTTTGCCGATGATACGTCACTAATTTTTAAAGTTGATCGTAACTCAAGTAACTTTGATACCGTCATTAACACTCTTGCACAAGTATTAGATTGGTTTTCGACGAATAATTTGGTACTCAATTCTAGCAAAACGAAATGTGTTAAATTTTCTCTTTGCCTAATGTCAAAAGTGTTCCTACTAATATAATTTTAAATAAGGAAACAATTGAACTAGTAGAATCAACCGTATTCTTAGGTCTAACTTTATATAGTTAGCTTCAGTGGGGTGCCCAAATATCCTGTCTCGCAGCCAAACTTAGTTCTGCAGCTAACTGCAGTACAACTTTTCTAAAAAAGTTAGGGAATTCACAGATATAGATACTGCTAGACTAGTTTACTTTAGTTGTTTTCACAGCGTAATGTCTTACGGTATAATGTTATGGGGTACCGCTGCTGATATACAGACTATTTTTGTACTTCAAAAGAGGGCCATACGTGCAATTTATAAGTTAGGTGCTAGAGTTTCTTTACGTGATAAATTTAAAAAAGTAGATATATTGACAGTTGCATCGCAATATATATATATGCTAACTTAATGTACATTAAAAAAAACTTAATTCTATACCGCAAAAATAGTGATTTGCACAAAGTGAACACAAGGAATAAGCATAAACTAGTGGGAACTAACTACCGTTTACATAAAGTTCAGAACTCATTTGCGAGGATTGGTATACGATTTTTCAACAAATTGCCTCTTGATATAATCAATTTACCTATGCACAAATACAAACGGAAAGTTAGGAACTTTCTTTTACAAAGGGGTTATTACACTATTAAGGATTTTTTAAATGATAAGTCACAATGGGGACAGGCTTAAGCTATATCAGAATTGATATAGATACCTTGCTTTTCAGTTTTTTTTATATAATATCTCTAGTTCTTTTAAATAACTATTCATGTATTATTAGTTCATTCAACTTACTACATTTACATTTGCATTGTTGTTCTACTAATTTTATTTAAAAAATTTGCTACTGTATTAGATGAATGTAGCTCGTTTTCATGGGATGTACACTAAAGCTTTTGTAAATTTTGTGTATTCATATACCTACCGTCACTTTTTGTAGCATACATTTCCATCATAGTTCTGAACATGATCGCGAGTTGCCTTCATTATAAGACCTAAGTGGATGCTCCTGTTACACAAGATTCACACTGGAAGGCTACTACAGCACTTAAATTGGTAACTGCATTAATTATTTTAGTATTATGTATGTTCCTAATTACTATTTACAAGTAATTAATTACAATAAGAAACAGTTGCAGCTCCTTACAAAAATGAAATACATATGTACCATAATATTGGCGATTAAAAAGAGTGGCCACGAGTTTTATTGCCCGTTCTTTCTCGTGGTCCTACCTATTGCTTTGCGAACGAGGCAGTAAATGTAAATGTAGAAGCATTAAGTAATGTACTTTAAAATTTGACGTTCATAAGCGTCACCTTGTGACCTAGATGAGTAAATGATTTTGACTTTGACTTTGACTTAGAGTAAAGACGATTCGTTCGGTACAGTTATGTCTATATCTAGTTGATGCCAGAGGTCTGGTTATTGTTAGGCAATGAGAATTTATAGGTCATTTAACCATTTTTACCTCGATATTAAGCAGCAACGATAGCCTAGTGGAGAGCCCGACAGACTTTTACGCAGAGACTATCAGATTCGAAACCATGGCCCACATCCATTACTTTTCCAAGTTGTGTGCGTATCAAATTATTAAACGGCGAAGGAAAACATGGTGAGGAAACCTACTCTCTGAGAATTGTTCATAATGTTCTCGCAGGACATGTGAAACCTGCCAACCTGCACTTAACCAGTGTGATAGGGGCCTTACTCTTCTCATAGTGAGAAGAGGCCCGTGCCCAGAAGTGGAACAGTTTATATAATAGGCTGATAAAGATTTAAAGCAACTTTGGAGCGATGTGGCTTTTGAGATGGTGTACGGCACATGTTGCAACTATAACTTTTAACTGAACTACTGCATTACGGATACTGTTTTTTATTTAAACACAAATATTTACACATTGAATGCGATATAAATAGTTGTGTTTGATTTTGAAACCACGATCTGAAACTAACATCGCAACGACTGACCGATTAGTTTACTAATACGAATTTTACACGGCTATCAATCCACCATGTAATCCGATTGTTTACCATGACGTTACGCTTAAGTTTATGGTTACATGCCTACTTCCAGTTCATCTCTAGTTATATTTATTTCATAAAAAACAGAACGGGAATATGAATTGCAACAGCGTTTTTAATTGAGTTTTATTTGAAGCTCAGAACTCGTGGCTTTGTTTATTTGAAAGGATAGACACCAAATACGTTTCATCATATTTTTTGGTAGTTTAATTACATCTTAATCGTAAGATTATACACTAAAGCAATTTCACATTGCTTTGCATATTTCTGTATTTGGCCTAGCATACCGAAGTAAATTCTACAACAGCCTTCCCGCACCGCATCCAGTCCCATATGTTTCCGTATAAGCTTGTTTGCGAAGGCTGTTTTCGACGTGGAACGCAATGCTAAAAGCAAAGCCTCCGCCTAACTGTATAGCTCTCAATTTGACCGTCGCACGTCGCCCTCGTGAGTGGGATGACCATCCTGGTTACATTTTACTTAAGCCTGTAAAGCATGCATGCTTGAATTTGGAAACAAATTCGAGTATAACTGTAATATTTTTCTTCTTCCAGCTTATTTACTTTTTTCTAGCTTGTTAGCTCCAGGCTTATGTTTGCCCCTGTTACTGTACACCTGTATAAAATACTAGTATAGGCTTTCGCTTCGCTTGCTTTTTTATGTAGATAAATATACCGTTTGTTAAATGCAATAACAAATATTTTATACATCGTTGCATTTCCTGCTTCAGCCATGCATTTATTTTAGACTTAATCCAATACGATGGGTTAATTCTAAAATAAATGTTGCCTATGATAGACTCCGGATCTTTAACTTTTTCCACAGTAGTTTTCATCAAAACAGTTCAGTAATTTAGTCGTGAAAGCGTAACAAACTAACTGACAAACTTGCTTTTATAATATTAGAATGGCTATAAAAGAACGGATAGTACACGCACACACAGTAAGTAACTTTATCTCAAAATTGAGTTTCCACCGAAACCTTGAACATGTATCCAAGTTTATGCCCCGACGGATCTCTTACAGACAGGATTTAATTAAGTTAACCAACTGACGCATTGAATTTATAAATCTTAATTATTAAATTTATCTCGTAATATTATGAAAGATGAACGGTGCTGTGATTTGATATCTTATATGATGGACCTAGGATGAATAGAAGTATTGCAGAGATCATACTAGTACTAGCGTCAGTATTGCTGTGTTTGTAAAGGACTATCCAAAAAAAGGATCCTTAAGGTGTTGTCAGAACCCTAGCATAATCCTGAGTGAGATATATAGGCTATAAATAATTAAAAAGTACTGAATAATACTCAATTGAGTATAGATATTTCGTGGGATCCTGCCTTTTCGCCGAATATTGTTTGGCCGATTATCACTTGCCAACCAACGTTTCGCCTATTTTTCACTTTGACAACTAACGATTGTCAAATTTTTGTATGACAACGTTTCATATGGTAGAATTATTGTTAAGCTGATTATTGTAATGACAAAAAACGTTTGGGGAATTTATCTTTTGTCAAATTATTAGGCCAGACAACTTTTAGACGAATAACGTTTCGTCTGTTCACGTGATGTTTCGGGAAGTTCAGGTAAAATCGAAAGGAATCTGTTAGGTTAGGTTAGTATGCTGATAAACAATGCACGTCAACTGAAACAATGGCTGGTTAGGTTAGGTTAGAACTGCGACCACAACGCACGAGCCGAGCGAGTGAAGCGAGCGTGCCTCGGCAGCGGCCTACGAAGTGCCAGAACCAAATCGCTTTTATTTCACTACACAGGGCATTTAAATATGCTACATCGGTTAGGTTAGAACTGCGACAATAAAAGGAAGACCAAACGTAAAGTTGGCAACTGTGAGGTTGGAAAATAAAAACAAAATTATATCACAAGTTGGCAAATGATTATTCTGCGAAATAAAATTCTGCGAAACGTTAGTTGGCAAGTAATAATTGGCTGAACAATTTTTGGCGAAAAGGCAGAGATCCATATTTCGTACTGGTTTCTTATTAAATTTTAATCCAAAAAGAAACAAAAGTGCTTGACAAGATTTTTGGCGTTTAAATTATAGCTGAATATTAAACACGAACTGCAGAACGCAACCTCCTTCCATCCCAAAGCGAAAGAACTTTTGGTTGATTTTTTTTTACATTTAGTATCCATGAAGAACGCGGTGACATAGATGACCATGTGACCACGTCAAACATTGTACTACTTATATGTCAATTATATTATAATATTTTTTAATACGCTAGCACATATAAACAATACCATGTAATCCCAAACAAAGCAGAGCTTGTACTATGGGTATTAGAGCCTGCGCGCATTAGCGATTAAAGTTGGCCGATAGTTCAGTCGCAATCGTATAACGATTATGCTCAAACTGTCGCTCGATAGTTCAGTCTCGTCACAGATAACTACACGCACTACACGATTGAATTCGTCGTCTACCTATCTCCCGTGCTTGAATCGAATCGACTGTCAAGTGAGCGCACACACATACTGCGTCGTCATCGATTTACCAAGGGTAGCAATTTGTTGGCAACACTGCCAATCTGTCATGGCTGACAGACTACTGACCACCTGTGTATGGCTATGATGTGTAACATCTTATTTGCGAGGTTTCTTAAGCATTGTGCTTAGTAAATGGGTGTTTGGTTCTGATGTAATATGGTATTACAATATATATAGTGCGTCGTACTGACTGTGCGATCGGTCGATAGTTGAGCGACAGGTTAGTTGAATGTAATGCGCGCACTCGCATACAACTTCATGCACATATGCAATCGGGCGATAGTCGTTCAATAGTTTGGTCGAATAGGGATCGGGCAGTCGGATTCGATAGTTCAGTCGTACAACTTTTAGGCCTCGCGCGCACTAGCGATTAAAGTTGGCCGATAGTTTGATCGGTCAGTCGGATCAGTACAGAGTTATATGGCAGTGCGCGCACTTGAAGATTTGTTCAAGTGCGCGCACTGCCATATAACTCTGTACTGATCCGACTGACCGATCAAACTATCGCCCGACTTTAATCGCTAGTGCGCGCGAGGCCTAACTCTGTACTGATTCGACTGACCGATCAAACTATCGGCCAACTTTAATCGCTAGTGCGCGCGAGGCCTAACTCTGTACTGATCCGACTGACCGATCAAACTATCGGCCAACTTTAATCGCTAGTGCGCGCGAGGCCTTAAGCTTCAAGTGCGCACACTGCCACTTTTTTAGTAAATACATACTTAGAAACATACAGACGAAGACAAACATCCATCTTCACGCACTCAAATGTTTTACTTAAGCGTCTACACTCCCGCTCCGACATCTGGTCCAAATCAAACTGAATTTATCATGGAGTCCCACGCTGTACTATAAAGTTACCCAATATCATATTGTTTATTTGACATTTGTATTCCCTCCAGCGCCCTACATAGATTACGCAGATCAAATGTCAAATCAATCTGTAGTACTAATCGATATAGAATACTGCCTGCGAGGCTCGCCTCCTACTAAGATAAAGAAATCATTGAAGATGTTTGCTACAATGTTAGGGTTTTCTGTTGTTTTCTTATGTAAAGTCAATTTTATATTTGATTGAGTTCTTTTTGAGGTTTTGTTGGTGCGTTCTTTTATTATTTGCCACATGGTTTTTGAAATGTTTTCGCTTTTATTAATTCTCTGGATATACTGTAATCTTTTTGACTGTGAAACTGTTCTTTTGAGTAGCTTTTCATATTTTTTATAATATTTTATTAACGTAGGGTCATTGTTAACTGAAATGAATGTTTTCAGCATACGTTTGTGCTTGCAAGAGATTTTTAAGCCTGCGGTAAGCCACGATTTCTTCACTTTGTTTTTTAGTTTAACATGGAAAAAAGATTATGGTAGTTGTTAAAATATAATGGTTATCTTAATAAAGTTTTTCAAGTAACAAATTCTGATGCATCTGGGCACAAAATATTTGAATGTTGATATCTTGAAAACTACTTTATAATAAAAACGAGTCCCTCATTCAAATATTTAATATGTTCTTTGGTATTCTTATTTCCATAATTATGAGCATGTATTACAGAGCTGAAAGTGCAATTTAATTATGGCCAGATGAATCAGTTATAGAATTAAATTTTGAAGAACTATCCTGATGGAGTCAGTCTTGTTTCATTCAATCCTTAGAATTGTTCTATATTCACTTGTTTTGAAGCATACCGTAAAAAAATTGGCATTACCCCTGTCCTTGAAACATTTTCCAAATTTCATAAAAAATCCACATAACTGTTATGACTGGGATTTGAACACTCGCCTTCAGACCGTAAAGCGGATGTATTATCCATACGGCCATCGCCTTGTTGCCAGTTAGTGGCGAATTTAGCGAACACTTGACAGAGTGTTAACGTCATCTAACTTAAAAAAGTCATTTCCAAATAATGAAATAGTCTTCAAACCTTTTTGTTAATTATTATGTTTGACGACCAGCCAGTTTGTCGTGTAGACGTCTGTAGTCCTTGACGACGGTAGTGATGACAAGTTGACATAACACCGGCCGTCACAATTATTATTCATAGGAATTTCAGCCTTAAGGATAGGTGAAAATAAATAAAAAAATGCTCATAAAATAAAAACTACTGGGCCTACATGAATCATATTTTTATGGGACCAATTCGACACTATTCTGCATCAAACAAAAAAAGAATTATGTAAATCGGTTCAGAAATCTCGGCGAAATCGGTGTACATTCATCGAAAAAAATAATATACCGGCCGAATTGAGAACCTCCTCCTTTTTTTTTGTTGTTTGAAGTCGGTTAAAAATGAAATTAAATGTGTAAGTGGACATGTATGTAGGTATGTGTGGTTAGTATGGATTTCGTAATTTCTGTAGTGCAGTGTGTATGTAAAAATATCTTTAAATGTAAGCCACAGTAGAAGTGGCAAGCTAATACTTCGATTTTCGATGTGGTGTAAGCACATCGATAGTGATATAGGTAATCTTAATCTTAATATATAAAATCCTTGCGTTACTGACTGACTGACAGACACGCTACAGCCGAAACCATTGGGCGCAGGAAGCTGAAATTTGGCAAGTATGTTCTTTGGGGACCGTAGGGGTGCACTAAGAAGGGATTTCCCGAAATTCCCACGGGATCGGCCAAAACGGGTAAATTTAAAAAAAATGCCGGCGTAGCTGCTGGCGTCCTCTAGTCTAACATATTTTTCTGCACTTTCGTCACATTATTATTACACAGTAATAGATTCTGCATATAATATTTTGGGGATAAAAAGCATAAGCGATGTGTCCATAAAAATAAATAATTGCACAGGATATTTAACGTGTAATATTTTGAAATAATTACTACGTTTCTGAGTACAGTGGTCCATGTTTATGGTGGTATCCATAATTTATTCCTCTCAATAAATTTGATAATCATTCAAATGGAAGGCTTATTGTTACATGAATGTTAACAATGAATTCATTATTGTAGATCTATATGATCCGCAGTGTAATACAGCGGTGGTAAAGGGCCTACTTATTTGTTAAATAGATTGAATTGTATTCGTTAGTTTGCCAAAAACAATACTCTTTATAAAAACAAACCTTTAAATCGGAACATGAAAAGCATCTAAAATATTCAATATATTTACAGCTAAATATTCATGTGCTTCAGTTTCTTTATTTCTCTCTCCCGTATTGCAAAACAGAGAAGCGATTTTACAATTTCTCCAGTATAATTCGGATTAAATTTAAAGCGGGTTTCAAGACTGTCAAGCTTTCTATGGACACTTAACGAGTGGCAAAACGTTGTTTTATATAACCACTGAGTACCTACGATTGGCTTCATCTACACAGTAAAGTATATTTGTACAGTAAGGGCCCAGAACTCGGGACTGTTCTTCTCAAAAAAGAACACATTTTGTAGAAATATACTATATATAAGCCATCAAAGTACACGAAAAAGGCAGCTGAATTTCGGTCGATAAAACATAACAAGCTCTAAAACTATCTCTTTCAAACAGAGTAGCTACCGTCAACAATATCATGTTGAATAATATCATGTCCTGTCCTAACTAGAAATGCGGACGCATCCACAGGAAAAGTCTCGCTCATATTCATAGCCGTTCATTCGAATCGCGCCACTGATTTTAATTAAATTCTGTATTTACACTCAACTGTTGATAGAAATGGCCCGGTTTATTGGAAAACATCGGGCAAACTGCACTAGCCCTCTGGCATATTATATCGTTATAAAAGTATTTATCCTTTATAATTGCTTTTATATGGTGTAAAATAAAGTGTGGTTGATGTTTAGTAGATCTGGTCCCCGACTTAGGTACGCTCGTATCCAATATTCTATTTGTCGATGGATTGGGCTACTAGAGATAAATATTTGGCATATTCTGTATTAAGCAGTTTTGCCAAAGGAAGACTGCTATGCAGATGGTATCGGATTTGAATCCACGGTGTGCACCACTGACTTTTCGTTATGTGCGTATTCGCTTGCCCAAGACACGAGCCTCGGAGAGCATGTTAAGCCCTCACTCCTTGCTGTCATGAAAATCTTAGGCAGCCGTGAGAATAGTGTACTGGGATTGACGACATTCTTGAATATAGATAGTATAAGATTTTTTCTTGTTTGTATTAAGTAATAAACAATATTAAATTACGTGCAAACATTTTACATTAGATAATGTAACACTCATTTACTTAAACAAAATAATTTGTATTATGTAAGGACTTTTATTGCATTCTTGTTCTTCTTTTCTGTCATACATACATGTGACCATCTCTGTTACAATTACTATTGAAATACATAGTACAGAATAATTCTTAAATTGTGTAATATATCCATGTATTAATTTCAAATATACTTTATTGGAAAAATACCTGATACCGTAGTATGTAATTATAAAAATAATTGTGCGCCTTTAAGTACTGCACTGCACTGAACTGCACGTCATAATAAATAGGTGGACTATCTTAAGAGCTTTATAAATGCTTAATGTTATTGTAGACGTAGAAAAAGCCCATCAGGAGAAGTAGGAGTATTGAGCCTAGACCAGGAAAAACGCCGGACTGTCGTTTTAATCTGTTCAGTTTTTTTTTTACTAAATGATAGACAAATCCCGCATTAGGACTAATTCCTGTGTCGCGGGGAACTTTACAGACATACAACTAACGGACACAATGAACACCCAGACTCAAAACAACAAATTAATACATACATACATACATAGACTCACGCCTGTTTCCCCGAAGGGGTAGGCAGACTACACAACAACAAATTAATTAATCACACAAAGTGTTGTCTCGTGTGGGAATCGAAACCACAACACTCGGCGCAGTGTCAATCAGTGAGGCGGCCGCTTAAACCACTACGCCAATCGTTGACAGAATAGTTTTCATACAATTTTATTAAAACGTGTCTTAAGCGCAACATTTGCGTCTGTCAGTCTCGGCACGACCACGGCAGCTGTAGGACTGTCGAAACGTCGGTAATACACAGGTAAATTAATAAAATAACAAGAGGTAAGATCCATCTTCATAAAATTGTATGATGTAGGTATACAACTCGCGAAAGTTTCAAATCGAGGATAGCTTTTTTCTGAGCGTGTGTCATACCAAGAGTTATAATTCATTTGTTTAGCCGGGACCAACCTCTTTGGCTTTCTGAGACTGATAGCTAATATTCTGTCAAATCTGGTTGGACTTGTAAGCGGGCCCCGGGCTCCGAAACGAAAAGTCTTGGATGTAACTGGGATAACTTGGTACTTGTTAGCACGGGCTGTTTCCGTAACTCCACATCCTGGCGTGTATTTTGCGTGCGGGTGGGAATGGTGTTGTCACTCGAGCCACCCTAGCTCTTCGAGAAAGGCCAGCAGACTCTTGATGTGGCCCACTGTTTCCCTCAGGGTGCTGTGTCTGGTCAGGTACTGCTGCTTATACTGTGCAACCTCAGGGCAGTCGAGGAGCAGGTGGTCTGCCGTCTCGTCTGCTGCCTTACAGGCTCTGCATAGCCGGCTATTTGTGATACCTATAGTAAATAGGTGCTTATTAAAGGATCCGTGTCTTGTGTAGGCGGCCGTGACTGTCCGCAGCTGTTCTTTGGACAGCCGGAGGACTTGTTTGGTTATCTTACCGTCTGTTGCGGGAAGAGCCTTCTTGGCCTGCCTAAATGTTTCAATACCAATCAAGGACTGGTTGTGCTGGGTCCTGGTTCTATTTTTTACCAGGTTGCGATAAAAACCACAAGGTAGGGGAATAGTGGGCTCGGGTCCCACCACTGCTTTGCTTTTAACGATTTTGCTGTGCCGTGTGAATGAAAAATTAACTTTCATAATTATCAGCTCCTATTTAAATTTCTTTCCGTGTGGTGACGGATTAAGAATACGGAATGTCACCACCCCATATCATCCCATGGGTGTCGTAAGAGCCGACAGATGGAGCATATTATGCAGAGAACAGCACTGTAAGAGAAGGAAAACTTGATACAAACCCTATACCAACCCGTTTGGCCAGCGTGGTGTAGTAGGCCAATTCCTCCTTTCAAAGGAGAGGCCTAGTCCAGCAGTGGACTGCTAAAGGCTGACGATGATGATGATGATGATGATTTAAATTTCCTATCATATGGGTCTGTATAATAAAAAAGCTACATGTATGTGCTATTCCACGCTAAATTGAATCAATATCGGCTCAGGGGTATAGCCGCGAAATAGTAACAGGTGACCTTCAAATAATAACTTTATTGCATACTAGAGGACGCCAGCAGCTACGCCTGCATTTTTTTAAATTTTGGCCGTTCCCGAGGGAATTTCGGGAAATCCCATCTTAGTGCACCCCTACGGTCCCCAAGGAACATACATGCCAAATTTCAGCTTCCTGCGCCCAATAGTTTCGGCTGTAGCGTGTCTGTCAGTCAGTCAGTAACGCAAGGATTTTATATATTAAGATGAAGGGCCGAGGAAGAAAAATAATCTTTTTGCAAAAGAAGTCCGCGCAAAAAGTAGTGTACAGCTTGCTTCTGGCAACGATCATTTCCAATACTGACACCTCGAACTTTGCTCTTGGCAACAATCGTTGCCAAAAGTTAATTTCTATTAAACGACTTTAAACTCTATTTTAAAGCATTTAAAGTCCTTTCAAATTGTTTTTAAACCAATGACAGATAATATATCTAGCATCCGAACGCAAGTTTGCAACATAATAAAAGAAAATTTTACAAAAAAAATTAGAGTGAAGTTTGAAGTAGCCATTTTGTGATTTTCTGTGTGCAACTGCACGTAGATTCTTTAATTTTCTTATGAAGATATTCTTCCACAATCATTATAGTTTCTTTTTAAATACAACAAATAACTATTCTACTTTGTAAAAATGACTAAAAACTATACACCAATCGTGCATTTTTTAATTTTTTTCCACAATTTCATGCTATTCGTCTGAAACCGGCAAAATATGCTCGATCTAAACTTTAGTCTCATATAAAATATTATACACACAACGTTTGTTAAAATAACAAACGTTACTTTGTTCCTTATCTTATTGTCTATACAAAACAGAAAACAAAATTAAGCTAGGTTGCTCGGATCGATTGTAAATCAAGTTAGAATGAGGGCGTCCGCGCCGAGCGTGCAGTGTCAAATTATGTGAGCAAAGTTCGACTGTTTTGTTGAAAACAAAAGCAAGCGAGCGGATATATCCAACAGTGGACTGCGGCGGGCTGAAGATGATCATTATAGAGCAGTCTCTAAGCTTCTGCTCAAGAGCTCGGAAGCGATTAATAGTCTAGTATTGTATCCAATTACAAACAATAATTTTTACTTCTTCAAAGAGGTATCACTAGATCGTAGTAATAAAATATTGTTTTGAAGGGCTCCTTAATTATAATTGTTATTGAAGTTCGTTCTCGTAGTTATTAATACCATATTCTTTATCGATTAGTACTACAGATTGATTTGACATTTGATCTGCGTAATCTATGTAGGGCGCTGGAGGGAATACAAATGTCAAATAAACAATATGATATTGGGTAACTTTATAGTACAGCGTGGGACTCCATGATAAATTCAGTTTGATTTGGACCAGATGTCGGAGCGGGAGTGTAGACGCTTAAGTAAAACATTTGAGTGCGTGAAGATGGATGTTTGTCTTCGTCTGTATGTTTCTAAGTATGTATTTACTAAAAAAGTGGCAGTGTGCGCACTTGAAGATTAAGGCCTCGCGCGCACTAGCAATTAAAGTTGGCCGATAGTTTGATCGGTCAATCGGATCAGTACAGAGTTAGGCCTTGCGCGCACTAGCGATTAAAGTTGGCCGATAGTTTGATCGGTCAGTCGAATCAGTACAGAGTTAGGCCTCGCGCGCACTAGCGATTAAAGTCGGGCGATAGTTTGATCGGTCAGTCGGATCAGTACAGAGTTATATGGCAGTGCGCGCACTTGAACAAATCTCGAGAAACATACAGACGAAGACAAACATCCATCTTCACGCACTCAAATGTTTTACTTAAGCGTCTACACTCCCGCTCCGACATCTGGTCCAAATCAAACTGAATTTATCATGGAGTCCCACGCTGTACTATAAAGTTACCCAATATCATATTGTTTATTTGACATTTGTATTTCCTCCAGCGCCCTACATAGATTACGCAGATCAAATGTCAAATCAATCTGTAGTACTAATCGATATAGAATACGGTATTAATAACTACGAGAACGAACTTCAATAACAATTATAATTAAGGAGCCCTTCAAAACAATATTTTATTACTACGATCTAGTGATACCTCTTTGAAGAAGTAAAAATTATTGTTTGTAATTGGATACAATACTAGACTATTAATCGCTTCCGAGCTCTTGAGCAGAAGCTTAGAGACTGCTCTATAATGATCATCTTCAGCCCGCCGCAGTCCACTGTTGGATATATCTGCTCGCTTGCTTTTGATTTCAACAAAACAGTCGAACTTTGCTCACATAATTTGACACTGCACGCTCGGCGCGGACGCCCTCATTCTAACTTGATTTACAATCGATCCGAGCAACCTAGCTTAATTTTGTTTTCTGTTTTGTATAGACAATAAGATAAGGAACAAAGAAACGTTTGTTATTTTAACAAACGTTGTGTGTATAATATTTTATATGAGACTAAAGTTTAGATCGAGCATATTTTGCCGGTTTCAGACGAATAGCATGAACTTGTGGAAAAAAATGAAAAAATGCACGATTGGTGTATAGTTTTTAGTCATTTTTACAAAGTAGAATAGTTATTTGTTGTATTTAAAAAGAAACTATAATGATTGTGGAAGAATATCTTCATAAAAAAATTAAAGAATCTACGTGCAGTTGCACACAGAAAATCACAAAATGGCTACTTCAAACTTCACTCTAATTTTTTTTGTAAAATTTTCTTTTATTATGTTGCAAACTTGCGTTCGGATGCTAGATATATTATCTGACATTGGTTTAAAAACAATTTGAAAGGACTTTAAATGCTTTAAAATAGAGTTTAAAGTCGTTTAATAGAAATTAACTTTTGGCAACGATTGTTGCCAAGAGCAAAGTTCGAGGTGTCAGTATTGGAAATGATCGTTGCCAGAAGCAAGCTGTACACTACCTTTTGCGCGGACTTCTTTTGCAAAAAGATTATTTTTCTTCCTCGGCCCTTCATCTTAATATATAAAATCCTTGCGTTACTGACTGACTGACAGACACGCTACAGCCGAAACTATTGGGCGCAGGAAGCTGAAATTTGGCATGTATGTTCCTTGGGGACCGTAGGGGTGCACTAAGATGGGATTTCCCGAAATTCCCACGGGAACGGCCAAAATTTACAAAAATGCAGGCGTAGCTGCTGGCGTCCTCTAGTATGCAATAAAGTGATTATTTGAAGTTCAACTGATACTATTTCGCGGCTATACCCCTGAGCCGATATTGATTCAATTTAGCGTGGAATAGCACATACATGTAGCTTTTTTATAATACAGACCCATATGATAGGAAATTTAAATCATCATCATCATCATCATCGTCAGCCTTTAGCAGTCCACTGCTGGACTAGGCCTCTCCTTTGAAAGGAGGAATTGGCCTACTACACCACGCTGGCCAAACGGGTTGGTATAGGGTTTGTATCAAGTTTTCCTTCTCTTACAGTGCTGTTCTCTGCATAATATGCTCCATCTGTCGGCTCTTACGACACCCATGGGATGATATGGGGTGGTGACATTCCGTATTCTTAATCCGTCACCACACGGAAAGAAATTTAAATAGGAGCTGATAATTATGAAAGTTAATTTTTCATTCACACGGCACAGCAAAATCGTTAAAAGCAAAGCAGTGGTGGGACCCGAGCCCACTATTCCCCTACCTTGTGGTTTTTATCGCAACCTGGTAAAAAATAGAACCAGGACCCAGCACAACCAGTCCTTGATTGGTATTGAAACATGTAGGCAGGCCAAGAAGGCTCTTCCCGCAACAGACGGTAAGATAACCAAACAAGTCCTCCGGCTGTCCAAAGAACAGCTGCGGACAGTCACGGCCGCCTACACAAGACACGGATCCTTTAATAAGCACCTATTTACTATAGGTATCACAGATAGCCGGCTATGCAGAGTCTGTAAGGCAGCAGACGAGACGGCAGACCACCTGCTCCTCGACTGCCCTGAGGTTGCACAGTATAAGCAGCAGTACCTGACCAGACACAGCACCTTGAGGGAAACAGTGGGCCACATCAAGAGTCTGCTGGCCTTTCTCGAAGAGCTAGGGTGGCTCGAGTGACAACACCATTCCCACCCGCACGCAAAATACACGCCAGGATGTGGAGTTACGGAAACAGCCCGTGCTACCAAGTACCAAGTTATCCCAGTTACATCCAAGACTTTTCGTTTCGGAGCCCGGGGCCCGCTTACAAGTCCAACCAGATTTGACAGAATATTAGCTATCAGTCTCAGAAAGCCAAAGAGGTTGGTCCCGGCTAAACAAATGAATTATAACTCTTGGTATGACACACGCTCAGAAAAAAGCTATCCTCGATTTGAAACTTTCGCGAGTTGTATACCTACATCATACAATTTTATGAAGATGGATCTTACCTCTTGTTATTTAATTAATTTACCTGTGTATTACCGACGTTTCGACAGTCCTACAGCTGCCGTGGTCGCGGCGAGACTGACAGACGCAAATGTTGCGCTTAAGACACGTTTTAATAAAATTGTATGAAAACTATTCTGTCAACGATTGGCGTAGTGGTTTAAGCGGCCGCCTCACTGATTGACACTGCGCCGAGTGTTGTGGTTTCGATTCCCACACGAGACAACACTTTGTGTGATTAATTAATTTGTTGTTGTGTAGTCTGCCTACCCCTTCGGGGAAACAGGCGTGAGTCTATGTATGTATGTATGTATTAATTTGTTGTTTTGAGTCTGGGTGTTCATTGTGTCCGTTAGTTGTATGTCTGTAAAGTTCCCCGCGACACAGGAATTAGTCCTAATGCGGGATTTGTCTATCATTTAGTAAAAAAAAAACTGAACAGATTAAAACGACAGTCCGGCGTTTTTCCTGGTCTAGGCTCAATACTCCTACTTCTCCTGATGGGCTTTTTCTACGTCTACAATAACATTAAGCATTTATAAAGCTCTTAAGATAGTCCACCTATTTATTATGACGTGCAGTTCAGTGCAGTGCAGTACTTAAAGGCGCACAATTATTTTTATAATTACATACTACGGTATCAGGTATTTTTCCAATAAAGTATATTTGAAATTAATACATGGATATATTACACAATTTAAGAATTATTCTGTACTATGTATTTCAATATTAATTGTAACAGAGATGGTCACATGTATGTATGACAGAAAAGAAGAACAAGAATGCAATAAAAGTCCTTACATAATACAAATTATTTTGTTTAAGTAAATGAGTGTTACATTATCTAATGTAAAATGTTTGCACGTAATTTAATATTGTTTATTACTTAATACAAACAAGAAAAAATCTTATACTATCTATATTCAAGAATGTCGTCAATCCCAGTACACTATTCTCACGGCTGCCTAAGATTTTCATGACAGCAAGGAGTGAGGGCTTAACATGCTCTCCGAGGCTCGTGTCTTGGGCAAGCGAATACGCACATAACGAAAAGTCAATGGTGCACACCGTGGAATCAAATCCGATACCATCTGCATAGCAGTCTTCCTTTGGCAAAACTGCTTAATACAGAATATGCCAAATATTTATCTCTAGTAGCCCAATCCATCGACAAATAGAATATTGGATACGAGCGTACCTAAGTCGGGGACCAGATCTACTAAACATCAACCACACTTTATTTTACACCATGTAAAAGCAATTATAAAGGATAAATACTTTTATAACAATATAATATGCCAGAGGGCTAGTGCAGTTTGCCCGATGTTTTCCAATAAACCGGGCCATTTCTATCAACAGTTGAGTGTAAATACAGAATTTAATTAAAATCAGTGGCGCGATTCGAATGAACGGCTATGAATATGAGCGAGACTTTTCCTGTGGATGCGTCCGCATTTCTAGTTAGGACAGGACATGATATTATTCAACATGATGTTGTTGACGGTAGCTACTCTGTTTGAAAGAGATAGTTTTAGAGCTTGTTATGTTTTATCGACCGAAATTCAGCTGCCTTTTTCGTGTACTTTGATGGCTTATATATAGTATATTTCTACAAAATGTGTTCTTTTTTGAGAAGAACAGTCCCGAGTTCTGGGCCCTTACTGTACAAATATACTTTACTGTGTAGATGAAGCCAATCGTAGGTACTCAGTGGTTATATAAAACAACGTTTTGCCACTCGTTAAGTGTCCATAGAAAGCTTGACAGTCTTGAAACCCGCTTTAAATTTAATCCGAATTATACTGGAGAAATTGTAAAATCGCTTCTCTGTTTTGCAATACGGGAGAGAGAAATAAAGAAACTGAAGCACATGAATATTTAGCTGTAAATATATTTAATATTTTAGATGCTTTTCATGTTCCGATTTAAAGGTTTGTTTTTATAAAGAGTATTGGTTTTGGCAAACTAACGAATACAATTCAATCTATTTAACAAATAAGTAGGCACTTTACCACCGCTGTATTACACTGCGGATCATATAGATCTACAATAATGAATTCATTGTTAACATTCATGTAACAATAAGCCTTCCATTTGAATGATTATCAAATTTATTGAGAGGAATAAATTATGGATACCACCATAAACATGGACCACTGTACTCAGAAACGTAGTAATTATTTCAAAATATTACACGTTAAATATCCTGTGCAATTATTTATTTTTATGGACACATCGCTTATGCTTTTTATCCCCAAAATATTATATGCAGAATCTATTACTGTGTAATAATAATGTGACGAAAGTGCAGAAAAATATGTTAGACTAGAGGACGCCAGCAGCTACGCCGGCATTTTTTTTAAATTTACCCGTTTTGGCCGATCCCGTGGGAATTTCGGGAAATCCCTTCTTAGTGCACCCCTACGGTCCCCAAAGAACATACTTGCCAAATTTCAGCTTCCTGCGCCCAATGGTTTCGGCTGTAGCGTGTCTGTCAGTCAGTCAGTAACGCAAGGATTTTATATATTAAGATTAAGATTACCTATATCACTATCGATGTGCTTACACCACATCGAAAATCGAAGTATTAGCTTGCCACTTCTACTGTGGCTTACATTTAAAGATATTTTTACATACACACTGCACTACAGAAATTACGAAATCCATACTAACCACACATACCTACATACATGTCCACTTACACATTTAATTTCATTTTTAACCGACTTCAAACAAAAAAAAAGGAGGAGGTTCTCAATTTGGCCGGTATATTTTTTTTTCGATGTATGTACACCGATTTCGCCGAGATTTCTGAACCGATTTACATAATTCTTTTTTTGTTTGATGCAGAATAGTGTCGAATTGGTCCCATAAAAATATGATTCATGTAGGCCCAGTAGTTTTTATTTTATGAGCATTTTTTTATTTATTTTCACCTATCCTTAAGGCTGAAATTCTTATGAATAATAATTGTGACGGCCGGTGTTATGTCAACTTGTCATCACTACCGTCGTCAAGGACTACAGACGTCTACACGACAAACTGGCTGGTCGTCAAACATAATAATTAACAAAAAGGTTTGAAGACTATTTCATTATTTGGAAATGACTTTTTTAAGTTAGATGACGTTAACACTCTGTCAAGTGTTCGCTAAATTCGCCACTAACTGGCAACAAGGCGATGGCCGTATGGATAATACATCCGCTTTACGTTCTGAAGGCGAGTGTTCAAATCCCAGTCATAACAGTTATGTGGATTTTTTATGAAATTTGGAAAATGTTTCAAGGACAGGGGTAATGCCAATTTTTTTACGGTATGCTTCAAAACAAGTGAATATAGAACAAAACTAAGGATTGAATGAAACAAGACTGACTCCATCAGGATAGTTCTTCAAAATTTAATTCTATAACTGATTCATCTGGCCATAATTAAATTGCACTTTCAGCTCTGTAATACATGCTCATAATTATGGAAATAGGAATACCAAAGAACATATTAAATATTTGAATGAGGGACTCGTTTTTATTATAAAGTAGTTTTCAAGATATCAACATTCAAATATTTTGTGCCCAGATGCATTAGAATTTGTTACTTGAAAAACTTTATTAAGATAACCATTATATTTTAACAACTACCATAATCTTTTTTCCATGTTAAACTAAAAAACAAAGTGAAGAAATCGTGGCTTACCGCAGGCTTAAAAATCTCTTGCAAGCACAAACGTATGCTGAAAACATTCATTTCAGTTAACAATGACCCTACGTTAATAAAATATTATAAAAAATATGAAAAGCTACTCAAAAGAACAGTTTCACAGTCAAAAAGATTACAGTATATCCAGGGAATTAATAAAAGCGAAAACATTTCAAAAACCATGTGGCAAATAATAAAAGAACGCACCAACAAAACCTCAAAAAGAACTCAATCAAATATAAAATTGACTTTACATAAGAAAACAACAGAAAACCCTAACATTGTAGCAAACATCTTCAATGATTTCTTTATCTCAGTAGGAGGCGAGCCTCGCAGGCAGTCGGGTCGTGCAGTGATAAATCGCGCTGAAAACTCTATCTTTATTCAACCCGTCGATCCTCGCGAGATTTATACAATAATAAACAACTTAAAAAATAAACGCAGTTTCGGTTACGACGAACTTCTGCCCACACTAATTAAGAAATGTGCTATAGAATTCGCAATACCACTTACTCTTCTTATTAACCAATCATTTTCAGAAGGAATCGTGCCGGATCAACTTAAAATCTCTGTTATCAAACCTATACACAAGAAGGGGCTCCACACTGACTGCACTAATTACCGCCCAATATCGCTATTGCATACATTTTCTAAGATTTTTGAGACTGCCATGACAACACGGATATATTCATATTGTGAAAACTTTAATATATTCCATGACAGCCAAAATGGATTCAGAAGAAATAGATCCACTACAAAAGCAGTTTACACTTATATACAATAAACTTTAAATATCATTAATGACAGGAAATATGCAATAGGAATACTTCTGGATATGAGCAAGGCATATCAGATATAGGCAGATCGGGTCCAATACAACATATTATTAAGAAAATTGGATGGCATCGGTATACGAGGTACTACTCTAGATTGGTTTACATCTTATCTAAACAATCGAACACAGTATGTCGAAATAGAACATCACAACTACGACACCGGCGAAATTTCAAACGTTAAGTCCAGAAAATCAAAAATAGAAAATTCGATCCCTCAAGGTAGTGTACTCGGATGCATTTGCATTTAACATTAACATATAAGAAAAATGCTCTTCAACTATCAATTTTTTAAATTTACTTAAGTCATACAATTTATGTCATAATTTCTACGAACCAACTAGAGTGACTGCCACAAGTGGTACTTGTATTGATAATATATTTACTAGTATAAAACCAATACACAAATCTTTGATTAATATGCTTCAGTCAGATCACAGTGGACAGTTAATCTGTTGTCCAAGAGAATGCCCGAGAAAACAGAGAAAAATTGTTAAATATATACCAATAAATGAGAAACGACTTAAAACTTTTAAAAACAATTTATCTCGAAAAATGCGTTGGTTGCCTCATCATGACCATCCGGATCAGTTATACAGCTCCTTATTTAAATTAATAAATGACGAATTTCAGACTGTATTTACATCCAAAAAATTAAATGTAACTGACCGTCTGATGTTTAGTGATTGGGCAACTGAAGGTATTCATAAAAGCCGAATTAGGTTATATGAACTGTATAATGAAAAGTCTTATAATAATAGTCAGACCTTTATTAGTTACGTAAGAAAATATTCCAAAATATTTAGACAAGCTTGTAACACGGCAAAATCTATATATTTGAGAAATAAAATAAAACTATCAGAAAACACTATAAAGGCTACCTGGAATGTGATCAACAATGAAACTGGCAGAGCCAAAGCACGCAGCCGCGACTACCTGTTAAAAATCAATAATGTGAGTATTTCAGAGGACCTGGAAGTTGCGACAGAATTTGAAAATTTCTTTGCTAATATACCTATAGTGACAACAGAGTCGCTCAACTCATCTTCTATGTCTGCTGAAATGCTTCTTTGGGACTGCGTCCCAGAATGTGATGCAGCCTTTGAATTCACTGTTGTTACTACTGACGATATTATTAAACAATTTAAAACTTTAAATATGAAAAAGACAATGGACTTGTGGGGACTGTCAGTGAAGACTACTTCATCTATTATTAGCATAATTGCTCCATATCTTGCAGCGGTATTCAATGGTTGCGTCGCTTCTGGAATATTTCCTGACTTAATGAAATATAGTAAAGTTATACCTTTATTTAAATCTGGTGACACAACCGACCCTTCTAATTTTCGACCTATTTCTGTATTGCCGACACTTAGTAAATTTTTTGAAAAATTAATTCTTAGTCAGTTGCTTAGTTATTTCAATAGACATAATCTACTCCACGAGAAACAGTTCGGATTTACGAGGGGTCGTTCGACTACTGACGCAGGAGTTGAGCTACTCAAAAGTATATTTGCAGCTTGGGAGAAGTCGCAAGATGCATTAGGTATTTTTTGCGACTTGTCAAAAGCTTTTGATTGTGTACATCATGACACTCTGGTCAGGAAATTGTATCATTACGGCGTTAGGAACAAAGCTCTCGATCTCCTGGTTTCTTACTTGGGCAACAGAATCCAGAAGGTCCAGATCAATGACAAGACATCTCCAGGTTCTGCCTTAAAAATGGGAGTCCCGCAGGGGTCAATTCTCGGACCATTTCTTTTTTTGATTTATATTAACGATCTACCTTATTATGAAAAAAAGAATCATGAGATTGTGTTGTTCGCGGATGACACCTCCTTAATTTTTAATATAAGACGACAACAGATAAATTTTGACGAAGTAAACAATGCACTCTCTAAAGTTGTTAATTGGTTTAATGTAAATAATTTATTACTTAATGATAAGAAAACCAAACTATTAAAATTCTCAATGCCCAATGTTAAACAGATGGAAACCAATGTACAACTTAAGGAATTCAGAATTGAGCCCGTCGGGACAACTATGTTTCTAGGTATTATGCTTGATACCAAACTCCAATGGGGTCCGCATATAGAAAGACTTTCGGGCAAACTTAGTTCTGCAGCTTATGCAGTTAGGACAATTAGACGCCTTACAGATATAGATACAGCTAGAATGGTTTATTTCAGTTACTTTCATAGTATTATGTCTTATGGGATTCTTCTCTGGGGGAATGCTGCAGACCTTAACACAATATTCGTTCTGCAGAAAAGAGCAATAAGGGGAATTTACAACCTTGGTCCTCGTGTTTCTCTAAGAGGAAAGTTCAGTGAGATAGGCATTCTAACTGTTGTATCGCAATATATATACGATAATCTCTTATATGTCCACAAGAATATTGACAAATTTAGTAAAAAAAGTGATCTTCACACTGTAAATACTAGACATAAGTATAATCTTGTAGTTCATAGCACCCACCTCCACAAAATAAGTAACTGTTTTATGGGGCAATGTATACGCTTTTATAACAAGCTCCCTCTTAATATAAGAAATTTGACTATAAATGAATTTAAGATAATTGTTAAAACTAAATTGTGTTTAAAAGCATATTATAAAATTTCCGATTATATAGACGACAAAAATGCTTGGGATTGAGCTGCTCTAATTCAACATAAAAATATAAACTTGTACAACTGATAAATTTAAAATTGACGTTTCGTAAGCACTTTATACAAAGTTTACACGAAATAAAGAATAATTTCATTTCATTTCATTTCAACTAAATATCTCAAAAACTAAACTCATGCAATTTAAACCCTACCAGAAACGTGCTATAACCATGGATAACATATTATTTAATAACAATAAACTTGAATGCGTAGACAATTTCAAATTACTAGGCCTACATATTGATTCACATCTAAACTGGAAATCTCATATACAAAACATCACTAGCAAATTATCATCATTTACATACGGCCTATATGAGTTAAAAAGAACTTCTGACCTCAAATCAGCGAAAGCTGCCTACTATGCATACGCTCACTCATGGCTCCGATACGGAGTTATATTATGGGGCAATAGTGTAGACGTGGATAAGCTTTTCAAACTCCAAAAGCGATGTATTAGGATTCTTGCAAATATAAATGGAATGGAAAGTTGCAGAAAACATTTTACGGAGCAAGGCATTCTAACACTTATATCAATATATATAATTATTAGAAATATGCATATTTGTTAGGAAGCATATGTCCCTGTTTACTTTAAATAAAGACCATTTCACCCAATCCCGTAACCTTAGACACCAAAATAGACTAGCATTACCAACATCTAGCCTCAACTCAGGACCTTATGTTATGTCGATCAAAATATACAATAAAATACCGCAAGAAATAAAAGACTCCAAAGACAACAACATATTCAAAAATAAACTTCAAAAATATTTATTAAAAAAATGCTTCTACACACTGCAAGAGTTTTTTGACGAAAATACTTACAGTAAGCAATACCTCTTAAGATAAGACAATAGGTACAATGTACTGAATAATTATATTAGCTAACTTCAACAACATTATAAAATTAAGTTGTCAAGATATATTACTTATATACTAGTTATAGATACCTACGTATACCAACGTAAATTTGCTGTGCCCTAACAGGGTTGCATGTTGATTATACATGTATTATTAATTTAAGATCTTTGTACTAACACATGAAAGCAATAAACATTTTGAGTTTGAGTTTGAGTTTTTTATAAAAACAATTATCAGTGATCATATCACAGAAGTAACACTTCTGAAACTCTAAAACAGTGTATATTAATTATTTTATTGTATGGCCAAGCGGGAATATTGTAAGATTACAAAAATTAAACCTTTTGCTTAAATTTGTAATACAATCAATTTTTATAGGTACATAAAATATCATATTTAATTGCTACATATATGATACATACATGTGGTGTTATGACCATGCGAATTAGGCACGGATGAATCAAGATTTTGCCTATAATCATGTATAACACATCATACATACAGACTTTACTATTGACACTTTTCTACACCAATCTATAACTAGACGCTTTTAGTCTCTCGAAACGCAGACTAAAGTTGCAAAATAATAAAATAAATTTTATAAAATAGGCATTGTAATCAAAATGTCGAAGACGAATGAAATATTTACCTTCGTAACACCAGGATCTTAGCCATCCAGCCCCAGGTACACCTAGCTCGTCCGTAGCACGACTAGTTTCCCCCCCACCACGGGAAACCAGACTCTCATAATCTTTACCCAACCAAGTACGGTCAAGCGTCTTTTACGCTGTATTAATCACTTCATATTTACTTATTTATAAACACATTAAAGTATTTATAACTAATACATATTATTTTTCTCAGAGGGCTACTCATTTCCTCTCGTTAATATAATAATAACATTTATATTGATTATGAAAGGGAAAATGCGATATCGACTATTTAATTTCGAACAATGGCAGACGGACACGACGTATAAATCAGAAGATCGAAGTTCAAATACTTTTTTGTACTTAGTTAGTTTTGTTTTATTATTTCAAATATATAATTTGGCCAATATGCGGATTAAGCTAAACTGTACAATAAATTACAGATAGTTTTGTTAGTTGGTTAAAATGTTGTCTCTTAAGAACTACCCATAACCAATTTACAGGAAAATTACAGGCGAAAGATTGGAGAGGGAACGAAAAAAAACATACATACATATACTCACGCCTTTTTCCCGTCGGGGTAGGCAGGGACAACGGAACGCCACTTATCTATATACTTCTATCCTTACAAACCTCACGCGCTTCCTCTACATTCATTACTCTTCTCATACATGCTCGCCGGTTCCTAAATCGGAATCCTATCAATCAGTCTCACCCCACATATACTACGCAGTGATCGCATCTCAACTGCGTTAATTCTGCTTTCATGAAAAAAAAACACGTATAAAAAAAAACATGATTCCATCGTGTTTTTTTAATTTTATAAGTTAATTATAAAAATTAATTTTGAATTAACTGTCTCAGACGTTGCATTTCCTGTAGTGCTTTGCTGTCATGTGGTCTGATTAATAACTTAGATGGCTCTAAACATTGATTTATTATAAATCACTTAATGCGATACCATCTAAATTCTTCACTCGACTTAAAGCTACATATATCTGACCATTCGCGAATTATTTTGCCCAAGATCTATCACTGCCCTCTCATATGTTGTACCATAGAGCATATGTAACGGGTTCTAGATGTATACTTACGCGGTTTAATTATTACGTACACAATGGGCTCACACCCCATAAAATACTTTCTGCTTAATAAAAGTGAACTAGCATACGAGGTTGCGATTAGAGGTGAGGAGCCGGCTACCTCTGTCCTAGGTCTGCGGAAGCAGCTCCCTAAATTACTGGAAGCCATTCCAAATGATGAAATTTTGGAGTCGGGTCTAGCCATAGCGGTGGACTTCGAGGGCGCTAGCGAGGCCGTCTCTGAGCTGGCCAAGCGAGTGAATTCATTAACTACTTCTTACGATGCGAACCTAGCTAAGAGGTCCACCGCACTGCACAACCACTTATTCCACAGACTCCGTAGGATGGAACGTCCTACGGCATATTGCAAACGTATTTCCGAATTGTGCAGCCGGTTCGACAAGCTCTCGGCGGAGCTGTCCGCCATTGAGCAATCAGGTGTTCGCTCAGCTGATGCTGTGGCAGAGGTCCAACCTGCGCCGCCTACCTCGACGCAGGCAGGGTTAGCCCCAGTATTGCATTGCGAGCATTTGAGAGTTAGCGAACTGTCTAAGCTAAAATACGACGGTACGGGATGCGTCCGAGCGTTCCTACAACGTGTAACCGAATTCCAAACCGCGCGTAATCTACCACTGTAACGGGTTCTAGAATTAAAACGCAGTAGGGGTTCTAGATGCGTTTATTGCCGAGTATTGTCTCACTTCCCTTGCCACGAGTATGACCGACCAACAACACGACACTGGCCTGAACACTAAGGGCTGCAGTCTCGCACGCTGTTCCCTCCGGTGGTGTGCAGGGCATGTTGCTTGAAGGGCTGCGCGTAGCGAGCATATCCTTGCAGGCCGTTGGTTCAGCTGGCAGGCGCCGGCGGTCTGAGTGCGATGAGCAGGGCAGGTCAGACTCTTCGGCAGAGGTGACGTCGAGGACGGTGCAGGGTAGTGTAGCGGTCTAGGTAGAGTAGCCCGGAGCCTTAAGGTGGACCAGAATACACGTAGATACGACGTAGGGTCAGTAGGTGCGCTTAGTAGGTAGTAGAAGCGACGTTAGAGTAGCGGTGCCGACCTCTCTGTCGGCCCCTTTATATACCGGCCCTCCATCAGAATTGGAGTCCGTTCATGACCATATTTGGTCAGGCTTCGCGAGCGCGGACGATGGCCTTCTCTGATTGGCCGAGCGTATGGACGGTACTGTGACGTAGACGCGGTGGTACCGGACATACGTCACACATAGATATTTAAATAGAGGAACATTTCTTATGGGCGCTCTGTAGACAAACTTTCTGTGACCAGTGTGACCCATATTGCCGCTTGGCGGCGTGGCAGTCGCGCTGTGACAGCTGTCTCTACGAGTGCAAGAGAGACGAAAGTTTCTCCTGTGTATCTTAACTACGAGAGCAAGAGAGACGGAGAACGACGCCAGCGCCGCCAACGGCGCTAACTACGTACTACACTGACAACCGTCAACACGCCAGTTGGAATCGGCACACGAAATCGTTAAGAAATGCGCTTCTATTATGTAAATCTGTATTCATTGGTTGTACCTTGGAGCTTGTGAATAGTTACAGCCCAACTTAAAATTTGCGGGAACATTAACCTCTGAACATCACCGTAACCTTTATTCGCTTGAAAAGTTGCGGATGCTGGTGTGATTGATACTAGACTCTCCGCATCTTTTACCCGTGGGCATTAGCCCACAGTTTGATCATGAAATTTAATGAACAATGCTTCGGGCAGTTCTCCTGCTTCTAGTTGATCACGTCGAAGGGCCGGCCACTTTACTTTTTTAATAATTCCCATTGCTCCGTTGACTAGTCCGTCTGAGACCGCCATATTCCTTCTTAAAATCACCCTGGAGCCTACGCCTATTTTTATGCTGTGTAACAATCCTCCACACTTGTTTGATTTTTATATTTATTTTCTAACTTTCATTTTAACCCGTAAACCTAACTTTAAAAAAAGTTGACCAAAAAAGTTATGTAATTCTTAACTTAAAAGGTAAGAAAATTGTAATTGTTTGATTAAATTTAAAAAAATACTCGCTTAGTATATATGCTTCTCATTAATTTTATAAAAATAAATCTGCATGAAAATTATCAATTCTCTAATAAATAAATAACGAATTTATTGGGGACCTAGCTTCCCCACGTGTATATATATGTTGCTTGAAATCGCGTGTGTCGCTAAGGGTTAATATTTATTTATGACTTTCTGATGTGTCCAAAATTTGTTTTTTACATTTTTATGGAAATTATTATATTTGAGTTTGAGTTTACACTAAAAAGTATTAAATAAACATAACTACGTTAAAAAAACCGACTTCAAAATCTAAAAAGGAAAAAATAATAAAGATTTAATATTAATTAAATACCTATTATTTATACTTACGTGCTATTTACTAATAGGCTTGAAGTCGGTGCCAAGCCTTAAGCAAATAATGATATTTTAATCACTTAAATGAATACGAGCAAATTCATGATCACCATCATCAGCCTGCCATCCACTGCTGGATATAGGCCTCTCCAATGGCACGCCACTGAGCCCGATTTTCGGCTCTTTGTGTCCAGCCGCTGCCAGCCACTTTGCGTATATCGTCATTCCACCTAGCCGGAGGGCGTCCTACACTACGTTTGCCAAGGCGCAGTCTCCACTCTAGAACACGACTACTCCAACGGTTTTCGGTTCTGCGACAAATGTGACTAGCCCACTGCCACTTCAGCTTGCTAATTCTTTGAGCTATGTCGATTACCTTGATTCTCTGTCGGATCACTTTCTTACGAATTCGATCCTTCAGAAACTCCGAGCATAGCCCTCTCCATAGCTCGCTGAGCAACCTTAAATTGGTGGACTAATCGCACCGCCAGTGTCCACACCGTAAGTCATTACGGGTAGGACGCACTCGTTGAAGACCTTTGTCTTAAGCCTTTGCGGTAGGGAGGACGAAAAGATTTGACGGAGTTTTAAGGCTTAGCACCGACTTCAAGCCTATTAGTAAATAGCACATAAGTATAAATAATAGGTATTTAACTAATATTAAATCTTTATTATTTTTTCCTTTTTAGATTTTGAAGTCGGTTTTCTTTAACGTAGTTATGTTTTTAATATAGTTTTCTCTTTCCCCTTAATATGAAAGTTTTACTAAGTTGGGTCATATAGGAGTCCGGTATATGTATTAAAATTCTTTCATATTTTGTCAGCAAGGTACCTCCGGACTCAAAGAGTGGGTCTTTATAACTTCTAAGTTTCTCGGATCATTTATTCTATTTTCGCTAGTGATAGTTTCAAAGTTGGACCTCTAGGAAATCCCCATTCATGTTTTTAATTAAACTTTACTTAGAACACGTCTTTGAGAGGGAAAAAGAACTCGTGTTCATATTTAGAGATCGTGATATTCTTCGGCCTTTATCAATATTAGCGTCAGTGTACACTGTACGTGAAGGAAACTGCTTTTGCAAATCGAAAGGATTGTCTTAGCGGGCGAAGTAATTTATTGACAAGGAGACGAAGCAGTATTTGAAATCTAATCTTTTCCTAATCGCATTTACCTCAGTAATTCCTAGTAGTCAGATAAAACACCAAAGACCCAATGAACCCCGAGGAATCAAGCTTTTTTGGCACGAGCAACAAGGGGCTTGACCATGGGCTTCTGGACTCCTCAATTATACCATCTCTCAGCATATTATCCACCTGTTTGTCTAGTTCGGTTTTTTGTGCGTAGGGTAAACGATATGGTTTTGTATAAATCGGATTGCTGTACGGTTTCAAGTCAATAGTTTGTTCATACATCGGCGTGGTAGAAAGCTTATCGCCCGGTAAATGAAAGATATCCGTATATTTAGCACAGATATTTTCGATAGATTTTTGTTCCTCAACATTTAATCCGTTCAAATTTAATTCTAAAAATAATTTCTTTACTCTGTCCGCGTTTAATGTGGGCCTTGAAAACTGACAAATATTATAATCGCTAAGTTTAGTAGTGTTCACCTGAAAGTAATTTAATGACACATCGGTGTCTCTAGTATTCAAAATACGTATGAGAATTTGCCCATTTCTCGGTTGAGTTAATACATTTGCTAAGAAAACGCCTTCGCACAGTTGCTGGTTTGATATTACGCATTCTTCCTTAATAGCTGTTTCAATATAATGCACCGACTCGCTTCGAGCTGGCGCTATTAATTAATGATTATTACTTAACAATGGACAATCAAAACGTAAAGTTACATAGTTAAAATATTCAGTAAGCAATTGTAACGTGTTTAATTCGAAGTTCAGTTTGGCGCGAAACTTTTTAAGGAAATCCTGTCCTATTATTCCACTCGTTACGCAAGGTAAATTTTCAAAAATATAAAATCTGTGCCTAAAATTATAAATTTCACTTTTTAAATTAAGTTAGCGGTAGCCCAGTGGTGTACGTAACGGACTGCCGAGACGATGGTCTCGGGTTCGATCCCCAGTTACCCTGGGCACACACCTATGACTTTTCGAAGTTATGTATGTATTTAAATAAAAATATTAATTATCGCTCGCTTAAAAATGTGCCCGGTAGATGGCAATAGGCTCGCCCCCTATTATATTGGGACCGAAACATATCTGGCGAAGTGTGGGTGTGTAATACACCTCTGCCTACCCCTTCGGGGATAAAAGGCGTGAAGATATGTTATGTTATGTTAAATTAAGTTCTATATATCCTACTGAAAATATATCGCCACCGATACCCCTTACTCTGATTTTCTCAATATGGTATGGCATTTGTAAACGCTCTATACAATCGAGCGAGAGATTCCAGAAATTGACGCGCCGGTGTCAATTAACCAGTCATGTTTTTATTGTCCAACCAGAAATGAAACTTTGATTAGATTATTACATGAGTATATGACATTAGTCTCGAAAAAAATGATTCAGTGATTCCGTATTTGGTTCAACGTTCGCTGTAGCGTCGTGATCTGTTGCTACCTCGGCTCCGGTTGCTATGACGCCTATGTTGCTATGCGATCTAGTTCCACGACTGCGATAATTATTCTGCCTACCTCGGGAGCGAAAATAATAATTATTATCGTAATTACCGCGCTTATTATTATAGAATGGTACCTGCGGTTGCAGAACACTGTGCTTCTGTGTATGCCCATATTGAGCGAACCCCCTAGACCGGAAGTTGCGTCGACCACGTAGACCTCTCTGGCCTTTCCTGTTGGAGTAATAATGTTGTTGGTACATACCCATTATTTCTGCTGAGTCCTCTTGAACACATATCTCCTCATCTCGGGCCGCCTGGATAGCATCTGTCAAGGATGAAAAATTACGCAAAGCTATTATCGTGCTTAGACGACGATCCCGCAAGCCGTTAGCAAATATTTTAATAGCATTATTCTCGTTTAAAGGTCGCAATAAATTATAATTAGCTGAATTTCCATCGGCTTGTGAAATTGTCAAATCCACGAATATCTCAGAGATTTCTTTTCCAAAATCGGATATTGACCTATCTCATTGTTTACACTGTTGCAGTTTGTTTTGCAATGCAATGTAACTCTTTTTAGGTAACAACAACTTGCGCATGTCCCCTACAAGCTCTTCGACGGTATTATAGCTGGAAGACAATTTTAATTTCGCTTGCTGCGATAATCTATTCTTTAGGACCAATTGGGTTAATTTTTCTTACATTCAGTATTGCTTAAAATACAGTTATAGTACTCAATACTCTCTATTAGCTGTTTAGTATTATCTATATTATCAGTCATGACCGGCAAGATGCTTAGATCTTTAACCCTTAAATGGTATCGGGGTCGAAATTGACCGCAAAGCTTCATATTTTTAATCACACCTTTTCAGTTAAAGGACTTACACTCTTGTGCATCGAGGTAATCTCATTACGCCACGGAGTGCGGTGGGTGACAGACGCGCGTCACTTAACTGCTACTGAGAACGGAGATATGTACACTGTGGTAGCGCCATCTACCTACCTATATATAACTAATCGCATCAAGATCAATCGTTCCACGTCTAGTGCGAGCGATACCATATTTCCGTCCCGCTCTATCCCTCTCCCTGGAAGAGGCACTGCCTTGCGCCTGATTCGTCGACGCGATCGTGGACGCGAGTGACAGTCGAGAACATTCCTCCCGCTGAGAACGCCGTCTCGATACCGTACCGCGCCGCACCGTTGTATGTGATTATATAAACCGCTCGCAAGTGGGAGTGACGGTGAATTGAAGTGTAAACAATCAGCTGCATCACGAAACACCAGGAGGAAAAGAAACGAAGAAGGCTGTATAAGGTAAGTGCCTTCCGTCCTTGAAATATCCTATACCCACTCAATCACCTCCTCCCGTATCCATCTCCTCTTCCCTTATTGCTTTCTAGGCGACCCAGAACTCGCCCTAATACAGTCCATTCCATTAATCCTTCCCAAGTCGCCTAGAACCCTACGGTTTCGGTGTAAAGCCGAGCCATTTTTTTGATCCATACGAGTCGGATTCATTTACGTTTTATACGTTATACCGCTATACCTAGGCAGTTATAGCACCTAGCTATACTCCTAATATATTCACATAACCGTCACATGGTTATTTCCGCATCCGCCCGCATCAGTAGGTAAACTTTTATGTAGCTACCTACTTATTAAATTATGAATTCTGGAAATATCATAGTTGTCTTATAAATCTCATATTTCAAGCAACTTTTATTTCCTCAGCTCTAAAGTGTTGCCTAATTAGCCTACTTAGGTAAAATAATAGATACATTAGATATTCTTATTTTGTTTCGTTCTCATTAGCTTATACTTACGTAAGCATGTCACAACAAAAGAAGTCACGCGTGTCGGAAGACAAAGAGATGACAATCTTAGAAGCGAAACGCAATATTTTATTTGAGCGCATCCAAAACATATATGAATGCTCAAAAACCGCATCTATGTCTGACAGTAATAGCGAAGCATTTCTCAGTTATTGTATAACAGTAGATAGTATTCGAACAGATTTTCATAAGTTGTTAGACGATTATAACGCAAGATTACTTTCTATCAATCCTGATGAAAAACCGAACTATCAGGCGTATACCTCATTCGAAGATCTTTATTGTATAATTAAGCGTGTACAATCGCAATTGGAGGGTAAATGTTCGGCAGAGCCCGTTGCCCGCAAACCGAGATTACCGCCAATCGAGATTATGTCGTTTGACGGAGATATACGAAATTGGCCGTTATTCTATGCGAGTTTTAAGTCTACAGTGCACGATAATGGTTCTCTGACAGATGCTGACAGGTTGTACTATTTAATAGGTAAACTGTCACCGAAGGCCCAGTCCGTATTTGCAGGTGTCACACCCAGTGCTGAGAATTATCAGGTCATATTTCAGTCACTACTTGACAGATATCAAGACACGCGCGTCCTAGCGTCTACGTACTTTGACCAAGCTTTAAATCTCAAACTGTCCAGCAACGCGTCTGTCTCGAATTTCCAGCTGTTTATTGATAACTTCGTAACCGCAGTTAATTCTCTTAAAAACTTAAAAATATAAGATCTTTCCGACTTTATGTTGCTTCAACTCAAAAAAGTTTCACACTGATACAATTCGCGCATTCGAGATGACGGAACGCAATAATAAAATACCTACACTAGATAGTTTTATTTCGTTCATCAAAGATCAGTGTCGAATATTTCATAATACGCAGTCGGGTTCACCTGGCCCGTCTAACACTAACAGCAACAAACAAAGGTTGAATAAATCGCGAAATAGTAATAATAACTCGGTCCCTAATCCACAATCTTACGTAACATGTTCGGAATCTAATAGTAATAATTCACAGAAGTGTATGTGCAGTAATATAGTGCACGACCATTACTATAAGTGTCCCACCTTTAATGATTTAAATCCAATTGCTCGTTTTAAAAGCGTAAAAGATAACAAAGCTTGCATTAATTGCTAAAGCATAAAACATAAAACGAGTAATTGTTCCAGTAGAACGAGATGTCGCTCGTGTAAACAAAAACATCATACACTGTTACATTATGATAAAAATAACCGGTTGTCAAGTCAAGCCGCTAACCTTGACACACTTACGAGTACGTCGCAAGTGCAGAACACGGTAGCTGCGCCTTCCGCGTCTGAGGGCGAAGAAGTATCGTTGTGTATGACATCCATTGCGCGGGCGACGCGCACGCGAGGACGGCACTCGCGCATCTATAATGATCCGCGCAGGGCCAAAACGCAGAGTACGGCGTCTAAGACGGTACTGTTAGCGACAGCGCAAGTAATCGTTTATGATGTTAATGGGTCGCCGCACATGGTACGTTGTCTGCTAGATAGCGCATCTCAGACCAATCTAATAACATCGGAATGCTTCAAACGCCTCGGATTATGGAATAACTTTAAAAATACTAACTCACCGTCAAAGGGATAGGCGGATCAGAAAAACATTGCAAGGGTTCCGTAGATATTAAAATACATTTGCGTTTTGATAGGAATATTAATTTTAACATTTCTTCGCTTATCGTGGAGCGTATCACGGACGCATTACCGAACGCTAATGTAGACGTAGCATCACTCACTCATCTCGAGTCATTGCCGTTAGCCGACGCGGAGTTTGCGAATCCGGCAGGCATTGATCTTTTGATCGGAGCTTCAATATTTCCGCACTTGCTACTAACTAACATAGTTCGTAGTGAGCGATATGATTTACCGCCCGCTATTGAGACGGTACTTGGGTATGTGATTATGGGTACTGTACATACGTTACATACTTCTCATTGTATTACGTCTTGTTGTTGTTCTGCTCTTCAAGAGATCAAGGTGGGTGCTAAAACTGTGTGTAAGATAAAGCACTAATTAGCTATGCTATGCTATGCTATGCTACGCCATGCTATGCTATGCTACGCTATGCTATGCTAAGCTACACTACGCTACACTATACTATACTACACATCCGCTTTGTATATAGATGACATTGCCTAATGTCATACCCGCTCCGCTAGCAATTTCGCTTTGTGAAGAGCTTATTCAGCTTTTCAAGCGAGGCCAGTTTGATCTTGTCAAATGGACAAGCAACTCTTAGGAGGTTCTCGCACGCATACCAGATTCTCATAAAGCTTCTCCAGACATTGAGTTTGAGAAGTCTGTACCGCATAAGGTTCTCGGTTTACGCTGGGACAAATCCTGTGATAGTTTTCGGTTTGACGTCTCACCACCAGATGATAAGTGCACCAAACGCACTATGCTGTCCACAGTGGCTCGACTATGGGACATAATGGGTTTTGTGGCTCCCACAATTTTGTACGCCAAGCTCTTGATCAAAGAGCTTTGGCTATCAAAGTGTGAGTGGGATGAAACACCCCCTGACCATATTGTCGCCGCTTTGGGCCAGTTTGTATTGAGCTTACCGCGCTCAATCAAATTGCTATTCCGCGTCATCTTGGGTTGGTAGATGGATGTACCATCAACTTAATAGGTTTCGCTGACGCCAGCGAGCGTGCTTACGGCGGAGTCGTATATCTGCAAGTCCGCATTGGTTCTAACTACTCGGTGCAGTTAGTTTGTGCCAAGTCTAAGGTCTCGCCTTTTAAAACCATTTCGGTTGCGAGACTGGAGTTGTGCGCGGCCCTTCTGCTGTCTCAGTTGCTCCGCAAGGTTCAAGACACAGTTGTGCCCCACTACCCCATTAATAAATTATACGCATTTTCCGACTCCAAGGTAGTGCTCGCTTGGATTTATTCTTCTCCTCACCGCTGGCAGACTTTTGTCGCCAACCGCGTTAGTAAATTGATTGAACTTGTTCCCGCTACTTGTTTCAATCACGTCGCGGGTTATCATACTCGTCTTCAGGAAGAACTCTCCATAGATCATATTGACTGGAAGTTTATTCCACCAGCATCACCACATTTCGGTGGATGTTGGGCAAGCATGGTCAAAGTAATTAAAACGCATCTCTTCAAAGTTATAGGTCAACAGATCCTCTCTTACGAAGAGCCTTTAACTGTCCTTGCACAAGTCGAGGCACTGATCAATTCGCGTCCGCTTCCAACTCAGTGAGATCTAGCCTGAAGTTGGACCTACCTCTTAGTTTAAGTATTTAGTTAGTAGTTTTCGCTATTATTGCGTTTGTAGTTTTCGCTAAAGTTAATTTAGATTCATTTTATTGTCATATCGCTGTCTTAGCCTATTGATGGGTTATGCGGTAGTACACCCAACATAGCTAAGTTCAATTCTATTTTTTTTAAAGGCAATCCTTTAGGGCCGGGGGGATATGGTAGCGCCATCTACCTTCCTATATATAACTAATCGCATCAAGATCAATCGTTCCACGTCTAGTGCGAGCGATACCATATTTCCGTCCCGCTCTATCCCTCTCCCTGGAAGAGGCACTGCCTTGCGCCTGATTCGTCGACGCGATCGTGGACGCGAGTGACAGTCGAGAACATTCCTCCCGCTGAGAACGCCGTCTCGATACCGTACCGCGCCGCACCGTTGTATGTGATTATATAAACCGCTCGCAAGTGGGAGTGACGGTGAATTGAAGTGTAAACAATCAGCTGCATCACGAAACACCAGGAGGAAAAGAAACGAAGAAGGCTGTATAAGGTAAGTGCCTTCCATCCTTGAAATATCCTATACCCACTCAATCACCTCCTCCCGTATCCATCTCCTCTTCCCTTATTCCTTTCTAGGCGACCCAGAACTCGCCCTAATACAGTCCATTCCATTAATCCTTCCCAAGTCGCCTAGAACCCTACGGTTTCGGTGTAAAGCCGAGCCACACTGCGTATGTCAAATTGGACCCCGATACCGGAAGTGTACATTTTATTGTATGATTTATGTCATAATGTTTCACTGTTTTATACATACATACATACATAGACTCACGCCTGTTTCCCGGAGGGGTAGGCAGAGACTACGGAACGCCATTTGCAACGATCCTGACATATGAGAGATATGTCAGGATCGTGCTTCGTTCACTCCCATCAAATTCCTCATGCATGCTCTTCTGTTTAGGGTACTTCTCACCTGTCCTGTTTTTAGGATGTCTCCAATCTGGTCAGAGAACGTCCGCCTAGGTCTTCCCCTTCGTCCTGTCCCTTCCACACTTGCCTTATATATCTGCTTGGTCAGTCTTTCGTCATCCATCCTCTCCACGTGCCCAAACCATCTTAGCATACCTTTCTCGATGCTTGTCACTATATCTTCTTTTACCCCACAACACTCTCTTATCACACAATTATTTATTCTGTCAGTCAGAGAAACACCACACATATTCTCAGTGCTCTCATTTCTACAGCATTTATTCTACTTTCATGACTCTTCTGCCATACCCAACTATCACTACCATACATAAGAGTAGGTACTAACACCCCTCTATGCACAGCCAAACGTGCCTTTTTGGACACGTTTTGGCTATTCATAAACGCCTTCAGAGCTCCATTCACTCTATTACCTGCATTAACTCTTCTTTCAATATCTTCTACATTCTTACCATCTCTTGTAAACAGCGTACCTAAATATACAAACTCATTCACTTGCTCCACTCGCTGTTCATCGATCATAATATTACAAGCCGTAACGCATTCCTCCTTTTCAAAAACCATAACTTTCGTTTTACTTACATTCACTTTCATTCCTTTCCTCTCTAACGCACCATGCATGATTGTTACCATCTCCTGCAACACCTCCGCTGAAGACGCAAGCATAACCTGATCATCAGCATAAAGGAGGCATTTGACAAGTAACTCATTCATCCTCAATCCAAAATCACTATGTTTCAAATCTTGCAAACAACTGTCCATGAAGAGGTTGAACAGCCACGGCGACGCTACACATCCCTGTCTAACACCTGTGTTGATGGTAAACCAGTCAGTGTATGCCCCGTTTATCCTCACACAAGCTCTAGAATCCTCATAAAGGGATTTCAGAGCTCGTATGAGGCTGCTGTTCACCCCATACATCGACAGTACCGACCACATTTCATTCCTCACCACTTTATCATAAGCTTTTTCCAAATCCACGAATGCGCAGTAGACATTTTGACCGTTGGCCAAAAATTTCTCGGCTATGCATCGCAAGGAAAAGACTTGATCCGTACACCCCATACCCTTTCGGAATCCCGCTTGTACATCCCATATTTTCTTGTCGGTTACTTTCATAACTCTTTCAATCAGTACCTTCGCATACAATTTGCCAACAATGCTGAGAAAGCTAATGCCTCTATAGTTTTTGCAGTCTTGTTGCGAGCCTTTTCCTTTCTAAAGAGGCACAACTACTGCTGTGGACCAGTCATCAGGTAACCGGCCGGTGCTCCAGCACAAGTTAAATAAACGCTGCAGCTGACTAACTATGATGCCCTGTCCAGCCTTCAGCATTTCGACTGTAATCCTATCATACCCTGCAGCCTTACCTAATTTCATACTGGCCAGTGCCTTCAAAATCTCATCCACGCCAATATCGCTTTCATCATTGCTATCATTATCATTCATTTCACCTGTTGATGTCTCTGTCGTCTATTTTATACTTAATTTATATAATTTTTTTACGTGACGGTGAAATCTCACAGCTTTTGGAAGACCAAAACGAAGAATCTGGCTCCGAATTAATTCAGGACGCCACAATAGCTGCTTGTGACCAGAAAACTATCAGCGTTTGTGAGTAACAAATAGATTAATTGTTTTAGATTGTCATTTTTTTTATTATTCGTGATCTCATAGGAAGTTCCAATTTTTTATTATATTAGTTATATACAAAAACGAATACAAAATGTTTTCTTGTATTATTTTCTTTTTATATATAAATAAGAATACCTAAAGTAGAGTCTTGTCAAATAAGAAGATACTACCTGTTTTATTTATTAAATATGTGATCTCTTATTAAAACATGATACAAATTTAATAAAACATTACATTGTAAGTCCTTTTTTCCTAAATAAAAAGAAAATTTATAATGTACAGTTGTATCATTTTATATTACTGTGTACTAATCTAACTAATCTGGGGTCAATTTTGACCCCTATACCACTTACGTTGCCTTTTTTAGCGAATCCAGCTAAGGGTTAAGTTAAACATTTCCATAGCCATTTTACTAGAGGAATTTTTTTCCTCTTTAATTTTCTCGCTACACAATGACACAATTTCAGAATACAATATTGTGAATTCGCCGCAAATTCTATTAATTAACGAAATTTCTTCTTTTGAAAAGTTACTAGATTTTGATGCATAATTCTCTAAATAATTGTTATATTTAACCAATACACTATTTGCTTCAGATCTTTTCCGTTCTAATATACTACCTACTCTACGGCTAGGACCAATTTTTATAAGATACTTTCGTAGCTCCTTAAGCTCATTTAATATTAAGACTAAATCTTCTGCCATACCATACAATACCCATAAACAAAACAGAGATAGTGATGTTAGAGACCATATTTTGAACATATAATGTAAACACAATTTTAGTTTAACATGTACTTATTGTTTGGAAATACATATAAGATGTCTGCATGTGTATATTACTTAAAAGAATGTAATTACAACAAGAAGACAAAATAAATGTTTCCAATTGAGTACATCTTCGTTATGGTCGTCTAATAAAATAGTATAATTAGTAAGTAGCTTAATCTACTTACAGCTTAGTTATCTTACAGATAGTTGAAATACACTCGCGTACCGAATGTATTTATTGAACACATAGCACTATTTAACACATTGTATTATTACCGTTCCGCACATTTAAACGCACTCTTTACCTTTAACGCACTTTTTACTGCTACTGTTTGAAATAGAATTAGTTTTTATTATAAGTCAAATCGATTATATCGATTGAGTAACATTTTGTTTAGTCTATAAAAAATTTCTGACATTGGTCACACTGAACTGCCTTCCGTTCCCGCTTTGAAAAATTAACACGCCGGTCTTGGTCTGTCTCGCGAGATTGTAATTGATATAAATTTATATAAATTGATCGCCTTTTGAATTAACGCGAATTGAATCAACTTGTAAATACTTATAATTGCCGCTTTTGACTTCCGGCAAAGTTGTGATAATTGGTGAAATATTGAATTATTTTTTGTTTTAATTTTAATTTATAAAACACGTGTGTGAATTCCTGTTTGGTGCTTGGAGTAGGACTTCGCCGAATTGGATTCACTGGTATTTATTCGATTCTCTTGTTATTTTGGCCAAAATTATGAGTTAATCCTATAGGTCCACTTCAAGAACATCACCAGTGAAGATATCAGGTGAGTTGAAACATCTTATTAATATTAGGATTATAATTCATCGCTGTGCTACCACAGTAAAAGTGTTTCGATAAATTGTCTATCGTGGTCAGGTGGATGTATTACAGCTTCCACTGCAACACAGAACAGTTTCCCACCTGGCTACGGTAACACTAGACATAAATTGCAGGTAGCAGGCAGCTAGGTGCAGAGCTGTAGTTGAAATTTTGCCGCTGTTGCATTACTGAGTATAAACTCAGATTGGTAGAAGCTTGTATCTTATCACCTTGTAGACAGTATTGTAGTGTTTGTCAGGTCAGTTATTGTCTAAAATACATAATATTTAATTGTATAAGTTGACCTAGATAATTTGAAACACATTGTCACACATAACCTCAATCAGTAATTGTTTGATTTAAATTGTTGAAATCTAGCATAGATTTGTTGCTGTCACTATTAATAAGTCTCTTTGATTGGATACATATCAGTTATATGTATCAATTGATTTAGTTTATTGCATATATTGATATATTAAGTTTAAACCTTACATTGTCAAACCTTGTTATAATATAAAGATAATATTGTTAGGTAACACATATTCTGTGCTTACTTCCTATTGTATATCTCAAATAACACAGCCAGTCTGTCTGTTGCAAGTAATTAGTTAATTTCCCAAAGTCTTAGTTAGCTGGATTACTTCCCACTCACCAAGACGCCTTAGGCAAGCGGGTGGGTTATTTGCCTAACCCCTTCAGAAACATGGATACGACACAGAAATATTGGCCCCGAGTTCCCAGCGGTAACGCGAAACCCAGCAAAGGCAGCAGCATGGGTACCAGCATAACCAGGGGTGCTAAGAATCCCTGGGAGTATAAAAGCTGCCAAAACAAAAACAAACACACAACACTATGGATCGCGTCGTACAATGCAAAAACTTTGAGAACAGAAGACAGATTGGAGGAGTTGTTCTACGAGCTCGACAAAATTAAGTGGGATGTAGTCGGATTGGCGGAGGTGAGACGACGGGGTGAGAAATGTCTCAAGCTGAAGAATGGGCACACAATATACTATCGTGGATCAGACACTGATAAGCATGAACACGGAGTGGCTCTACTGATTAACAAACGTCTAAGTGACAATATTAAGGTCATCAATTCGATCTCTGACCGCATCTTATACGCGATATTGCAAATATCAAAGAAGATCACACTGAAAGTAGTACAAGTGTACGCGCCTACCAGCACTGCAACTGACCTGGAGGTAGATGAAATGTATGAGGACATCAATTCATGTATTAAGAGCCACAAAACAACATACACAATTGTCACTGGTGACTTTAATGCCAAAATTGGTGTAAAAGCTGACGACTCCGAAAGCTTGATGGGTAACTTTGGCTACGGCACTAGAAACACGAGAGGATGCACTCTAATAAACTTCTTGGAACAAGCTAACTTATTCCACATGAATTCATTTTTTCAAAAAAGACCGTCAAGAAAGTGGACTTGGATATCACCGGGTGCAAACGAAATAGACTATATATTTAGCAGCCACAAATATATTGTACAGGATGTCACAGTGTTGAACAGTTTCTATACTGGAAGTGACCATCGTTTAATTCGTGCAAAAATTAAAATCAACGCCAGAATGGAACGGTACGCCCTGATTAAGAAAAACAGGTTAAAACAAATCTTGAAAACCAACAGCGTTTGCGAGATGAACTGTCACTAGATAACATTATTGAATTGAACACAGATGAACTTCTAGACCATCTAAGCAAATCTCTTTGTAAAGTAGCGAAAGAACTAATATCAAATAGTAATAGCAGAAACCGCAAACTACAAAGTAGAATGAAACAGTTGCTAGAAAAGAAAAGAACATTGTTGAAACAAGGTAGAGGTCACACTGATGAATTAAAAAAAAAACTGTAAAGAGACACGTGTTCATGTAGAGCAGGACATAGATGCGCACCGTGAAAAAATAGTACAAAATACCATACAAAAGTACAAAGGTCCAAAAGTGTTCATGAAAGCCCTGAATCCCAGTGCACAGCAAATAACAAAGCTGGCTGATAGTAATGGCAACTTGGTCACCGAACAAAAACAGCTTCTAGCAGTGATCCAAGACTACTACTCGCAACTGTACAGTTCACAAACCTGTAGACCTGCTAAAATGGTGACACGGAATATTGTAAATGTTGGATCAGAAGATGTACCAGAAATAACTGACACCGAGATTCAAACCGCCCTTAACAAAATGTCGAACGGAAAAGCTCCCGGCGAAGACAGTGTAATAGTGGAAATGGTCAGAGAGGGAGGAGATAGGGTAATTCAGTTTCTTAAACACCTTTTTAATAAATGTCTTGAAGAAAGCAGAGTTCCCGTAAAATGGGAAAGCGCATTGGTCATTTTATTATTTAAGAAAGGAAACAAGGCCGACCTTAATAACTACCGCCCTATAAGCCTACTGTCGCAACTTTATAAGCTATTTTCAAAGATCATCACTATTCACTTGACAAATAAACTCGACTTCTACGAGCCAGTGGAGCAGGCCGGATTTAGAAGAGGTTTCAGTACCATGGACCATATCTTGTCTATGAGAATCATAATTGAAAAGGCTACCGAATACCAAATGCCATTATGGATTGCATTCATAGACTACAAGAAGGCATTTGATAGTATCGAGTCCTGGTCTGTGATAGAATCCCTACAAAACGCTAGAATTGATCACCGCTATACTAGTTTAATAGAAAACATCTATAGGAACGCGACCCTTAAAGTAAACCTTCCACCTGAAACCCAACCAAATAGAATAGAAAGAGGAGTCAGGCAGGGGGACACCCTCTCGCCAAAGCTGTTCACACTAGTGTTGGAGGACGTCTTTAAAAAAATACACTGGGTTGAACGCGGCCTAAATATAGCTGGAAGAAGGTTGAGTAATTTGAGATTCGCAGACGACATTGTCTTATTCTCCGACACCCCAGAGGACCTCGAGACCATGATACAGGAGCTTAGCCACGCCCCTCGACAATGCGGATTAGAGATGAACCTAACCAAAACCAAGGTCATGACAAACTGCACAAATAGTACCGCTAATATCATAGTGAATAACTCAGTCATCGAGAGAGTCACAAAATATGTGTATCTAGGACAAGAGGTTGTAATGGGAAAAGAAAATCAGGCTAACGAAATAAACAGGCGCATAAGACTAGCGTGGGCGGCCTACTCCAAGCTTGAATTTGTCTTCAAGATGAAGCTAAAAGCCGAACAAAAAGCAAGCATACATGACCAGTGTATCCTGCCAGTGCTAACCTATGGAGCTGAAACCTGGGTATTCACTAAAGAGATTTTAAATAAACTCCAAGTGGCCCAGAGGGCTATTGAAAGAAAGCTGGTGGGTATTTCACTGAGGGACCGCAAACGAAACGACTGGCTTCGGCAGCAAAGCAAAGTCACAGACGTGATCAAGCGTGTTGCAAATTTGAAGTGGGAGTGGGCAGGCCACGTCGCCAGAAAACAGGGCTCGTGGTGCAAAGCGTTGGTGGAGTGGAGACCATGGGGCGTGAAGCGCCCACAAGGAAGGCCGCAGATGCGTTGGCATGACGACATCAAGAGAACAGTTGGAGTAAAGTGGATTGAGTTCGCCCAAGACCGTGAGAAGTGGCATATACTGAAGGAGGCCTACACCCATGCGGTAGAAAAAGGCTGAGAAGAAGAAGAAGAAGAAGTTAATTTATTTGAATATATAACTTTAATTAACTTATTTGAAGTTTCAACTTTTGATAACTTTGACTTTGTTTTGTGTCAATATATATTGAAACTATTAATTTTGTTGGACAGTAGATACCTGTCACTTGCTTGTACCAGCAGTAAACAGGCTAATACTTTGTTGGTTTCAAAGAATTAAGAAAAATTAAGCTTTGATTGTTAATATTATTTAACGCTTGTCCGGGCTCTTTTGAAATTTTGATTATGTCAGCTATCAAGGACTTGCGTGCGGCTGCTGGTGCTATTGCATCAGATTTGCGCTGGTTTGCACCGGCCAGTGCCTTAGTGAACCGGCCTGATCGCCAGCAGGCCTTACTACAAAGGTACGAGCGGATTGACGATCGCCTGGCAAGTGTGGAACAGCAATTCCGCACTTTCAGCGCTTGCTGTCTCGAAGTGTCAGTCAACGATTTCACCGCTGACCAGCGAAATAAGGTCAGCGAAGACTATGCCCAGGTCTTAGACCTGTATGATGCTGTCTCCAATAGTACGAGACAACTAGTTGCCGATAGGGAAGGGCAACCCGGCCTAAAGCAGGAGCTTCCTAGGTCAGCACCGGGGCTGGTGAGTAGGCTACCTACTTTAGACCTCCCCCATTTTGATGGCTGCCTAGGAAGCTACCTGGGCTTCGTTAATTTGTTTGACAGCCTGGTCAATGACAGGGCTGACCTTCGGCCGGCACAAAAATTGGCCTATTTGATGTCGGTTCTGGATGGGGAGGCCAAGGGCCTCATCCAGCATCTGCCCGTGTCTGACGAGGCGTACCAGACGGCTCGGGACTTAATTACACGTAGGTACCATAATAAGCGTGGCCTCGCCGACACGCACATCGAGCAGATTTTGGGTTTGCCGACGCTCACCCGGGTCTCTGGGTTGCGCACCCAACTTTTGAACCCGCTTTTGGTGGCCATCAACGCACTTAAGTGCCTTGACCTGCCCGTGGACCAATGGTCCTATCTATTGGTGCACATTGTGTTAAAAAAGCTGCCTGCCGACCTGAGGTCGCGTTTTGAACAGCGCTTTGGTGGGGATAGCGCGACCCATCTGCCCCCCTTTGCTGACCTGGAGAGGTTCCTGGAGGATGAGTGCCGGGTCTTGAACAACTCCGGTGGTGACACGCCGGCTAAGACGCAACCGCCCAAGGTCAAGGAGCAGGCTCGCGTTCACACCCGAGCCAATGTTGACCGGCGCCCTCCTCGCTTTGCGGTCACGCAGAACCCAGCGCAGTGCTCCTACTGCAAGGTCACGGGGCACAGAACAGCCAGTTGTAGGGCATTCTTGGACCTGCATGTCGCCTCTCGTAGGCGCATCGCGAATGCCCGCCGCCTTTGCTTCTCTTGTTTGGGGTCCCACTACCAGTGAGACTGCCCAAATTCTCGCCCCTGTCCTCACTGTGGAGGACAGCATTTGGAAATTCTCTGTATGAATTCCAGAGAGGTTGGCCGCTTGTCCAATCAGCCGACGCCGCGCACGGGCGGGTGTTTTGAAGGTGGCAGCCGAGGCTCACCGGCGCGTAGCCGAGAGTCGCCTCTCTCAATTGATCGCCACTCGCCCCGCTTGGAGAACCGTAGCGTGCGCACGCCTCCTCTCTCTCGCGCACCTGAATGTGCTCTTCAGCGTCACCAGCACCATGACTGCTGCCCCAGGTATTCCCCTCCTTTGGCGGAGCGTCCCCGCCTTGACTCGCGCCCACCTCGTTTTGGGCGGGTGCGTCATTATGAACCCCCACAGATGGCGCGCGGATCAAGTCATCGCGCCTTTGAGGACTTCAAGCCGCGCCCTCGTTTTGACTTGCCTGGTCCTGGCCAACGGTCGCCGCCCAGGCAACAATAGGTCATTGACCCCTGCCCTATAACGCCAACCTCCCCCATTGAGACCGTTATCCTACCAACGGTTGCTGTTAGGGTCTGGGGACCCACGGGGACCTCTGTTGTTGTCCGTGCTATATTGGACACAGGTTCACAAGGTTGCATTGTTTCCACTTATTTGGTAGGGCAGGTTAAATTAAATATGGGCTCTTTTCCAAATTGTATACGGGGCATAGTTAAGGTTTTGTTTGGCCCTGTTGAATCTTCACACCCGAGGATTAAAACCTCGGCTATTGTGTTGAAGAATATTTTGGGTAGGCACCCACAGAAGCAGCTACCTGCTGCTGTGGTGAATTTGACATCGGGATTGGAACTGGCAGACCCCAAATTTGACACACCGGGACAAATCGACTTGTTGATTGGCTCTGATGTCCTCGGTGGAATTTTGATTGGTGGGAAACGGGTCTTGGTGCCAAATGGTTTGACTGCCATCCCGACCATATTTGGATTTGCTTTGATGGGACCTGTACCTAGGGACCCCCCTCCACCCGAACTTGATAATTTGTTGGCTGTAGGCTCTGCTCTCTCTGATGCAGTTCAGAGGTTTTGGGAGATAGAGGAGCCTCCTCAAGCTGCTCGTTTGAATCCAGAACATGAGGAGTGCGAGCTGTTCTTCCAGAACAACACTGGTCGACTCCGTTCTGGTCGGATCATTACGAGGCTACCCTTCCTGTCTGTTCGGCCTCCGCTTGGTGAGTCACGACCTTTAGCCGAAAAGAGATTGTTGGCTATGGAGCGTCGCATGGGTCGTGATCCGGAGCTCAGACAGAAGTATATTGAGTTCATGAGAGAATATGAACAGTTGGGACACATGTCCGTGTCAAATTTGGATTGGCGTTCGGTGGAGCATTACTTTCTCCCGCATCATGCGGTAGAAAGTAGCGGCAAGCCGATATAAAAATGATGTTCAGGCAGACGATTATCCACCCTGATGACCGTCGCTTCCAGCTGGTCCTTTGGAGAGAGAATCCTCGCGATCCCATGGTCGTCTACGAGCTCAATACCAATACGTACGGGTTAAGGTCGAGCCCCTATTTGGCAATACGTTCTCTTTGGGAGCTCGCAGACCCACGAGCCTCCGCCATCTTGAAAGATGATATTTACGTCGATGACATTTACTCGGGCGCCTCCACAGCAGATGAGGCGATTCTCATGCGGGACGAATTGATAGGTATTTTGGCCTCCGCTGGTTATGAGTTGCGTAAATGGATTTCCAACTCACCAGCGCTTTTGGAAGGCTAGCCAGAGGATCATCAGCAGGATCCACATTTGTTTGAGATTGTTGACAACCCTGCCATGATGGCTGTTCTCGGCGTTCAGTACAGACCGGTCCAAGACATCTTTACGTATAACGTAGACTTGAAATTGCCTTGTTCTTGGACTAAACGTCTCGTGTTGTCTACTGTCGCCAGAACCTTTGATCCGAACGGTTGGATTTGTCCTATCATATTTTGGGCAAAATGCTTCTTGCAGAAGCTTTGGACAGCAGGATTGACCTGGGACGAACCTCTACACGGTACTCTTGTTGAGGAATGGACCTCTTTTGTATCCTCACTTCCTGCCGTCAACGAGATCTCCTTGCCTCGTCCTATCCTTCCTCCCGGGAAGTACAAGGCCACCCTTCACGGGTTTTGTGATGCCTCGGAACGTGGTCACGAGCCGTGGTGTACTTGCGCACAGTCAGTGCCTCAGGTCAGGTGAGAGTTTCCCTGATCATGGCGAAGAGCAAGGTAGCACCCCTTCGGACATCTTTGACCATTCCGAAATTGGAGCTCTCGGGAGCAACACTACTTGTACGCTTATTGAACCACGTTTCTAACACTTTGGGTAAAAGCATTTGTATTAATGGGACCTACGCCTGGACAGATAGCCAAATTGTTCTGTGTTGGTTGAAAGCATCTGTCCACACTTTGGAGGTATTTGTCGCTAATCGCGTTTCCCAAATCCAGAAATCCGAAGTCAAACTTGTTTGGAGACACGTGCTAGGTGAGCTCAACCCCGCTGATTGTGCCTCGTGCGGATGCTTGACGCCTAGTTTGATAGGCCATTCGCTGTGGTGGGGTCCGGAATGGTTGAGTCGACCAGAAACTGATTGGCCTCGAACGCCAGTTTTGAATACTTCTAATTTGCTGGGTCTACGAACACTCGCTCTTGAGAAGGTGGAATGCGCCTTCGACCCCGAATTTTTGTTGAATCGTTACAGCTCCCTGGACAAGTTGTTAGGTGTCACTGCTTGGATAAAGCGTTTTGTTTTTAATTTTAGGCACCCACAACAGAAACGACTGACACCGTTTATCTCACCACAGGAACGACAGGAATCCCTCACCTTTTGGGTTCGTTCTGTGCAATTAGCGCATTTTGAGAAGGAGATTGCTATCCTTAAGTCAGGGAAATCGAAATTGTCGGGAGCAATATCTAAATTGAACCCCTTTTTGGACGAAACGGGTCTCTTGCGCGTTGGAGGGCGTCTCAAGAACGCCAACCTCCCTTACGGAGCACGTCACCCCCTTTTGTTACCCAAAGACGGTCATTTGGTACGCTTGTTGGTAACTGACCGTCACTTTAAAAATTCGCATGCTGGTTGTAATGCTTTGTTGGCCATTTTGCAACGCGAGTTTTGGATTTTGTCTGCCCGAAGAATTATTTGGAGTGTAGTCTTTCGCTGCATCCCTTGCTATAAGCTCAAGGCTTCTACCATGCAGCCCTTGATGGGAGACTTACCGGCAGATCGCGTAACTGAGAGCAGGACGTTTGACGGTGTTGGCACGGACTTCGCTGGTCCCTTTTTGGTGAAAACGTCGACACTTCGAAACAGCAAGACTGTTAAGGCCTACTTGTGTGTTTTTGTTTGTCTCTCCACAAAGGCCGTACACTTAGAACTGGTCTCCTCGCTTACGACCGAGGCGTTTGTAGCCACATTTGACAGATTTTTATCCCGCAGAGGGCTGCCTTCCTTGATCCGTTCTGACTGCGGCACTAACTTTAAGGGCACGTATAATTATTTGAATGATGTTGTTAATTTTCTTGAAACCAACAAGGCTGATATAGGTGATAGGCTTGCCCGATGTCGGATAAATTGGTTGTTTTCCCCACCAAATTGTCCACACTGGGGTGGTATATTTGAGCCCGCTGTAAAATCGGCCAAAACACACTTGCGCAGGACAATCGGTGAATCTGTCCTTACATTTGAGGAACTCGCAACTGTGTTTTGTAAGATTGAGGCCGTTTTGAACTCTCGGCCATTGTGCCCGATCTCCTCAGATCCGAATGATTTGGAGGCCCTTACGCCGGGCCATTTTTTGATTGGTCGCCCACTTGTCGCCTTGCCTGAGTACCCCTATATTGATACGAGACCTGGTGGTCTCTCGCGTTTTGAATTGGTACGCCAGATTACTCAGAGCTTTTGGAAACGCTGGAATTTGGAATATTTGCACATACTCCAGCAACGCGTTAAGTGGACCGACAAGACCGATCCACCCAAGATTGGTGACCTCGTTTTGATCAAGAAGGCTAACCTTCCGCCGCTCAGATGGCGCAGGGGGCGCATCCTTCGTTTGGTAACTGGGGCTGATGGTGTTCCCCGATTTGCTGAGGTCTTGGTGGACGGTTCGATTCTGAGGAGAGCGGTTGCAACATTGTCACGTCTACCAACTGATTAGCGGACCGGTAGGCCGGTCCGGGGCGGGTGGATGTTTGAAATAGAATTAGTTTTTATTATAAGTCAAATCGATTATATCGATTGAGTAACATTTTGTTTAGTCTATTGAAAAATTCTGACATTGGTCACACTGAACTGACTTCCGTTCCCGCTTTGAAAAATTAACACGCCGGTCTTGGTTTGTCTCGCGAGATTGTAATTGATATAAATTGATATAAATTGATATAAATTGATCGCCTTTTGAATTAACGCGAATTGAATCAACTTGTAAATACTTAGAATTGCCGCTTTTGACTTCCGGCAAAGTTGTGATAATTGGTGAAATATTGAACTTTATAAAACACGTGTGTGAATTCCTGTTTGGTGCTTGGAGTAGGACTTCGCCGAATTGGATTCACTGGTATTTATTCGATTCTCTTGTTATTTTGGCTACTGGTCCACTTCAAGAACATCACCAGTGAAGATATCAGGTGAGTTGAAACATCTTATTAATATTAGGATTATAATTCATCGCTGTGCTACCACAGTAAAAGTGTTTAGATAAATTGTCTATCGTGGTCAGGTGGATGTATTACAGCTTCCACTGCAACACAGAACAGTTTCCCACCTGGCTACGGTAACTCTAGACAGCCACATATATGCACCGTTATACGCACTTTATTCCGTAGATTGCCGTTATACGCACCGATTGCCATAAATTGCCGATATACGCACCGATCGCCGTAGATTGCCGCTATACACCATTTCTATATAATGACTTCTGGATCACAAGGTAACTTCTGGTTACCCAACTGCGGCTGAGTTCGGTTACTCCTTTGGGCTCCCTTTAGGATACTCGAGTATCTCCTCAATCTCTCGTGATCTATCTGTCGTTCAATTTGTCTGCGGTGGCATCGCTTATACAATCTGTAAGCCACGATAAGGATGCCGATCGCCAGAATCGTGCAAATCACCACCAAAATGATATTTGTAGTCTCGTGCAATTGCTCTGTTCGAGCAGAGTTTGTACCGACACCTGCTGTTTGCGCGACTATAACTTGTTCATCTTTGCTAGAACTTCCACCCATTTTTAGAAAATAACGAATTTTGCGAATCTTGTAAAATATTACGCGTCGAAACTCCAAAACGGTTTATAGCGAACTCAAACATGTTGAAAAGAATCACGTGCAAAGTCCAACGATTGTTTTAACAAGCGAGTCCAAATATGGATAGCACGCGCGTGCCTGCAGGCCCTCCTATTACCAGGGTCGCAATGTAGGGTAGTGAGTTCGGAGCTAAGTGAAACACTCAAATGTTGGTAATGAACTGAGTATATTTCATAATAAACACGGTTATATATCCTTACACTACAATTTCCTCTTGAGCCACAGTGGCCCTTGATCCATTGCAGTGTTCATTTGTTTTGTTTACCTACCTCTGTTAGTTTCTGGTGGCATTCAAGCGTGAGTGCCGAGGTGATAGTATGGCTTTTGAGGGCTGAGAGGACATCCTTATCTGAGAGGATCCTAATGGATCGTTCCCTTACCTCACGTGCCATGATTGCTGTGGCACCTAGGATCATGCCAAAATATTCGGCCTGGTAGACCGTGTTGTAGGCTCCCAGCGGTGCTACAATGTTGAAGTTTAGGTCCTCGGAAAATACTCCTGAACCCGTACCTGTATCCGTCTTAGACCCATCTGTGAAGATCGTAAGCTCGTTGTGATTAGCCGCTCCTTCGTGTAGATCCTCGTACAGTTGGATTTTGTATTTCTTGTCGAACACAAATTGTTTCGGTATTTGGTCGCCAATGGCTTGTGTGAGAGGAACTTCTTTAAAGAATGTATTTAAGTTGCTAGAGTGCGGTGTGTTTGTGTCTTTCCAAAGCTTCAGAGCTCTTAGCCGGACCGCCGACATCGTTGCTTCCTGTTGTATAAACAGGTGCAATGGAGGCAGGTCCACCATCACTTCGAGTGCCGCTGTAGGTGTAGTTTTCATGCAGCCCGTGGCCGCTAGGCATGCAAGTCTTTGAAGCTTTTGAAGCTTGTTGGCGGCCGTTGTTAGGTTGGTCCGAGGCCACCACACTACTGCGCCGTAGCTTATCATCGGACGTATTATTGTCTTATAGAGCCATAAGACAATTTTGGGGGATAGGCCCCAGCGTTTGCCTATCATCTTCTTGCACTGCCAGAAGACAATGCTGGCATTGTTGAGCTTATTTTCCATGTGGCTCTTCCATGTCAATTTTCTGACGAGAGTGACACCCAGGTACTTGACCTCGGTAGACAGCTTAAGCTCTGTATTAAATAACCTGGGCAGTCGGTAAGTACCCAGCGCGCGTTTGTGTGTGAACATAACTAGTTCGGTCTTGGTCGGGTTTACAGATAATTCGTACTCATTACACCACTACTCTACTATGCGTAGGGCTTGTTGGGTTAGGTCTTACACTGTACTGGGGGGCAATCGTGCTAAACGTCAACGTATTTACCAAAACCAAACTTCAACCGAAAACGTCACGTTATGCACATTTCGTATCGTGCTAATTATTTGAACGTAAACGATTTGGTTTTTGTAGGGCAGATACGTTCAGTGACAGCTAGGTGACAGCGTGCGAGCGACCTCTCGTTGTTGCATGGTATCGCGCTATTATTTGACAACGTTTTAAACCAAAACCGTTACGTTCGCGGACGTCTCATACGTTGTCAAACCAAAAGTTCCTATCGACGAACTTTGCAATTATATAATATTTTAAATTTGAGATAATTATTAAGATAATTTTGTATTATTTATCAATTTAGTGGCATATGCTTATAATACGTTTGATTACAACTTAAATGAGTGAACAACATTCTATCATAAGGCAATTTTTATAGATATGACTTTGTTGGCTTATTGTTGCGATAGAATTCATTATTGTAAGATTGGCGTCAACCTTGCTTGGCCCTATATTTACCTATGACAATGTCTGGGAAGGCATTTCATCAAATAGGCTACATCTCGACGCGATACCTTCCTAGACATTCGCTTTTGAAAGGCTGAAAAAATATTATGGGGATGTACGTATACCGTACACATAATACTGTCACAGTTATATGTAGGTTCTTTGGGTGGCTTAAGCCAAAAGACTGCTTATTCGGTCAGTACGCGCTCAGACGCCTGTATACAGCAAGTAGACGACTGATAAACGTTCATTTATAATTATTTTTCCTAAGTACCTAGATAGGTAATTATTTCATTTAACCAAGACACAGACAAAAGTGTAGCTCATCATACAAAGATTTGTCGTGTTAGGAATCCAACCCACTACCTCGGGTAACAGACCTAAGTCTTAGATTAGGATTGGGTGGCAGCGAGTTGAATGTGCGTGCGTGGGAAGCACAATGCGGTGCCGACACAGAATTGTAAATTTCTTGTAATCTGTGGGTGCCGAATAGGTGTATCTTTCTCCACCAGCCGTAGTTCAGGCCATGTTGACGGAAGACGTCCTGTGGGACGCTGATGTGGTCTCCTTCTGTGAAGCGGTCATGCTCCAGAAGGAGACCGCCGAGCGGGATCGCGAGAGAGCCGATCCCGCTCGCAGACGCAGGCGGCGTCGCGCGTCGTGGCGGTGGCAATGGCCGCTAGCCTGACTCTTCCTTGGGGCCGTGGGCAATCAGAGATGGCAATCTGACTGCCCGACCACGAACGACCCCAACAAGACATGGGTCTCGGATAGTCGAGGGACCACTGTACTCGCACAGTACGAGGTAGCGAAGGGAGGGCACTACCAACCTAGCCCTTTCAGAGACTGAGCTCTACTACGGGACAAGCGTAACGGGACCCAGGAGCAGTACACCCGCGTTCCCTGTGTCTCATTCTTTTGAGCGCTGAGGCGGCTATTGTGGTGGTTTTAGTCGGTGAACCCGGATTCTGTCCCGGGGAGTCCGACATACCCTCTCTGCCCGCCCCGCGGAGAGGCACTCGCAAAAGAGTTTCCCGACGTAAAAAAAAGGGTGCCGAATAGTTCAACGAGTCGGTCAGAGCCTAGACATGGCCTAGAATCTGGCAAGCCTATTTTGACTAGTTGGTTTAGGGCTCTTATATTTGGCTTGCTTTGGCCGATCAGCGAAGGGAAGGCCACAGGAGCTATTCGCTTGGTGTAATTTTGAAAGGCATAACGGCACGGGCAAGCCTGTCCCGGGTCTCTGTTGCCACGAGAGTCACCATGACAAAACATCACTGTTGCCCACGTTGCATATATAGTAAAAGTAATAGGCCTTGGAGCCTGTTAAGAGAATATCTATCTAATAAGGTCGCCCATCAAGTACCACCTGCCCATACTAGTATGAGAGTGGTTAGGGTAGGTGCCGCCTTTCGTCCTTAGTGACCATTTGGACCGGGTGAATTTCTAAGTGAATTGTAAGAAAATATCCGTGAAGAAGAGAAACATAAGAAAAAATTAATTCTCTGTGACAACCCACACTTGACGGTGTGATCCTAAACTAGGCACAACCTAGTGGCATGGTAGTCAGACAATTGATTAATATATATAAATATTGCTTTTATACACATACGAGTATGATGTTATGGTACTTTGCTCATCGCACAATGAGTTCTCCTGGGTGGTAATCGAACCCATGACTTTCGTCTTAGCACTCAGGTTTAGGTACCACAAGACCAATAAACTCAGCAGGATGCGATACAATTGTGTGAGCTAACATAAGCTTAGCGCGTTTATAATCGGGTACCGAGTCCAAAATCTGATAATCCAGTGTTACGCAGACTGCCGCTGGACCACTTCAATAGATAATTAAAGGAATGGAGTAGGTATGTATATTAAAAGGCAAGCTCCAATTTTACATTTCGATTTTATTTATTCGGTGTATTGAGATGATGAAATCTGATACAAAATATTATTTTAAGTAGAGTTGAAACAATCAACATCTGTTAGGCCATTTGATTGTTGCAATTACAACGTGAACTTCACAGTAATAATTATGTATTTGGTTTGGTTTTCATTATTTTAGTAAACTACATACATACATAGTCTCACGCCTATAACCCCGAAGAGGTAGGCAGAGGTGTATTTCTACACCCACTTTTCGCCAGATATACTTTAGTCCCACGTAATAAGGGGCGAGCCTATTGCCGTACCGGGCACATTTCCAGACTCCGTGCTGCTATTGAGAATTTCGTAACAGAAAAACCCAATAACACTGCCCGACCCAGGAATTGAACCCGGGACCTCCCGATCCCACGCGCACACTTATGCCGCGAGACCCACGAGGCAGTCGTATAGGGTTTAATGTCGAGTTTTCCGTCTCTACGCAACGATGGTATTTGCATCGTGTTATCCCTTAGTCGCCTCTTACGACACCCACGGGAAGAGAACTAATTAATAGTATATTCTTGTTTAATGTCCAAGAAGTGACGATGGTCTCGATTTGGCTCATAGCAAATTCCTCATTTTTGTTAACTTTCAATTATTATGTACTGTCCATGTGGTTGTGCTAACGAGCGGTTTATTATTCTGCTTACTCCTCGGCTACTGTGAACAAAATTAAAACATAAATTATTTAGTAAATATTTACTCAAATATAAGTCCTACCAAAATAACTAAACCCGCTGACATTTAACTTAAGATTAATATTGTTCTCATACGTGCGCTATATCTTGTGTTTGAGTACCCACCTATATACTTAGGTACATTATTTTGCTTAGGATTTATGCATATTATAAGACAAGATCAGAATAAGAGTAAATACTGTAGGATCTTATGTAATGATAATTGAAATGCGTACCAACCTGAAAAGTTAGAAAGTCAGCCGAATTCAAATTCTCCAGCTTTTCGTCTATCTCTTCTTACATAGACAGGATGACTATTGTGCCGAACGCTAACAATTCGAGGTTTGTTATGCATCTTTCTCTGCTCTATATATTATTCCAAATCTGAAAAATAGGTGTTGTTTATTGTAACGATCATATAAAATTCGTATTGGGCTCGACAAATAGCAGAAGAAGCTGCAATTGCAGTAATGTTGTGGTGCATCATCATTTGAATTCACCTTCGTTACTCTAATGAAATAAAAACCACTTCTACATGACCAAGTGTGATCATTAATTGTTTTTTGCATAAATCACTTATTACAGTAAACATTATTTCAGTACTTACCGTATAATTTGAATAAAATTATTTCATGATTTCAATATTTGTTGACATTCAATGACATTCAGATAATGACATTTGTCTTTTTAAAATAGTGCTTGCACATGGCGCGATGTCGCTACAGCCTCTTTAGTATAAGAATAGTACGTACTATTTTCAAAAGCCGGTGTCAAGCACTAAACGTATGACGTAAGCCCAACGTAAGGGTTGCGTTTACGGTTCGAACGCTCAATACAATTAGCACGATACCATGTTTGACATCAGCCAAACTAAAACCAAACGTTCACCAAATACGTTACGTTGTCAACGTTTGAACGTTTGAAAATAGCACGATTAGCCCCCTGGTTACCTTGCCTGAGGTGAGTATGGTCAGATCATCTGCATAACCTATTGTGTAGAAGTATCTCGCGTTGAGTTTGTCTATGATTCATTGATAACTAAGTTCCACAATAGCGGGGAGAGTACACCTCCCTGCGGGCACCCTTTAACTATCAAGGCTGTCTGAGTGTCACATGTTTGTCATCAGTGGTTTTGGTATGAAAATTAGTTTGACTTCCCTTCATCTCTTCGGTACATATCTGAGGGCCAGGGAAGTATAGCCCTCATGATTCCCAGAAGTCTTTTACGGACAGGTTCACCCCCATTGTAATAACCCTGGAAAGATGCCGTCCAGTCCGGCTGCTTTGAAGGGATGGAAGCTATCGATGGCACATCGGAGTTTTTCCTCTGTGACCGTCGGATTCGGTCGCCACTGTTTGTGTATTGTGCCACATTACTACCGGGGTGAGGACGCAGCCTGGGAGGTGTGTTTCGAGTACGACGCATCTTGTCTCCTCCTCCGATGTGGTGTATGTGTTATCCGGTTTACGGAGAGTACCTGGTGCAACCGTTGGTTGCTGAGCCAGTAATTTCCTTACCCGGTTTGCTTGTTGGCATGATTCAATGCTCCCACAGAACTTCCTCCATCTCATGGTACGTCTAAATCTGAGGCATTTCTTGTAGCTTGATTTGGCCACTTTGTAAGCGTCCTAATCTTCGTCTGCGCTTGTGTTCATTGCCCTGTTTAAAGCCCTTCTTATCTTCTTGCGCTTGCGTTCAAGCTCAGCGCCCCACCAGGGTTGTTTGTCTGGGGTTGAGGGTATAGTGGTTTCTGGGCAGGCTGCGTGGTAGCTGTCTAGCATCGACTGCGTCAGTGTACATACCTGCTCGTCGATCTGTTAATTGTCACCCAGTACCGTCGGCGTAGCAGTAAGGGTAAGTTTCTCTGTAAGTAATTGGACATACTTTGCTTTGTCAGTGTTGTGTGGTTTCCCACCAGGCTGTGTGGGTTGTATAACGACTTCCATGGAGAAGCTGATCCATCTGTGGTCTGAGCACAATGCCTCTTTCGAGACGTGCCATCCCTTGATCCGTTCAGCCGCTCCTTCTGTTGCGAGAGTTAACTTGATAATTGTCTGAATACGTCTGGTGACGAAGGTGGGCTCCGTACCTGCGTTTAATAGGGTAAGATTAGTGGTGAATACGTATTCAACCAGTGATTTACCTCTGTTGTTATTGCAGTTCATGCCCCACATTTGGTGGTGGGCATTGGAGTCCGTTCCTATGACGACCTCCGTATTGATTCTCTCGCACTGGTTAACCAGATGCGTGAGGTCGAATGGAGGCGGGTCTTCGGCCTCGGGCATGTAGACCGATGCAAAAACAACCGCTATACTGTATCGGTGTGATGTCTCTGGAACAGAACTCCGTTTAAGCTTGGGCTCTGATGTTTTTAGTAGTTAGTATACAGGTTCTTGGATGTGTGTGGTCAGTTGAAGAATAAATCTTACCTCCCAGGCTGGAGAGGCCTCTGATGTGGTCACCCCTTATCCAAGGTTCCTGGATGAGCACGACGGCTAAATGTTGGACCTCCATCCATTTGCGCAGTTGCGCAGTAGCCGTTTGGCTGTGGTGGAGATTGGTTTGAAGGCAGTTGACGTCACTAGGCGGAGGGTTCATCTTTGGATAATGTCCCCTTCTCCCCAAAAGTCAGCTGCGTTAGGCCGGCCAGGATGTCGCCAGCCTCCACCCCCCGTCGTCCCGCCGCACCGGACTCAGGAGCAGGCTCTCGTCTTCCGAGTTACCCTCGGCTGATGGGCCAGCCCCTGAGCCAGACGCAGCTGGCTCTGACGGGCTGGGTTCTGCGTCGCACCCTGGCTTGGTGTTTGAGTCCTGCTTGACTCGTGTGGAGTTGTCGTCGCATCCCGGAGGATGGTCGACAAACTTACCTGAGGGGTCCCGGAACCTGACGTAGACGGCACCTACCCCCAACGCGAGGCGGTGCTCGTTCTTCATCAGGATCGGGACCTGTTCCTCTGAGACGCCCACCACCAGGAACCATCCACCTGACTGCCTTTCGGAGTACAGCATCGACCATTTGTCAACTTCCAACCAGGGGTGTTGGAACTCCAGAGCGCGACCCACGTCGCGCACGTCGTCCAAGACCCCAGAAGTTCGTCAGGTACGACAATGCCGCACCGCACTCTCTTCGGGGCTCTTCCTGGTCCTCGACCTCCAGTTCAAAGCCTGGTGGTGGGATCAGGAGAAAGACCGCCTCCGTCATCCAGGTACGCGATGCCTCGTCGGCGCACCAAAGTTTGAGGACCCTGTCCGCGTGCACGGGTTTCCCGGTTGAACCGGGTGAACGCTGAAGCGGGGCGTTTGGGGGTTTTGGTCGACCAGGCATCACTCAGGATCTTCTTTTGGAGCTCCCGGAGTACCTGGTCCACCAAATCCTTCAGCAAGTTCCCTGTGCGTTTGCATGTTACTGCAACACCTAGGGACGCCTTGGAGGCCTGTGCGTAGGACTTACCTACTTCCTGGAGGAGTCGAGGCGGGGCTTCTTGTGGTCACCCCGAGGCGAACTGGTCTCGTTAAGAGCACGTTTGGCCTCACCTCTGTCCTTGTTTCCAGCAGTTTTACCTGCCGTGTTACTCGGTGGTGCTGTGGCTGGTTGTTGTCCGGGGTGACCAACCCGCCGCTTGGCGGCAGGTGGCTTCCCTGTACTGCCTCCGGCCTTCGTGCACCCCTCACTGCTGAGTGTGGGTTGCGCACTGGTCACATTGCTGGGACCTGTGACAGCAGCCTGCGCAGCTGTTTTTGTAGAGGCAGCACCGGCAGCAGCAGCGGTTTGTGTAGCCTTCTGCTTGGACGCCCTGCGCTGTGTCTTGTTTAGGTTTTTCCTCTTCTTCGATGGGCCGACAGCGGGGCCACTAGTAGGCGGGCGCTGGACAGGATTGGTGGTCTTGCCTTACCCTTGCCTTACCCTTGCCCTTCTTGTGGCTTACCAATTGCCGTTGGGAAATCGGAAGGAGTCGTCTTCCCGCTTGATCTCGAACGGGGTGACGATTGTAAGGACGGGACCAGTACTAGTGCTAGCCAGCGCTGAAGTTCCGTCCTTGGGGGATTGAGGTTATACCTCTGCAGTCGGGGCCACAGCGTCAACCATCTGTTTGGGTTTTGCGGCAGGAACAGCTTTCGCTGCCACCGTCGCAGTTGGGGTTATAAAAGGGATAACGTAAGCGCTATTAGTCTACGTGCATATTATATAATCCTAGCGCACTTTCCTTAACATATTCTAATCTACGTTCCGAGCTGCAGTTGAGTACTCAAATAAAAAAAATACGATCAAGTTTTTGCTTCGATGATATATATAACTTTTTATAGATCGTGGTTATACGATAAATATTCGTTTTGTTGACAACATGCATTGTTTTAAGATAAATACACTGACGGACTCATAAACTGCATCAAAGTAATGGACGACTTTGAAATAAATATTTTAACCAAGTATGCAAACTTTCTATACAGATTTAAATTGTAACCTCTAGATTGGTTCGTGAACTTTAAAACAGCGAAGGGTCATATCCTTAAGTTTTAGTTTGTGTACTGGAAAGGACCTTAAGACTTTTTTGAAGAAAAAACAGAAATTTAAGGAAAATTAGTTTAATAAAAAATTTGGTTTTAACAATAGACACAAACTTTATGCAAGGGTTTATTTGTTTTAATAAGGCGTATTACCCCCACGTGCCTTTATTACAGATTCTAATCGGTTCCGCATAGATTTTATTAGGGTTATTAAAAGATCTTGCGGAATATTGTCCCATTCTTCTGAAAGTGCTGTTCTTAGTGCTGCCACTGTCGTGGGCACAGGATTTCTCGCACATACAGCTCTTTTTAAATTGTCCCAAACATGCTCAATGGGATTAAGATCCGGTCTGCGTGCTGGCCAATTCATTGTACGTATTCCAACCTCTTCTCAATATTGTCGAACTTGTGCAGCAGCGTGCCGCCGGGCATTATCCTGCATTAAAGTAAAATTTTCGCCTATGAATCCCATGTAAGGCACCACGTGATCTTCTAAGATCTCTGTTATGTAGCGATGTGCAGTCAAACCCCCTCTATTACCGTTTTGACGGACCATGTCTATAAACACAAGTTCTGTTCGCCCGTTCATCCATATGCCACCCCAGACCATACACGAATCACCTCCAAAAGGAACACGCTCCTCAATGCAACTATGAGCATAAATCGCTCCCCACATCGACGATAGACTCTTTTGCAACCATCTGCACTATATAAACATGTCCTACACTCGTCCGTGAACAATACGGAGGCCCATTGCTCTTCTTTCCAATTTAGGTGATCACGCGCAAATCTTAAGCGAGCTTGTCTGTGAGCTACAGACAACTTTGGACCATTTGCTGGTCTAAAAGGGGTGATATCCGCTTCCTTTAACCTTCTTCTTATTGTTCGTGCACTCAAATTTACTCCACGCACTTCATTAAGCTCTGTTTCGATGTTAACTGACGTGAGGAAACGATTTCGCAGGGAAGTTGTAACAATCAATCGATCATCACAACCGGTGGTTGCTCGAGTCCTGCCTGTACCACATCTCCTTCTGTAAAAACCTTTTTACACAAACCTTCTGGTAGACTGGTTTTAATTTAAATTTCTACCAATCGTTCGTTGATCCAAGCCCTCCCGCACCAGCGCTACAATTTGAGCCGCTTGTTCGGAGGAAGCATCCATATTATGGTTCAAAAACTCTCGATGAGTTAAAAACTAACCCAATAATTCTGCTGTTAACAATAATTCAATTGACAAAATAATAAAAAATCAATGCGAATCAATTTAAAACTTTGCTTTAAATAACACGCAAACCTGATACTACGAGTAAATTTTGTTTTCCCGGCTATATTCATTTGCTTTACTGCAGATCTATTTTTAAATTTTGCTTTTTTTAAGATTAAGATTAAGAGCCAGTCTCTCCATGTGTATAAAATTTAATCTAAAAAGTTTGCATACTTATTAAAAAAAAACATGTCAAAGTAATTCTGAACTTTGATGCAGTTTATGAGTCCGTCAGTTTATTATGCAAATAAAGGTGATCATATTTTTAGGTAAGATATAAGAGGTCATGTGAATCGCAGTTAATATCTTTTACCGTGACTTCAACTTAACAGTCGATTCTTGAATTTTTTTCTCCGTAAGAACCATCCTCGTATTTAAAGTAAAAAGAAAGAATTAGCGAAATCGGTTCAGCTGCTCTCGAGATTTGCGCTAAGCAACACATTCAGCAATTCATTTTTATATTATAGAAGATTTAGTTCCACTGCAACTGCGCTCCAAAAATTTAAGAGTATCTAAGTAGAGTTAGCAAGAAAATAATGCATGAAACATTATACACCAGTAATTTAGTTAGTAGAACTTGAAGGAAAACGCCGAAAATAGTTTTGCAGTGTGGATTTTGTCAAAATATTATGTCAAGTATTTATCTCTAGTAGCCAAATCTAAGAATTGATAAAATATTGGGACCAGCCAATTGGTTTATACACTACTAGCTGTGCCTGTACCAAAAGGATAAATATAGGTACTTCTTCTTGCTTTCTCCTATAAACCTCATACTGTTAATATATTTCTAATAGATTTAAAAGATACTGTTCCGGTATTATTCACTTTTGAAGCACACCCTTAGCTGCTGATACCAAGGGTACGGCCTTATATGATGTTCTTTTTAAAACGACTGATATCTTCTCTTTACCGTTAAGATCTTCACCTACTAACAAGTCAGTTACACTTCTGGGATTTTGATTCATGGATTTGCTGCAGTTGGTTTCCGGAGACACGTAAGTAGCTAGGGTTCTGTTCGTTCCAAAGGCATTTGGCTGTTGCGTTGTTTTCCACCATGAATATTTACCTTAAAACGATCAATATTGTTGTAGTCAGTAGGCTTAAAATACCTACTATGCCGGTCTTCTATTAAGAGCTAGACTCTATACGAACATAACCACTTCTATCTACGTGTTATCTTACGCAAGTCAATAAGGGTACTTGCCAAAGTCTGGTAATATTTACTCCACTATTGCCCCATATTATTAGTAGCTGAAGTTCTTTTGTTTTTATCTTTAATTTTAATGATAATGTCCAGTGCTTTAGCTGACTTAGTAGTATTCTTCAATTCTTCTTCGTTATTCAGTAGTACTTTTAAGATATCTATGATTCTGCCAGTGTTTTTGGGCATGAATAAAGTATCTGATTTGTTCACAGCATTTGATATTTCGTTTCTGTATTTTTTTAGAATTGAAAGAACCGTTGATTTGCAAAAGTTTAAGCGAACTGAAAAAATAAATATGTACTCCAAAATGTTGAATACATTTTGGGTAAAAACTTCACATTTTATGAAACTACGATGCTCTATACAACTGGCAACCTTTGTCGTCCATGGGTTTATCATATTGGAAACACATTGTTAAGATGTTGAAAAATCAAATATTAAGTCATAAATTAATATGTCTATTGAGAAAGGCAAAAATTTGGAGCCGGGCTGAATAACCCCAAAATATGTCAAATATTTATGTTCGTAACCGAATCCGTTAGACGATAAGTTTTTTCTGGTCACCTACCTACATTTAGTATCAAGTGATTCGATTTGGTGAATTAAAGATTTTATTCTTCAAGATCGTATAGTTTCGTGTTAAGACTTTCGCTGTAACGTACTTGTCAAGTATTTCGTATTAGTAGACTCACGAGGATGAGGTATGACTATATTGAGTGGGCTGAGGCACAGTTAAAATTAAATAAAATTACATAAATTTTATTTATGTATTTTATTTACATCGCTGATGTCTATTTTGCCATAGTACGTCGTGGGTGGTACGGGTACGGGACCGGGTACCGGGGCGGGTACGGGACCGGGTACCGGGGCGGGTACGGGACCGGTAACTTATTCTTATCAACATCAGTGACCAAAGGTCCTCTTATCCACATACGATTCTTGTCACTCTTCTTCATACAATTTATCCCTCTCCATAGAAGAGCTATAGCATTATCCCGGAATATATTAGGGACATGCTCTTTGCCGACAGGACGCCTGTCGTTATTAGGCCACAGAGGTACGAATAGATAGTCGAGGTCACGGACGTATTCGCTTGATATTATCAAAAACTATAAGGTGGTAGTATAATTGTAGCGGTGTTTGTTGTCGGAGGGTCTGTGAGGGTAACTGTAGTAAGGGTATCCGGTGTGTTCGTACCCCGGATGGTACCCGGGGTGGCTGGGTGATACCCAGGGTGGCCAGAGTAATTCGTGGGTGGTAATCGGGATGACCAGGGTGATACCCAGGATGGTCAAGACTATAACTGATAACCGGTATCCCCCCGGATGCCCGTGACGACACCCGGGGTGGGCAGGGCAATATCTTGGGTGGTACCCAGGGTGGCCGGTGTGATTCCAGGGGTTGTTCGTACCCCGGATGGTACCCGAGGTGGCTGGGTGATACCCAGGGTGGCCAGAGTAATTCGTGGGTGGTAATCGGGATGACCAGGGTGATACCCAGGATGGTCAAGACTATAACTGATAACCGGTATCCCCCCGGATGCCCGTGACGACACCCGGGGTGGGCAGGGCAATATCTTGGGTGGTACCCAGGGTGGCCGGTGTGATTCCAGGGGTGGCCGCGGTTGGAGTGATTGGGATAATAGTAATCAGGGTTATTAGGGGGTGGTACCCAGGATGACCGGGGGATACCTGGTGTGCCCAGGGTGGCCAGGGGGATACTTAGTGTGCCTGGGGCTATATCCTGGGTGGAAAGGTTGGTATCCGGGGTGGCGGGTGTAATTCCAGGGTTGGCCGCGGTTGGGGCGATTGGGATAATAGTAATCACCGTAATTGGGGGGGCGACACGCAGGGTGGCCGGGGGGATACTTGGTGTGCCCGGGGCGGTTGGGATAAAAGTAATCACCGTAATATAGGGGGGCGGTACCCAGGGTGGCCGGGGGGATAACTGGTAAGGACCAGTTATCCCCCTAATCTAAGGAGGTGGTTAGGGTGGTATCCAGTGTGGCGAGTGTAATTCGAGGGTTGGCCGCTGGAGGCAGTGCGGTTGGGGTGATCGTAGGGTTGGGAGGGATGGAATATATCAGGTTGGCCGCTGGTGGGGCCGCGGCGATTGTTGGAGGAGGGAGAAAATCTACCAGGTCTATCGGTTGGTAGATGGGGATGTCCCTGTCGCCCTTGGCGATACCCGGTGTGGTCAGGGTGGTATCCGGGTGGGCCGGTGTTTTTCCCGGGCTGGCTGGAGTTGAGGCGAATGGGATGACAGTAATCAGCGAATGTGATGATGGAATCAGGACCTTTTGGTTTAACAAAATCTGTCTTAGTGGCTTTGTCAATTTTTATAGAGCGCATGCGCTGAGCATTCAATAAGTTGATCAAATATGTGTCGTTTGATGGTATTGAAAGTTAGAACTCCAGTGGTGGCAGCTGCGTTTCGGTTTGATGTTTTGCTTGTATCAGGTTTCAGGTTTGTTGGGATAGAACCTAGAAATAATAATAAGTTTGTTATAAAGTTATTTAACGAGTAATATTCTTATATACCTATTATTACCTATACATCGTGTTTGTAAAATGACTGCTATAGCTTCTATGTCATGGGCTGAGGTCGTACTTTTCAGGAAACCACTGACGTATGATACACGGTGTAAAGACAATAAACGAAAATTAAATTCTAATATTCTAAAAATTATTACGAACATTTTTTTTCCTCGGCACCATACCTGAGCAATAACTGCTTCAGGAGATATGTATTTCGGTCTCAAAATAACCATTTTTCTCTTACCTTGCGTGAATTTGAATGTCCTATATAATTGTCCTATGCACCCATGGATAGGTAGGTATCTCGAGCATAGCATTGCGGCATATTATATAATGTGTCTATCTTTTTCTTATTCTGCGCCGAGTGTTGCAGGCGCAGGGTGTGTCCCCACGACAAAGCTTACAATGATTCACAAATTGTTATTTGAGTTTGGGTACTCCTTGAGATCGTTGATTGGATAATTGTAAAATATCCCGTGACACAGGACATATTCCTAGTGCGTTAGCTGTCACAGAATTTTAGCCCAAATTGCAATGTTCGACTACATTTTATTCATTATTTAGTCTGTCTAGTTGGAAGCAAGTCAAATATCATTTTTACCAGAAATATAAAAATGTGGTGGTTTACAGAACAACTTAAATTTAAAAAATCGAAGTCTTCATAATTTTTAAATGTGGCAAAACAACTAAGCAGTAGTGGCTAGCAATAGCTTATATCACTTGTCAACAAAAAAAGGAAACACATACCCAATAATAAAAATAAAACCATTTCTGGATCGTAACAAAACATTGTAAACTCAAGCAATTCTGTTTATTTTTAAAACCGAATAAATCTATTTGAAAAACATCAATTGATATAACCACCTGTGGAAAAGTAACAAGCTGGTCAATCGCAAGTCAGGAATGCTAATCATGGTCGTTATTCCTTAAAAAAATACGTAACTGATAATTATACTTCTTAGAGTTTTAACCGGATAAAAATGAATTTGCCTGCCTGCCTCCGTGGTCCAGTGGATAGCGTATGCGACTGCTGATCGGAGGTCCCGGGTTCGATTCCCGGGTCGGGCAAAAGTGTTACTGTATTTTTCCGAATACTCAGTAGCAGCCCGGAGTCTGGTGATGTGGCAATAGGCTCGCCCCTTATTAAGTGGTACCTAAAAATTTATGGCGAAATGTGGGTGTAATATTTACACCTCTGCCTACCCCTTCAGGGATACAGGCGTGAGACCATAAATAAATAAATAAAAAATGAATTTACTTCGGTCAAATTGTTCATCGTATTATTTCAGAATAGCTTGAATTCAATGACCACAATTTAAATATTATTATATTCATTTGTGTTCATATTTATAGATTTTTTCTGAGATTTTACTTTACGTCAGACAAAAGCAATTGTTGTGAATATTGGTGTTTGTAAAACTCAATAATTGCCGTCAGTCATGCATTATTTTTGCTAAGATCCAAATTAACTATTTCTCCATTATGATAGCTGGCGTGGTGTCACGATTGAGAGGTTAACACTGGATCAACATTTTAGCTTCTATGCGTCTATAACATAAGAACAACAAAACAGTGAACGGCTTTCATAAACTTTTGACAAGTAGCATGATGCCTTACGTTTAAATACGCTTAAGCCATTGCCATGTCCCAAGCTGCTGTTTAGAACATAAACCTTTATGTACTGATATACAAGGGCCAGGAGCACAGGTCTTGGTCTGCAAAAACCTTACAGAAGTTGACTGTGAAGGAAAAGGATTTATGATAATGTTGAAATTTAGAATTAATTGAATTGAAATTTGGAATTGAAAGCTTGCGGAAAAACAGAAATGGACAAAAGAATAATTCAAAGCCATGGTAAGCCCCTGCGGGTTATTGTACATTCGCCACAAAGTAAATTCGTCACATTTTGTAAACTCCATACATTGAAAGTATATTCGTCACATGCATAAAAAATATGTGTAAATTCGTCACAAGTCTGCATAGGTACATATTTTTTGCATAAAGTACTCGTAGAAAACAAAGTTATTGATTTTTAGCGCTCGAAATAAAAATTGTTTCTAATTTTTTTTCTTCTGCACTCCTGCACATGCTATCACGCGCTCGCTCCTTCGCTGTATCTATATTTTTCTAGCCACACCGCCGATCAATGGATCAGTTCAGTCATCCAGTGACTCAATTGACCTTGGGTGTTCTGTTACAAATGTGATCTTCTTAATATTATAATTATTATAGAGTTATAAGAACATAATATTTTAGATCGACGGTAGTTGCTAAGATTGGTGCAAATGATTGGTTTCTGAAAAAATGAATCTTAATCAGTAGGGCTCAAGCTCCGGTGGACATGGTGTAAGTATATTACCTATTATTTGATGTACTCGTAGTATTTGTTTTTAAAAAGAGTATATATTATGGCTGAAATTTCCATTATTGGTCGTTGCTTTGGAAGTTCTATTTTTTTGGAGATAATACTCATAATTAATAGATTTTTTTTACAAATTTTTAAGTTGCGGAGATTCATGGTTTACCAGATATAATATTATAAAGTTTACATACATATTAGAAACTAGGACGCCATTTGCAAATTTTTAGGTTAGATAAATTGTCATGGTAGACGTCAAAGTTGACATTTCACGTTCCGTTTATGGTAGAGGTGTATTTATTCAATATTATGTTACATTTTTAACTTTAACGTAATTTTATTTTCCTTGTTTATTAATAATAAATTTCCTTGTGTTCTATTCTCACTAAATCAAAATCAAAAAATCAAAATCATTTATTCATCTAGGCCACAAAGTGACGCTTATGAACGTCAAAATTTAAGTTAATTACGTTACTTAATGATTCTACATTTACATTTACTGCCACGTTCGCAATGCAATAGGTAGAACCACGTGAAAGAACGGGCAATAAAACTCATGGCCACTCTTTTCAAACAAATATAATGGTGGTACATTTTATTTTTGTAAGGAGCTGCAACTGTTTCACATTGTAGACATCTACTAGTAAAATTTTTAGTAGCTATTGATATCATACTCAAGCAGTAAATGATGTTCATATGGTAAGCCTCCCAAAGTAAATATGGTGAAACAGGAGCATCCACTTACGTCTTTTTAATGTAGGCAACTCGCGAACATGGTCAGAACTATGGTAGAAGTGAATGAAGCAGAAAGTAACGGTATTATGAAACCTAAGCAATCGACATCCTATTAGTTGGCTCATGACCACGAGTTACCCACATTTAACAAATCCGCAAAGTTATAATGAAAGTGTGGAACATGAATGCAAAATATAGTATGAAATGAGAATATCGTAATTAACTACACTATAAAATAAAACTACTAATTATTGACCTAGTCAAAAGCGAACAACTACTTCCAACTATATGAATAAACCAAAAATACCCAAAACTACGATAGCGAGCATGCTAATGAGAAGATAGATTACAGTTAAATGTCAAATCTAGACATAACAATGACAAATTATGGCTTTGACAGATGATCATAGGTCTAAGGATGATGTTGCCATGTCTTGAAATGAAATCGATTATTTGCATCGATTTTTGGTCTTGATCAATTTAATTTTTATGTACCTAACTTATTTTATTTTGCACTTAAATTAAAACATGAATATAATAATTGCGATATTTTCAGATCACATAAAATTTACGAAATCTAAAAGAGGACAGCAAATGCTTATGTTCTAATCGTTCGTGCAGCGCAATTCTCAAAATTTCGGAGAATATTGACATCAGAATATTGCATGAATCGGCCCAAAAGTGTCAACCAAATATAGAATACACTGAAGTTATAAAGATAATAAACCTTTGTAAGGAAGCAGCAGCGAACACAAGTACATTTATGCCTCAAGTGTATGAAGAAGCTTTTCAAACAACCAAGGATGCGGGTTATGAGATATTAAATGCCATACCGAAATTTTCGAACATTTCGCGAACACTATACAATGTGAGGAATCGTGAACTAAACGTGCCCAAAACAATTTTTTCAAGATGCGAAGATGTTATTATTCCACAAAAATATAAACATTATTTATTATTATTCGTGTGGTGACGGATTAAGAATACGGAATGTCACCACCCCATATTATCCCATGGGTGTCGTAAGAGCCGACAGAGGGAGCATATTATGCAGAGAACAGCACTGTAAGAGAAGGAAAACTTGATACAAACCCTATACCAACCCGTTTGGCCAGCGTGGTATAGTAGGCCAATTCCTCCTTTCAAAGGAGAGGCCTAGTCCAGCAGTGGACTGTTAAAGGCTGCTGATGATGATTATTATTCGATGATGACAGCGAGCCTGAAAATAGAATAATAGATTTCTGCAATGAGACAACTCGTGAAACCATAGCAAATATACAAAAATTCTTTTTGGATGGCACATTTTCAAGCTGCTGTAAACCGCATGCACCGCTGCTGCGGCAAATCAGCCTATTGTAAGTAATACATATACATATTATATAGTTTTAAGTGAAAATGTGATTTTTATGTAGATGCAAATTACCAAAAAAATATGTGATTATTACTGTGATTTAATTATCTTTATATTGCTTTGTTAAAATTGTAATGTTACAGGCAAATCATGTTTATTTAGGATTAGGCATGTCACGCAGTCCTTGACTACGCGGGCTCAAAAGCGCACAAAACCAGACGGATAATATTACCTTATATTTTAGCTGTAAGTAGAACTGTGATTTTTATGTGAATTTCTGTAATTATGAAAAAATAAAGAAATAGCGTTTTATTCTTCATTGTTTGATTTTTCTGCTGTCTGTACGGAAATAAACAATATGGCGGCTTTACTTTCATAAAAATAGAGTTGTGACGAGTTTACACATACTTTTTTTCGTGGCGAATTTACTTTATGGCGAATGTACAACAACCCGCCCCTGCTTACCTATACATAGATGTAATATCTACATGATTATTAAAACAAAATAATTCCATGTTCAAATTCCATCACGGCAACAATGACTTTCTTTACGACAAACATTGAAATGGAGCACGAATCTTTGCTATTAAAAAGTCCACGAATAAAATGGATGATAATGAAACGAAATAACGAACTTTATTGAACAAAAATGTAAGCCGATCTGAACTCACAGCAGATCTTAATGAAGATTTCACTTCATTTACTTGGCTCTGATCTTGAGGGTTAATTAAAAAGTTACCAGTCACGACAGACTCTTCACAGAAAATTGACTTTTACTCCTTATAACTTTTTGCTATGCCACAATAATAATAATTAAAGCCAGCTTTTCAATCGATTTTTATTAAATGGACAAACTGTTTTTGTTTTCTTTACTTTGGAAAAACTCAGGAATAACTATTTAAAATATATTATAATAAACAAAATGCACTCTCTGAACTGAACTCTGTGGATGTCGTAGTGGTTTAGGCAGTTGACTATAACTCTGCGTGGATTTGAACTTCACACGGGACAGCACTTTGGGTTCAGTAAGACACGTCCGATGGTTAGATCTTTGTTTCTTCACCCGCGAAGCAGGATTTATACCTGCTACATAAGTATTTTTAAAATAGAAAGAAAGGATATCCATTTACATTGAATAAATTTTTTTGTTTTTATGTTAATGCTGTGCAAAATTTTACTTAGAGTAGCATCTGAGCTATGTGTTTATGAATTAGTTTACCAATGTTTATATTTACTCTGTAAAAATGCCTGAAATAAATAAATAAAACTACCAGTTCAGGCTTAGTTCTAAGCTTGCTTAAAATAGTCATCACATGATCCAAAAATAATATTTTGTACAATCATAAATTATATGTTTATATTATATTTTTATTTGCTTATTTTAGGTGTTTTTAATTAAAATTATTAACACACATGTACGATCAATACTAGGAGTACGTTATTATTTATGTCCCCCCAGAAGAAATATGAGCGTCCTTTGGTAACGTTCCTGAAGCTAATCCATTCGTAATCGGAGGCTGTCGTGACTAGCTATTCATATATTAAAACATCTTGTTTTTCATTTGCCAACACTGTGTTCTTTTTATGGTTTAACTTAAAATACTTTAGCCCTTTAAAAAAAACATAGACTTAAGTTATTACGATGAATTTTGCTTATTGTGTTCCTTACTCATGGTGACGTAAAATCTTTCATGGTGCATCCGCACCGCAATAAGTTTTTGTTGAGCAGCATTTCAATTTCTGTTACAAAACACTCAGGGTAAATTTATAGATTGATGCAAAAATTATTGATCGCTGCCGTGTTTCTAAACATTTCTCTACAAGAAGTAAGTAATTGTTTTGATGCACCATTACATAAATTTTCAAATGTGTATTTTATTGAGACTGCACGATTGGAGTAGTGGTTCAAGCGGCCGCCTCACCGCATGACACTGGGTCGTGTGTTGTGGGTTCGATCCCCACACGAGACAACACTTAGTGCGATTCACAAAACGTTGTTTCGAGTCTGGGTGTTCATTGTATCCGTAGGTTTTATGTTTATAAATTCCCCTGCGACACAAGATTTATTTCTAGTGCAGGGTTGTTTTTATAAATATAAATAAAGATTTATCCAAAGAACTATGCGTAACGCCACTTATCAGGAATAAATTAGGGTAACATAAAACAAAAAATCAATAAATAAAACATTTATTTACAACGGGAGCACGTAGCACTTATTATATTTTTGGGACACATACTTCAGTAAACACGTAGGATAGAAAAAATATAAAATCTAATACTTCGAACGAAGTTTTGTACAAAAGGTGGTACAATCGGTCATCTCCTGATCACTCGTTTAATGATGAAGTTAATAAGAAGTAACATTAAATTTGTTTATCATTTTTAGTTTTATTAAATAGTTAGAAGATAAAATAAAAGCATTAAAGGTATGATATAACTGTAAGAAAAATTTGGGAATCATTTTTAAAAGAGAGAAATTTCCTGTTTGTCTCATATTCTACACAATATGCAATTAAAGAACTATATTGAATTTGAGAAATGTACAATAAATATTTTACATAGAAAAACAACAGTAAATGAGAGGATAGCAGGAGACGACGCTTATAAACTTTTCATTTTATCTAAATGTAGACACGCCATATAAAGATCTTATGAATAAATGACTAGAACAATGGATATCACTTCACGTAGGATTTTATAGGATCATACATTTTTACGCAAACTTGTTCGTTCAAAGGATATCGTAAAATTGTAGTTGAAGAAAGGCCTTAAATAATGGAAAAGGGGAAAATGCTGCATACACATTTGGACGCCACAAGAAATAAAATAGTAACCTAGTATTCAAATTCTTGACTGAGTTGAAAAAGTATTGGGCTGAACGACAATTTTAATTCAGTGCACCAGGTATTTTAAAGAACTAACTCATCTTTATATAAATAATTAAGGTACTTTTTACTAAGACTTTTTGGTCAGTTTAACAAATTTTGGCATAATTTGAGCATATGAAGGCAATTAGTGAGACTATTGCCAATCGTTCAAAATATTGTACTTAATTTAAGTTAGAAAATGTCATCCTTGACGCAGGACTAAAATATTTCACTTTCGACGATCTTTACTAGACCTTTACTTTTGATCGTTAATTCACTCAATTTCTTATGTCATAAGATAAAATTTTCTAAGACACGTGACAGCATATAACCCCGAAATGATGTTTTCTATTTCAGAAATTTCCTAATCCTCTTTTTCAGCCCAAATGCTGTCGCCGTTTGCGACACTGGTGCTTCGGAAGTATTTCTGGACAAACGGCATCTTGTAGATATAGACAGAGAGGATGGAACCAGCGCAGGCACCGATCCAGTAGACAACTGCGTGTTCCAAGAGCGTGTGACCTTCGCAGCCAGCCTTCAGGGAAGTCGCCAACACTGGGTTGAAATAGCCACCGGAGTAGTCGAATGCTGGAAAGAAGGAAACATGAAGTTTATTAAATTTATAACACGAATACTGGGACAACGTATTTTAATCTCATGACTAAAATAAAAAATCTCCCATATTGATTTTATCATATTTTTACCGTGATTTTAAGCTCATCGATTCTATTCACTAAAACCACTTAAGAAGTTTATAATTTTGTAAACACACAGCTCACAAAAGGAAGAACGAAATTTAAAAGCAAATATATTTTTAGATCATATTTACGAATTTTTTTATACAATTGACTACATACAACAATGTATATCTACAGATTAAGCCTTTGCTATACTACAAATACAGAAAGCAGAATTAAGTAAGCTGAAGGATGAAGTTTCGTACAGTGATAATGTTGATGGTAATAATAATGAAGATGATTCATGCACAACTATTAAAGTGACAGATGGTGATAAAGTTAGTGGACATTTATTACAAGTATGTACCTTTTCCTAAATGGACTTTGCAAAAGATGGACACGCTTAGGTCCGCATTGGCACTATTGTCCTGATACCGGTAGACGAATACCGTGTGCCTAGTGAGGACCCCTGCAACATTGATAGCTGTGCGTGAGAATGTGTGAGTGAATCTGGTGATGAAGCAGGGGAAAAGCTATGGACTGTTGGTCTTATTACTTCAGAGTGCAAAAATGTGGCCTAAGCTAGAGTAGTCTTGTTAGGAACACGATGTTTTTAAGATAGTCATGCTCGATATTCTTTAAGAAATGTACAAATTGAAAACTAAAAATTTTCATTTTACTTCATACTAATGATATGAAAATTATATGATAAGAAAAAATTGTTGTATAAAAGACGACGTCGATCATGAATAATATCTATTAGAATAACTAGGTTATCTAGAAACTTTTTCGATTTTGTGCAAGAAGGACAGTTTTCTTTATTTGGCATAACAAAAGATTAGTCATCGACTCATCCCAACCTAATTGCTGTAGTCCATGTAGCAATTGAATGCGTCATTCTGATCCTTAATCACAATGAGAACCTATTGATTTAGTAATATCTAGTAAGTTGCCGTGTGATTTGCCAATATTAATGGAATTAATAGTCTGAAAAGCCGGAGTCCTACATGCTGAACCATGTGTAACCTTGATTTACATTATGAACATAATAATATAGATATAATTTGGTTTTTATTAACATGAAGTGTTACTGTAGTGAATAATATGAGTGTGAATAGGTGTGAACAAACTTTGAATAGATCCTGGTAATTTTTATCAGACATACTAACCAGCAACAACGAGGGATGTTCCAATGAAGGAATCAATGGCTGTGGCGAAGCGAGGGTTCAGGTCACCGAGAGATTTGGAGGCTAAGCGACAGAGGCAGGTGGCAATGCCTTCCACTACAGCGCCGTATATAACTGGGACCTGCAAAACATGAGTAGATATTTGTAAATGATAATAAATTTATATTACAAATGGCAACAAACGTATGCCTACGAATTTTGCAGGCAACCTTAAAGTTTTTAAAGGCATTTGCCATCAATTGAACTGTTTATTGATTTAATTTACCATGTGAGACAATTGGATTTCAGCAAGAAAACAGATTTTCAGCAGATTCCACTAGCTGGAGTACCTACTTGATTAAACCAATTCTTTTGACTGAAAATTGCATCCAAATATTATTGGTATTTGTTCTTAGTTCCTTGACTGTATTTATCAGTGGAACTATGATAGTTAGCAGTTTTGTATTTGAACCAGAATATTTTTAGAAATTGCATGTACCCTAACGGACTCTAGTACTGACATTTATTAAAATGCAGCCCTGTCTGGAGAGGATGTGTTATAATATTTGCACCGCGTTTATAAAATGGACGTCATCACTAACGCCATCTATTATGCTGTGCATTACACTAATAACTAAAAAGTAATATGGTAATGAGATTTCAATTTTTTATGAATTATTATTATTGCTTGTTTTAAACTTTTCCTAAGAAAAAAATCATTATCATTATCTTAACCCAAATTATTTGCAGGATAGCGCCTGAAAATTTCCTCACACCTACTTATCAACACCTACTTACCAGTAACAAGGCAAAATAAACTCGAGCCTCAAGAGACAGTGCAGGAACATAGAAGATATTATACTTTTCATCAAAAATTTTATTCAAAATATTTGTTTTACCATAAAAATCTTAGTAATTTTGAACCTTAACTAAACCACAGAGCAACGTTGGAAAACGTAATCCCAAGCGAATAGTAAACTAAACAAACTAATATTGTCGTTTGTGTGTATGTGTGCTATGTGTGTGCAGCCAGTTGTCAGAACTGCAACATCTACATAATATGTAAATGTTAATTCAGTTTAGCAGTCTCACTGAATAACGAAACCAGAGGATTTCTGTATTTCTGAAAAGAAATTGGACAGAAAGTTTTGGTGAATAAATAATAAGAATCGAGTGGATTCGATGCTCAGACAACGTAAAATAATAATGATATCTTGCTATATGAACATACATATGCATGCATATTATACAAAAAATAAGCCCGGACAAAACAAATCGTTGCTCATCACACTAAGATTTTATCTAGGTTAGACCCTAGATAAAATCTTAGTATGATGAGCAGATAAAATCCACAAAATCTGGCTAGATACTCAAAATGACTATCCACTGTTCATATTTTCAAAATGTCATAGAATTGAAAGCAAACAGACACGCAGAGCGGTCATATAGATTTTAATTAGGTACTCTGTAAGAAAGCAAAATAATACCTACATATGTGTATTGCAATCATAACAATTGAAAATAATTTATTTTAATCCTATGACTTTATAAATTATGTATACAATATTATCAATATTTTTATAATATAGATTTAACTACTATACTTTCACAAGGGCCTATTTTATGAAATCTCATTGAGAACTCATTACCATTTCAATATTTGTAACCCACAAAAACAAACATATTAACTAAAACACCAAACAAATCATTCCATTAGAGCGCATGCAATATTTATGATGAAATCATTATGGGCAAAATTAAATTAAAACACTCAATTCAATTGCATACACATAATGTATGATAATCATCGTAATCAATTGAGTAAATGGCATTTAACATCTAAGCCCACCATTATGATTCCGAAAACATTCAGACAACTTTGGTGATTAATCAAAATGAATAAATGGTTCTTTGGTCGTATTTAAAACTAAATTTGCACTAATCAATTGAAAGAAATGACTTTATACGCTATTCCTTGTAGTTAGAAGTCCTTGCATATGTCTCAGCCAACTGGTTTAAATAGCCATTGAAATATAAATTAAGTAAACAAATATCCTTGTCATTAAATAGCAACACTCAACTATAAGATGTTTTGCGACAATGTCGACAAACATATACTTTGTAACGATAGTATTTAAGGTTTGAAGAAACCTAACCAATTTTATGAATAAAATTGCCTACTGATATTTTAATCATTTTCCGAAAATGTGCTCTCCGATGCTTATACTGCTATTTGAACCAGTTATCTGCGCCAGAATGAGTCAAAAAGTGCTCTGAAATATATTGCAGCTTTTTCTGACTGCCGGCAAAATTATATATTCCATCGTAGTAGAAACGCATGCATTTTGTAGCGAAACCAACTAAGCACTCTTCACATAATTGTTTAACCTGTAAATCAGCCTTGCAGTCCTCGAAAGCCTTGTCTTTGTGGGTTTCGGCGATCTCTAGAGCCCAGTACATCTGTACGTATTTGAAGACCAGTAAACCACCTGTCAGTTCTGCCCAGGTCTTCAAGAGTGCTTTGCGGATATCACCATTGCCTGCAAGCAAAATTATGTAAAGTCAGTAGTAGTTATATTCTGAGGATACCTACTTAGTTCTGTTAAATATAGCACTACTGTTATATATATAACACACTAATATTTTCCTTTATCTACGCGATTCGCGTATCGAAAATATGGTAAATGCTTAAAATTTTTCGTATTTTTTATGCGTTATAATACTAATTTACGTACGTGGAGGCCCTGGGATGATTGATCAATCAATGCAAAATGAAACATAAATGTACTAGACGGTGCCCGCAGCTACCCACGTATTTTTAACCAATTCTGCCCGATCCCTTAAGAAATTTGGGTAATTCCTTCTTAGTGCACCATTACACTTCCCAAGGAACAAACATGCAAAATAGCTTCATGCACCTCGTTATTTTTGATTTGCGTTGTTTGTCAGCGATGGCTTATCAGTTCACATCACGGGAGTATGTAGCTATGCTTCGTGCGTACTTTTTGAGTGGAGAAAACGCGAGTGCAGCTGTGCGTTTGTACAGGGAAGAGTTTGGAAGCCAGTGGATCGGTCGAGGTGGGCCTGTAGCTTGGCCTCCATGCTCACCTGACCTCACGCCCATGGTCTTCTTTTTGTGGATGTAAAAAAGTAAGCCGGTTAGTGTCGAACAATTAAAACAGCCATTTTGGACGCTTTTGACGAAGTGAAAAGATAGAGAAGCGTACTTCTCTCGTTAAAAAAGAATTTAATAAAACGTGCCCGTCTGTGTATTGACAATGGTGGTGGACATTTCGAAGGACAATTGAAATACTTGTAAGTTTAGTAAATAATATGTACATATGTAAATAAGAATTTGATGCGAGGGGCTCAAAATCGGTCTGTGTAGAGAACCTTGGCGGAGGCCTATGTCCAGCAGTGGACGTCTCTAGGCTGACATGATGATGATGAAAAATATTTTTAAATAGCAGATGATTCTAACTTCATAAATACGCCAAAATTACTCTTTTCTTTAAGTACAGAATACCGTCTTTTATTTTGATATTTGTTTGCTTTCTAATTACATACCTACGTATTTAATTACCTGTAAAAAGGTAAAATTTTTTAGTCCTTAGCCCGGATGAAGGGAGAGGTTAGAATTTGGAAAATTAAATAAAGTAAGTAACTACATCACTTATTCTTTTGTTTCATTTTATTGTCTAAGGTTACCTACATCATAAGGGCGACAGAGAGAATGCGAATGAACAGGATGGAATATTATCAATTAATTAGTGACTGGATTGTAAAATATGTCTATGATTTAAGTGAGATTTGCTACAATAACAAATTTAATGATAATAACTTTGCTATTGATAGATATTATGAAATTCTTACGTCATGTATATGATAATAATGTCTTCGCTAATCTGTCCTTAAAGTTTTTTTACTAATTAAAAAATAAGGGTGTTTATACAAATGATTATTATAAACATACCTTCAATAACATCTTCGATGTGCGTGTAGGGACAGGCGGTGGCTTCTCCCCAGTTGAGCGACCACCAAATCGTCAGTGCAAACAAGAAAATCGCATACGTCGCCACGCCAAAGTTGTCGGCAACTGAAAAGTTATATGAAATTATATCAGTAGTTTTAAAGTTCTTTTTATTATATAAATTATTTTTATATGATAAAAAGAATTATAAAAAAACGCGATCATCTCGATTTTATCGATGCTTTGTTTGCGATCCAAGAATAGTACTGCTGCTACTGCTGCATAAAACAGCCCACTGATGTTTTGTCCAGCAGTGTACTGTAAATTTTGGGCCTCTCCTGCTTGGAAGAGTATTTGACCTACCATACCACGCTGCTCAGACAAGTTGTCATAGGGAATGATGTTGAGTTTCCGTCTCTTCCCAAAGATACTAATAAACTTTTTCGAGATTTTTTACTGAGTCGCCTCTTACGACATCTACTAAATGGTGTAGTGCACTTTGTATTTCTAATCTGTAATGTAGTGAGTGCACGGAGAACATGAATAGGTAAGGTAAATAAAGGATTATGACAAGAAAATTCGCGTACCGAAATTGCTTTATGTTCTTTGACTAGTCGATCAATTCATATAAAGTAGTATATAAGTACATCTCAGAACAGATCCTTTCAAGAGGTTTTTAGATTTTTAGGCCTTTCCATGCAGCATTGAACATGTTACTTCTTAATTAAGACTCACCCACAATCAATTCAAAGCAGCACCCGCATAGTTCAGCCGCGGCTATCGCTTCCTCAAACAGAAGCCTGATGAATGGCTCTTTGACCGTCTTCTGGACTAGCCGCCTGGCGCAGTGAGCTAGCAGTGACGTCAAGAGAATGAAGAGTGTGGACACCACTAGTGGCGCGAAGGTTACTTTGTTAATCTGTGGAGAAAGAAAAGCCATTTGAATAAAATACTATTCTGACACTAGTCTAAACCATAATATCTTAATATATAAAATCCTTGCGTTACTGACTGACTGACAGACACGCTACAGCCGTAACTATTGGACGCAGGAAGCTAAAATTTGGCATGTATGTTCCTTGGGGACCGTAGGGGTGCACTAAGAAGGGATTTTCCGAAATTCCCACGGGATCGGCCAAAACGGGTAAATAAAAAAAAATGCAGGCGTAGATGCTGGCGTCCTCTAGTATTATTATAAGACCGCAAGCGCAACCAAGAAACGTATTTGAGATGAAGTTTAAACGACTGCCGTCGGATATAAGGAACTCAAAGGAATAGCGATATTTGATGGCTTTGACCAGTGCTGCGCCGGTATAATTGTTAGTGCACGTATATTAATTTTATTAGGAGAATTTGTATGCCTTCATATTTACAGCATATTACATTCACAGTTTAGATAATCCTATTTGCTTGAGGTTTAAGCTAACGCTAGCAGACTGACTGAGCAGAGCGCCAGGCAATACGCATAGTTGCTGTCGATCAATGTCTGTCAACCACAGTTCCTAACTAAGCGCCGTTGTTTTGATCCAAGTAAATATGACAATGGTTCATTTATTAAGTAGGTAAATGTTAGCCCTTTATCATAGGGAATAGCATAAGGAAAATATTTTGTCGTTTTTATTTTACACTCACATTAATATATTATATAATAAATACTATCAAAATTATTTAATATTTTGTCTTAATTTTTATTTGATATCTTAGGTTCTACTGTTTTGTTAGTTAATGACTTGTTAACGGCTTACGCACAAGGTGACATTTTCTGCGACTTAGATTCGTAATAATAATAATCGGCATACCAAATAAAGTGTCCAATATAAGTATTGAACCCACGACAGACGAAAAAGTTATGGTACACATATTGCAATAACAAGAGATCCTTATGCCACACCCATCAAATATCTTATTATGAAAACTTATACCAACGGTAATAACACCGCAATTCTTTCCAACAATGTCGGACAGTTAAGTTATTATAAAGTGTTAAGTCTGCTAACTTAAAGTTCAGTTTGAACAACTTTATTACTGAAAGGAGTTCTTATTAAGCACTTGCCAAGCGTTATTCAAATTGTTTACAAGTTTCAAAGTACTCTACGGTTGTGAAGCGCTCTGTTGTATTGGAGAATGGTAAATGGTTAACAAGTCTTTTATATTTTGTATAGCTACGTGAATTAACGTAAGTACAAACTAGATTGTCTCCACGTTTTGCTTGGTATTTTTGTGTTTTCAGTTGACGATAAAAATATATACTTACTGAAAGAACACGGAATATTAATGTCTGTAAAGTACTGTTTAGAATTCATAGTTAAATAATTCACATGAACAAATGGATCGTCTTGCAGTAGGTTTTTTTTTTTTTAATAATATTCTACCACATACACACCATCTAGTCCCAAGCTAAGCAGAGCTTGTGTAATGGACACTAGATAATGGATAAACATACATATATACTTTTTTTTTTGTAAATACATACATATTATACATAGAAACAATTAATTAATGTGCCTAATACTGCTCTACGACAACCAGTTCCAGTAACATTTTAAATATTATAGTGATAATTATTAACCTAATACTTATTGACACCTTTTGACTTATTGACTAATGCTACGATAATCTCGTGCCATAAACATTAGCAAAGGTAATAACTGAAAAAATGGTGCTCCATTAGAAGGCATAGAGTGCAACTTATCTTGAAGGCCTCTTTTTAATTTTTTCAAGATATTCTCAAAAAAATTACATCAAAATAAACTAAATATGCAACACCAATTCGTCAATGTCTAAACAAAAACTAGAACGAAGACAAAACAATCATTTACCTGACGAATTAGATGAAATTTATGATCAAAATAGCTGTCGACACAAAACTAAAGGTGGCAGATACAAGTGATGTACTCAGAGTAATCCAGACCAATATATACTATACACTTTACAATATAAATTATGTGAGAAAACATGTGCTTAGAGCAAAACGCTTTATCTAAGGCTACCTTCCCTTTAGAGCCGAGATGTGTCTATACAACCAAAAGAATAGATAAAAATGCATTGCAGCATTTTACGAACTTTTAATTTAACATTTTCGTCCCAATCCCGTTGGAATTTCGGGCAAGCCTGCACCCCTACGCACCTCAAAGAAGATAAAGATGCCAAACTAAGTTAAGACCCCATTTTCATTAAATGTTACTACGATAGAAAATCAGAATAAACCATTGAAAGGTGCCGAATAAGACTGCACGGTAGGAACGTGTGCTTGTATGTGTTGGGTAACTGAAATGCGAGCTCGCAGCGATCAGCTGAGCGACGGCGGCGGTCAATACACCTACTTGATTTTAAAAATCATGAATTTTAAAATTCAACTCGATGTATTGACCGCCGCCGTCCCGTCCGTCCGAATCACGAATTTATTTTTTCTTTTTAGTGAGTTAACTTTTTATGTATTTTTATTCAGTTATAGTAGTATATTCACACTGAAAATATTTTGCAAATGCATATCAACACCCTGTATGATTGTGTGGCTTCTGTAATAAATAGGGAGAGAAGCTATTTGATCGCCATTGTGCCACGAAAGTGGTTATTAATTTTATGCTCACCGCAAAATTGATAGAAATACAATTCGCATTATTTAGCATCAGACATATTGACTTGTCTAGTCGGTAAGATAAACTTTGGGGTTGTAACATTATGAATGGATGATGAATGTTTCAAAATCAAGCACACGCATATATTGCTGTCATTTACTGGGCAGATTTTTAGAATTCCTTTTTAGTTAATTATTACAAAGAAGGCTCAAAAGATGGCAACATTTTCGCTCGGAAATGTTTGCCTTTCTTTTATAAATTTTTGTAATTAAGTTATAGCGTATAGCCCATGCCGAAATTTAGGGACAGTCAAAAGAAAATTGAGACCCTTACATAAAGGTTAGTATGCTACCTGTTTTCAACGTATATTTGTAGATACCTGCAACTTTTATTTTCTCTACCAAACGATAATGCTAAAACTGTCCCAAACAGCTCACAATAGTCTCTGAAACGGTCAACGACATTTGTGTGGTAATGACCCAAAACAGGATGGCTCTAAGGGATCACTGAGCTTAAAGTCAGGTCTAATTAATCCTAAGGGAGGTGTGCAGTTTGAACCTAGTTGTCCACGTTATACGATACTACGCTGACCGTTGCACTGTTGGAGTTGACCCATTCAAACCGCGAGAATGTACAGTCTTAAAGGATACGTACATTCCTTACACTAGATTAGGCTATATAATAATAATATTTTACCACATACACACAACACCACCTAGTCCCAAACTTAGCTGAGCTTGTAATATCGCCGAATCTTAGTATCAGATAATTTGTTTTATAATTCTTCGCAAAGCAATATGAAAGCCAAAATAAAATACAAGTCGTACACCCAAATTAGAAAACGCGGTTGAAAATACGACTTAAGGCCTCGGGTTCGAATCCATAGTGCACACCAATGACTTTTCAAATCTATGTGCGTATTAAATTAATAATATTGCTTGCTAAACGGCGAAGGAAAACATCGTGAGGAAACCTACACGCCTGAGAGTTCTCCATAATGGTCTCAAAAGACATGTGAAGTCTGCCAACCCGTACTTGGCCAGCGTGGCGGACTACGGCCTTAACCTTCTCTTAATGAGAAGAGGCCCATGCCCAGCAATGGGACAGTTTATATACAGAGCTGATGATGATGATATGTATGCTTATACAGTTGTAGCATTAAAGTGGATTTGACTTTTGGAAATCAAGTTATCTAAATTTTATATACCACCTCAATAACAACTCCAATTTTATCCTACAATTTAATTCGCTGAAACTGAATATGACAAAGTTTACAACCTAGATTAGTTTTTGCTTACGAAATTCCAGAGTTTTAGTGACCTGATAACTTCGTAAGATGTCCTCTCCGTCTCGAAATCGCCACTAGTTTTACTTCGAGATTAATTTATGTTGCTGCTAAAAGCCAAGCTTTGAAATTAACGTTAATTAAAGTATTTCTTAAGTAAGATACTAAGAGCCAAGGCTTTCGCTCGCTAAAAACATTCTACGTCTTAAGTTTCATATTATTTATTCAATATTTTAAGCTTTCAAACGTTGAAATCAAATCTATGGCCGTTACTGGAATATTAAAATAAAGTTGAGCCTGTGTTCAATCGTAAGCCAATAGACTCATGATAAATGTGGGTTGATAGATTCCGAATCGCATATAAAGATTTTTGTCTCATCTTTATTGCCAAGTATACCATACCGTGCTTAAAAGATCTTATATCTACAGACCAACATAAAATCAATTTTAAAAGCGAGTTTATCGCTACCAAAACCATGCTACAGGCCAACATTATTTGCAAATATTTGCAATGCAACAACAGTTGGATACAAATTATGGGCACAATATGTATTAAGTCGTCATATTGCTAACTGGTTACACAATATTCTGTTAATAAAAAACCTGTACCAGATTCAAACTCAAAAATATTTAAATATTTGGACACTACAGAAGTCATACAAATAAAAAAAAAGTTACTTTAAATGCAAATTAACATAATTGAGCATTGAAAAAAAAATGCTGCCCAGAAAGTAGAGCCTCGTGAGGAGAATCAGGCACGAAACTTCGGGCCACTCTTTTCTTCGTCTTGATTCTATACATTTAAATACTTAGTAACTACATTGAATTTTTCATAGGTATATGAGCTGTCAATTAATAAGGTTTTTAATAATAATATCAAAAGTACGAAACTAGCATATTAAAGACACAATAACCCACACTCACATGAATCTTAACACTAATTAAACATAAGTAGCCTGTGGGACCGAGCAAATTAACCCCAAGCATTTTTTGTCTTCAATATAATCTAACACCAAATTGTACCCTTTTTGACAAAGTTTACGTTTTATAACCTTTTTGAATTTATTAAAACTTAAATTTTGTATATTGCTTGGCACTTTATTGTAAAAGTGCACACATTGGCCTTGAAAAGATTTATTATTTTCTCTTGCCGGGTGGCCGGCACTACTAGTTTGCTCTTATTTCTAGTTTTCAAATTGTGGATATCACTTTTCTTTGAGTATGAGGCCTTGTTTTGGCATAAATATAATTATTAGGTTGGAATAAATGTACAGGTTTGCAACTGTTAAAATGTTTATTTCCTTGAATTTATTCCTTAACGAAGCCCCATAATCCAAATTATAAATTGCTTTAATAGCTTTTTCTGCTGAATAGAGATGGTCTGAATGACGGCAGCATTTCCCCACAAGAGAATACCGTATGACATTATACTATGATAATAGCTATGATAACAAGCCTGGCTGTGTCAATATCAGTTAACTAGCTAATTTTCCTGTCTGCGTATGCTGCAGAGCTGAGTCTATTCGACAATTTACTAATATATGGTCCCCATTGCAGCTTAGAATCTAGTGTAATGCCTAAAAATTTGGTGTTATCCACAAGATCCAACACATCATCCTTAACCTTTACTGAGGTGTTCACTTGTTTGACGTTAGGCATCAAAAATCGAATACATATAATTTTAAGTCTATTTAAAACCAGCGAACCACTTTTGAGATAGTAATGTCATCGTCCATATCAATTTGTTGACGTTTTAATTTAAATAAAAGTGAGGTATCATCAGCAAACAGTACTATCCCGTGCTTGTCATTAACGAGGTGTGGTAAGTCAGTAATATACACTGAAAATAAAAAAGGGCCAAGGATTGAACCCTGTGGGACGCCCATTTTGACTACAGACCCATGTGAACGCATCCCGTTAACATCAATTCTCTGATTCCTTTTACTAAAATATGAAGTAAGAAGATGCAGAGCAGAACTACTTAAACCATAGTGATGTCATTTCCTGATCAATGTATCATGTTCTACACAATCAAAGGCCTTGGACAAATCACAGAAGATACCTAAAGCATCACGTGAATCGTCCCAGGCATCAAAGATATGTTTTACAAGCTCAACACAATCGGTCGTGGAGCGCCCCTTTCTAAAACCAATTTTTTTAGAGTGTAGAAGCTCGTTGTTATTAAAATAACTATGAAGTTGGTCTAGAATCAATTGCTCAAAAATTTGCTGAATGTAGGTAGCACAGAAATTGGCCTATAGTTGGTGGGGTCTGATGTGCTACCTGCTTTGTTCAAAGGTGTTAACCTTGCTATCTTTCTTAAGATCAGCAAATAAACCACAGTCAACACACTTATTAAATATTAAAGCTAATCTGTTAGCAGCTAAAGCAAAAATGGACTTGGTAATAATAACGGGATTCCCCCCCAAGTCGTCTTTATATTTATAGAATTTAAAGCTTTTATAACATCATTTGAATTTATATACTGAAATGAGAAGTTACTATAAATTGTACTCTTGTTTTCTTTCAAAGGAGATTCCGCTGCATTGGTTGATGAGTCCAAAGATCTAGTAGTAATAACGGGAATATCAGTAAAAAATCTTTCAAACGCCGATGCAGCTTTTGAGTCTGATGTAATAGTGTCGTTATCAATGTACAGATTAAATTTAGAACTTTTACTTTTAATTTTCCCAGTCTCGCTGTTTATAATATTCCATGTCATTTTCATTTTATCGTCACTACCCCTAATCCTTGAATTCCAGTAAAGAGACTTAGCTTTCTTGCAAAATTTTCAAAATATCCTACCATAGTTTCTAACGTTATCCTTAAATTGATCACTTAAATTAAAGTTTCTGTCGTCCTTTAGCTTATACAATCTCTTTCTTTTTTTGTTAAGCCCAGTTGTTGCCCATTCACAAAAGGTTGCATTACCTCCAACTGTAATCGTTCTAGGTGTGAAAACCGAATTAAATTCAGTACAATTGCTTTGAAAAAACTATTATATAACAAATATTTACCAGCAAGACCAAAAAAAAAAAGCAATTTTCCCGCAAAAAAATTGAAATACAAGACCATTTGAAAGCGTGTTTCCCTGAAAGCTCACAATACATTGTTACTAGGTAGACTAAGGTCTTCCATAGTACTAAAATAAAAACTCCTTCCAACAAAGAAACGTCCAGCTCAACACAGAAGTATTTCAAACAACTCTAATCACTCAAAACGACAAATGAATCTAAGTCGTTTTTAAATACACCGTTGGGATAAACCTAAGAACACGTTTAGGCACTTCTAGTTGAACTAAATGATAAATGTGCCTTGTCAGAAGTTTCTGGCGACGATAAAAAAATATTTCGTACTGAAATTTTTGCGGTTTGACCCGATTTATTTTCTACGAGATTTTGCCCGCGGCTCCGCCCGTGCTCATCTAATGAAGAAAACAACGTACAAATACGTACAAAATCCGTTCGGAACGTTTAGCGTATACATAATTATGCAGGCAGATGGCGAAAAGGAGACTTCATTTTATAACAAGTATTGATATGGCCATGATAATTGGGATTTTTCGGATAGGATATAATTGTAACTCGTTTAACCATCCAAGAACAGGGCTGTCTCGAAATAATGCAGCCTTCAAGGAGTTCATTGATCTTCACACATACCTACAGTAGAATGGCATATACCTACATATAGACATGAGTCTAAACAGTATGTTTTATTGGGTATTTTATAAGTTACTTGCTTTGATTTGCGATAATAAGGATATCTTGGACAGAATTTTATGTTATGTTGGACGTATTTTGTTTGCGTTAAAACAGTGTATTAAGCCTTCGTTCAACCTTTTTGTTGTATGCATACGATTATATATAATACATATTATAAATATTATGGAGGCAGTGCTGCTATTACTCAAAGAACTCTATGCTTATCATGAGATTTAAAAAAGTAACCCATTATTTGCATAAAAATACATAAATCCCACAGATATTAATCAATTCTTTGGTAGAAAGTATTACACTAGCCATAAATTACGACAAAATTAGTAAAAAAACCTCACTGAAAGCCATTAATATGCTCGGACCACCCTTCGAAATCCCAGATACTCAGTCATTTAAATCTCCTATCAAAAACATTGAGCGAAAAACCCAGTGCTTTTATACTCTCTGCAAAATAGACGAGAGTGATGCAAAACTATAATGAAATAGAACAGTAAAAAGGGAATCTTTATTTCACCGCTCTACCAAAAATATAGGACAGTCTGTAGACAGAAACTAAAATCTGGGACCTGAAAATATTCTAGTTCTTTTTTAGGTTAACAACCGTCAAGAGACCCCGATAATTAAAAAAGCAAGAGATAAAGGATCGTACAAACAGTATTTCAATTTAATAAATAAAAACTGAGAAGCAGAGCTTTGCGGCTTTTAGAATACACCGGTTCTATTTCAGAATTATCTGCCACTATTGCATTGTATACTAGTGTCCATTATGATACGATGTCGACAAAGTCAAGCAATGTTCGCATAGGTGACTCATTGTCATTGGATGGGTGACCATTTTTGTAGCATTTATGTCAGAGCGCTACCGAGTTTCAGAGCACACGCAGTCTCCGGTTCCAGTAGGATTTAGATTAGACGATGTCGCAGGTATTCTTCGGCGACTTCTCTATTTAGAATAAGTGCGATTGATATCTGTATTTATCTTACTACTATTATAAAGGTGTAAGTTTGTGAGGATGGATGGATGTATGGATCTTTTGCCGCTCTTTCTCGTAAAAACTACGGGATGGATTTGATGAAACTTTTCCGAATAAAGCTAACCTTATATATCAGAGCACATAGGCTCTCTTTTGTCCCAATATGACAACCGGCCACACGTGGGGCTAACATAAGTATAAGAGCAAGAGGTCTGACGACGGTGAAGGCTAGAATAAATATAAGTGCAAGATATCTAATAGCAAATATGCCTACTCCCCTCAGTCTTCAATCATAATCCAAATGTCAACCATACTTTTTGATATTATAATTCATCTACCATAAGAGAAACAGATTTACTTCAGAATCCATAATATTCTCCGTTCTACCACGCAGCGAAACTACCTACTCTCAAAGGCTTACATAAGCCAGAATTTTGGCTTAGGAACTAAAACTACTGGCGGCTTATGTAGCCATCTCTGTGCCTACGTCAAGTTTACAAATCTAGTTTGAAGCGCACTCAGTACGCTTACCCGCCAGTTGAATGATTGACGAAATGTGGATGGAAATATAGTGGAGGTTGTTGTGGGCGCAGCCGCTAACTAATATGACAGAGTAAAGACGATTCGTTCACTACAGTTATGTCTATAACTAGTTGATGCCAGAGGTATGGTCTAGTATTGTTAGGCAATGAGAATTCATAGGTCCTTTAACAATTTTTACCTCGATATTAAGCAGCAACGATAGCCTAGTGGTGAGCCCGACAGACTTTTACGCAGAGACTATCAGATTCGTGCCGTGGTTTCACAGCACACATCCATTACTATTCGAAGTTGTGTGCGTATCAAATTATATTAAACGGTGAAGGAATACATGGTGAGGAAACCTACTGTCTGAGAATTGTTCATAATGATCTCGAAAGACATGTGAAATCTGCCAACGTGCACTTGACCAGCGTGATAGCGGCCTTACTCTTCGCATAGTGAGAAGAGGCCCGTGCCCAGCAGTGGAACGCTTTAAATAATAGGCTGATAAAGATTTAAAGCAACTTTGGAGCGACGTGGCTTTTGAGATGGTGTACGGCACATGTTGCAACTATAACTTTTAACTGGACTACTGCATTACGGATACCGCTTTTTATTTAAACACAAATATTTACACATTGAATGCAATATAAATAGTTGTGTTTGATTTTGAAACCACGATCTGAAACTAACATCGCAACGACTGACCGATTAGTTTACTGATACGAATTTTACACGGCTATCAATCCACCATGTAATCCGATTGTTTACCATGACGTTACGCTTAAGTTTATGGTTACATGCCTACTTCCTTTTCATCCCTAGTTAGATTTTCATGAAAAACAGAACGGGAATATGAATCGCAACAGCGTTTTTAATAGAGTTTTATTGAAGCTGAGAACTCGTGGCTTTGTTTATTTGAAAGTATAGACACCATATACATTTCATCATTATTTTTGGTAGTTTAATGACCCTAAGGCCCTTAAGGCCTAGCATACCGAAGTAAATTCTACAACAGCCTTCCCGCACCGCATCCAGTCCCATATGTTTCCGTATAAGCTTGTTTGCGCAGGCTGTGTTCGACGTGGAACGCAATGCTAAAAGCAAAGCCTCCGCCTAACTGTATAGCTCTCAATTTGACCGTCGCACGTCGCCCTCGTGAGTGGGATGTCCATCCTGGTTACATTTTACTTAAGCCTGTAAAGCATGCATGCTTGAATTTGGAAACAAATTCGAGTATAACTGTAATATTTTTCTTCTTCCAGCTTATTTACCTTTTTCTAGCTTTTTAGCTCCAGGCTTATGTTTGCGCCTGTTACTGTACACCTGTATAAAATACTAGTATAGGCTTTTGCCTCGCCTGCTTGTTTATGTAGATAAATATACCATTTGCAAAATGCAATAACAAATATTTTGTTCGGGCCGTTTCGGCCCTCTTCGGCTGCCCGCGGGGCGCGAGGCGGTGCGGGGCCGACAACTCACCGGCCGCATCCGCGCTCCCCACTTGACTCTTGAGCTCCTTGCACGACGCGCACGCACTAAATTGTTCATATAGTACTATAACGACCAATTATAATATTGTTAATTACTTTATTTCAAGATTATACCAAATCATACAGTCCACTGGATTTTATTTACAGGCCTTGGTTAGGTCCGCAACATTGGTCCTTCAAGCCATCACATCATTGCATTATTTACATATACATCGTTGCATTTCCTGCTTCAGCCATGCATTTATTTTAGACTTAATCCAATACGATGGGTTAATTCTAAAAAAATGATGCCTATGATAGACTCCAGATCTTTAACTTTTCCACAATAGTTTTCATCAAAACGGTTAAGCAATTAAGTCGTGAAAGCGTAACAAACTAACTGACAAACTTGCGTTTATAATATTAGAATGGCTATAAAAGAACGGATAGTACACGCACACACAGTAAGTAACTTTATCTCAAAATTGAGTTTCCACCGAAACCTTGAACATATATCCAAGTATATGCCCCGACGGATCTCTTACAGACAGGGTTTAATTAAGTTAACCAACTGACGCATTGAATTTATAAATCTTAATTATTAAATTTATCTTGTAATATTATCTGAAGACGTGAATAACGATGAACGGTGCTGTGATGCGCTATCTTATTTGATGGACTTAGGATGAATAGAAGTATTGCAGAGATCATACAAGTACTAGTGTCAGTATTGCTGTGTTTGTAAAGGACTACCCAAAAAAAGGATCCTTAAGGTGTTGTCAGAACCCTTACATAATCCTGAGTGACATATATAGGCTATAAATAGTAAAAAAGTACTGAATAATACTCAATTGAGTATAGATATTTCGTACTGGTTTCTTATTAAATTTTAATCAAAACAGAAACAAAAGTGTTTGACAAGATTTTTGACTTTTAAATAATAGCTGAATATTAAACACGAACTGCGGAACGCAACCTCCATCCCAAAGCGAACGAACTTTTGGTTGATATTTTTTACTTGGGATAGATTAAAAAAAATATATCCATGAAGATCGCTGTGACATAGATGACCATTTGACCACGTCAAACATTGTACTACTTATTAGTAAATTATATAATAATATTTTTTATACGCTAGCACATATAAACAATACCATGTAATCCCAAACTAAGCAGAGCTTGTACTATGGGTATTAGAGCCTGCGCGCACTAGTGATTATAGTTGGACGATAGTTCAGTCGCAATAGAGAATATGCGTGTGATTCAGATATAAGCAAATATATTTTTATGACATTATTTGTCGGTAAAGAAAGACACCTCTAACATTATTTTATATTTAAACACTCTAAAGTCGCGAATACTAATTAATAAAAGGTGGAAAATTTACACGCGAAATTTAAAATGTCAAAACGCAACGCTATTGCCTAGACACCAACGTGACGACACGGTTCGCAGTGGATATGTCAAAAGTGTCAAAATAGTACCAGACATTTGACAGAGTTGACAGTTAACAACTTAAACGTTGAGAACGCTGACGTCATCACAAGGCGCGCTAAAATGAGGGTGTTTAGCGTTATATCATTGCAATTTTCAACATTTAATTTAAACTAAATGTTAAGTTCTCAAATACTAATATTTTTTACGGTATCATATTAACATAAATAAACGATAGCAACAAAAAAAATCATGCATATTCCCTATTGTATAACGATTATGCTCAAACTGTCGCTGGATAGTTCAGTCTCGTGGACGTGCGCGCACTACACGATGAATTCGTCGCCTGCCTATCTCCCGCGCTATGAATCGAATCGACTGACAAGTGCGCGCACACACATACTGCGTCGTACTGACTGTGCGATCGGTCGACAGTTGAGCGACAGTTTAGTTGAATGTAATGCGCGCACTCGCATACAACTTCATGTACATATGCAATCGGGCGATAGTCATTCAATAGTTTGATCGAATAGGGATCGAGCAGTCGGATTCGACAGTTCGGTCGTACAACTTTTAGGCATCGCGCGCACTAGCGATTAAATTGGCCGATAGTTTGATCGGTCAGTCGGATCAGTACAGAGTTATATGGCAGTGCGCGCACTTGATCAAATCTTCAAGTGCGCGCTAGTGCGCGCGAGGCCTTAATCTTCAAGTGCGCACACTGCCATATAACTCTATACTGATCCCTCTGACCGATCAAACTATCGGCAAACTTAAATCGCTAGTGTGCCCAGGCTCTTAGATGGATAAACATACATATAAACTTTTTTAGTAAATACATACGTAGAAACACCCAGACGAAGACAAACATTCATCTTCACCCACTCAAATGTTTTACTTAAGCGTAAATCGAACCCGCGACTTTCGGCGCGGCAATCGTTTACACTCCCGCTACGCCATCTGCTCCAAATCAAACTGAATTTATCATTGAGCCCCACGTCGTACTTAAATAAAGTAACCCAATTCGCCACCTATTACGTGGGACCTAAAAATTCATGGTGAAATGTGGGTGTAATATTACGCCTCTGCCTACCCCTTTGGGAAAACAGGCGTGAGATTATTAATAAAATAAATAAATAACAACCTTATTGTTTATTTGTTACTTGTAATCCCTCCAGCTCCCTATACAGATTACGCAGATCAAATGTCAAATCAATCTGTAGTACTTATCGATATAGAATACGGTATTAATAGCTACGAGAACGAGCTTCAATGAAAATTATAATTAAGGAGCTCTTCAAAACAATATTTTATTACTACGATCAAGTGATACCTCTTTGAAGAAGTAAAAGTTATTATTTGTTACAAGATACAATTCTAGACTTTTAGTCGCTTTTGAGCTCTTGAGCACTGGCTCGGAGACTGTTCTATAATGATCATCGTCAGCCTGCCGCAGTCCACTAAAGTCAAAATCATTTATTCATCTAGGTCACAAGGTGACGCTTATGACATATATACACACACTATATATCCACACTGTTGGATATATAGGTCTCATGGCAAGCCATTGAAGTCGATTTTTGATTTGATATTTTTTACATCTAATAGTCGTCACACGAAATGGTTTCATATTATTCCTTCGTCAGGGAGAGGCTAATAGACTGCTACAAAGGGGGCTTCAGCTTCAAAACCTTCGTCGACTTTTATTTCATAAAATTTTTCATAGTCGCATGGTAAATGGTGAAACCAAACATTGTGAGAAAATCTCTCTGCGTGTCTGTGATTTTAAGGGTTTCGTACCTAAAAGGTACAAACGGGACTCTGTTATTAAGCCTCCGCTGTCTGTCTGTCTGCCTGTCACCAGGCTGTATCTCATAAAGCGTGACAGCTAGAAAACTAAAATTTTCACAAATTATGTATTTCTATTGCCGCTATAACAACAAATACTAAACATAAAAAAAATATATTAAGGGAGGGTCCCATACAATAAACGCGTTCTTTTTCGTATTTTTTGCTCAATATTACTAAAGAGAACAGGTAGACGCATGAAATTTTCACAGAATATTTAGTTGTTTATTACCTTTCAAATTAAATAAAAATAAAGTGAATATTAATCCCATTCAACAAAAGTTATTTTTAAGCAATTTTTACTCGATCTTAATAAACAGGTAGAAACTTAACAAATATTTAAGTATACATACAACAAACGTGATATATTTTATAGATGATGGTACGGAACTCTTCGTGCACGAGTCCGGCTCGCACGTGGACAATTTTATTATAATGGTTTTGAAAAACATGTGTTGACTATGGCCTTATACTTCTCACAGTGAGAAGAAGGCTATGCCCGCAGAAGGTAAGATAGTAAATAAGGCAGATATTATTCTACGTAAATCTTGAGATGAGGCAAAATCAAAAGATAAACTCACATAAAATTATTTGATTTATTCAATAAATAATACCGAATAAAATAAATTAATTTCCATCCAAGTTAAAACTAACGCAATGAATTTAATTTCCAAATTAAACTCAGTCACACTTAGGTACATTGAAAATGTACAGACAATATAATTCTATTTAATCTACATACCGCAGATAACATATAAAAGCTTATCTGTTTCACATATTGTTCAATTACAATGGTCTGAGAGCTGGCATCAATTTTGGGTAGGTATTGGAGACAAGCTAATAACTTGCCTCATACCTCTCCTGTTATTATAAAAAGTTTATTTTTCAAAGTTTCCTATATCCCCGCTACTCGCCAGCTAGGTCTGCAGTTCGTATTAGGATGTAATATGAGAGGAATGAGGCAAGTTTTCAGCCTGTCTCAAATACCTACCCAAAATTTATGCCAACTCTCCTATTACAAGCTCTCTTGAATTTTACATTTTCTTGTATTCATTACGGAAACAGGTATACAGATAGCGAAATTCCGGGAGCAGATAGTGAATGTTTGTACCAAAATAATAAGTGGAAAATAAATTAAACGCTGCTCTACTTCAGATATTTGAAGTTTGCATGTTACAATTTCACAACTAAACCGCAGAACCGATTTTGATTCAATTTAGCGTGGAAATACCTATATACATTTTTTCTAATACAGACCTTTAGGGAACTGAAATAGGGGCTGCAAAGTATGAAAGTTCACTTTTTATTCACTTGGCAAAGCAACAGGGCTAGAAGCAAGTTCTATATATAGTAGGTATAGGTAGATTATTTAAATAACAATAGGCTTGTATCCACTAAGAATAAATCGGTTTGATTGTAGTGTCTATAGATTCATTATTATTTGTAGATGACAATAAAGATTGTTATTTATTTTAAAAAGGTAAGATTAATGTTATTTTTAGGATTCTAAAACTAAAAATAATATATTTATTTTTGAGACAGTGAACACCAATCAGAGAGCATTACGTCAAAAAGTGCGTCCTCCATTGATGTTGTTGACGTTTTGGTTGTAAATACAACGAAAACGTCAAACTTTGTACCTGTCTAATCGAATATAACAAAATGAAAGTGGGTACATCAGACCATAGCCCAAGAAGACGACCAGACTTCATTCACAGTTTGTTTTGTTTTGCACTTTTTGACATCACTCAACCGCCATGATGGCTTAGCGCGTTTTCGCGTCAAATTCAAAAAGGTTTTAAAAAGCCGTAATTAGTAATGTTGCTGATCGATTTTTGAAGAAAAATTCAGATATTTCAGTTTAACATCTAATAAAGCAACGAATCAATCACTTATTATATTTTAGGACACAAGCCTATTTTAATACATAGCCCGTTGCTGCATGCGACCATGTCTACATGAACTACAAGCATGCATACATTTTATTCACAGATAAAAAATCCTTTCCTTTATTATGGTTTACCAACCGGTGAATTGTTTGTAGTTCCCGCTGATAAGGCATTGATAAAATCGTGATGATAGCAGAATGTGTAATATTATCTTGTTAACTAAAGGTAATGTTAAACATTTTCACAGATTTTTGTATGTCTTTATCCCATTTTATTACCATTATACCATTACGCTAGTCATAAGGATACATAACTAAACACATTAAAATCCACATTTCCATTGACAACTATATAGGTATTGTAGATTACTTTGATATCCATATACAATTTCTAGAGACAACAGATCAGGTTTGATTTATTTAATAGTCTCTATAATTGTATGGGCAAGTCGGTCACGGCAGATCTTGTTAAACGTTTATTGACCAAATTGGGGATGTCCTAAGAAACGGAAAGGTCTGCAGTACGCGAAACTAGCAAGCATTTATGAAAAGAGTAATGAGTGTAGAGGAAGCGCGTAACGTTTGTAAGGATAGATGCAAAAGGGGTTCTGTTGTCTCTGCCTACGCCGACAGAGAAAAGGTGTGTGTATGAATGTATGTATTTAATTGTGTCTTATTTTCTGCATTAAGATAATATATGTTCTATATATAAAACATATTTTCATAAATTTTATAGGATATAGTTTCCATTAAAATAAAGCTGCCTCTGACTGCCTCCGTGGTCCAGTAGATAGCGTATACGACTGCTGATCGGAGGTTCCGGATTCGATTCCCGGGTCGGGCAAAAGTTTAACTGAGTTTTTCCGAATTCTCAGTAGCAGCACTGAGTCTGGTGATGTGCCCGACAACGGCAATAGGCTCGCCCCCTATTACGTGGGACCTAAAAATTCATCGCGATATGTGGGTGTAATATTACACCTCTGCCTATCCCTTCGGGGATACAAGCGTGAGACTAGGAAAAATAAATAAAGCTGCTTGTCAAAAACATTGAAAATAATTCGAAGCCCGCCGTAATTACGGGAGTCTAGCTCCGTCTCCAACACAAGTTGCTGAAAGTTACCCCGCAAGCATTAAAATCGGATCAACTTGCGAACTCCGCGCAACTTAAAGCCGCTTCGGTTAAATTCGAAATGAATACTTGCACTCCACAGTTTTGGTAATGAATGTTGATTGTTTTCGACGAGTTTCCAACTGAAATTGTTTTATAAAAACAGATATACAGCTACTATTTTGTTTGGGGCCTCCAAACAAAATAGTAGCTGTATATCTGTTTTGAACTTTGGAGCTATATAAACTGAGGGCCAAATATATGTTTTTTGGTCCAATAATCCAAATTCTGTCTTTTTCTTTCAAATATGGTGACTAGAAAGCGGACCATTTTATCGAGACTTTTACGTTACCACTGAGGTAGCAAAAAGACTTACGAATAAAAGATTTTATATGTAATAGATTAAAAAATAAATCTACCACACAACTATAGAATACTAGACTAGCAGCACCGTACTAAGAGCACACAAGTTTTTGAGCGAATTGGAAATATAGAGAGCGTTTGTTTTTGTTCGTAGGTTTTGATATCTGTTTCTCAAACATCCAAATTAAACGTCTGAACAGATGTGGGTGCATTTTGGTACACAAATAATTCAAAGCCTGTTTTTTTATTTTATAGACGCCCCCGAAGGTGTAGGCAGAGGTGTAATATTACCCTCTTATTTCGTCATGAATGTTAAAGTCCCACGTATTAGGGGGTGAGCCTATTGCCGTCACCAGACTCCGTACTGCTACTGAGAATTGAGAGAAACTTAGTAACACTTTTGACCGACCCGGGAATCGACCCCGGGACGCGAGTGGTACATGTTGTATGGGGCAGCGGAAATAATTGTGAAGGTTCGTTAATTGTCGTGAGCATTTTCGAGAATTACTCAGTCTATATCGACGGTAGTCTGTGTTGCGCGCTTCTTGGGCTTCCTCAGATAACATTCCCACCTGTAATGCAGCAGCTGTTATAATGTGACGTCTATGTATTAGGACTTTATGCACTGTGTTTAGCATATAGCCAATCATACAACCTAACATACAGTTTATCTCATCACAATAATTCCCGAACTTTTCTGCATCAACTGAAGCCCCAGATTTGATTGTTTGTAATATCACAGAAAACCGTGAAGCAACTCTTCGTCGATTCCTGAAATCGCCGCTACTGTATCTACGTTACTGAAAAACCTCCGGGATGTATTTCCATCATTCGAAGAGCCCATTCCTTGTTTAAAAAAATCCACTTTGATTCCTTATCTTTTGAATAGTTGTTCTTCTATTCTATTCTTCTCCACTTCTTTAAGTGGTTGGGTGTTCTTATTTGTCCTCCAGCTTTTGAACGATTTGTTATATGCGATGTGTAGAATACACGCCATGAACTTAATTCTTGCATGTAAAGGACTCAGACCAACTTTATATGCGTCCGTATCAACTATTTTTGTATTTAAATCAGCCAGCTGATTCATTTCAGATGGCTTGGCTTTGCATATAAAACAAACTGCGCAAGAAGAAGTATCTGTAATTGTTTGCGCGATTTTGCCATCGATCATTGTGAAATGCAGTTCATGAATTACTTTAAACGTTTTATTGTTTACGGAAAGTACTGTTTCGTTAAGATTTGCTATTTCACTTGCCATTCTCGCAATTTCGTTGTTACTGACGTCTGTAGTTTCTTTCATGAACTGAAACTGTACTGGTCTACAGTACCTGGTTGAAGGAGATTCATTCTTCCAATACACCGAAGATTGTTTTCGTTGGTCATTGAGACGGAGAGGAACTAATGTTGTTAGAAACAAGTTAATGTCTGTGGCACCATCTTCGACAAAATATTGTTTATATTCCTTGAGCCCAGACGAGCCATCGCATCCCCATTTTTAACCGACTTCAAAAAAAGGAGGAGGTTCTCAATTCGTCGGAATCTTTGTTTTTTTATGTATGTTCCCCGATTTCTCTAAGACGCCTGGACCGATTTCAAAACTTATTATTTTGATTGAAAGAGTATACCTCCTAATTGGTCCCATGATCATCAGGTCAGGATTTGATCATGGAATCCTGAAAAAATCGGAGGAACTCTTTAAATTTTATAAGCACATTTGAAGCGATTTGACGATAACAACCCAATGCTGTCGAGTTTGGGCTCGTTTGAGTCGTCTTTACATAGACTTTGATGCTGGATGTTTTCTATGGTCTGATGGTAGAGCTGGAAGGTAACCATGAGATCTTTGTGATACAACAACACAATCTCATCGAGTTTAGGGTTGTTTGATTCGTCTTTACATGGACTTTGGTACTGGATATTTTCCAGGGTCTGATGATGGAGCAGGAAGTTGGCCATGGGATCTTTTTAATACAAAGACGCAATCCCATTGAGTTTGGGCTCTTTTGATTCGTCTTTGCATGGACTTTAGTGCTGAATATTTACCAAACTCTGATGATGGAGCAGGAAGGTAGCCATGGGATAATTGTAATACAATTACGCAATCCCATTGAGTTTGGTCGCGTTTGATTCGTCTTTACATGGACTTTAGTGCTGAATGTTTTCCAAAGTCTGATGATAGAGCAGGAAGGTGACCATGGGATCTTTGTAATACAATAACGCAATCTCATCAAGTTTAGGCTCCTTTGTTTTGTCTTGGCAAACACTTTGTTACTGGATGATTGCCGGGATTTGATGATGGAACTAAAACGAACGTGTGTAGGCTAGTAAGTTGAAAAAAAAAAACATACTTGAATTTGCCAGAAAGGTACGGGTATACATTTCAGAATTGAGGCACGTAAGGAAGGCCTCCACATCATGTACCACCTACACTATCCTATGTAGCTACTTACCACCTATTACTATTTTTTTATAAGTATACCACTAAAAGGCAAAAAATAATTATTATTTTTAAATAAAAAAGAAAACCGACTTCAAAAAACACTAAGAAACTAAAAAGCAAAAAATTATTGGTTTTGGAGCAAAACTTTTTGGAGTCGGTGCCAAGCCCTTACGCAAAAAGTTACTAAACTACTAACTACCTATTCAATCAACAACGAAAGTTATATAAAAAAGTGCAGAGGTTTTATAGTCAGATCAGAAATACTTGGCTTGGCACCGACTCCGAAAAGTTTTGCTCCAAAACCAATAATTTTTTGCTTTTTAGTTTCTTAGTGTTTTTTGAAGTCGGTTTTCTTTTTTATTTAAAAATAATAATTATGATATCAGTGTTTGTGTTTCACTCATTCCTACCAGTTCATCGTCGGTTTTCGTTTTATAAATCCTCTGGACAGTATGACCCAGTAATTCTTGCAGACCCACAAAAGCGTAGCTTTCTGTCGCATCTATGTTAGAAGGATAGGTATCTTTCTTCGCATTTAAAACATTGAAATAGGGAGGGAAAATGTCACTTCCTATTTCTAGTGCTGCTTTTCGAAGAATTTCGTATTGATGCCTTGTAAGTGATGCATCTAACAATAATGCCCATGCCTTTTCCGCACTAAATCCCTCACATTTCTTTGGCTGATCACTAATTCTTTTGGCAGCCTCTGTTATCAATTCAGCAGGATAATTTTCGCATAGGTTTTTAATCTTATATCTTTTGGCTCGGTCACAACATTCCTCTATAGATTTTCTAGTCCCCACTATGAGGTCGTTTCGATGGCCCTGGTTCACTGTCTTCATTAGAGACCGTTAGAACACTTGATAGCCACTTTTCATTTTTCGCAAAAAAAGTAATCTTTTTTTCGTGATGCCTCATTCCAATTTTTTGAGAACTTAGGTAGGAAGGTTTTACTTAAATGTGCACTAACTTTTACCAACATAGTCTGTGAGAGACTCACATGCTTGCTTTTCAGCATTGCCATGCACTTATTTACTTAACGATCACTACTGATCGCAATTTCAACTAACTCGACGTATGAAATGCTAAAATCACCCATGTTACAGTAAAATCAGTATAACTGTGTCAGTGTAGACAAGTAATGAGACATAAAATAAAATTAGAACCCTTTTATAGCTATTACTAATCATTATTTCAGTTGTTTGTTTGTTTTTCGTGTGAGTGTGTGGCCAACTCTGGTGTAGGAGTTTTCAGACCGCCCGAAGGCCTCCGACATGGCCTAACGATTCTTATTCTTAGACAAAAACCGGGACTGACAGCTTTACGTGCCCTCCGAAGCACGGTAGCGCTCAGATGTAAATGCCACAAACGGTCACCCATCCAAGTGGTGACCTGTCCAAACGTTGCTTAACTTTGCCGATTTGTTACGAACGGCAAGCCAAGTCTCGCTATGAGCGTTACATTATTTCTCAGTTAACTACCCTCATTAAGAAAGTTATCTTAATGTGCGTAATAATGAGTTAATTAACAAATATGGCTAAAAAACGGAGATTCGCAGGTATTCGCAGCTGGAAGTGATTTATTAATTATCTACACAAATGTGCCTATTATTTGAATAAGAGAAACCGCCGGAAGCCGCCGCAACCTAGATATGGCCGTTTAAACTAAGAATTTTACTTAAAAAACAAGCTTTCTTCTCTAATTATTCTGCACTCATACTAATCACTTTATTGACAATAATAATGATCTAGTAGATTCTCTAAGACGTGTAGTATTACAGAAAATTTAAGTATATTTAAAAAACACCACAAGCTGGAACATACAGCCCACTAACTAAGGACTTTTTTCCAAGTGAAAATTCAATATCCTTTAAACTTCAACTTTGTAATTTTATTAAACTAATAAGACAACGCAATAAAAATAAAATAATTATGTGTTTGTGTTTATTTAGGCTTGTAGTATCCAATACTGGTATGACATATTCGAATAGTCATACTTTGCAATATTGATTTTTTTCCGCTCATTGACCACCGTGGGACGCAACGTCCGATCAGCAGACGTATACGCTATCCAATGGACCACGGAGGCAGTCGAATAATCATTAATAATTCATAAGATACTCTTTATCACCATGTCTACTGCTCAGGCGAAGCCGCGTTGGAAACATATAATAACACTAGCTTTTACCCGCACCTTCGCTCGCGTAAATTCGGGGTTCTCTAGTTATAGTATATCATCTATGTTCGGGGTAGCACAAATCTCCTTTATTGGGCGGATATTTCTATAATTGTCGTTTTAATTGTAATATAACTGCAAAAAGTATTAACACATACAAATTACTTAGTACTAAGACTTAGTAGGATCTCTTTGGTAGTACTCAAAATGTTATCCGTTATCAGTGACGTTTCGCTAGAGTGGACAATATGGCTACTGCGATTTGTCTGTTAGAACCATTAGAATTTAACAAAATACTCGACAATCCGAATTTTGCGGGTATATGTTTTCGACTCGAAATCTTTATTTTTTAATGTTTTATTATTAAGGTAAGGTTCCGATGTACTCCTTGAAGAAATTATTAATATAAGATTTGACACTGCGATAGCAGCGCAGTCCGTCGGTTCCAATGTGAAATATTCCGAAATCCACAACTTATTACAAATTAAAAATTAAGTAAAAAAACATTTTCCAGTGGGAAAATGTTTGTGAATTTAAACCATTCTCAAGTCCCCTTAAACACACACAAAAAATTTCATTAAGTAAAAAACATTTTCCAGTGGGAAAATGTTTGTGAATCTAAACCATTCTCAAGTCCCCTTAAACACACACAAAAAATTTCATCAAAATCGGTTCAGTCGTTTAGGAGGAGTTCAGTGACATACACACGCACACAAGAAATATATATATTAAGATACACAAGGACGCTGTACAGACATAAACCCATCTCTACGATACCCACGACATTAACACACAAACATAAAACAGCATAAATAACTTCCAACAGAAATTCAACGTCCATTCATAAACAAATTAAAATAACAAATAACATTTCAAGACTACTCTATGACGCAATGCTTACTAATATTACAAATGCGTAACTTTAAATGAGATAAAAATATTTATACAGTGCAAAATTACTAAACAGTGTAGCCGAAACTAAAAAGTCCTCTAAATTAATAAAGCGTTAATGAATAAACATACATTAATTTCATGTAAAACAGCAGATTAAAGAGCAGACGCATCGCCTGATATTAAGCGATTGGACACCCACACCTCTAGGGAATTCACAAGTGTGTTGCAGTCCTAGAGGATGAGAAAAAGAATAGGAAGAGGATAAGCGGGATGTGGGAGATGGAAAAGCAAATGGGGCCTCTGGCACTAGAACTCACGGAACGATACGGAACAGTACCGATACCATTACTTTAAGTCGACATATCAAAATCTTCAACCAGTTACCCTACGTTCTAAATGGAGTCATCAGCTTTATATATAAACTGGCCCACTGCTTGGCACGTACCTCTCCCCGTTATGATAAGGGTTAGACATTAGTCCACCACGAAGGGTTGGCAGCCTAAAGTTTTTGAGAACATGATGAAGAACTCTCAACCATGCAGGTTTCGTCACGCTCTATTCTTTCAACGTTGATCATGCGATAATTTCCACTTTAATATGCGTATACACAATGATATTACAAGAAAAAAGTAGATACATTACCTACGTAGTAATCAAACCATTGAAACGCTACACTAACGCATTAATCGACAACTCCATATTTTATTAACATAATTATGTGTCAGTTTCACTTTGACGTCGGCTCGCGACGTCACACACACATAATATGTCACACTTGCCAACTAGCTTATGTTTAGCGTCCTGCTTTTTTGGTACGCCTATAACATATCTACATATTTTTACTTTTGTAACATCATTGCGTATACAGTTCAATCTAAATGTAATTTCTTATGAATAATAATAACATAATTATTACGTTAATTCATTTCGAACCATTTGATAACAATATATTTTTAAATTCTGAGCTCAAGACAAAACATGGAAAGCCAAGCAACACCTACGCAAGTCTAAATAAAGATTGGCAACAGTGTGGCGTAGCCGTTGATTCATTTTTATTCAATCTCAGTGTGCGCTTTCATCTCGTTTTGATGTTACTGGCATCTGACAGCGGATAGCGATGATATCACATCATTTAGGGCACGCAATACAATAGCAGAATCAATTAAGGGAGATTATTGTTTCGCTATTGAGTTTAAATAACGCAAAGCTCGCCACAGACACAAGCAATTACAGTAAACAAACTCTTATCCTAACTAAATTATCTGTCAGAACTTGTAAATAAATAACTTTGTATTTGAAATCGTTTCTGTAAATGTAAAAGTAAAAGATTTCAACTGTCAGTAATTGGATAATTCCCGTCAACAAATGCTAGATATTATGTTTGTTTTTGCCAACTAAAACTATACTGTTATATAAATATAATAAGCTGTTAAAATTAGGCAAAGTACTATTTACCTACGTAGGAGAGAAAATCTGGTTCTGATCATACATAAGATATTTTATTGCATATTTCAGTTAATTGGTAAATAAAAGCAAAATAAAAATTGAACAAAGATAAATATTATATATCCGCAATACATTGAAAACAGTAGGATTCAGTAAGAGTAAAGTATTTTTGAATTCTGCAAGATTTTTCAAATCTATCTTTTTAATAGTAACAAATTACAAATATTCCTACCAATAACAGTTGCCAAACTAAGCGTGTTACATGGACTGACAAACATTTGTCATCGATTTCTTTTCCATTATTTTAATCTATAAATAATTTAGTTTATTTAGTAAAGCCGAAATTACTACCAGCACCGAAAACATTTAAAAAATGTAACAACACATACCAGAAACATACAAAATCCTCCGAATAAAGCCAGGTACGCACTGTCCAATATATTTCTAAACATTTTGTTTCCACTTGTTTTTTTTACACTTCACTTGAAAACAAACTTTAACGCACTAGAACCGTTGGATCACGACTATCCAATGCGCGTATCCTCATTGTGTATTCCCCTTAGATCAATTGAGTCGTTAAGAGCCCTGATACACTAGTATACATATCTATACTAATATAATAAAGCTAGAGTTTGTTTGATTGGTTGAACGCGCTAATCTCAGGAACTACTGGGCTGATTGAAATGATTATTTTGGTGTTGGATGTTTATCGAGAAACGTTTTAGGCTATATAATATCACGGGTACTGAGTAGTAACTTTTAATAAAGCGGGTGTAACTTCGGGCTCAGCCAGTATGAAAAAAAATTACAAAATCAATGCTTTGATTTATTTTAGGTTTGTTAGTGACAGATATCCGTTTACCATTAATTAGAAAACAATCGCAAAGCGTTAAAAAATAGTTCAGAAAATATAATTAAATGTTATAAAACCATTTTTTATACAAGAGTAAAAATCCTGGGCTCAGTGACGTGCCACTGGAGACGCCTATATCCAACAGTGGACTACAACAGGCTGATGATGATGATGAAAAATCATTTAACGTTAAATTATTACTATTCCTAATAATAATGTGTGTACAATTCGTAAACGCGAATAGTACCTAAGCAAGCAGAGTCTAGTACAAAAAATCCCGATTGTCAAACTTCACCCATTAGAAACACAGTGTAAAATAGATTTAACACCAAGTATTAATATTCAAGAAACGATGAACGACGTATTGTGTGACTGACTGACTAGTATTATTTTGGATGTCATGAATTTGACTTTAGATGTAAATTAATACGTATTGAACAATTAATGTGTAGCATGTTTTCTTACTGACCTTGGATAGGTTTGTAACACATGTTTGTATTAACTACATATTTGTGCTTGCGGCTGCGCCCGCGTTTGTGTCAGTTTTGATGGCTAAAGGTCTATTTGCTATTGTAATGTGTAAGCAATGAATACAGATTTACATAGAAGCGCAGTTCTTAAAGATTTCGTGTGCCGATTACAAGTGGGGACTGTCTCCAGTTTAGTTCCTAGTTGGCGCCGTTGGCGGCGCTGGCGTCCTTCTCCGTCTCTCTTGCTCTCGTAGAGACAGCTATCACAGCGCGACTGCTACACCGCCAAGCGGCAATTTGAGTCGCAGCAAGTTTGTATTCAAAGCGCCCGTATGAAATGCGCCTCTATGTAAATATCTGAGCTCTTTGGTATAAGGTATACTACTGCGAAGTGTTGTCGAAATTCATTCAGTCATTTTTGTGCGAAAGCGTAACAAACAAACATTGTCGATAGTAGTTACTAATTATGATATTGATAAGGTAAAGTCATTGAACTAATTTTGTTTGTAGCAGAAACTACTTGAATAAGTGATCACTTAAGACATTAATATTAAAAGGCCTAGTGTTAGTTAATTTCTTGTCAATTCAATCGACACATCTTTGCAGTAGACAGCAGGTCTACTGCAAAGACGCACTGACAAGTGCAAAGCACGGTAATCAGAATCTTCTGGAAAAGTTTACGTCAATAAATTAAAAGATAATAAATATCTGAAACACTCAGTTAAATCCATTTTCATTTCCTTATTATACTTACTTTTATATGTCGTCAAATGCTATAGGTTTTATGTAGTAACAGTTGGTTTCTAGCGTGAAATTCTTATAGGTACTATTTTCCATATACTCGTACAGACCGCTTTGCCTGGCCCGTAATATAACCGGCACAACCTAGTTGCCTTAACAAGGTTTGTAAAGGCCGCACTTTAGACGATGCTCAGAACTGGATTGAACCGTTTTCATAACCATTTATTTACTAGATCGTAACGCTTTTAATCAGAAGGAGAGATTTGATATTATAGCATTTTTCCGTCTTCATATAGATTGCATAATAAGTAAATCAGTAAATGTCAAAAGCATAGCCTCTTGCAATTAACACCCGGGGTCTTGAAATCGCTCCATCAAGACCCCAAAAAAACAAAATATTCCACTTACAAGTATTTTTAAATGCATCAAAATAAACACTAGCTGGCACAAGTCATGACCTGTCACTAATTCAAGGGAATAGAGTCTAAAATCCTATGACATCATTTTCTGGTTCTGAGTAGTATACCTATACTAGCTGACCCGGCAAACGTTGTTTTGCAAAATTTTTTTTTCTTTTTGGAAAATAGATGTTGGCCGATTCTCATAGATACCGGATAAGCACAAAAAATTTCATCAAAATCGGTCAAGCCGTTTCGGAGGAGTATGGGAACGAAAACTGTGACACGAGAATTTTATATATTAGGTAAATGTATGCATTCGGGAGCCGTTCGAAAATCAGCCTCACTTCAAATATACCTTAGAACAGAATTTCTAGCACAAAAATATCATGTAAGATCAACATCTTCTACTAATGGAACTGATATCTTCGTGTAAAATCAACGTGAAATTGTTTAATGGCAATACGCTATCATACACATATCACGGAACAAATAGTAAGTAATTAATTCTTCTTTGATTAGAAATTTCATGGAATGACATGAAAGTTAGTAAAACTGAGTTATACACGTTTCTGTTGTCTGTCGAAATTAAGTCGTCTTATTGGAAAATTATATAATAGAATATGATCTGATATTATTTATATTAACATGAAATAAAATCATATAACAATCACAAGTTTAATATAATATTACTTATACTATTCAACCCGGGATTTTTACTTGAACGACAAAGAGTAATTAGGCAATAAAATAGGTATAAGATAAGAATTAAACATACAAATAACTTATTTATTAATGATACATTAATTATTCACTGAAAATGTAAATAACAATATGACAAACGTTAAATTATTTTAACGGTTAACGTTAGTGTAACACATTATTTTGAATGTCTGTTCAGATCATTGCCAATTATTTTCTGTACTTTGTTTGACAGAGACATTGAAATCTATTACGTTAAATTGACGTCACAGTTTACGCATTGTTAACATTATTCAACGCGGATATTCTAAAATTAACAGAACAACAGTCACTTGTTTTAATTATTTTTATGGCGTTTAAATAATGTTAATTATTTTTATTTATTTTATATTTTGTTAAATGTTATAAGTAAGTGTAACGTTTATAACGGCAAATAGGTAAATAATTGTTATTACCATGGATATAAGAATAATAATAAACCTTTTTAAAAATACACTTTTTATAGACTTCATATAAAACTTTCTAATAAATTAACTAACAAAAAAACATAGTTTTCTAATGTTATCTGGCGTTACTTCTTTCAGTGCTTTAAGTTTTGTATGTACTACATGCATTGTTACATATAATTATTTCTGATTATATTTTGAGTAACAGAGATTGTTATTTCGGCATTATCTTAGAATATTGCTTAGAAATTATATAGTAGTTATTTAGTATATTGAGTTTTAATGCAATTTTTATTTACGTTAATTTATTTATTTTTATTTGATTTATTACGTTATTTATTTTTTACGTTTGCTCGGAGACAATTAATGAAAGTTTAGTCAGCCAATTAGTACGTAAAATTTGACTTACCTTAACGACGACTTTGAGGAATACCCCCAAAACATCGATAGTGAACTTCATTTTTGTATCTCTTTATCACACGATAATTTCACTATTTTCTCACTTTTAGTACTGAAATAAGACGAAAGCCAATTAGAACTATTCCCAACGAAAATTCTTGTTACGCGAATAGATTAAACGATTCAAGTACATCTATTTTGGGACGTAGACTTACCATTTTACATCAAAATGACTATAGTTAAATATTTTCACTGGATTTTGTTATTTTCCAAGTGATTTCGGTAAAATTCGGGTTCGTTGGAAAAATATAATATGTGCTACGTTTGCTTTTTGTGCGGACGTGTGTGTTGCGTGCGCGCATTGCGAGGCCAGACGAAGGCGTTCTTAATATAGATGCGAACGAAATGGGACTAGGGATTGGAACACCCAGGGATTTCGTTTTATACTCGTATGTTAGGAGAAAAATAATATAAAATAAACCAAGCTTGTGTTGCACACGTGTGTACCAACTTGTCATTTGAAGTGTAAAATTGGAGTTTGCTATCGCCGGGTCACATACGGTGTCATAGAGCAGTTAATATTGAACAGACAGGACTAGTTATTTGCCTTATTGCCTTTTGCTTTGTCTTTCGGGATAGGTACCCCTATTTCGTGTACCCTATATTCTATCGCTCACGTGTTTCTTGCAGAGATTAGGTATCATTAAAAAAAAACAAAAATAAACAGCATTCATGATAAAAGATTAAAATAAAAAATACAAGATTAGCGTAGAGGCTTACAAGCCTTTTACTAATGCTGTGATGTAATTTTAATCTTTTAATTACATTTTATCACAAATCAGATATGCTACAATAGTAATACTTTGTTTTGGCGTCTGATTCGTAGTAATCATTTTATCTTTTATATTAAAAGGTAAAATTTTGCTTGGCGTCGATCTCTTCAATCAGTCAGTGTCACATATATGTAGTTAGTACCTACTAATCATAGATACCTACCTCAAAATATTTTCTTAAGGTAAAACAAGGCAAATCAAGGCACGCATTTTGGTAGCCTGGGCCAAATGGCGTAAGATGAGTGAGGTCATTTGTGACCCCAAAATACCGGTTAAGCTGAAAGGATAGGCCTATAATTCCAACATTAGACCGGTCCTGTTGTATGGCGGTGAGCTTTGGCACGTGCTAGAGCGACACAAGCAAAGTCACGGAAATGATGATGCTGTGCTGGATGGAATCACGCGAGAAGACCGCATAATGAACTGCCACGTTCGTGGCAGCTTTCATGTTCGTGACGTAGCAGATAAATTGAGAGAGTGTCGCTTAGGCTGGTAGGGCCACATCTTACCTCAACCAGCATGTTACGTAAGTAACAAGTGTCTTGTAATGCTACCGCCCCGATCTCGGTAAACGGGGAAGGACCAGGAAATGCTGGATCGACGTCGTAAAGTATGATATGTGAACCAATAGACTATGCAGGGATACCAAATACCGTGCGAAATGGAAGAAATATAGTAGAATAGCAACCCCGGGCTTCGAGGCGACAGCCTTGGATCGCAAACGGGATGCCTCTAGGATGATGATAATGACTTTTGCACCATGACACATGTGAAATAAAAATATTTACCAGCGTAACAAGACATTCTGTTTTGAAAATTTGTTTTGTCATTAAAACATTGTGACTGTATTAAAATAACTAGCTAACTCCTGTATTATCTTGAAGACCAATACTCAAACCTTTGTGCCTAAAGGTAAATAAAAGACGGTTCTGTAAAGCTTAGTCTTTGGCGCTCCGTTGGTCTCTAGTACAAACTGGTTATCATTATTACATTCTTAGGACGTATCCTCGGCAGAGTTAACTTCGAATTTAACTAGCCGTAAGGACTAACACAGAAAGTAATATTATTAATTCGAAATTTGGTTTGTGTATTCGTTTCTGACGCCATGATGTTTAAATTACTCAACCGCGCATTCGTTAAATCGATCAGTTTTGTGTATATAATATTATCACAGTTCTAGCTCTCTGTTATTATGGACGCTTAAGGCCATTTCTATAAATGGCTTTATGGTAGGCATGATGATCAGTAGATACGTACGACTTAAAATAATTATGTTTTTTACCAGGTGAACCACCCGTGACTACAAGTAAACAAGGCGCTTGAAACGGGGAATAAAGCGGCGAAACGCTGTTTAATACTATATATAAAAATGTATGTATACATATAAGGTGTATAAAATAATTTATATAATAGATTAGGTACTAGAATATTTAATAATTTTGAAAATTTTGTCAGATTCGATAGGTCAACCAAAATGAACAGCTTTTCTAATGCTATTTACCGGATAGGCTACCCGTGACCACGAACGACGAAAATACGCTAATAATATACATGCATGGGAAATAAATACGCTTGTTACAATCATGACATAATGTACCTACTCGCTTACAAATCGTGAGAGTCTATTACAGTAGCTTATTTCCAACTACTCGCGTTATGTAAGTTGCCACCCAGAGTCAGCTTACTAGTACCTGTACTAAGAGAATTTAGCAAAATATTAGCTTTCCCACAGAGCGACTGCCTGTCTGACCTATTAATTTCATTGTCGACTGTAAAAGGTCTTCATGATAGCAGGGACCGAAGGCTTAACGCGCTCTTTGAGGCACGGGGCAAACGATAGCCAACAATCCAATACGCACATAACTCCGAAAAGTCATGTCCGATACCGTCTGCATGGCAGTCTGTTGGTATCTCCAGTAAGCCATCGCTACCCAGTAAAACAGTAAATAGCTTCTTTAAAACCTTTCGTTCAACCTGGATATATATTTCCAATTTATTTAAACCGGCTCATCTCGCCAGTTCCATTATAGACTGTTCTTGTTTTCTGAATAGAGTGGAGCTCAGAATCAATTTCGAGTAGAACAAAGCGGTATTCATTTCATCTGTTATTAAATTCAAATTAATACGCAAATTTTACCTTTCACATAATATCTGCGCAGGATACAAATATCTGTAATGGCGGTGATACACTTGAGCGTTCACCTGTAATGAGTATTATCGCGAATGTAACAAAACAAATTAGTGTGTTTTAGCGAGCATTCTCACGAACATTCTGGCGAGCCTTAGGATATAGAAAATACATAGTATTCGCGCTACAATTGCGGTTAAACCCAATATTTTACTTCAGTTTGGCTTATAATCTTAATCTGGGTAATAGTAAATTAGTGACAAACTATAATAATCTTTATAGTTTGTCACTAATTTTAACTTGACTAGTGATGGGCTTACTCAGAATGAATATCTCAGTCTGAGATGGATATCGATAAATATCGATAATGTTTACAATAAATCCCTAGATTTGGTTTACTCAGAATTAATTTCAATAGAATGTTAATAATCTCCCCTCGATATCGATAAATAAATTTGAACGTAGCAACAGACACTAGTGTGATTTATTAAACCTGTTCAAATTAAAATCTGCGTTTTATTATTTAGAAACGTTATATGTATAATTTATTAGTAAGTGAAACTGAAGTAAATATATTGTGTAAAACTGTTGTTGTAGTGCGATTTCTAAATTTTCTATATGCTAAGAAATAAGAGTGTTATCTCGATTGATCGTGAAAATGTTCGGTAACAAACAAAAAACGGCGAATGCTCGCTGTTCTGTTACAAGTGAATGCTCAGGTGAATCAGCGCCATAAGGTATGAATATTTGAACTTGGCACCGATATGGTATTTGTACTGCTGCGTATTTTAGTTATTTATTTTATGAAAGTAACTGGTGGTTACACAGAACATAAATTATTTTTCATTCTAGTAATTAACGAATTTCCTTCTAAATTATATTGTGCCTATACATTACTTGGTAGAGACTAAGATATGATCGTAAATATATTAGGCATAAATATCCAAAACGCTCATTGAGCAAAATGCTTCATTATGTCTAGTGGTCATTGTAAAACATTCACGACTTGAAACTTGTTATATGGCTTTAATGAAGACGCTCACGACGGATTGAGGTCACAGAGGGCCTTCATAGCGAAATTCGTGATGTGGCTGTCATGTCATACAACCATAACACATGTAAGCAGGCGCAGAAGGTCCTTCTGCAACTGCTGACATTACGAATTCCGTGCTGTGGCTATCATCTCAGACGACTACCACTTTTTTTACCGCAGAGGAAATGCTTATGCATACCCCAACTGCTCTGGGGACAAATAAAGGCTAAGTAGGACTGCTACCAGTAAACGGCATACGACCACCATGCGTTAAGAAATTCACAGAGGGACCATATAGTGAAATTCGTGCTGTGGCCATCATGCAACACAATCACAATGCACTGTGGCACTAAGAAGAAGCCATGCCGTACCTTATTTTTCAACATACCTTATTTAAGCCGATGGTCTTTGTAACTACACAATTTTTGCGCACTTTAGTATTAATTCCATCTCTTAGCGATAAAGCTGCCAAATGTGTATTTCGTCTGTCACGTATTTTAGCATAATTTGCTATGAATTTTATATTGTTCACAATAAAGCATATCCTACTTTTCTACACCACTCTTACCTTGCAGCAGCTATAATAACTTTGAATACTCCCCCACGTTGATTGATTTGCTTATTTGTGCAGGCGGGCTATTTTTACCAGCTCTTCAACGCAACGCTGAGGTATTTATGGTTATTATGTTAACACGGAGTCAAAATAGAACACTCGTGTTTTATTCGACTTAGATTTAAGAAAAGATAAGTAAGCTTATTAGTTTGATAATTTTTTTAAATAAAATTACGTCTTAGTAGTAGCTGAACATTTTCTGCCTTATTTCTAAACCCTTTAATGTAGATCAACATTATATAATTAAATGGGCGTTTTTATTTTATTGTGTAATAGCTGGTATATTGAGTAATGCTGAATTTTCGCACTATTCTCACTAAATCTGTTAAAATGGTAAACGCTAAATGTCGCTCTATATTTCTATTTTTGTTTTTCATGTTCTATTTTTTAAAAATTGCATAAGATTAGTGGCCAGTGGCTCCAAACCTTTTCTATTTTATTACATCTCACAGGGTTTTATGAAGACAATTTTTCGGACGCCGTCTTTTTATTAAAGAAGCTAATAGATATATTCAATAAAAATAAATATTTCGTATCCCCATTAAGGCGCTGTCCTAAGCGACTGTTTTGGTAAATGAGGGGGCGAAGCAGGGGAGGTGAAGGGAGCTTAGCTCCGTCTACTGCGGGGGAATGAAGGGGGCGCTTCATTCTCGTCGCGTGCGTCCGTATTCTGGCGACATCCGTATTCCAATATTTCAAAATCGCAAGCAAAACGTTTTAGCATATTGAATTGAGATACTGATATTAAAATTTATATTACATACATCAATCTGTTTGTACAATATAGGCATAGCGCAATTTTTGTTCTCAGTGCAGCCATGAGCAAAACTGGTTTACATTAGACGTTATAGGTATTAATAGTTGACGAAAGTAGGTAAATACCTACGTGCCGTAAGATGATAAAAATAATTAAGTCAGTTCCATGTATGGAGAGGCCATTATTATGTTTGTTTTGTTTTTGTATAAAAATAGTGAAGCAGTTCATAGAATACCTACATCTAATTCCATTCCTGCCAGTTTTCAAATCTGTTTTGCAATAAATTGGCTGTGACATACGGGCGGACAGACAGACAGACATTGCGAATCTATAAGGGTTCCTTTTTTACAATTTTTGGCTACGGTACCCTAAAAAACACAATAGTGCTCTACTAAGCGCAAAAGCCGTATCTCAACTAAAGCGAGTTACGAGATAATTGAAGTTTATTAAAAGTTGATTTCTTTTATTTATTTATGGATGTTTATTGTTATTATAGGTATAATTATTATTGTAAAGGTTTCGAAATATGTCGCCGTTTTTAGGGGTTGTGAGTGATTGGAGAGGGAGGAAGGGAGGTCTTGAAACCCTCCTCACCATTTTCACTTGCCGGAAATACTTGGTTTCCTCTGAAAAAAAAAAACTCCAAACATCGGTGTGTATGGCACTGCCAACTTCCACATTTATCACACTAGTTTAATAAACTAAGGTTGTCGGAGCCCTGCGAAGGGCTCCTATTTTCGGATTAAGGGTCAAAAGAGAACCTAACATAACCTATTTATTTACTTATTACAGTCGCACCTAACCCAAGGCATTCGAAAGCAATGACGCACAAATTTGACATTAGCTGTCAATATGATCATTCCAAGATTGCAGTTTTGCGTTTCGTTTCACGTTTTTCACATAAAACCTAAAAATGAGATTTGTAAAACTGTACTAAAGTATAAAAACTATGTTCCGTTTTGCATAGTTGCCGAAGTATTTATGAAATTTTGGAAATTGTTTAAAAATGTTTAGACGCAACTCCGGCAGCCAAAATTACTTTTAGGGGATTAAAACGAACTACTTTAAGCCCCCTACACTACCAATACCCTCAAATTCAGGCGACTCGTTTCGAAACCCAACCCATTATTATTTTTCAAAATAGATGAAACATCAAAAATATAAGTGGATATACCTTATTCCTGAGATTCTGCTATGTTGCTTAGGAAATTATAGAATTAGAATTTGAGTTACTGCTTTTTCGTTAGCTCTCCTCATACATGTTTGTATGGAAAAATATAAACAAATTCTTTCGCTTCAAATATGTGTTGTTTCAAAGAAAATAAATATTAAAAGATATTTATTTATATTCATTTATAATTTATTAACAAAATACAGAGTTTACAGCTCATCAAAAGTTAGCTGTCTGCTACAACCCGGCAGGTTTTCTTTATTCTCATCGAATGTTAAAGGCAGTGTGTGAGGTGATAAGGTTTCAATACTTATTATTTGCTGTGTTCACGAGGCACAGTTTCATTTACTTTCCTTTTACGGCTTGGTATTGTAGAAATTTCAAGCACTGATGAAACATTTTCCTCTCCGTGATCTCGCAATCGTCAAGACGAGAATCAACAATTTCAGGCAACTGCCATTTCATATAAAACGCCACAAGCTTTTCTTCTCTCAGAAAACATCATCTCTTTCTATAATTTCTATTTTTAGTGGTATACTTTTGCCACTCCACACAGCAAATAAACACTTTTGTTTGCGTGTAACGTGGCGTTGCCCCTGAATTTGGTTAAAACAATTACAATATTTGTTTAGACTAGTCTGTACACTTTTTTATCATGTTTCCATATTTGTATTTTATTTGCTCTTATACTATTCTCCAGGCCATTCTTATAGGCAACTATAGATAGATAGATAGATTACACTTTATTGAACACCAAAACAAACAAAGTATTTACATAAGAATATAACATAAAACTAGTGTGCCATTGGCGGCCTTATCGCTAATAGAGCGATCTCTTCCAGGCAACCGCGGATGGACAGAAATGATGTAGGTTAATGGTCATGTTCATTGATGGTGTAGCATCGGTAATCTATAATATTCATAAATAAGTACTTAAATATATAGGTACACATTGTAATGTACACTTACATAAATACATACTATATTATACTATACATACTACAATACATATGTATATATATATATATATATATATATTATACCTTACATACTTACATTAAATTTCCACAATCGTGTTTGGACCTATTAATCCATCTGGCGTGGCACCAATAATCGGATAATCCACAAGGCTCGATTGTTACATTTTCTTGCTTCGCCAGTTGTTGCAAAGCCAGTTGTTCATTTTAGATTCCATGCGCAACTGATTTTACATTGCAAATATTTTATTTGTACAAAATATTTTTTACTAAGTTAGCTTTACTGCTGTTATCTCTTCTTTTTACCACTATACAAAAATTTCAATCTATCAACATATTCTTACGCAATTCGAACCAGTCACTGCTATCCTTCTTGTAATTTTTGCTTATCACTACGGAATTTGAGTCAAATTTGTTAAAAAATTGTTTGGCATTTCTTGGCTAGCTCTTGAACAGATCGTGTTAGGAATGACTGCAGTCAAATGTGTGTAAGACGTTGCAGAACTGTTATCTTTAACTTCACTGTAATTACAATAATGATAATTAGTTACGTACTTTATTATTAAAAAAATACTATATCTTGTGTTATAGCAAACAAAAAAGTCACCTTCTTACTTATAAATGATTGATTTTAGAAATTAAAAAGATATTAGATTTACTGAATAGAATAGTTTATGAATAGTCAAAGTTTTACCCGATGTACCTAAAAAGGTTTATGTTCACAACACAATAATGCAACATTCGTTACCGCTTGTTTGCGGATTGCGGAGCGCCATATTAGCGCTGTTTATTGTTCGCCGTGGCGGCATCTTAGCGCTCCAGGTGCTCTGACAAGCTAATGAATTTGAAATATAGGTACATAAAATGATTCGATTTTATGTTATTTTATGTTACTCTTTCAAAAATTGAAAACTGTGACAGCTATGTATTGTGAGAATAATTTGTATAATAATATTATGCATAATCGATAATATATAAGTAACATAGTTAGTCATAAAAGACTCTTATGAAAATAATTTGTGTAAAAATGTTACATATTTCATAATCACTTGGCCATGGATGAATTTCTATTTTATTACGACGACGCATTCTTGTACAAATCCTTCGTAGAACTTCATTTCTCTAATTGTCCATATTTTATTCTTCTAATTATATATTTATAAGCACAGAAACAATAACACATTAAACGCAACAAGAGTATAAACTTAGGTCCTAATTATATGTGCCCATAGTTACATGAAAAGCCTATTTGATTCAAAGTATTCAGTCTATAACATAAAACATGAAATTACGAACTCAAATCGGCGTATTATAATAACAAACAGGTTTACGTAAAATTTCGTGCAGCGGCGACGCAAGCGACATCGCGAAGCGATATCTCTTACAGGGCTCATAGCCGAATGATGAGGTCTGGGCGGGGCGTAAACTAGCAACTGACACTCAGTACACCGCTTATGCTAATAAGGTTTAAATTGCTGAAGCCGAGCGTCAAAATCATAGACGTTTGGCAGATTTTATTTAATTTTACAAAATATACACGTATAATATGAAAATAAATAAGATAATTCTTTAGTTCATTAGATTTCCTACAATATTATCAAATAAAATATGACAGTTTACGATCAAAATATTGCAAACAGTGAGACGAAAGATTATTTTCTGCCTCGATTTTGTGATTTTTTTACCGTGATTCTATTTTACATACATGAAAAATTCTTTCAAAAATCTTTTGTTCAGACTTTTGACTTTAAGCTCTCTTTATTGCTAGTTTGTAATATGTACCGTTATGGCTAGATGCGCGACGAAAAATTAGGTGTTTCACGGCTTCTGAGGTATAACAGCGCCTTAAGCTAGCATCTATAGTTTTTAGAAAAACTTTTTTGAAAATCTTCATATTTTAAACCGGATATTTAGAAAAAAAATATTCGTCTTATAGTAAGCATGATACGCAATAATAACGTCTCTTACACTGCACATTTTGCAGTAAAAATGAACCTCATAACTTGACTAGATTCAAATTTAAGCAAGATTTTGGATTTTTAGATTTTCTTACTTTTCCCGAAGATTCTACCATATGTGAAAAAGTTATATATACAGAAATGATGATCTTTACTTTCCTCATATACTCAATAAATTTCAGACCCCGAATCCATGGAATTTAGAAGTTATTCTAAATTAACTGTTTTTGCTAGGGTTTTCACATTTATATACCGACTGTTAATGATTAAATTTTTATTCGATATTGATTTTTTACAACATATAATTTATTTATAAAATCTATTTTATAGGGTTCTGTAGTTAAAATGAAGGAACAAATATATCGAGTTTTATTTCACTTTAAACTAATATATCTTGCAAATCAAGCGCAAATACAACTTAGCATTGAACGCTATCGCTATTAATACGAAATGATTTGAAATCCTTCGAAGTTTAGAGCATAAGATTTCATAGATACAATATTTTCTGTTGCTTTTCGGACTTAAGTTATATCAATAGTTAAACTTAAACATTACAAACAGTTGAACTTTATTCTCAAAAAATATTTTCTTCGTTGCAAAGCACCACAAATTATTCTGGGTCATAACTTTCATCTTCATGAGTGGTAGTAAGCTCTTTCAGCGATTTCGGGTTAGGTACAGGTTTCAATAATGCAATTGCGGCTGCGGGCAAAGGAATTTTACATTGCTTTTTTTGACGTTGGGGCAGCTGTGCATGATATGCTGATGGTATGATGCAATTCGTATATATGTACAAGATGAAATTTTTTCGATGTTGGTTTCTTAGGGAAAGTTGGTCAAAATCATGGGCAGAGTGATATCTGAAAATTTGGCTAGTGACTAAAATTTCATCTTGTATAACAAAAGTCCTTTTTTTAGATCTTTATTCATTAAAGTTAGATTATAAAATAATATTTGTATCGTTTTATAAGATAATCCAAACTACTGTGTTTAGGTATATATCAACACAATGGTAGGTATTTTTTTTTGACAAAATAAAATCAGATCCGGATCAAAATTATTATCTCAGAGTTTAAGAGGAAACACTACGGGCGAGAGAATTGCAAAATAGGTATTTGTAAAATCTATTGTTGTCGCGCACCCTCAAGCCTCCCCCCGCAGAGCGCGATTGAGACAACGCTACTGCTGGACCAAAAATAACTATTAAATGTACACAAAATCAACGTTTCGTATTCCCCTGATTCCTTCTCCAAAGCTTCATCGATTTAACTAGTTTTTCATATTAAATTAAAGAAAGGCTTTGGCCGTGTTCCTATGTTTTCCTTTTTTTAAATAATCTAGCCAAATTTGTTTTTTGGAAGTTTGAACACAGCGAAAAATCTGGCCAATTTTTGAGATATTTGAAGGTTCATATCTTTTTTAATATTTAATTTATGAGAAAAGGAAAACATGCCAATCGGGGCCATACATCTTTTGGAAAAAAAGAATTGCTCTACTAGCATTATCTAGGGAGAAAACAGGAAACTACGTTTGTATGGAAAAACGGCCGTGGTTTTCCTCTTAACAAACCTGACGACGTAAAATCCGGATAACACTTAAAAAGATTGTAGTTTCTAGATTCCATCGAATTGGGATGTAAAATTTATGTGGTGTGTTTGTGTGAGTTTATATCACTAACCGCAACACGGCGGAATTTTGGTGAAAAACAGGAAAAACCAAAAACCAAAAAACTCGTATAAGTTTGGATTTAACAAAGCTAAAAGATTCACTTGTATTCTAACATAAGCAGCATAAAAAACGTTATTGCGTACTGTGCTTAGTTTGGACGCCACAATCTTTTTCCTAAATTTCGAGATGAAAAATATAAAGATTTTGGATTTTTTTTTCAAAAATTAGACCCCATTTTTTAATGGGGATACGAAATATTTCTTTACATTGAATATATCTGTTAGCTTCTTTAATAAAAAGACGGTGTCCGAAAAATGGTATTCATAAAACACTGTGCGTAAGTATGTGAAAACTGATCTTTTCCCAACCATCATCATGCCTAGCCTAAATACTGTCGTGGTCGCTTTTAAGTATTAGTTCAGATCAGATTATTATAACCATTTACGTTATCATTTGCCCCCAAACTTTAGTTCGGCTAGAGCATCCGGCTCAAGTTAAGTTCCCAGTTGGTTGGATGCCCGAGGTCGGATGTCCCGCAGACCAAGAGACTTAAATTTAATAGTACCCTCCGGACATTACACTGTGAGTCTAATAAATAACGAGCGCTTAGTGCATTGGGCACTCGAATTATTGGTTTAACGTTTGTATCTGCACAGCTGTAGGTGTAGTGCTAACGTGGTTGCCTCAGAGGTAAGGGATGCTGACTGCTTAGCTGTAGGTTAAGGGTTTAATTGCCGTCTTGATGACTTTTTTGGGGAGATGAACAATTTCTTTGTTGTTGGTCTGATTGTACAGTGGATAAAGATAAGACGTGTAAGCTTCTAAGTACAAGTCATATAACTAACCTGTAAGTATTTTTCTCGCGTTAATCTAGTTGACAATACGATTCGATGCGTTTATCCGACAATATCATAAACACAACACTCAAAATAAAGTTCAAAACAACAATGACAAGAAGCCCACCAACAGAGATTCAAAAACAAATGCAACCACGCCGTGTGTCGCTATCAGTTTACGCGACACGATACGTAGCTGTCGTCTTTACTTAGGAATCCTGTCTTCTATACGTACACAGCCGCTAACAGTTTATTGAGCACTTTAAGACAGTATATTTATAATTAATACTACCAACTAACATAAAAAACAAAGCAAATTGCAAATCCTAAGCTGCATCCACTTATGAACATACAGTATAATAAATAAAATAATATATTTATTGAGCAGCAAGTTTTTAATCCGAATACCAAATAATAATTTTACGTAGGTGCCTATACTGAATTTTGTTAATAGGGTACAAAACATTTTCATGAACCCCTGACTCCTAAACAAGCCAATTACCCGTACCTATTTTAAAATGCGGTTACCAATACACACACTATCATCAGTATCCCAGCACACATGGTTATACAAAATATACATACCTACGTCATAATCCACGGATGCACTTTCAGAACATGTTTGAACATGAATAACAGCGCACTTGGGTAGGTATACAAGTTAATGAAGGTGGATCCTTTCAGGCGGTACGTAAGCTCTAGTTAGCGGCATGTCTACTAATCATATTACTGTCTGGAGCTTCGGCTGACACCTGCAGAGTAGGCGGGCCATGGTTTTGGATAAGTGAAGAGAATAAAAAGAAGATGTGAAGTCTGCCAACCTGTACTTGGCCAGCGTGGTGACTATGGCCTTACACTTCTCATAGGGAGAAAAGGCCCGTGCCCAGCAGTGGGGCAGTTTATATACAAGGCTGATGATGATAATTAAAAAGAAAAACAATTCCAACGGTGAGATTATTTTTCCCCGAATTTTGGCTTTTCGTGTCCCGCCGCTGCCAGCCAGTTTGCGTATATCTTCATTCCACCTAGCTGGAGGCGTCCTACACTACGTTTGCCAAGGCGCGGTCTCCACTCTAGAGCACGACTACTCCAAGCTGCAAATCATCAAATGCTGATGATTACCAATTTTTTTACTCGTTTATTTACAACGATTAAGCTTTAGGGTTTAATGGAGGGGCTGTGTGTGATTTTTCTAAGTTCTTTCGAGGTCACTCATTGACACCACGGCGTTGTTCTCGAATTTTCTTTAGTGTCGAGTTCAGAAAATAGACAGTAGTCTATCACCACGCCAGAAGGATTCCCCACTGTTGCTTATATCAACAGCTATAAAATTAATAGAGTGGCTATAGCCCAGTGGTGTACGTAACGGACTGCCGAGGCGGTGGTCTCGGGTTCGATCCCCAGTTACCCTGGGCACGCACCTCTGACTTGTCGTAGTTGTGTGTATATAAAAAATGTTATCTATCGCTCGGTTAAAAATGTGCCCGGTAGATGGCAATAGGCTCGCCCGCTATTACATTGGCACCGAAACATGACTGGCAAAGTGTGGGTATGTAATACACCTTTGCCTACCCCTTCGGGGATAAAAGGCGTGAAGTTATGTTATGTTATGTTAAATTTATTGGTACCTACCAATTTTCATGCCATTAGTACAAACTTAAATAACTATTAAATAAATTGAATTATATTATAAATATTAAAAAACAACATTTAGAATAACAAAAACAAAAAGCCATCGTATCGTTGCTACATATAAGTAATCCAAGAATGTGTTATTCTGAATCAGGTCTCTGGAGTCATCTTAATATAAAATCCTTGCGTTACTGACTGACTGACAGACAAGTAATAGCCAAATATAATAGGCACAGGAAGCTGAAATTTGGCATGTATAGACCTTAGAGACCCCAAACGTGCACTAAGAAGGGATTTCTGGAAATTCCTACGGGACCGGGCAAAAAGAGTTAATTTAAAAAAATGCGGGTGTAGCTGCGGGCATATTCTAGTCGTGTATATGGGCGCACAGATGGTGCTGCCATCTACTTGAAGCTGACAGTAACTTATTGTTATCTTGTAGTAATTAATGTAGTGTAGAGTCATCTGGTTGCCTAAATGGTAACTAAACTCGGAAATTAAATGTAATTTTAACTAAATAGCCTGGTAGCGCCATCTACCTTCCTATATATAACTAATCGCATCAAGATCAATCGTTCCACGTCTAGTGCGAGCGATACCATATTTCCGTCCCGCTCTATCCCACTCCCTGGAAGGGCACTGCCTTCGCCTGATTCGTCGACGCGATTCGTCGACGCGAGGGACAGTCTAGAACATTCCGCTTGCTAAGAACGCCGTCTCGATACCGCTCCGCGCCGCACCGCGGTATGTGATTTACCGCTTCCACCAAGGAAAACCCGCTCGTGAGTGAAGTGAAAACAAGCAGCTGCATCACGAAACCACCAGGAGGAAAAGAAACGAAGAAGGCTGTATAAGGTAAGTGCCTTCCATCCTTGAAATAGCCTATACCCACTTAATCACCTCCTCCCGTATCCATCTCCTCTTCCCTTATTCCTTTCTAGGCGACACAGAACGCGCCCTAATACAGTCCATCCATTAATCCTTCCCAAGTCGCTTAGAACCCCACGGTTTCGGTGTAAGCCGAACCATTTTTTTTTTTGATCCATACGAGTCGGATTCATTTACGTTTTATACGTTATACCGCTATACCTAGGCAGTTATAGCACCTAGCTATACTCCTAATATATTCACATAACCGTCACATGGTTATTTCCGCCCGCATTAGTAGGTAAACTTTTATGTAGCTACCTACTTATTAAATTATTATTTCTGCAACTATCATAGTTGTCTTATAAATCTCATATTTCAATAAACTTTTATTTCCTCAGCTCTAAAGTGTTGCCTAATTAGTCTACTTAGGTAAAATAATAGGTACATTAGATATTCTTATTTTGTTTCGTTCTCATTAGCTTATACTTACGTAAGCATGTCACAACAAAAGAAGTCACGCGTGTCGGAAGACAAAGAGATGACAATCTTAGAAGCGAAACGCAATATTTTATTTGAGCGCATCCAAAACATATATGAATGCTCAAAAACCGCATCTATGTCTGACGGTAATAGCGAAGCATTTCTCAGTTATTGTATAACAGTAGATAGTATTCGAACAGATTTTCATAAGTTGTTAGACGATTATAACGCTAGATTACTTTCTATCAATCCTGATGAAAAACCAAACTATCAGGCGTATACCTCATTCGAAGATCTTTATTGTATTATTAAGCGTATACAATCGCAATTGGAGGGTAAATGTTCAGCAGAGCCCGTTGCCCGCAAACCGAGATTACCGCCAATCGAGATTATGTCGTTTGACGGAGATATACGAAATTGGCCGTTATTCTATGCAAGTTTTAAGTCTACAGTGCACGATAATGGTTCTCTGACAGATGCTGACATGTTGTACTATTTAATAGGTAAACTGTCACCGAAAGCCCAGTCCGTATTTGCAGGTGTCACACCCAGTGCTGAGAATTATCAGGTCATATTTCAGTCACTACTTGACAGATATCAAGACACGCGCGTTCTAGCGTCTACGTACTTTGACCAAGCTTTAAATCTTAAATTGTCCGGTACCGCGTCTGACTCGAATTTCCAGCTGTTTATTGATAACTTCGTAACCGCGGTTAATTCTCTTAGGAATTTAAAATTAGAAGATCTTTCCGACTTTATGTTGCTTCAACTCGCTTTAAAAAAGTTTGACACTGATACAATTCGCGCATTCGAGATGACGGAACGCAATAATAAAATACCTACACTAGATAGTTTTATTTCGTTCATCAAAGATCAGTGTCGAATATTTCATAAAACGCAGTCTGGTTCACCTGGCCCGTCTAACACTAACAACAACAAACAAAGGTTGAATAAATCGCGAAATAGTAATAATAACTCGGTCCCTAATCCACAATCTTACGTGACATGTTCGGAATCTAATAGTAATAATTCACAGAAGTGTCTGTGCAGTAATATAGTGCACGACCATTACTATAAGTGCCCCACCTTTAATGATTTAAATCCAATTGCTCGTTTTAAAAGCGTAAAAGATAACAAAGCTTGCATTAATTGCTTAAGCATAAAACATAAAACGAGTAATTGTTCCAGTAGAACGAGATGTCGCACGTGTAAACAAAAACATCATACACTGTTACATTTGGATAAAAATAACCGGTTGTCAAGCCAAGCCGCTAACCTTGACACACTCGCGCCGCAGGTGCAGCAGACCACGGTAGCTGCGCCTTCCGCGTCTGAGGGCGAAGTATCGTTGTGTATGACATCCATTGGGCGGGCGACGCGCACGCGAGGACGGCACTCGCGCATCTATAATGATCCGCGCAGGGCCAAAACGCAGTGTACGGCGTCTAACACGGTACTGTTGGCGACAGCGCAAGTTATCGTATATGATGTAAATGGGTCGCCGCACATGGTACGTTGTCTGCTAGATAGCGCATCTCAGACCAATCTAATAACATCGGAATGCTTCAAACGCCTCGGATTATGGAATAACTTTAAAAATACTAACTCAACCGTCAAAGGGATAGGCGGATCAGAAAGGCATTGCAGGGGTTCCGTAGATATTAAAATACATTCGCGTTTTGATAGGAATATTAATTTTAACATTTCTTCGCTTATCGTAGAACGTATCACGGACGCATTGCCGAACGCTAATGTAGACGTAGCATCACTCACTCATCTCGAGAATTTGCCGTTAGCCGACGCGGAGTTTGCGAATCCGGCAGGCATTGATCTTTTGATCGGAGCTTCAATATTTCCGCACTTGCTACTAACTAAAATAGTACGTAGTGAGCGATATGATTTACCGCCCGCTATTGAGACGGTACTTGAGTATGTGATTATGGGTACCGTACCTACGTTACATACTTCTCATTGTATTACGTCTTGTTGTTGTTCTGCTCTTCAAGAGATCAAGGTGGGTGCTAAAACTGTGTGTAAGATAAAGCACTAATTAGCTATGCTATGCTATGCTATGCTATGCTACGCCATGCTATGCTATGCTATGCTACGCTATGCTATGCTATGCTATACTACGCTATGCTATGCTAAGCTACGCTACGCTACACTATACTATACTACACATCCGCTTTGTATATAGATGACATTGCCTGTAATGTCATACCCGCTCCGCTAGAAATTTCGCTTTGTGAAGAGCTTATTCAGCTTTTCAAGCGAGGCCAGTTTGATCTTGTAAAATGGACAAGCAACTCTAAGGAGGTTCTCGCACGCATACCAGATTCTCATAAAGCTTCTCCAGACATTGAGTTTGAGAAGTCTTTACCGCATAAGGTTCTCGGTTTACGCTGGGACAAATCCTGTGATAGTTTTCGGTTTGACGTCTCACCACCAGATGATAAGTGCACCAAACGCACTATGCTGTCCACAGTGGCTCGACTATGGGACATAATGGGTTTTGTGGCTCCCACAATTTTGTACGCCAAGCTCTTGATCAAAGAGCTTTGGCTATCAAAGTGTGAGTGGGATAAAACACCCCCTGACCATATTGTCGCCGCTTGGGGCCAGTTTTGTATTGAGCTTACCGCGCTCAATCAAGTTACTATTCCGCGTCATCTTGGGTTGGTAGATGGATGTACCGTCAACTTAATAGGTTTCGCTGACGCCAGCGAGCGTGCTTACGGCGGAGTCGTATATCTGCAGGTCCGCATTGGTTCTAACTACTCGGTGCAGTTAGTTTGTGCCAAGTCTAAGGTCTCGCCTGTTAAAACCATTTCGGTTGCGAGACTGGAGTTGTGCGCGGCCCTTCTGCTGTCTCAGTAGCTCCGCAAGGTTCAAGACACAGTTTTGCCCCACTAACCCATTAATAAATTATACGCATTTTCCGACTCCAAGGTAGTGCTCGCTAGGATTTATTCTCCTCACCGCTGGCAGACTTTTGTCGCCAACCGCGTTAGTAAATTTATTGAACTTGTTCCCGCTACTTGTTTCAATCACGTCGCGGGTTATCGTACTCGTCTTCAGGAAGAACTCTCCATAGATCATATTGACGGGAAGTTTATTCCACCAGCATCACCACATTTCGGTGGATGTTGGGCAAGCATGGTCAAAGTAATTAAAATGCATCTCTTCAAAGTTATAGGTCAACAGATCCTCTCTTACGAAGAGCCTTTAACTGTCCTTGCACAAGTCGAGGTACTGATCAACTCGCGTCCGCTTCCAACTCAGTGAGATCTAGCCTGAAGTTGGACCTACCTCTTAGTTTAAGTATTTAATTAGTAGTTTTCGCTATTATTGCGTTTGTAGTTTTCGCTAAAGTTAGTTTAGATTAATTTTATTGTCATATCGCTGTCTTAGCCTATTGATGGGTTATGCGGTAGTACACCCAACATAGCTAAGTTCAATTCTATTTTTTTTAAAGGCAACCCTTTAGGGCCGGGGGGATATGGTAGCGCCATCTACCTTCCTATATATAACTAATCGCATCAAGATCAATCGTTCCACGTCTAGTGCGAGCGATACCATATTTCCGTCCCGCTCTATCCCACTCCCTGGAAGGGCACTGCCTTCGCCTGATTCGTCGACGCGATTCGTCGACGCGAGGGACAGTCTAGAACATTCCGCTCGCTAAGAACGCCGTCTCGATACCGCTCCGCGCCACACCGCGGTATGTGATTTACCGCTTCCACCAAGGAAAACCCGCTCGTGAGTGAAGTGAAAACAAGCAGCTGCATCACGAAACCACCAGGAGGAAAAGAAACGAAGAAGGCTGTATAAGGTAAGTGCCTTCCATCCTTGAAATAGCCTATACCCACTCAATCACCTCCTCCCGTGTCCATCTCCTCTTCCCTTATTCCTTTCTAGGCGACCCAGAACTCGCCCTAATACAGTCCATCCATTAATCCTTCCCAAGTCGCTTAGAACCCCACGGTTTCGGTGTAAGCCGAACCATAGCCAGTAAAACGTAAATTGTATTTACTATTATGTAACATGCGTCACATTTTTGTATTAACATGTATTGTATTTCTTAACGCGCGATTGGTTTGTATCGTCTTTGAATGATGTTGTTAGCTTTCTCGCCCGCCAACATATTTTGGGAATTTTATGACTAATTAAAATGATCAAAACGTACATATTTCGACGCTCTGGCTATGTTTACTACAATTCTATTCTGTTTCTTAATTATTATAATTTCAATTATTCTTCATAATTATATTATTCTTTTGATAACTTAAGTTTTGTAATAAATTATTTCCCTGATATTTGTCCAATAAAGTCGATGTTAAACTTGAATAATTCAAGTTTAATTTATTACTGGATCCTATGGTGTACCCTGAGAAGGCCTCGACATGTACCTAGGTACCAATTATCTGTCTATATCATAATAGTTGTTGACTGCAGTTGAAGTTTAGTTACACTAAATATAAGACATGGCTGTGTTTTCTTGATATTATTTACATTAACAAGAAAAGCAGAAGCCAAGAATCGTACAAAGAAGAAACGAGACAGAAATAAGATTGTTACTATCCGAAAGGACATGTTCTTTTCTCGTTGCATGGACACCCTACCCCGGAGATAGTTACACTGTAATTTGCGAAAGGTAAAATGCAGATTTTGCACTGCATAATAATTGTGTTTCAACTGGAGTTCTTTAACTAAATTTAAGTAATAATTTATTAAACTGTTTATTTGATGTGGCACCTCCGTGTTTTACTGTTAGTTGAAAACAAAGGGTACTTAGATATAAATTACTAGCTGTATTCTGCGGCTTCGCACGCGTGTGAATAAATTGTAATATTAACGTTATAAGGCGGTGTTACAACCTCGTGCCTCGGAAAGCACGTTATGCCGTTGACCCTGTGGCATCCCATCGGTCTATGTTAGTGAGGGCATAGAGATTGCCCTTGTTGTGAGCGTAAACACACAGAAACAAAAACCCGTAGTTTGTCGTAACTAAACCCTAAAAATCAACTCCATTAAGTTCTGTTTTTGCAACAAAAGGCATAAGTCCGTCACCATGATTTATTTAATTCTAAAAAATATCATATACACATACGCACTTTTTCATTTATGATATTAGTAGTAATAAAAGCGCTGAGTGCTAATATTTCCTAGAAAAATATACAGAAAGCTGAAAATACTTGAAAATCTCTTGGAATTTTCAGTAGACGTTCATCACTTTACTCAAACAAGAAATGCAAGCTAAGTTTTCACTGAAGTTTGATGAAAGAACGTGACCAAATTAAATGAAATTTGGGATTCTTGTAAAATGCCAATAAAGAGGTCTTTCGAACGATAAATGTCCTTTAATCTCAGTGTCATTTTACAAGTATAATTACAGTTAGTCTATGCAGTAATATCCTAAATGAGATATCACTGCGACTGGCATGCAGGAGGACTCGAGTTCAAACGCACGGTGCTCATCACTGAGCTTTTGAAATGATGTGCCTGCTAAATTTTATTGTTCACTAGAGGACACCAGCAGCTACGCCTGCATTTTTTTAAATTTACCCGTTATGGACAATCTCCGTGGGAATTTTGGGAAATCCCTTCTTAGTGCACCCCTACGGTCCCCAAGGAACATACATGCCAAATTTCAGCTTCCTGCGCCCAATGGTTTTGGCTGTAGCGTGTCTGTCAGTCAGTCAGTAACGCAAGGATTGTATATATTAAGATTATCGCTTGATCCGTGCCTCAATGAGCATATAAAGCCGTCGGTCCCGGATGTCATGAATGCCTCTGACAGTAATCGTGGACATCGTCAGTACCATAAACATACATACCGACACTGGTCTTAGCCATGGAATATATCTAGATCTTTGGTTGCGGCGGTCAGACGACATTTTTTTTGTTGTAAATCCGAATAGACTAGAAAGCAATACAAGGTAAAAAATTGGTTGCCTGTAAAGTCGGTATACGGGCGAAAGTTTTACGTGACAACGATTTTGAGTGGTAAAATAATTTTAATGTGAATATTCATTCGTATAGTAGGAAGTCGAAGATAGTAGATGTCTGTCTCTCTCGCTCTTAGGCGGGACGCGTGCCTCTCACTCGCTCTCATTGTGAGCGCATAACGTGAGCGGAGCGTAACGCAGTTTCTTGAAGTGTCACCCGGCAAACCAATTTATAAGACGTTGTCACGTCAAAATCTTGGTGGGAATTACGAGGATAACGCAAAGACGATGTATGAGAGTACTGCTACACTATTTTAGTCATTAATTTATGGAAACTAACCTAAATAAAATCTTTAATCAGTAAAAGTATAATTTAGAAAAAGTTATTTCTTCAGCTTTTTGATTCTTCATCTTGTTTTTTCTTTAACTTCAATAAGTGCTTCAGCCGACTAGCCAAGTGATTTGGTGGGTACGTAACTATTTCAGTTTTAATCGTTCCTGGTGCCATTTCCACCCAGGGTCTGAGCTCGTGCGCACGCCGCATTGATGGTGCGTCGAATAATCCAGGGAATTTTAACTGGAACAATAAAATATGGCTGTAAACGGCTTGAGTGGATAATAATTCTTAAACGAGATACGAGTACACAGGCTTAGAAGATTTTATCAATGAAATATATTATATTTATCTTCTGGTTGCTTAAGGCTTATTCAAAATGGAGACAACATGGGAATATAATGATAAGCAATAAATAATTTAATGGTTCACCACTCATACTGCCATATGAGAATAATCTAACTATTCGACAAAACAAGAAAACTTAGGAAGTTTAATACCTATGTGGCCAAATTTATCAAAGAACGAAAAAAACGAATTAACTTTTTCTTAATCACAGCAAATATTCTTCCTTAATATACGACTCGAACCTATAGCACGCGACAAATAAGTAGTGAGAACTCATAAATATCGTCGCGGCTGAATCTAAACAACTTGATAAAAGTCTGATGATTTCATCAAAATGGACGGGACTATTTTTTGATTGCCCTGCAAAAGTTACGCGGCAATAATTATGGTACATTGAAGTTCATAATCAATTCATTCCTCTTCCTGTTAATCAGCCTCAGTTTCTTCAAAACACTCGCCACTCGGGGAGACACTTCTATAGGTTTTTTCTGCTTAACAAAGTCGTCTTTGGTCACCTCGTAGGTATAGTCATTCTTCAGCTGACTGGCACGTCTCATTGCTGTCAGAGCTGTCGTCACATCTTCGAGTCCCTTAACTTGAACCTGTAAAATATATTTGGATATTTTTTAAAGACATAGAACAAACACTGCCTCCGTGGTTCAGTTGAGAGCGCATGCTACTGCTGATCGGAGGTCCCGGGTTCGATTCCCGGATCGGGCAAAAGTTTTTATGGGTTTTTCTGAATTCTCAGTACGGAGTCTGGTGATGTACCCGGTAACGGCAATAGGCTCGCCCCTATTACGTAGACCTAAAAATTCGTGGCAAAATGTGGGTGTAATATTACACCTCTGCCTACCCCTTCGGAAATACAGGCGTGAGACTATTAAAAAAAAAGAAAACATAGACCAAAATAAGTTTTAGGGGTACTGTATAATTTCAAATGATCAAGAGCAATAATTTATTGAATCAGAGGTTACTTGACGGAACTGCATTGTGCATATATTAAGGCCAGTAATAGAAAGAAAGAGGAAGCGACCACGTGCCCTCGATTGACTCTCCAACTATCGCAATTTATTTTGTCAGTTGGTATATATTATCTACAAATTTTATTTCATAATTGGAGCAGAAGCAACAGCATTGTTTAAATGTCTAATATCAAAAAGAAGTAGTGTCATTAAATCTTAGGATTATACTGTAATCACGGCACGCTTCAGTATTTTACAGTGAGGTGACAACCATCTGATCACAAACTGATTAATTGCTGCTACCAAAGGACAAAGCAAAAGCGATATTATATTGTTCAGACCAGTGTCAGTTTATGTAAGTAATGACTCAGATCTTCATGACAATCGGGAACAACAATTTAAGTGCTCTCTGAGGCACTGCATAATAGACAATTAGCTATGTAACACATAACTTTGAATGGTGCGCACCGAGGCCTCAAACCCGAGATATATTATCTTCGCCTTTTGGTCTCACCACTATGCTATCACTGCTCCTCTAACCAACGATCAAAATATCTTTACCTTTATTAAATTCACATCGCTCGAATTCGTTGCAACATCTTTTCCTCTCTGAACAACTGTATCATCGGTTTTCCCAACTTCGTTGTTAGAAACTAATTCTACAGAATTCTCCAAGGAGCCCTTCCCACTGTATCCAACGGACGCTCGAAGCATGTTCAACGATTTGTTGATATCCAAAAGTTGGTTAAGAATACTTGGTATATTTACTTCGACTGTGACCATGCCGTTTTTACTCGAACCTAAATTAACTACCGTAAAGAGGACTATAAATATTTCTGTAAAAAAATAAAGTATATTATCATACTATACGTAAGTGAGTAAATAAGTTTTACAGCGGTTCCAAATAAGTCGATTAAAGCCAGCCAGCAACCGGTCTGCTGTCAAATAAAAAAAATGATTTCGTTTAACTTGGATCTTTTAAAAACTACTCAAGTTCTACAAATACTTGATTTGTTTTTTTAACGGCCAAGTATATCGCGGGGTCTTTACAAATCTTCAAATTACTATTATCCAAGTAAATATTTGGCTATAAGGTCCTTAAGCAGTATTTTAATCTCTAAAAATTGCCTGATGAGTAAGCCTAATAAAAATATTAAGTAACATTAGATATTTTTTTCCAAATTACGGCACTTAAAATATAATATAAACAATCGTACGACCACAAATTTGACGCTACATACCTTACACAGAAAAATAACAAAATACATATTTTACTATAGGACTTCAAAACAATTACGTAAGCCTGATGGACCAGCCATTAAAACTTAAATAAACAAAAAGATTTCAAAATCTAGTAAACTTACTCATTAAAGTCATTTTAAATCGCCTCTTATTTTAAAACAAAAATCTAAATTCTCAGTCTCTCATGGTCTAAAATATTTTAAAAATCCAATCCCTTTTCAGATAGTACTTAATTAAAAACGTTCATAGAAACAGAACTAATCGACAGTGTAACGAGTGCTTTTACTTTTTAATTAAAGTCCAAATTGTGTGGCCAATGTCTACGTCGGTTGCAGCAAATTAGTTTTGCAATTTTTCAATTTGCCGATATTTCCAGCGTGGAAATTCTAGCGAGAAGATTACAACGTTATGCAGCATGTACCACGTTTATACTGCACACGCGTGTACCTGCTCAGTTATTATATTTATTTATTTTGGACTACCAGTAGCTGTTACATTATTCTTACATCTAAACATATTTGCAGTAACGAAGGTAAATGTTACAACATTTAAAAATACGAGGACACGCATATTGAGCCCAGAATTCACGTTCTATAATTGTGCTAGTTAATTGGTATCCTCCTTTTAGTGGTATATGTGGCTTTGCTTGCCACATCCGGGCTCTTGCCAGGAAAAACAAACAAACGGGTTGCCGTAGGGACGGACACGTCGAGAAGGACATCATCGTCGTCATCATAGTGTAGTATGTTTACTAAAAACCAATTTTACAGTTTCGCGATTTGTATACCTTCATAATTTCATTTGATCTAAATGTTAACTGTGAACTTTACTGTCGATGGAAGCCGGTCGAACGGCCATATAATCATAGTCCACCTGTAACAGCTACGATTTCAGATTAACTTACTACGAGGGTCAAACTGAAAGTTCTTAGAAAATCAAAAACTGATTACATTAGCCAGTTATTAGTTTTATTATATCTTTTCAAAATATTGTCCATTGACGTCAATACACCGCTGCATGCGATGGAACCACTGGGAAAAGCACTTTGCCCACTCGTCCTTAGGGGTCTCTTCAATGGCATCGCGATACGCAGCCACCGCTTCTTCAGCATTCATAAACCGCTTTCCTTTAAGTTTTTCTTTAATTTTTGGAAATAAATAAAAATCACAAGGCGCGAGGTCGGGGCTATACGGCGGGTGACCCAGTAATTCAACGTTTGATGTCGCCAAATAGTCGATGGTTCGCTTGGCGGTGTGCGACGAGGCGTTGTCGTGGTGAAGGAGGATCCTACTGCGAGGTCGTTTCTCTCGAACTTTTTCCAAGACAAGTGGCAAACAATTGGTAGTATACCATTCTGCAGAAACTGTTTTTTGATCCTCTAACACGATTGTTGCGAAATGACCTATCCTTCCAAAGAACGAGGCCACCATTTTTTTTCCCGCACTTCGATCTCTCTTCACTTTAGTTGGCAACTCCTCGAAAGGAAACACCCACTGAGCAGATTGTCTTTTGGTTTCAGGATCATAACAGTAAATCCAGCTTTCGTCACCTGTTAGTATGAGTCACCTCCGTTAAATCTTTCAATCATTTTACGGCACCAATCCACACGATGGAGTTTTTGAGCCTTAGTCAAATTATGAGGTATCCACCGGGCGCAAAGCTTCCTGACCGCTAAATGTTCGTGGAGGATTTTGTGCACTTGACTCATACCGATGCCTAAGCTTGTCCGAATCTGCTGATAGGTCACTCTTTTGTCAGTCTCTATCATACGCCGCACAACACAGATGTTATTTTCAGTCGTCGCCGTAGAAGGCCGTCCCTCACGTACATCATCAGTGAGATTAGTGCGACCACGTTTAAACTCATTAAACCAGTTGTAAACAGTCGCACGAGATGGGGCTTCATCGTGAAAGGCCAATCGTAGTCTATCATAACTTTCTTGTTGACTTAAATGACATCGAAAGTCATAAAAAATCATTGCACGAAAATTTTCTCGTGTTAAATTCATGTTGACGTGACACAGACAATTTTCAATTTGCCGCCAAATCGTAAAACAAATGACTAATGAATGAAATATATACTCAGTAATATTGGCAAAGAGTTCTATTTTCAAATTTTAGAATATTTTTTTTATTATATTGTTTATAAGTGGCCAGTTCTAAGAACTTTCAGTTTGACCCTCGTATGTGATTACAAAGCCGCTTTATCGGAGCACTAGCGTTATTTTACGTAATTTCGGCTATTAAAAGCAATTATATTAACTTCGTAGCCTATGAGCAACAGTTTATTATCCTGGTAGCTTATTATCTAATCTTATACTAATATATTAAGCTGAAGAGTTTGTTTGTTTGTTTGGTTGAACGCGCTAATCTCAGGAACTACTGCACCGCTTTCCAAAATTCTTTCAGTGTTAGATAGCCCATTGATTGATGAAGGCTATAGACTATATAACATCACGCTATGAGCCACGGGAGCCGAGCAGTAGCCTTAAATAACGTGGGTGTAACCGCGGGCATCATCTAGTTAAGTATATTTGTCTGATTTCAACCAATTAAGTGTAAACGTCTAAAGCTGTAATTTTTCATTGGTAGAATCCAGTACGGTATCATTCTTATCGCTCACGAAAATAAGTTTTAGTTATTAAAATATAATTATGATACGTAATTATGTAAAAAAGTTTACTTACACCTAAATCGGTTTAGTTAATAGGGCTGTAAGCAGATAAACTTAATGTCAGCTCTCTGGCGCTTATAGTCTATACTATTTATAATGCATTCGCGGATGGATGGTCTTGAAGAAACTATAATAAATTTCAACGAATCAATAAGGATAGAGTTTAGTACAAAACCCAATAAAGTCCAAAGTTTCACAATCTCTCCAGGTGTATCTTTATTTAAAAGAGCAAGTCCCGCATAGAAATATAAAACCTGTGTCGCGAGAGCCTTTAGTACCACGCAACTAATGTACGCAAAGTACACCCAGGTTTTTTAGGTAGTAGAGCCTTGCTGATGTCAGCATGAATGGGTCGGCTCGACCGGGGAAGAACTACCCTCTCCCAGAAAATTGACGTAAAGTAACAGTACCTAAGCTGTTGCGTTTCGTTCGGTGAGTGAGAGTGCCGGCGGCCCCATTCCTTTCCTTCTCCCTTATCCCACTCCTCCTCCTATCCCTTTTCCCAACCCCAAGGGGCGGCAACGCACTTGTGACTATTCTTGTGTTGTTTGTGTCTATGGACGACGATTATTGCTTACCATCAGGCGATCCGTCTGTTCGTTTGCCACCTTTTACCATAAAAAAAAATCGGAACAATAATTTGTAGATCACACAAAGTGTAGGGCCGTGAATGTTTAGAGCAGCGACAGCCGAGTGCAGAGACCGACAGACTGCTACGCAGAGGGTCTTGGTATCACATCCACGACACGCACCAATGACTTTTCGAAGTTAAGTGCGTATTAAATTGTTAATCGCTTGCTTATCGGTGAATGAAACATCGTAAGGGAACCTGCATGTCTGAGAGTTCTCCATAATGTTCTCGAAAGTCATGTGAAGTCTCCCAAGCCGCACTTGGCCAGCATGGTGGACTATGGCCTCACCGTTTTCATAGTGAGAAGAGGCTCATGTCCAGAGCTCGGGACAGAATATAATGATGCTGATGATGATGTAGTGCCGTGTGGGATGGAAGTCACAACGCTTAGCGGACTATTAACCCTTATTTTCGTAGCCCACGGCAAGATGACATAACCACTTAAAAAACTATGCCATATGTGCAATCGAAAGTGGTCCTGAAGAGTGTTCTCTTACAAAATGTCCTTACACGAAACGCAACTTATAACTAAAATGAAGAAACTTCCAAAAGTTCCCATATCACGCGCCGTTGTTTAAAAATTCAGTTCGTCATACTGTAATATTATGCATAGGTGAGACGTCGAAAAAGCTAAACTTTTAGCACCCCTCGGGGTATCTGCGGAAACGTTAGCACAATCTCGGGAAATTGGGATGTATCGCAAAATCAGGTCGTACTAATCATGGTCGAAGCGATGCTACAATTTTGTCAAAAAGTTAGGTTCTAAAACTTTAGCTTAATATACTATTACTTTTAATCTGTTTTTATATTTTACAATTTTATATAGATGTGTGCAATGTTAGTTATATTTGTAATCTACGGATTTTATCTGAAATAAAGTGAATTGAATTGAATACTACTCTAAGATCACGCTAGAGCATGCATGAGAAATTTGATGGGAATGAATGAAGCAAGAGATATATGTCAGGATCGTTGCAAATGGCGTTCCGTAGTCTCTGCTTTCCCCTCCGAGAAACAGGCGTTAGTCTATGAATGTATGTACGCTAGGAAGATGATAAATCACTGCCTCAGTTGTTGCATTCAATTCATTACTATACGCTATTAGATCAACTGTTATTAAATTTTAAGTAGCGGCACATATTTTGAAAACATCACTTGAATTCCCACTACCTACTTAAAACATAATTGTAAAAGTTAATTGATTTTAAACTGCATTCTATATAATTTATTGTTAATGTTACACTGTCACTTTTGTGTTTTAGCGTCTTGTGGCTGACTGGCAGTGAAATAGAACAAATAAAATAATAAATGTCACAAAAATGAATAACTAAATTTATTCAGTAATATTGCTTGGGCTGCATATTGAGCTGCTCTTATGAAACACAAAAATATAAATCTGTTCAAACTCATAAATTTAACATTGCTGTTGCGTAAACACTTTAAAAAAACTTAACACGAAATAAAATTTATTGAATTTCATTTCGTAATTAACGCCGATTCGGATGTAAAATAAAACACCGATTTTAATGCTTATAGTCGTTAAAATATGGAATATCAAAACAACACTAAAATAACATCCAGTGATAGATCAGCTTTAAGAAATGTAATTTTTCGACGTCTTGCGCGCTGCAGCTGTCGTCTTCACACCCCACATTACCAATATTACACCGCACCACTTCGCACACAGCCATGTATAGTCTACGTACTACGTACGAGACTGAAGTATATCTAGACAACTTTCTGTAATTCACTTGAACCAAGTCATGTCAGCCACATAATTCTCTAGGGATCTTAGTACTACGTTTCGCAGTGATCATAAGTTTCAGTAGTTACTTCCATAACACAGTTGGGATGTAGTCTCTACTACATAAGTAATGGTATTTGATAGCTCAACGAACACTTGTCCTGTTAGCTACTTGCAATTGCCAAGATAAACGATTTACCTCGAAAATAAAATCAAATAGCAAGCAATCACGAAAGTGCCTAAAGTAAAAGTACTGAGCTTTTAATACGGATGACCTCTCTCTCTTTCGGACTACCTAAGTGTGAAAGAGAGGTAGTGACTTAAAGTAATTAGTGATTTTACTTTTAGTTTAGGGATTAAAGTGTTGGTTTCCTGTATATAACATTGGCTTTGCAAAAACATAGCACGTAATATTAAAAATATGTTTCTAAAACTATAATAATTAAAACAGAAAATACACTTCTTATTGCCTACAACTACAAAAGTACCAAAATCTTTAAGTGCATTGTGCTTCTTCACATCCTTAGGGTGTGCAAACCAATCCCCATTTCACCAACCATCCCATTATAATCGCTGTGAAAGTTGTACACAATCTCAATATTAGTTTTCCGGCAATAGATCTACACATGCCTCAAACTTGGAATGAAGAGATACTTTCGGGGACTGGAATGAGATTGGCTTTGTTATCACGATTTTTGCGAAGGTCTCAGTGTTGATAAAACGTGTCAAATGCTTTGCTGAATTCCAAAGTTGTTATGTATTAAGTAAATGTGTACGGCTTGTTTTCGATAAACATCTATTCAAGGATTTAGGGGTTTAGAGTCGTGTCTATACGCTCTCCGAGAGAGTATTACGATACCGTCTCGAATAGAATGTTTGATGTTGGTGTTGTATCATTTTCCAAATATAAATTCAATAGTGTTGTTGTTTTCGACGTTTGTTATTGAATTATGTGTTTCTGAATCTTCATATACAGGGTGTCACAAGACCCATCACTAAGCCGAAGTGCACTCGTTTTGCACATCATGCCAAGTCATACTACGCGAAAATAATACCTGAGAAACGATTTTTTTTTAAGCTTAAAAAAATATACACTTTTTATTAACCGCAATGTATAGCGCGCGCTTGCAGTAAAAATTGGCACGAGAAATGCATCGTATCTACGCCGGCCGTACCTAGCTACACCGTGCGCCGCGGTCGACCTAAGGGTGGTTTCAGATTAGCGCATTTTTCTGCGCGTATACCGTCGTTTCAGCTTACGCGCTTGCACGTGCGCTACATTATGCGCTATAAAAAACCCCACTCGCGTAAACGGGCATATTTCGGTATGTTCGCTCGAAACGGTATGTAGTGATATCGTGTCAGTATAGCGCTTATACTAGCTCGTCAATGCTCGTACGAGTTGCGCATGTGCCAAAAGGCGCCCTTTACTTGTAACCTGTAGGCGAATTATACTCAAAAATCTTACAGCGCTCTTCGTGTCCAATTCAATAACGCGTTTCGGGTGTTAATGGGGCTGCTCCGTTTCTGCAGTGCGTCAGGGATGTTTGCTGAAGCGGGAACGGATTGCTTCTTTGCAACGATGCACAAAAGATGAGCGTCTCTGGTGCTCTGCGTGCGGGCCAGTTCCAATAAAATACTAAAGTGTATTGCAAACAGACTAGACTGTGAATATGTCAATCACTGTATTAAGCTGTCTAGGTCTGTTACCGTGTGAATAAACTAATCAATAAAATAATTATGTGAACTACTAACATAACTTGCAAGTAAAAAGTGTTACTAACCTGATTGAGTCAATGTTACTTGAATAAATAAATAAATTATTATAATTATTATACACGTCTACATGCGCTTCCAGAAACCAGCTTATACGCGCGTATAAAACTCTAGTTTGAAACTGACCTAACGGCAGCAGTTTATGATCACGTGGTCGCGTGGCCGAGGGGAATGAACTCTCAGCTGATTGCTAGTAGGAATACACTAAAGATAAAGATAAAGCTAAAGATAGATTTATTTGTTTCAAAACATGTGTACAGATGGTGTTGTCAGATTAAACAATAGTTTCAACATGCAGTGCCGTATTATAGACATACAAATATAGTAATGATAGAATATAATATTATGTCAAGCGAAATTAATGTCATTATATAGATCCAATTAAATTAATTCAAATTATTACAATATTATTGATGTTGATTAGACACTGCGTTTAGGGAACTTTAAAGCCGTTTAATTTAGGGAAATATTGAAAATTTTGTTTATGTTTATTTGGAAGAAAGTTTACAGTTATCATTTAAAACACGATTTTGGAATAATTAGAACAAAAATGTCGTGACTTTAAGCTTCAATATCTCCTGAATCAGTAATTTCTCAGGTATGGTGCCGAAGTAAAAAATGATTGTAATGATTGGTACAATATAGGGTTTCAGTTTTCGTTAAGGGTGTTTTTACACCCTGCATGATCTTGTTGCCTTGTGTATTGTTGAATGTTAAAAAAGTCAAAATCTGGAAATGATCTTCTTTTGGTTTTTTGTTAATTTATTAGATTATTTATTTTCCAACTCCTTCATTATAATATCTTCATCTTCATTGTTCTAGCGTTATCTTAGTAGCCACAAAAGAGGTTAAGGTTGTAGGTAAGTCACAAAAATTGGTCTTTCGCGACTTACAGCAAAGTGGTAATTTTTATCATAAAAGTTGCTCAACAAAAATTGTGGATTATAATTATCTATAAAAATTTATAGATAATTTTATTCTAAAATTCACCATTTTTGAGATAAAACGGTTCAAGAAAGTTAAAAGTGTTGTTGTTGTTGTGAGTTAGTCATAATAGTGCACTCGTTTCCAGGCCACATTTGAGGTAAAGTTGTACATAACCTATTTTTAGGGTTTATACACATTTGAAAATTGGTTGGTAGATGCACTCTGTAAACCGCTTTACGATTATAATACAATAGAAATAAGGGGGCCCTCCATACACGGAATAGACTCAAGAAAAGAAAGATTGTAAGTTTTATATGCATACATGGTGTCTATAGATGGATCTTAGGATGTTCCTATTACCATCGTTTCTCAAAGTTAATCGTTTGAAAGATAGGCGTCTCCAAAGTGGTAAGATAGGCGACTTTTCAAACTACTTTATAAAATAAGAGAGTGACATATCTCGATAAAATTAAAGCTTTTTATAGATAATTATATGATCTACAATTTTTGTCTGGGCTTAATCGCGAAAAACCCGTTTTGGTGACTTTTGACCCCGTGTAACTTTTTTCCAGTGGTCGAATCAATAAGGACTTTTTATACTTCATTTATAAGGCGGCGATGGGCGGAGATGGCTTCGGGGAGATGGGCCTCGTTAGCCTTGGTTGGCAACCTGTCTAGGAGAAGGAAAACTCCGAAATTAAACCAAACGTTCGAGGAGATGGGCCTCGTTAGCCTTGGTTGGCAAGCTATCTAGGAGAAGGAAAACGCCGAAATTAAACCAACTTCTAGGGAGCATACCTGTCTAGAATTTGCCCTAGACAGACTGGGAATTGTTTGTAGGCACAGTGGAAGCTAATTTATATTCATCCAGTTGTCCTAAAGCAATCAAATGTTTGACATATATTGCTGAGATTCTCAGCGATGACAAATTATAATGTAGTTATATGAAAATTTTACCTTATATCTCCTGGTGATGTTCTTGAATGGACCTATAAGATTAATCATAATTTTGGCCAAAATAACAAGAGAATCGATAGATACCAGTCTCCAGTTTAGCGTAGTCCTTCTCCTCGGGCACCAATCAGGAATTCACACACGTGTTTTACAAAAGTTCAATATTTCACAAATTATCACAAACTTTGCCGGAAGTCAAAAGCGGCAATCTATAAGATTTCACAAATTATTCGCGTAGCTACAAGGATGTGCTTTTCAAACGGCGATCAATTATTTCAATTCAATTACAAACCCACGCGAGACAGCAAACGGCGTCTTAATTTTTCAAGGCGGCAACAGAAGTGACAGTTCAGTGTGACCATTGTCAGAAATTTTCAATAGACTAAACAAAGTGTTACTTAATCGATATAATCGATTTGACTTATAATAAAAACTAATTCAATTCTATTTCAAACATCCACCCGCCCCGGACCGGCCTACCGGTCCGCTAATCAGTTGGTAGACGTGACAATGTTGCAACCGCTCTCCTCAGAATCGAACCGTCCACCAAGACCTCAGCAAATCGGGGAACTCCACCAGCCCCAGTTACCAAACGAAGGATGCGCCCCTTGCGCCATCTGAATGGCGGAAGGTTAGCCTCCTTGATCAAAACGATGTCACCAATCTTGGGTGGATCGGTCTTGTCGGTCCACTTAATGCGTTGCTGGAGTATGTGCAAATATTCCAAATTCCAGCGTTTCCAAAAGCTCTGAGTAATCTGGCGTACCAATTCAAAACGCGAGAGACGACCAGGTCTCGTATCAATATAGGGGTACTCAGGCAAGGCGACAAGTGGGCGACCAATCAAAAAATGGCCCGGCGTAAGGGCCTCCAAATCATTCGGATCTGAGGAGATCGGGCACAATGGCCGAGAGTTCAAAACGGCCTCAATCTTACAAAACACAGTTGCGAGTTCCTCAAATGTAAGGACAGACTCGCCGATTGTCCAGCGCAAGTGAGTTTTGGCCGATTTTACGGCGGCCTCAAATATACCACCCCAGTGTGGACAATTTGGTGGGGAAAACAACCAATTTATCCCACGTCGGGCAAGCCTATCACCTATATCAGCCTTGTTGGTTTCAAGAAAATTAACAACATCATTTAAATAACTATACGTGCCCTTGAAGTTAGTGCCGCAGTCAGAACGGATCAAGGAAGGCAGCCCTCTGCGGGATACAAATCTGTCAAATGTGGCTACAAACGCCTCGGTCGTAAGCGAGGAGACCAGTTCCAAATGAACGGCCTTAGTGGAGAGGCAAACAAAAACACACAAGTAGGCCTTAACAGTCTTGCTGTTTCGAAGTGTCGACGTTTTCACCAAAAAGGGACCTGCGAAGTCCGTGCCAACACCGTCAAACGTCCTGCTTTCAGTTACGCGATCTGCCGGTAAGTCCCCCATCAAGGGCTGCATGGTAGAAGCCTTGAGCTTATAGCAAGGGATGCAGCGAAAGACTACACTCCGAATAATTCATCGGGCAGACAAAATCCAAAACTCGCGTTGCAAAATGGCCAACAAAGCATTACAACCAGCATGCGAATTTTTAAGGTGACGGTCAGTTACCAACAAGCGTACCAAATGACCGTCCTTAGGTAACAAAAGGGGGTGACGAGCCCCGTAAGGGAGGTTGGCGTTCTTGAGACGCCCTCCAACGCGCAAGAGACCCGTATCGTCCAAAAAGGGGTTCAATTTAGATACAGCTCCCGATAATTTCGATCTCCCTGACTTAAGGATAGCAATCTCCTTCTCAAAATGCGCCAATTGCACAGAACGAACCCAAAAGGTGAGGGACTCCTGTCATTCCTGTGGTGAGAGAAAGGGTGTCAGTCGTTTCTGTTGTGGGTGCCTAAAGTTAAAAACAAAACGCTTTATCCAAGCAGTAACACCTAACAACTTATCAAGGGAGCTGTAGCGATTGAACAAAAAATCGGGGTCGAAGGCGCATTCCACCTTCTCAAGAGCGAGTGTTCGTAGACCCGGGAAATTAGAAGTATTCAAAACTGGCGTTCAAGACCAATCAATTTCTGGTCGACTCAACCATTCCGGACCTCACCACAGCGAATGACCTATCAAACTAGGCGTCAAGCATCCGCGCGAGGCACAATCAGCGGGGTTGAGCTCACCTTGCACGCGTCTCCAATCAAGCTTGACTTCAGATTTTTGGATTTGGGAGACGCGATTAGCGACAAATACCTCCAAGGTGTGGACAGAAGCCATCAACCAACAAAGAACAATTTGGCTGTCTGTCCAGGCGTAGGTCCCATTAATGCAAATGCTTTTACCCAAGGTACTGGACACGTGATTCAACAAGCGTACAAGTAGGGCTGCTCCCGAGAGCTCCAATTTCGGAATGGTCAGAGATGTCCGAAGGGGTGCAACCTTGCTCTTCGCCATGATCAGGGAAACTCTCACCTGACCTGAGGCACTGACTGTGCGCAAGTACACCACGGCCGCGTGACCACGTTCCGAGGCATCACAAAACCCGTGAAGGGTGGCCTTGTACTTCCCGGGAGGAAGGATGGGACGAGGCAAGGAGATCTCGTTGACGGCAGGAAGTGAGGATACAAAAGAGGTCCATTCCTCAACAAGAGTACCGTGTAGAGGTTCGTCCCAGGTCAATCCTGCTGTCCAAAGCTTCTGCTAGAAGCATTTTGCCCAAAATATGATAGGACAAATCCAACCATTCGGATCAATGGTTCTGGCGACAGTAGACAATACGAGACGTTTAGTCCAAGAACACGGCAATTTCAAGTCTATGTTATATGTAAAGATGTCTTGGACTGGTCTGTACTGAACGCCGAGAACAGCCATCATGGCGGGGTTGTCAACATTCTCAAATAGATGTGGATCTTGCTGATGATCCTCTGGCAAGCCTTCCAAAAGCGCTGGTGAGTTGGAAATCCATTTGCGCAACTCATAACCAGCGGAGGCCAAAATACCTATCAATTCGTCCCGCAGGAGGATCGCCTCGTCCACTGTGGAGGCGCCCGATCAAATGTCATCGACGTAAATATCGTCTTTCAAGATGGCGGAGGCTCTTGGGAAACGTAAGCCTTCGCGGTCTGCGAGCTCCCAAAGAGGACGTATTGCCAAGTAGGGGCTTGACCTTAACCCGTACGTATTAGTATTGAGCTCGTAGACGACCATGGGATCGCGAGGAGACTCTCTCCAAAGGATCAGCTGGAAGCGACGGTCATCAGGGTGGATAACAGTCTGCCTGAACATCATTTTTATGTCGGCCACAAAGACAACCTGATGTCGTCGGAAGCTGGTGATGACGTCACAAAGGTCCTTGACCAACTTGGGACCAGAATGCAAGCACTGGTTCAAGGATACGCCTGTTGAAATCTGCGCAGAACCATCAAACACTGTGCGCAGCTTGCCAGTCGATGGCTTCAATATCGCATGATGCGGGAGAAAGTAGTGCTCCACCGAACGCCAATCCAAATTTGACACAGACATGTGTCCCAACTGTTCATATTCCCTCATGAACTCAATGTACTTCTGTCTGAGCTCCGGATCACGACCCATGCGGCGCTCCATAGCCAACAATCTCTTTTCGGCTAAAGGTCGTGACTCACCAAGCGGAGGCCGAACAGACAGAAAAGGTAGCCTCGTAATGATCCGACCAGAACGGAATCGACCAGTGTTGTTCTGGAAGAACAGCTCGCACTCCTCATGTTCTGGATTCAAACGGGCAACTTGAGGGGGCTCCTCTACTTCCCAAAACCTCTGAACCGCATCAGAGAGAGCGGAGTCTACAGCCAACAAATTATCAAGTTTGGGTGGAGAGGGGTCCCTAGGTACAGGGCCCATCAAAGCAAATCCAAATATGGTCGGGATGGCAGTCAAACCATTTGGCACCAAGACCCGTTTCCCACCAATCAAAATTCCACCGAGGACATCAGAGCCAATCAACAAGTCGATTTGTCCCGGTGTGTCAAATTTGGGGTCTGCCAGTTCCAATCCCGATGTCAAATTCACCACAGCAGCAGGTAGCTGTTTCTGTGGATGCATGCCCAAAATATTCTTCAGCACAATAGCCGAGGTTCTAATCCTCGGGTGTGAAGATTCAACAAGGCCAAACAAAACCTTAACTTGCCCTTCAACATTAGAGGCTACGTCCCCTATGCCCCGTATACAATTTGGATAAGAGCCCAAATTTAATTTAACCTGCCCTACCAAATAAGTGGAAACAATGCAACCTTGTGAACCTGTGTCCTATATAGCACGGATAACAACAGAGGTCCCCGTGGGTCCCCAGAACCGAACAGCAACCGTTGGTAGGATAACGGTCTCAATGGGGGAGGTTGGCGTTATAGGGCAGGGGTCAATGACCTATTGTTGCCTGGGCGGCGACCGTTGACCAGGACCAGGCAAGTCAAAACGAGGGTGCGGCTTGAAGTCCTCAAAAGCGCGATGACTTGATCCGCGCGCCATCTGTGGGGGGTCATAATGACGCACCCGCCCAAAACGAGGTGGGCGTGAGTCAAGGCGGGGACGCTCCGCCAAAGGAGGGGAATACCTGGGGCAGCAGTCATGGTGCTGATGACGCTGAACAGCACATTCAGGTGCGCGAGAGAGAGGAGGCGTGCGCACGCTACGGTTCTCCAAGCGGGGTGAGCGGCGATCAATTAAGCGAGGCGACTCTCGGCTACGCGCCGGTGAGCCTCGGCTGCCACCTTCAAAACACCCGCCCGTGCGCGGCGTCGGCTGGTTGGACAAACGGCCTACCTCTCTGGCATTCATGCAGAGAATGTCCAAATGCTGTCCTCCAAAGTGAGGACAGGGGCGAGAGTTTGGGCAGTCTCGATGGTAGTGGGACCCCAAGCAAGAGAAGCAAAGGCGGCGGGCATTCGCGATGTGCCTATGAGAGACGACATGTAGGTCCAAGAATGCCCTACAACTGGCCGTTCTGTGCCCCGTGACCTTGCAGTAAGAGCACTCCACTGGGCTCTGCGTGACTGCAAAGCGAGGAGGGCGCCGGTCAACATTGGCTCGGGTGTGAACGCGAGCCTGCTCCTTAACCTTGGGCGGCTGCGTCTTAGCCGGCGTGTCACCACCGGAGTTGTCCAAGACCCGGCACTCATCCTCCAGGAACTTCTCCAGGTCAGCAAAGGGGGGCAGATGGGTAGCGCTATCCCCACCAAAACGCTGTTCAAAACGCGACCTCAGGTCGGCAGGCAGCTTTTTCAGCACAATGTGCACCAATAGATAGGACCATTGGTCCACGGGCAGGTCAAGGCACTTAAGTGCGTTGATGGCCACCAAAAGCGGGTTCAAAAGTTGGGTGCGCAACCCAGAGACCCGGGTGAGCGTCGGCACACCCAAAATCTGCTCGATGTGCGTGTCGGCGAGGCCACGCTTATTATGGTACCTACGGGTAATTAGGTCCCGAGCCGTCTGGTACGCCTCGTCAGACACGGGCAGATGCTGGATGAGGCCCTTAGCCTCCCCATCCAGAACCGACATTAAATATGCCAATTTTTGTGCTGGCCGAAGGTCAGCCCTGTCACTGACCAGGCTGTCGAACAAATTAACGAAGCCCAGGTAGCTTCCTAGGCAGCCATCAAAATAGGGGAGGTCCAAAGTAGGGAGCCTACTCACCAGCCCCGGTGCTGACCTAGGAAGCTCCTGCTTCAGGCCGGGTTGCCCTTCCCTATCGGCAACTAGTTGTCTCGCACTATTGGAGACAGCATCATACAGGTCTAAGACCTGGGCATAGTCTTCGCTGACCTTATTTCGCTGGTCAGCGGTGAAATCATTGACAGACACTTCGAGACAGCAAGCGCTGAAAGTGCGGAATTGCTGTTCCACACTTGCCAGGCGATCATCGATCCGCTCGTACCTTTGTAGTAAGGCCTGCTGGCGATCAGGCCGGTTCACTAAGGCACTGGCCGAAGCAAACCAGCGCAAATCTGATGCAATAGCACCAGCAGCCGCACGCAAGTCCTTGATAGCTGACATAATCAAAATTCAAAAGAGCCCGGACAAGCGTTAAATAATATTAACAATCAAAACTTAATATTTGTTAATTCTTTGAAACCAACAAAGTATTAGCCTGTTTACTGCAAGTACAAGCAAGTGACAGGTATTTACTGCCCAACAAAATTAATAGTTTCAATATATTGAAACAAACACAAAAGTTATCAAAGTTGTAACTTATAACAAATTAAACGTTGAAACTTCAAATTAATTAATTAATTATTTGCAACAGACAGACTGGCTGTGTTATTTGAGATATACAATAGTAAGTAAGCACAGAATATGTGTTACCTAGCAATATTATAACAAACAAAACTATCTATATATTATAACAAACAAAGGTTTATCAAAAGTTTGGTTGTTATAAGTAATGATTCAAACTTAATATAATTATGAGATAAACTAAATTTACTAAAAGAGATGTACCATTTGGCCATACATTATGGGCCTGGCACGGCCAAACACGACACCATGTGTGTTTTGAAGATAAATGACTACTCTATTAACCTGTATAATTTCTTTTAAAATAACTTTTGGTGGAAATAAGATACGAGATATTTGAAATGGAAATTATTCCGCAACTAAATATACCTCAAAATTTAATTTTAACATAAATATAATACCTAGATGTAAATAAAGGTATGTCTTTGCGTCTTAAAAAACAAAAACTACATAAAGAGTGGCCAATAATAATGAATAATCACCTGTGTACTAGGGAACCTCGTACTATGTATACTCGTCCAAAAAAGCTAACCACAATCACAAACACCGCTGCATATTCTTAGCATGGGTAGAAGGTACTGATCATTATTATTGAATTTATATTCAATTACATTACATTAAAACCGTACAAAAACACCAATAAATCAAAGCAAAATATTCACGATAGTAGCAACACGAATGACATAACAGATAAAAAAAGTGTTGCAAATGGTTTGAAAAAAATTTTCTACTATCGATTAAAAAACAAAACGATTTTTACCGATTAATAATTATGGAATGTATAATAAATTATATATTTCTTGATTCTTTTTACAAATATACTTATAAAGTAAATAAAATATATTGTTTTCTAATATAATAATAAAAATATTATTTCCTTAAAACAATTTCTGCCTACCATACTTCATTTAATTTTAATGCTGGCAACATAAGACATTCATCCGCTATTACCATAGCCTATTCAAAATAATTAATCTTTAAAAACTAAATTCTTTCACCGATACTCTATCAAGAAACGAAAACGATGTAAAAATTTTAAAAATTATATGTTTAATTTCAACGATTCACAACTTTCTGGCCGCTACAGGCCGTATTTAGTATTTCTCCTTTATTGATAAATACAGCTGTTATGTATCCAAACAAACTGACTGAAATTTAGCCGCTGTTGTGGCTAAATTTCAACTACAGCTCTGCAACCAAAAATATGTCTAGAATTTGCCCTAGACAGACTGGGAATTGTTAGTAGGCACAGTGGAAGCTAATTTATATTCATCCAGTTGTCCTAAAGCAATCAAATGTCTGACATATATTGCTGAGATTCTCAGCGATGACAAATTATAATGTAGTTATATGAAAATTTTACCTTATATCTCCTGGTGATGTTCTTGAATGGACCTATAAGATTAATCATAATTTTGGCCAAAATAACAAGAGAATCGATAGATACCAGTCTCCAGTTTAGCGTAGTCCTTCTCCTCGGGCACCAATCAGGAATTCACACACGTGTTTTACAAAAGTTCAATATTTCACAAATTATCACAAACTTTGCCGGAAGTCAAAAGCGGCAATCTATAAGATTTCACAAACTATTCGCGTAGCTACAAGGATGTGCTTTTCAAACGGCGATCAATTATTTCAATTCAATTACAAACCCACGCGAGACAGCAAACGGCGTCTTAATTTTTCAAGGCGGCAACGGAAGTGACAGTTCAGTGTGACCATTGTCAGAAATTTTCAATAGACTAAACAAAATGTTACTTAATCGATATAATCGATTTGACTTATAATAAAAACTAATTCTATTTCAAACAATACCTGACACTGAACCCCGATCTAAGATGTGAACCGACCCGTGCCGAGGGATTCGTGGCCAGAGGGCAAGCTGGTCGTAAACGGAGGGTGCCTGTGTTGGCGGTCACAGGGCACAGCTGATATTCCGCCTTGCCCCCGTAAAGGGCTCTGCGGGGGTGGACAGTCTAGATCCCTAGATCTCGTGGGAACGCTATGGGAACAAAAGCTACTTCTTCTCCATACGGCGGTGACGCGGTTCGCAACCCGTCACGTCTCGTTCCCCGCGAGGGCGAAAGGCGGCCTACGGAAAGCCGGTTTGCAGCGTTGAACGTTGGAGGAGGGATGGACGGCAAATTGGATGAAGTACGTCAGATGATGGATGTTAGAAAGATTGATGTTCTTTGTGTGAATGAAACAAAAAGGAAAGGATGTGACACCACCCAGCATGGCACATATACGGCGTATTGGTCTGGAGTAAATAGTACCACCAAAGCCTGCAAGGGAGTTGGTGTAATACTATCTACGCAAATGAATGAGTGTGTAAAAGAGTTTGAATGTGTAAATGCTAGGCTACTATGGATGAGATTGAAAGTAGGACTTACTCGTGTCTTTATTATTGGGGTGTACGCCCCGGTCTATATAGTTATGGGTATGTCACAGCAAGAGCAAGACGAAAGGCAGGAGTTTTGGGAGAGTTTAGAGATTTTGAGGAAATGTAAGGATAACGAATGATTGATCTTGTTAGGGGATTTCAATGGAAGGGTGAGAGTAAAACGAGATGGATTTGAAAAGGTGCTAGGTGCATTCGGTGATGAGAGTGTGAATGAAAATGGAAAAGCACTGCTTGAGGTTTGTTTGGAGTGGAGCCTTTGTGTGAAAAACACCATGTTTGATCACAAAAGGATACATATATGTATACGCGTGAGGCGAAAAATGTTAGAAGAAGTATGATTGATTTTGTAATAGTAGATGAACGACTGAGAAAGAATGTGTTGGATATAAGGGTGTATCGAGGTATCGGCATCCACACAGACCACATCTTGGTGTTGAGCCGGATAAGTGGGCTCTTTAAAGGATGGCGACACCGAGAGCATAACGAAAATAGAGTATTGGAAAGAATAAAAGTAGAAAATCTACAAGAGAAAGATGTGAAAGATGAGTATAAACGAATATTGATAGCAAGATTTGAGAGGATCGATGGCATAAATGATATGGATAAATTGTGGCAGTCCTTTAAAGAAGAGGTAGTATGTGTAGCGTCTGAAGTATGTGGTGTGATCAAGAGGAGGAAAATACGAAAGGTTAAGAATACATGGTGGGACAAGGATGTACAATCAGCACTGTCAGAGAAGAAGAAAGCTTGGTTAGATTGGTTGGCTGTCAGAGCAAATAAAAGAATGGGAAAAGCAACGAGTGTAGACATAGATGAAGCAAGAAAGGAGTTTGTTAGGTCAAAAAGAATAGTGAAAGAAATGGTTAAAAGGAAAAAAGAGGAAAAGAAAGATGAGTTTGATAGCAGATAATCTGACGATTGCCGGAGAAACATTAAGTTTTTCTGGAAATCCGTTCGTGCAGTTCGAGGAAGAACTCAATCCTCAGAATACACATCGATCAGAGACAAGAATGGAAGGATAGTGAATGGTGAATCGTTCGTGCTGAAGAGATGGAAAGAGTATTTTGAAGGGTTATTTGAAAGAACGGCGATAGAGACACCGATCGATGAAATGAATGGTAACGATAGCAATGATGAAAGCGTTATTGACGTGGATGAGATCGTGAAGGTACTGGGAAGTATGAAAGTAGGTAAGGCTGCAGGATATGATAGGATTACAGTTGAAATGCTGATGGCTGGTCAGGTCATCATAGTTGGTCAGTTGCAGCGGTTATATAACTTGTGCTGGAACACCGGCCGAGTACCTAATGACTGGGCCACAGCTGTAGTTGTGCCTCTTTATAAAGGAAAAGGCTCGCAACAAGACTGCAAAAACTATAGAGGCATTAGCCTTCTCAGCATTGTTGGCAAATTGTATGCAAAGGTACTGATTGAAAGAGTTATGAAAGTAACCGACAAGAAAATACGGGATGTACAAGCGGGATTCCGAAAGGGTATGGGATGTACGGATCAGGTTTTTTGCTTACGAAGCATAGCCGAAAAGTTTTTGGCCAAAGGTCAAAAGGTCTATTGCGCATTCGTGGATTTGGAAAAGGCTTACGATAAAGTGGTGAGGAATGAAATGTGGTCGGTACTGTCGATGAATGGGGTGGACAGCAGCCTCTTTCGAGCTCTGAAATCCCTTTATGAGGATTCTAGAGCTTGTGTGAGGATAAACGGGGCATACACTGACTGGTTTACCATCGAGAAAGGTGTTAGACAGGGATGTGTAGCGTCGCCGTGGCTGTTTAACCTCTTCATGGACAGTTGTTTGCAAGATTTAAAACATAGTGACTGCGGATTAAGGATGAATGGGTTACTCGTCAAATGCCTCCTTTATGCTGATGATCAGGTAATACTTGCATCTTCAGCGGAGGAGTTGCAGGAGATGGTAACAATCATGCATGGTGCGTTAGAGAGGAAAGGAATGAAAGTGAATGTAAGTAAAACGAAAGTTATGGTTTTTGAAAAGGAGGAATGCGTTACGGCTTGTAATGTTTTGATCGATGGACAGCGAGTGGAACAAGTGAATGAGTTTGTCTACTTAGGTACGTTGTTTACAAGAGATGGTAAGAATGAAGAAGATATTGAAAGAAGAGTTAATGCAGGTAATAGTGTGAATAGAGCTCTGAAGGCGTTTATGAACAGTCAAAACGTGTCCAAAAAGGCGCGTTTGGCTGTGCATAGAGGGGTGTTAGTGTCTACCCTTATGTATGGTAGTGAAAGTCGGGTATGGCAGAAGAGACTTGAAAGTAGAATAAATGCTGTAAAAATGAGAGCACTGAGAAGTATGTGTGGTGTGTCTTTGACCGACAGAGTAAAGAATTGTGTAATACGAGAGTGGTGTGGGGTAAAAGAAGATGTAGTAACAAGCATCGAGAAAGGCATGTTAAGATGGTTTGGGCACATGGAGAGGATGGATGACGAAAGACTGACAAAGAAGATATATAAGGCAAGTGTAAATGGAACAGGACGAAGGGGAAGACCTAGGCGGACGTTCTCTGACCAGATTGGAGACATCCTAAAAAAAAAGACAGGTCAGAAGTACCCTAAACAGAAGAGCATGCATGAGAAACTTGATGGGAGTGAATGAAGCAAGAGAGGTATGTCAGGATCGTTGCAAATGGCGTTCCGTAGTCTCTGCCTACCTCTCGGGGAAACAGCCGTGAGTCTATGTATGTATGTATGTATTTATGAGGCTGTTTTAAACAATTTTGCTCAGCTGGGTGCGAATTATTGTAACCTCACCCCTGTTTTTTGGTCTTATTTGACCGGGCTAGATGAACTGTCACTGGATTTAGTTTTCAAGTTTTGTGTGATTGCATACTTTAAAAATCTGCATTTTCTTTATTTTAGTTTATTCTTGAAGTGAAGCAAACAGAATATGATACTTAGACAAAAAGCTTTTCTGTACATTACAACAACAATTTCCGAATAGACTTAATTTAAATGAAGTATTTATTTTAATCATAATTCAAATGATGAGTTTATACTTAAACTTTATTAACCGATGTCTAGTGGCGTACACTTATGAATTAAATTCAACAACCGAGGCAGTAATTTATCATCTTCCCAGCGTGTTGTTAGAAGTGTTAGCATAATGTTTCAGAACCCAACTTTTTGACAAAATTGTAGCATCGCACCGAATATGATTAGTACGACCTGATTTTGCGGTATGTCCCAATTTCCCGAGATTGTGCTAACGTTTCCGCAGATACCCTGAGGTGCTAAAAGTTTAGCCTTTTCGACGTCTCACCTTTGCATAACATAATAGTATGACGAACTGAATTTTTAATCAACGGTTCGTGATAAGGAACTTTTAGAAGTTTTTTTATATCAGTTATAATTTTTCTTTCGTGTAAGGACATTTCGTAGAAGAACACTCTTCAAAGCCACTTTCGGTTGCGCATTGCGTACTGGTTGAAGTGGTTATGTCATCTTGCCGTGGGCTACGAAACTATTAACAGTGCGTCAAGCGCTGTGATTTCGATGACACTACACTACACTTTGTGTGATATACAAATTGTTGTTTCGAATCTGGGTATACTTTGTTTACTCTAGTGAGACTTAGAGTCTACATTCCAGCCCTTAGGCCAGTGCTTACCTAGTCGGTCATACTGTATGTAAGCGGTAGTGAGACAATAAAAAACACGTTCCTTCTAAACAGTGTTTCTATTAGAACCCCAACAATCTACCTGAGAGCTAAACGTCCCATCCTCTCAATAACTGCTGCTTTTCTATGTAAATATAATAAAAGTGATCCTACAGTTCTCGAAACACCCCCTTGGCGGCGGATGAAGGTGTTGGGTTCCGACACCAAAACACTCAGCGCCCGCAGTGGATAGAGAGGACGGCAACCTGGTAACACTGACAAGCGTCTCCTCCCGCGACCGCGCCGGACTGCGAGGGACAGACAGAACTGTCTTCCGCACCTGCACCTTTGGACGCATCCTACGCAGGCCCCTCCAAGCCCACGCGGAGCGTCCACTCACGGGATCTCTCTTAGCTTCACCGCGGGTGTCCAAGCCTCAGTTACTGAGCTCCCCCCCTACGACAAGGTGGCGATCCCACGGGGGGGATATTTTTTCTATCCTACGTGTTTACTGAAGTATGTGTCCCAAAAATATAATAAGTGCTACGTGCTCCCGTTGTAAATAAATGTTTTATTTATTGATTTTTTTGTTTTATGTTACCCTTATTAATTATTCCTGGTAAGTGGGGTTTTACAAAGTTCTTTTGATAAATCTTTATTTATCTTTATTTTTATAAAGACAACATCGCACTAGAAATAAATCTTGTGTCCCGGGGAACTTAACAAACATACACCCAATGGACAGAATGAACGCCCAGACTCAAAACAACGTTCTGTGAATCGCACTAAATGTTGTCTCGTGTGGGATCGAACCCACAACACTCGGCCCACTCGGCCCAGTGCCAAGTTTATTTTATTTTATTTTATTAGCTTTATACACTTAACGTATATAGGTGGACTTAATGTCTTAAGCCAGGATCAAACCAACGCATTCACCTTGCGTCCGCGGTGGCGTGCGCGGTGGCGATCAGATGTTGTGTACGAACTTATAGCGCGGTGTTCACATCTACGCGTCCTCGGATTGCACGCGGCGTCCAGTGCAGCGTCTGCACGCGGCGGTGGCGATCAGATCGCGCTTGTTGCGTTAGGACGCAGCTATTATTTGTTGAGGAAACTGTGTTTTTGTAGATTTTAAGTATGGTGGAAACGGAAGAAATTATAAATTAATTCCACAAATACCCATTGTTGTATGATACGTCTCATTCTGATAAGGCGTTATCGAATGATGGTAGGTATTTACTTCACTGGCACTGTATAATTATCATACCCACCTCAAGTTCACTGCTTGTTCCTCTTCGTCTTCAATAATAGCAGACAGAATAAAACTTCTTCAATTTCTCTATCTGTATCAGACAGCATTTTAGTGACGCGACTACAGCCTGGTGAACGCCTGAACGAACGCGACAGTGAGCACAACTTTTGCACGCGCAATAATCGCCACCGCGGACGCCACCGCGGACGCGAGCTGAACGCGTTGGTTTGATCCTGGCTTTAGGCATTTTCTCCCAGTCTACCTTAGAGTGTTGCAGAGACTATAGTAGGTGTATTCTAAAAGGTTGAGTATATTACACACAATTAAATCACAGTAATGATGCATATATAAATATATACCCACATACACATACATATTATACATGGTGTAAAAAGACCCTTAACGAAAACTAAAACCCCATATTGTATCAATAATTACGAAAATGTTTTGCTTCGGCATCATACCTGGGAAATTACTGGTTCAGGAGATATTGAGGCTCAAAGTTACTATGGAATTTTTGTAATTATGTACAAAATCGATGCATTTACCCAGCCTACCTGTTCTATAGATGTCCTATGCACCCATGAATTAGTAGGTATTTCGAAAATTACACGCGCGCAGTTTTTGAAAAAAGTGAATACTTAAAAAAAAGGTCGTTTTCCAGGTTTTATTTTTGCTTAGTATGAATTGGCATGATGTCCATAACGAGTAGACTTCGGCTTGGTGATGGGTCTTGTGACACCCTGTATGTACATATAAATAAATATATACCAATACATAAAATATATAATTATAAATGTTACGATAGTTCTGCTAACTTACTTCTCTTAAAACAATACCTAGTAGTGGCCGTCCTGATTTTGAGAGGAAGGTCATTCCAGAAAAGAATATCTTGAGTAGAAAAAGAAGAGTGCATGAAAGAAGATCTATGAGAAGGACAAAGAAGGAGAAGGTTATTAGATGAGCGAAGGTCACGATTGTGGTTGCTGCTTAAGTACTGGAAGAAAGAACTGAAATATTCAGGAGTATTGGGAGACATGAGGATTGAATAGAGAGTAGCGAGAGCACGCAGACTGCGTCTTTGACGAATAGGAAGCCACTTCAACTGGGGACGATAAGTAGACACGTGGTCATACTTGCGAAGATTGAAAATAAATCGAATGCAGTTATTAAGAAGACGGTCAAGTTTGTTATGAAGATCTGCATTCAGGTCATAGTAACATACATCACCATAGTCGATCAAGGGAAATACCAGAGTTTGCACAAGCATTGTCTTAGTTTTGGGTGGAAGGAAGTGGTGCGGTCTCAACAAAATACTCTAAATGTTTTGCGATATGCAGGTACACAGATGAAAACTTATGTAATGGTGTATCCAAACAGTTACTTCTTGTAGAGAAATCTTCCATTCAATAACAAAAAAAATATAAAATAAGTTACCCCGAGTGTTTTGTAATACAATTTGTTTTTAATTCACCATGAAAGAATTTACGTCACCATGAGTAAGGAACACAATAAGCAAAATAATTCTTAGTAATAACTTAAGTCAAACCATAAAAAGTACACAGCGTTGGCAAATGAAAAACAAGATGTTATAATATATGAATAGCTAGTCACGACAGCCTCCGATTACGAGTGGATTAGCTTCAGCAACGTTACCAAGGGACGTTCATATTTCTACTGAGGGAAACATAAATAATAACGTACTCCTAGTACTGATCGTACATGTATAGTAGTAATTTTAATAAACAGCCAAAATAAGAAAATAAAAATATAATATAAGTAAGTAAACAAATAATTTAGGATTGTACAAAATATTATTTTTGGATCATGTGATGACTATTTTAAGCAAGCTTAGAACTAAGTCTGGATTGGTAGTTTCATTTATTTATATATTTCAGGTATATTTACAGAGTAAACATAAACATTGTTAAACTAATTCATAAACACATAGGTCAGATGCTACTCTAAGTAAAACAATTTGCACAACATTCACATTAAAAAAATCGAAGTAAATGGAAATCAATTCTTTCTATTTTAAAAAGACTTCTGTGGTAGGTATTAATCCTGCTTCGCGGGTGACGAAACAAACATCTAACCAACGGACGTGTCTTGCTAAACCCAAAGTGCTGTCCCGTGTGAGGTTCGAATCCACGCAGAGTTATAGTCAACTGCCTAAACCACTACGACATCCACATAGTCCAGTTCAGAGAGTGCATTTTGTTTCATCATCATCAGCGTGCAAGAGTTCACTGCTGGATATAGGCCTCTCCAATTGAACGCCACTGAGCCCGATTTTTGGCTTTTCGTGTCCAGCCGCTGCCAGCCACTTTGCGTATATCGTCACTCCACCTAGCCGGCGGGAGTCCTACACCACGTTTGCCAAGGCGCGGTCTCCACTCTAGAACACGACTACTCCAACGGTTAACAAACTCTGGTTCTTCGACAAATGTGGCAGGCCCACTGCCACTTGAGCTTGCTAATTTTTTGAGCTATGTCGATTACCTTGATTCTCAATAGAACCAACGAGAACCAAGGTATTTTGTTTTGACGTCACGGACGTTGATATATACTGTGTACTAAGTGTAGACTTTCTGTTTAAAAAACAAAATACAAGACTTTTACTCCTTAATATATTGTTAAACTTGTACATAGTGCTACAACAAAGATCGGCTAGTGTTTTACAATCATAAAGTGCAGTGATATTTACACAATCTTCAAATATAAATATTATCATCCTAAGCGGCCGTAATCTACCCTTTATTACAAAATATAAATATAAACTTAAAACTTATGCAGTTATACGTCTGGTAATATTAAGTGTCTAATAGTGCAGTGCGCTGTTGGCTGAACTTGCCAATGACAAGTGCGAACTGAACTTTATAAAGCCTTCAACAGAGCCTCGATAAATTTATTGAGTACAGCGACATCTATGTGTTAGTGCTTGAACTAATATATACTGTGACATCTAACTTTTCTACTTGGAACTATCAAGCCTGCTGTTCACCTAAGGTTTAGCTATTGCCGCGGATATTCTAAACTTAACATTATTTTTCAACGTCATCGCCAACAATGGTTAAGTGTGGTGTCTGCGGGAAAACCATACCAACGAAATCCCTAATAGATTCTATGAGATGTTCGAAATGCCCGGCTTCCTTCCATAGGGGTTGTGTGCCTGCATCTGAGTCATCCTCTGGCAGGGACTGGCTGTGCCCTGGGTGTGGGACAGTCAGCGGAGCGGCTCGGGACGACGTCTTCTCCACTCCCGTTAAGCCACACACTACAGACAACACAGTGGACCGTATAAATCAGAATCCACACGAGGATGGCGGTGTAGATCTAGCACGAGAACTCAGATTGCTCAGGGAGGAAGTGGGTGCAATGAAGAACGAAGTTCGCCTGTACCGTGCTGAAATAGCTGACTTCAAGACATCTATTAGCAAGTGTCTTGGTCAAATAGCTGACGTTGAGTCACGTGTGTCTGTTCTTGAACAGGAGCTAGAAGAAAGAACTGCACCGAACATTGCACCCCTTGAAGAGACCATAGCTGAACTACGGGCTGAGCTGAATGATCGCGATCAACAATTACTGCTGAACGATGTGGTTATCGCAGGCATTCCAGAAGTAAAAGGCGAGAGTTTGCACCATGTTACGAATTTGTTAGCCACAAAGTTGGGTGTTGAATTACAGGACTCAGATATAGTTCATGTGGAGCGCATTGGGCCTTCACGCAGAAATATGGTTGAATCCAAAGGCTCTTCTGCTGACCCCCCTGTCGAGCGTCCCCGTGCTATCGCCGTGCGGCTGGCGCGCCGGCTCTCGCGTGACTCACTACTACGTTCGGCTCGGGTACGGCGAGTTCTAAGTACGACGGACATCGGTGTGCCGGGCTCGCAACGTCGCATTTACTTAAATGAAAGACTTACCCGCTCGAACTACCAGCTGTTCCGTCGTGCGCGAGAATTCGGCCGTCGCAATCAGTGGAAATACACATGGTCCAGAGACGGTAAAATATTTATTAAAAAGGATGATGGTACGGCAACACACCGCATTCGTAGCGGCAATGAACTTACTAAATTTTTTGGACAGTAGCTTATTTAGTTTATATTATTAAGGTGCACACCTATATTCCTTCTTTAAACTTTCAATATTGTGACAGTAATCGAGTTGGCACTACTTTTGTTGGTCAGGAATCTGTTTATAAGTCATCATATAATTGTTTATTACTACACTATAGTTTTTATTCTTTCGGACATCCTATACTTAACAAAGCTATTATTTACAATGTTATGACTTTATTTCTATTTCCATATGGACATTATTATGAATTATACCTACATGTACTACAAACAAATATTATATTACTTTTATTAATATCACTTTTACACCTGCAGCTTTATATATTTACAATAATTATTATTTTAATTTTTACTTATAATATGGCCAGTCGACTTACACCGATTTACTCATTTATATTTGATATTTTTCATTGCTCTTTTAGGTATAAACGTATATTAAAAAATGGTTAGTGACAAATATCTTAAAGTTGGCTTACTAAATGCGGGATCATTAGGTACGAGCCATGATGATTTCGCGGCGTTACTCGATCGTAACCCCGTTGACATTTTAGCAATTAACGAGACTTGGCTAAGACAGGGAGAAGAGAACCGAGGACCAGTTCTACCCGGGTACCGATTTCGTCATTCGCCGCGCCCTGTGACTGTACGCGGCGGCCGCGGTGGTGGCGTTGGGTTTTACTTAAAACACGGGATTAACGCGCGTTCATTGACGGTCGCAAATGATCCCAGGTTCGATTCCGTTGAACAGATGTGGCTTTCACTCACGGTGCGGGGAAATAGAATAGCTATTGGTACGGCGTATCGTCCTCCATGGCTTAACCTCGATCTCTTTCTGGACTGTATCAGCGTTACAATAACGACCCTTGGGCAGTACGACCGCTTTATTCTGTTAGGAGATTTTGATGTCAACTTGCTCTCTGATAGTGCTAAAACTAAGAAAATTACTGAATTCTTGAACTGTTTCAACCTTAAACAACTTGTAACGTGCCCCACACACTTCACGGACAACAGTGAGACTTTAATTGATCTCGTCTGCACAGATCTGGCTGCTAGAAATGTAAAAGTCGAGCCCTTTAAGTCGACAAACAGCCACTCGCTTGTCATCTGTGAATTTAACTTTAAGCGCCACAAGTTGCCGGCACAAACTGTTAAGCGTCGTTCATTTTCAAACATCTGTACGGAAATTATGAACAATAACCTTGAAAGGATTCGATGGGACCTAATATCGGCACAAGGATGTGTGGACGATATGGTAGATGCCCTGAATAAGGCTCTTTCTCTAGTGTTTGATTTCCACGCACCATCCAAGATTTGTGTGATTAGGGACCGCTCCTACCCGTGGATTACAGATACGGTTAAACTTATGATGCGACTAAGGGACGACGCACTGGCTAAATATCGCAAAATTAAGACTGAATCTAGGAAAATATACTACAAACAGCTAAAATCCACGGTCAGCGCAGCCTTGTATAATGAAAAGGTAGCATTTTTTAAATACAATATAAACAATAATATTGCTAAACCTAAGGTACTTTGGAAAAATTTAAAAACTTATGCTTTGCCACCTAAAGAAAATTTTATACTGCCAAGTCACCTTCAAGATGCAGACTATATTAATTTAAGCTTTTTAAACGTACCCGGTAAACTTAACTCTGACATTTCTTACTTATCATATTACGAATACCATCAATTTGAAGACTGTGGACCAGGACGTCGTCTCTCGCATCATATCAAGCCTAAGATCGAGTGCAGAGGGGTTTGATGGTATTAATTTGAGAATGGTAAATTTATCATTACCTTACTGCTTAGGAACTATTACTGATATTATAAACCAGTCGATTGTATCGTGCACAGTACCGGCGATTTGGAAAATTGCTATAGTGCGACCACTGCCTAAAATCCCAAACCCCTCTGATATGCGCGACCTTCGGCCAATTAGTATCCTGCCGTGTCTTTCCAAGGTCTTGGAGAAGGTGGTCTGTCAACAGCTCACTGATTTTTTAGAGAATAATGATATATTACCTAACCTGCAGTCAGGATTCAGACGGTTTCGTAGCACTACTACCGCTCTGCTGGACGTCACTGACAATATCCTGTCAGCCCAGGATCAGGGCTGCTGCACGATTCTTGTTCTTTTGGACTATTCGCGGGCATTTGATGCTATAAATTTGGATATATTGTTATCCAAACTTCGTTTTTATGGATTTGACAATAACGCGGTTCGTTGGTTCCATAGTTATTTAATGAACCGTTACCAACTTGTAGAAATTAACTCTATAAACGGAAACACAAAAGCCTCGGCTCCTGCCTCTTTAAAAAGAGGCGTGCCGCAGGGATCTATTCTGGGACCAATACTGTTTGCCCTTTATTGTGAGGATATAAAAGATTGTCTACAAAATTGCAAGTATCATATATATGCGGATGATATCCAGATCTACTTGTCTTTTAAAGTAAGGGATTACCAAAAGGCAATAGTGGACATAAATAAGGACCTTGAGAGGATAACTGCATGGTCGGAACGTAATTGCTTATTGTTAAATCCATCAAAGACGAAGTATATGATTCTAGGATCCACAGGCAATTTGCGTTCGCTGCAAACGGGGTTGAATATAACTCTTCAAGGGAAACCCTTAGAACGAGTGTACGAAGCCCGAAACCTGGGACTGATAATGGATGCCAATCTGCGTTATGAGAATCATGTTGCCAACGCAGTACGGAACTGTTTCTATAAACTAAGAGTGCTATATAAAATACGTCCCTTTTTATCAGAAGAAATGCGCATTAAGTTGGTGGAATCCTTGATACTAAGTAAGTTAAATTATGCGGACTCTGTATATGGGCCTCGTTTGCTGGCACGATCAGATCGATTAGTACAGAGAGTGCAAAACGCCTGCGCCCGCTTCTGTTTCTCAGTGCCTTTTAGAGGTCACGTAACCCCCTTTTTAAATGATAAACATATATTAAAAATGAAGTCAAGAAGAAAGTTGCATTTAGCTTGCTTATTATTTGGTGTCATTAAGTCACAGGAGCCAAAGTACTTATTTCAAAAACTAACCTGGGTCTTCAGTGGTAGCGAGCGATCGAGCAGACGATGCTCAAAGCAATTATCGATTAAACCACATAAGTCTGAGGCATTTAGAGGGAGCTTTCAATATGCGGCTTCTAAGTGCTGGAACAATATACCTCCACCCATACGCAACGTCACCTCCATCAACACTTTTAGAACACGCTTGAGGCAGTATCTTGTGGAGTCGCAACGAAAGCTTGGCAATGTGAACTTGAACGCTTCTTATTTGACCCTGGCGTGCCTCTGCTGCTTATGACTTATAAAATTGATAACTATTTCTGTAATATACTAATTAACAATATTTATCTCTATTGACATTAAACATTATTCTTATTACTATTTAATTATGATTTTTATCCCTAATCTACTAATTAGCAATATTTGTCCCTATTATTTCCATATACAATTAATAACTATTTTCTAATCCACTAATTAACCATATTATCCCTACTGACATAAAATGTTTCATACTACTATTTAATTACTAACCTTATCCCTAATCCCTTAATTAACAATATTTTTCTCTATTGACATTAAACATTATTCATATCTCTATTTAATAACGAATTAATTTATAATAATACAAATGCCTACAGTACAATAAATATGTTTGTGTTACTTTTGTAGGTACTGTACAATTAATAATATTGTCCATGTTGAATGTTCCCATGTTGTATAATCAGTGCTGTGACACTGTGCGTGCATTGATGTAAACCGCGGCGTCCAACCATCACGCGGCGCACGCGCGTATTGATCTTATTCAATATACTCACGCGAGTCTGCAGGCCTCTCCGCCCGCTATCCGCTTAATCCGCTGGGCACGGGCCGGGAACCCGTAAGCCTACATAACGCACGTCATGCACGCGCACTGTTTTAACACATTATTTTAGTATGTATTGTTGTGTGCATTATACTACCTAACGTCCGTGCTATCACTAAAAGGAGCTAGTTGAAAACCAGCGCCAGGCTTTGTAAGTCTGGCATATGCTGAACTAAACTCCCATTTGGCATAATGTGACATAATAAATTAAAATTGGTAAAATCTAGATGTTTACAAAACTGTTTATTTTTTATTATTCTGATCTTTTTTATTTAATATGATATTTTTGATTTCTAGATGACTATCGAATTTACAAAATTGTTTATTTCTTATTATTTTGATCTTTTTTATTTAATATGATATTTTTTATTTCTAGATGTATCGAATTTACAAAATTGCTTATTTTTTATTATTTTGATCTTTTTTATTTAATATGATATTTTTGATTGTAATTATAATTTCCACTTCGTTTCTTTTCCTTAACGAAAAGTAATTGTCAAGTATTCTTCTCTACTATGTAATGGACACTTCTCTTCTATACTATGTAATTTTAAATGTGTCACCTTATCCAAATAAACTTATTTTCTTTCTTTCTTTCTTTCTATTACAATATATTTTAAAAAGTTATTCCTGAGATCTTCCAAAGTAAATAAAACACTCAGTTTGTCTATTTAATAAAAAACGATTGAAAAGCTTGCTTTAATTATTATTATTGTGGCATAGCGAAAAGTTGTAAGGCGTAAAATTAAAGAACAATGGCAGAATTTGGTCTGGGTTTGTTGTGGCGACCTTAAACTTCATATGAACAAAACAAATTGTTTATTTTTCTACGATTTTTAACATTTTCACTTTGTCTCGTTAAAGCTGGAGTATTTTATGATGATTAAAAGCATTCCAATTGATTACGAATACTTTTTTATTTGATTGATGCCATAGACAATGGTGTGACAGGAATAGACGTGAGTGCTATATCCGTATCGATTATTAAATAAGTAATCGATACGATCGACCTTTATAGAGTTGGTTTGGTTTAAAATGCAGTTATTTAACATTTCATCAACATTATATCATTAAGCTAATATTTTTGAAGCAAAACAACGTTTAAATCAAATAAAAACGTCACAGCATCGTTTTAAAGTTGTATCGATTTCACATAAAATCGATTTAAAATGTGCAGCTCTGCTTTTGTCTATGGCTGTGACAGTTAGATGCTACAAAATACTTCCGTGTTTTGATGTCAATCTGACATATGTCATTTGATAATTCAAACGTATCTACCTACATTGTTTAACTTTCATACTATAACTTTCCTTGTACCTACATTGTTCATTCTTAACTAAAACTTCAAACACCGATATCTTCTTTTTCCACCTTTCCTGAGTGAAAATAGAATCATTTCTAGACTCTGTTACTTACGCCAATTTTTTTGATATATTTTTTATTACTGGTCGCTTCAATTTAATTTCAGACATTTTGATGTATGGAGATCTGCCATTGTCCTTTTCTGTGAAGAGAACGTCGTGACTGGTAACTTTTTATTTAACCCTCAAGATCAGAGCCAAGTAAATCAAGTGAAATCATCGTTAAGGTCTGCTGTGAATTCAGATCGGCTTACTTTTTTGTTCAATAAAGTTCATCATTTCGCTTCATTATCATTCATTCTATTCGTGGACTTTTTAATAGGAAAGATAGTGCGTAATTTTAACGCCAGTCGTAAAGAAAGTTATTGTTTCCGTGATGGAATTTGACCATGGAATTAATTTGTCATAATAATCTTGTCATATCTGCTTACCAGGAATTAAAATTCTTTTGTTCATTTCCCTTTTACCGCAAGTAATTTTTCGCAAGCTTTCATTTCTTTTATTTTGAATTAATTCTAAATTTCAACATCATCATAAATCCTTTCAGAGTCAACGTCCGTAAGGTTTTTGCAGACCAGGACCTGTGCTCCTGGCCCTTAGGTATCACTACATTAAGTTTTATGTTCTAAGCACCAGCTTCGGACTTGTCAATGGCTTCAGCGTATTTTAAACCTAAGGCATCATGCTACTTGTCAAAAGTTTTTGAAAGCCGTTCACTGTTTTGTTGTCCTTATATTATAGATGCACCAAAGCTAAAATGTTGATCCAGTGTTAACCTCTCAATCGTGATACCACGCAAGCTATCATAATGGAGAAGTAGTTAATTTGAATCTTAGCAAAAATAGCATGACTGACGGCAATTATTGAGTTGAACAAGCACCAATTATTGACAACAATTGTTTTTTTTTATTTTTTTATTTACAGGTACAGTGACAAAATACAGATCAATTAGTACTTAGAGCTAATTTTACATCACAGCATTTTAAACCTGTACTCCAATAACTGCTGTAGGCACACATCATCCATAGTATACAACTTCAAATATATATATACATATACATATATATATATATATATATATATATATATATATATATATATATATATATATATATATATATATATATATATATATATATATATATATATATATATATATAAGTTGACTTGAAAAGAAAATTGTTTATTCAATACATAAAATAGTTAAAAACAAGTATGAGAAAAAAAATGTGTTACAGTGCATTCAATTTGCGCAACGATTCTTTGAATCTACTGTGACTATGCACAAATATATCCACTTGAGAGCAAATATCATTACCTACATAGTTTACACATTCGAAATACCAGATTGATTTTGAACACATTATTATTGCTACTAGGTATTCGAAACAGTTGCGGATCACGCACAGATCTGTTGTCTGATGTTGATGTCTGACATAATAGTCTAATATCCCGCGAACAATTAGTGCACTCATCGAGTTTTTGCTAGAAACCAACTTTTTACGTAGGTATATTTATTATTACGAACACTGACGGTGCGACTGGTCCACCAATTTAAGGTTGCTCAGCGAGCTATGCAGAGGGCTATGCTCGGAGTTTCTCTGAAGGATCGAATTCGTAATGAAGTGATCCGACAGAGAACAAAGGTAATCGACATAGCTCAAAGAATTAGCAACCTGAAGTGGCACTGGGCCGGCCACATTTGTCGAAGAACCGATAACCGTTGGAGTAGTCGTGTTTTAGACTGGAGACCGCGCCTTGGCAAACGTAGTTGTCCTTCGGCTAGGTGGAGTGACGATATACGCAAATTGGCTGGCAGCGGAAAATCAGGCTCAGTGGCGGGTGTGCCATTGGAGAGGCCTATATCCAGCAGTGCACTCTTGCAGACTGATCATGATGATGATGATTTATTATTATGAGAATACTTATCTATCAGGTTGCCTATTAAAATGTGGCCGCTAGTATTTTTAATAAAATTATTTTAATTGATTTTTGGGCAAACATTTCGTTCACTCAACTACCGGGGCATAACAAAGACGTCTTACCGCTTAATTCATAATTCGATCTAACTATTTTTTGAGATTTATATTCATATTTGAAAAAAGCTCCATACAAAATATAATATGTATCTCGAATCTCGAAATCTATGGATGAAATCGGCCGTTAATAAAAAATCCAAAAGATATCTCTTTTAAGGACCTTTTCAATGACACAAATGATGTAGTCGATATTTTATTTAAAAAACAAGTCAACGAAATGTTTTTCAAAATCAATTACCAAAAATTTTATTAAAATACTAGCACATTCACATTTTACACATCACATTTCAATAGGCAACCTGGTAGACGAGTATTCTCCTAATCATAAATATACATAAAAATTTGGTTAAAAGCAAAAACTCGATAAGTGCACTCGCGGTATCTCGTACTTTAAAGTACAATCTCACGAAAAATCTTTAAATATACTTAAACACAAATGAATATAATAATATTTAAGTTGTTGTCTTTGAATTCAAGCTATTCTGAAAGAAAATGTGTAACAAGAATTAACAATTCGAACGAAGTAAATTAATTTTTATCGGATTAAAACTCTAAGAAGAATATCATTTACGTATTTTTTAAGGAATAACGACTATGATTAGCAATCCAGACTTGCGATTGACCAGCTTGTTACTTTTCCACAGGTGGTTATATCAATTGATGTTTTTCAAATCATTTCATTCGGTTTTTAGAATATTAAAAATAAACTGAATTGCTTAATTTTACAATGTTTTGTTACGATCTAGATATGGTTTTATTATTATTATTGGGTATGTGTTTCTTTTTGTATTTGACTCGTGATAGACTGAAATATAAATGAATAAAATGTAGTCAAACGTTGCAATTTGGGCAAAATATTCTGTGACAGCTAACGCACTAGAAATATATCCTGTGTCACGGGATACTTTACAAACATTCAATCTCAAATAACAATTTGTGAATCATTGTAAGCTATGTCGTGGGGACACACTCTGCGCCTGCAACACTCGGCGCGGAATAAGAAAAAGCTAGACATATTTTATATGCCGCAATGCAAGGCTCGAGATGCCTTCCTATCCATGGGTGCATAGGACATATTATATATAGGACAATCGAATTCGCGCGAGAAATGGATCGATATTATAATAATTAGAAAAAAATACGTTGACTTTGAGCCTGAAATATCTCCTGAAGCAGTAATTGCTAAGGTATAGTGCCGAGGTAAAAAAAATCGTAATAATTGCTAGAATATTAGAATTTAATTTTCATTTAATGTCTATATACCATGTAACAATATTCATGCCTCGGTAGTTTCCTGAAAAGTATATCCTCAGCCCAGAACATAGAATATGCATATAGCAGTCATTTTACAAACACGATGTATATATAATAGACTTACTCGTTAAATACCAAACTTATTATTATTTCTAGGTTTTATCCCAATAAACCTAATACAAGCAGAACATCAAACCGAAACGCAGCTGCCACCAGTGGAATTCTTACTTTCAATACCATCAAACGACACATATTTGATCAACTTATTGAATGCTCAGCGCATGCGCTCTATGAAAACTGACATAGCCACTACGACAGATTTTGTTAAAACAAAAGGTCTTGATTCCATCATCACACTCGCTGATTACCATCCGATCGGCCCACCCCCTACCACCCCGGGATCTCCAGGTAGTCACCCTGGGTACCGCCCCCCCAATTACGGTGATTACTATTATCCCAATCGCCCAAACCGCGGCCATCCCTGGAATTACAGCCGCCACCCTGGACACCACTATTACCACACCAGGTTTCCCCCCGGCCACCCCGGGCACACCAGGTATCCCCCCGGCCACCCCGAGCACACCAGGTATCCCCCTAGTCACCCCGGGTACCGGCCCTCCAATTACGGTAATTACTTTTATCCCAATCACCCCAACCGCAGCCATCCCTGGAATTACACCCGCCACCCCGAATACCAACCTTACCACCCAGGATATGGTCCCTGGTACACCAGATATCCCCCCGGTCACCCCGCATACCGCCCCCCCAATTACGGAGATTACTATAATCCCAATCGCCCTGGGTACACCAGATATCCCCCAGGCCACCCCGGGCACACCAGGTATCCCCCTGGTCACCCCGGGTACCGCCCCCCCAATTACGGTGATTACTTTTATCCCAATCGCCCCAACCTAAGCCATCCCTGGAATTACACCCGCCACCCCGGATACCAACCTTACCACCCAGGATATGGTCCCTGGCACACCTGGTATCCCCCTGGTCACCCCGGATACCGCCCCCCCAGTTACGGAGATTACTATTATCCCAATCACCCCAACCTCAGCCATCCCTGGAATTACACCCGACACTCCGGATACCAACCTTACCACCCAGGATATGGCCACGGGCACATCATGTATCCTCCCGGCCCCCCCGGGCACACCAGGTATCCCCCTGGTCATCCCGGGTACCGCCCCCCCAATTACCCTGATTATATTTATCCCAATCGCCCCAACCGTGGCCACCCCTCAAATCACACCGGCCACCCTGGATATCGCCCTGGCCACCCCGGTTATCGCCCTGACCACCCCGGGTATCATCCTGACTATCCTGGGTATCATCCCGGTCATCCCATTTACAACCCCGGGAATTACCCTGGCCACCCTGGGTATCACCCCGGCCACCCCGGGTACCATCCGGGAAACGTACACACCGGATACCCTTACTACAGTAACCCCCACAGACCCTCCAAGAACAAACACCACTACAATTATACTACCACCCCACCTTTTTTGATAATATCAAGCGAATACGTCCGTGACATCGACTATCCATTCGTACCTCTGTGGCCTAATAACGACAGGCGTCCAGTCGGCATAGAGCATGTCCCTAATATATTCCGGGATAATGCTATAGCTCTTCTATGGAGAGGGATAAATGGTATGAAGAGTGACAAGAAACGTATGTGGATAAGGGGACCTTTGGTCACTGATGTTAATAAGAATAAGTTACCGGTCCCGTCCCCGCCTCGGTACCCGGTCCCGTACCCGTACTACCCACGACGTGCTATGGTAACATAGACATCAGCGATGTAAATAAAATACATCAATAATATTCATGTAATTTTATTTAAATTTATCTGTGCCTCAGCCCACTCAATAATAGTCATACCTCGTCTCCGTGAACACGAAATACTTATTAAGTACGTTACAGCGAAAATCTTCTTTTTTATATACATAATAATATAATATTCTGCCACATACACACCATCTCTTTCCATACTAACCAGAGCTTGGTACTACGGGTACTGGATAATGGATTAACATGCAAATTATATGCTTTTTTTTTGAAAATATATATTACATATATAGAAACACCTAGACCAAAACGGGAATCAAAGCCGCGACCTTCGGCGCAGCAGTCACTTACATTCCCGCTGCGCCAACCAGCCGTCGAACAATGCGACCATGAAAACTCAAATCTTTTGATATACAAATCGAATCACTTGATAACAAAGGTAGGTATGTAACCAGAAAATACAATACTAGACGTCGCCAGCGGCTTCACCGGCGTCAATTATAGGTACTTATAAACCTTCCACTTGAATCATTTTGTCTATAAAAGAAAACCACATTCAAATCCGTTGCGTATTTTTTAAGATTTAAGCGTACATAGGGAAAGAAAGCAGACTTTGTTTTATACTATGTAGGGATTTAGTTCCACTGCGCTCCAAACATTTAAGAGTACCTAAGTAAGAATAATGTTGTATGAAACATTATACAGCAGTAATTTAGTAAGTAAAACTTGAAGGGAAACGCCGAAAATAGATTTCACTTTGGATTTAGTCAAAATAATATGTCAAATATTTATCTCTTGTAGCCGAATCTAAGAATTGATAAAATATTGGGACCAACCAATAGTTTTATACACTACTAGCTGTGCCCGTACCAAAAGAATAATTAAAGGTACTTCTTCTTGCTTTCTCCTATTATTAACCTCATAATGTTAAAATATTAATTCTAATAGATTTAAAAGATACTGTTCCGGTATTATTTACTTTTGAAGCACACCCTTAGCTGCTGATACCAGGGTTATGACCGTAGATGATAATTTTTTTGAAGCGACTGGCATCTTCGCTTTAGCATTAAGATCTTCACCTACTAACAAGTCAGTTACACTTCTGGGACTTTGAGTCATCGATGTTTTGCAGTTGGTTTTCGGAGACACGTGAGTAGCCAGGGTTCTGTTATTTCCAAAGGCATTTGGTTGTTGCATTGTTTTCCACCATGAATATTTACCTTAAAAAGATCAAATTTGTTGTAGTCAGTAGCCTTAAAAAACCTACTATGCCGGTCTTATATAGAGCTAGACTCTATACGAACCTAACCACTTCAGCTATCCAAGTGTTATCTTACGCAAGTCAACAAGGGTACTTACTTGACAAAGTCTGGTAATATTTACTCCACCATTGCCCCATTTTATTAGTAGCTGAAGTTCTTTTGTTTTTATCTTCAATTATAATGATTATGCCTGGTGCTTTTTTAGCTGACTTACTAGTATTCTTCAATTCTTCTACGTTATTCAGTAGTACGTTTAAGATATCTACGATTCTGCCAGTGTTTTTGGGCATGAATAAAGTATCTGATTCGTTCATGGCATTTGATATCTCGTTTCTGTAAATTTTTACAATTGAAGGGACCGTTGAATTGCAAAAGTTTAGGTGGACTGAAAAAAAATACTTATAACGTCGTACTCCAAAATGTTAAATACATTTTGGGTAAAATCTTCATATTTTATGAGACTTCAATGCCCCATGCAACTAGAAGCCATTGTCGTCCATGGATTTATCACATTGGAAGCATATTGTTAGGATGTGGAGAATTCAAATATTAAGCCATGTAATAATATATCTATTGGGAAAGTCAAATACAGCAAAATTGTGAGGTTTTAAGATCTTTTGCGGTGTCACGGTAACCAATATTAACTGCCATTTGCATGACCTCTTTTAGCCATCTTACCTAAAAATATGATCACTTTTATTTTTATATTTATCTTAAAACAATGCATGTTGTCAACAAAATGAATATTTATCGTATAACCACGAATCATAAAACTTGTATATACATCGAAACAAATACTTGATCGTATATTTTTATTTAAGCACTCAACTGCAGCTCGGAACGTAGATAAGAAAATGTTAAGGAAATTGCGCTAAGATTATATAATATACACGAAGACTACTATTGCTTACACTCTTATAAGTTTTTATAGAAACGTTTTGTACTTGGAAGGTGCATTAAAGTTTAAGGTTACGTTACCTACCATTGAATTGTTAATTATCGCTTGTCCCGTGCCTCGGAGAGCACGTTAAGCCGTCGGTCCCGGCTGTCATGAAGATCTTTGACAGTCGTTACAGGACGTCAGTACCTTCTAAATAAACTGACACTAGTCTATGAGCTCCGCAACCCGAAGGGATAGCGATCCCTTCGGGTTGCGGAGCTCAGACAGGCAGTCGCTCCGTGGAAAAGCCAAATCTGGTTAGACTAGAAAGCAGACCGCGGGTTGAAACGGGAATAACGCTAGGAGGATGATGTTACGTTACCTACCAGTCAACAAAAGACATTTTTTCATTTGGTTCTTTTTTATTTTAATTTTATATAATATACAGTGCATATACATTATAGCATTATTGTATCTTATACTAGTTTTTTCTAGCAGCTTTTGCCTACCTGATGAATAAGCTATATCACTGGAAAGTTGCACCAATATCCGTTCAGTAATTCACTCATTTATCTGCCAACCCGAACTTTTGCTTTTATAATAGAAGATGTTTTAATTTGTAAAGATTTTTATGCTAATGCAAAAAATATGTTAAATGATTCATATGGATTTATATGATAATAATTATTATAAAGATCAAGTTGAAGCAGTATTTAAACATCGGAACCATGGTCTTTAAAGTTTCTAACATATTTTTCCAGAAATAAGAATTCGGTAATTGAAGTAAGATTACAAATAAGGTTAAGCGACAACACAGGTTGTGAAGACAATAAGTTAAAGAACTGCTTCATAGTCTTTACTGTTTTGGTTTGTTGCTATACATAATCTACTAACGAATACAGTAAACATCCAAGTAGAGACAACTATCTAAAATTGTCGTGTATTTTGATAGATTTAGAACAGTAGTTTTTTAATTTACAAATATTATCATTTCCTTTCCCGTTTCGTAAATATTTCTATAATAAACACAGCACAAGACAACATACAGCCAAAAATCCACACGTAAAATACACCTGCAAACTGCATGAATGTTATAGTATAGCCAGCTTGGCAACTCGAACTACTAGTTATCATATTACTGTTTGCATAATTAGCTTTAGCTATCACCAATATACCTATCGCTTCGTTGTATAATCGCTCAGTAATTCCAGCTTCAAACAAACTTTGAATAATTCGGCGGAACTTGAACACTAGCGGACTGTCTTTCCTTATAAGCATTTCATTGTATACCATCAAAATATTTTCAGCCGCTCTCAGTACCCTTGCTTCACCATTTACTGCTGTGGCAGATTGAAAATGATAGAAGTTTCCTTGTAGTACTATTGTCAAACCGTTATTCTCAAAAGTTTTCTCGGCACAGTCTATAAATGAGACGCATTCTTCTGACGTGTTTGCGAAATTCAAATATCTTTTGTCATCGACGAAGTATTTTGTAGAAGTTATCAAGTACGGTACTCTGCCTGAATCCATGACGTCTTCATTGGTATTAAACATCTGTGGCGGCTCTCTTATTGTGAGAAATGAGAACAGCTGAATACTTATGTATGCTGATAAATGAATACTCATAACCAAATATCCGAGATTTAAGATTTTCTGCTTCATAGATCTAGTGTCTTGTAAAGACGTCGCACCTATAAGTGCACCCCATCCATTTAGCAATGTGTTGCGCAATGATACGGTATCCTTATCAAAGATACGAACGAAATACCAAATGATTGAGTAGATAATATAAAAGATAATAAAAAAGTAGAGACCATTTACTTTCCCAATTAAATTTTCCCAAGACCTATCAACTCGCTCTGCATAATAAATCCACACTACAGCTTGTCTCGCATATATCCCGGAATACGCCACTATGTCTCCATAGATCCGATAAAGTCCGCCTGCACATACGTCGAGGCTACCATTTATCAAGAATCTTAAAAACCCGTTTTCTACATATGGATTCTCTTCTTTTCTATAGACGTAATACAAATCTAATGATGCGTTTATCTTTTGTGCAACGATCTGCATAATTTGCATGTCAAATCCCTTAGTTATTGTCATTTATGCGATCATACGTTTGCAACGACTCTTTGTCTTCAATTTGAGAAAATGGATACAAAGTCGCCATACCTACTCTGAATGGACATTTATTTAAATTTGTAGGCTTCTTCGACGGAAATATTTCGTTACTTGCCAGTGTGCCATTGACACACGTATTTATGTGAATCGGACGCTCAACAAATGCTTTACATGTATTTTCGTCAATTTTCGTGCTGAAAGTGAACATTTGATGCAGTTCTCCGACAAGATCATGGAACATAAACGTAACATCGTGTTCACCAACAATATCACTTATTTCTTCAAGTTTACGAATACAAGTGTCAACACCAGTTATAATAATTAGATGTTTAACTGCATAATCGATCTCTTTTAAAGTACTTGAAGAAATTTGGTCACAAGTTTCAAAGTACATAATAATTAAACCGTTTAAATTATATTTCTCGTCTGAATTTTCCTCTTCAATGACTAAATTACTATCGAGTACACCGTAGCCTTCTTCGTTGTAAACTATCGCTGTAGGTATATTATTTTCTTGAAGATGTTTCGCCAAATATTCCATGAATGTATTTTCTTTTTCATTATTGGACATTGTAGTTATAGTAACGGTTGGGTTGTAGCTCAATGCTAAAACACTTAAAGCTTTATTGCATTTTGTTATGTCATAAAATGATTTATTTTCGTCAACATTGACACTGAAAAATCTGTTTCCACTTTCGCTATCCGCAATATACCAATGAATGAGAAAACAAATTAAGAATTTGTACATTATTGAAACTGTCTCTTGATACAGTTTACTTCTTTGTACCAACTGTAAGCTTTCTTTTGAGCATAGTTCCATCGTTGTGTATTTATATACAGATCGGTTTAAGTAATAATTATCCTTTTAAATACGTCACCTATATTTAAAAACTCATTTTGTTTCATGGAATCGGAATAGTGATAATAACATTGGCATTCATTGGTCTGTCTGTACCGGTATTATATTATATTCCGTGCCGTATTTAACCGTCTTCAAAAAAAGGAGGATATAACTTTGACCCGTATGTTTATCATATTATCATATCTGTATAGGATTTTAAGCGTGTGCTAAACTTCGTAAGTGTACTATGTATGTTTGCCCACGAATTTTTCGGAACTGTCATAGGTACTGTGATATTTATTATATATATAATTTAATTATTTAGAATTGATATTAAGGTAAAACTTTACATATATCCGTGTACTTACATAAAACGCTATCCTAACACTAATATAAATGCAATATTTTGTGAGCAAGGTTGTATGGAAGTAAGAAATTCATGTAAAAATTGAACGTATTTTAATAAAATTTTGCAGAATTGTAGCTTATATATCAGAAAATAGATTGCCTACCGGATATATATTATCATGATAAAATTGCGGATACCAACACGAGTGATGCCTGGACTAAAAGATTCGAAAGTATCGAACTAAAATCAGACATAATTAAATATACAATGAAACGTAACTGTAATGACTGACTCCATTTAATATAAATTAGCTAGCAAACAAGCAAATGGCTATCTTGCTGCTATAATCATTTTAATAACCTTTAACGAGTATACTAGCCTAGATCAATATCGGTTGGAAAATAATCTTAAATTTAAAATAATCTTCAGGTTTGACTTGACTTTTAATTTTTGATACTTATATTTTATCATATACATAGACTCACGCCTGTCTCCCCGAAGGGGTAGGCAGAGGCATATTAAACGCCCACTTTTCGCCAGTGTTTTGATCCCACGTAATAGGTGGCGAGCCTATTGCCGCTTATCGGGATATTTTGTTAGCCAGAGCCTCGTCCGTTGATCGGCAGGTGCATCACTTGCAGGTGAGGTTGGCTTGGGACCCTAAGTTCTTGGTGGGAACCCTATGCACAATTTATCAAAATAAAGGGTAATATTTAAGTATATACGTAGTGTGAAACGATTTACCAACAATCGATTGGCCCAAGAACCATTGATCAAAATAATCACATAATCAGCGAAGTCCAAAGTTTAAGTGTCTAAACTCACTATGCCGAAGGTACGCCACTAAGTTATGAACCAAAGTCACCGACGTATGTCACCGAAGAACCAAGCTGGGTAGTGAGTTGCGCACATAGCTCGAAGAACCGATGGCCGTTAGGGAAGGAGGGAGCTGGAATGACGGCTATGAACCGGATCACGAGTCCGGATATGTATGGACCATTGAATGCGACCGGCTCAAGATTGGTATGTAGAGCCTTGGTACAGGCATTTCCAGCGTTGGACGTCCCTAGGCTGAGATTATGACTTCTTTTACGGTCTTTGACTTCTCGTGACCAAGGATGATGTAAATTGGCGAAAACGTTAAGACAAAACAAGATGTTTCTGGCCATAAATTAGGTGTATATCGACCACTATCGTTTAGAGCAGATATGTAACCATTAAAGTATCGTGTATTTATCTTTATTCGATTTTATGTGCATTCGATATTCGTGTTTATTCCAATAACGATTCAGGGAAAAATCGAAGTTAATTATAGCACTTCAACAACTTAAATAAAATTCTTAAAACTATTTTATTTAAAGCACCCTTTCAACAGAATATCGAATTGCAAGCGGAAAATTTAAACCTATTAAAAGCAATATTATTGAAACCAACTCTATTAAAAATATCGAATAGCAAGCCACAAATTTCGTGGAATAAAATAATTATTATCTGCATTTATAAAATTGTTTCGGCGAATTTCGTGGTGGGAATATCAGCTTTAACGGCCGAAGTCACGGGTAAAAGTTAACACATTATTAGTAATACGAACAACATGACATTGTATATGTCGAAGATCAGAAACTCAGTAAAGCTTTTATCTTTACACTTTGTGCTTCGAGTTTCTAACAATTATGTACTAAAACTTATACACTGATTGTGCATTTAGATACAAATAATCCATTTTCTAAAGACAGAATTCCTGAACATGTTTTGACGATTACGATCATCTTATTTTATAGAATAGTGACATGAAGATATATACAAAGGCGATCTAAGTAACGGTTTATTAGGTATATCTACATTTTAAGTTATGTCTAAAGATATACCTATTCTCAGGATATGTGTTATATCTTAGATATTTGTAACTAAATAATGTATTACTACACTTAGTAATCGTAATATCACGAAGAACCAATCGACCGTTTGCAGGCTTTGTGATAAATAAAGTATGAAATAATGCGGTTTCTTCTGGGCTCCTATTTCGCTCACTTAACAATGTGCCCGGTAGATGGCAATAGGCTCGCCCCATATTAGGTACATTGGGACATAAACACAGTTATGTTATGTTGTTATGTTACGTGAAAACAATATATTTTAAGATCTAATAAAATAAACAGTGACAATATAATGAAAATGCCAGACAGTCTTCTGCTAGGATTAAAATTGCACTAAAATTGTTAAATGCACTATTTCGAATAAAACTGTCATGTCGTTTACCACGTAAATGATTAAAGTTTTCGATTAAAAGTATTACCTTCCTACGGCGAAGGATTCAGCTAAATATGCTTTCGTTCTACGCGAGTATTTGCGCTGAGAGTTTTCTTTGGGTTTCCGAACTAAAAATTGAACAAAGTATGTTGGGCTTGACAGATAAAGGAATTAAAGAATAAAGGAACGGAAATTTGTTCTAATTACATACATACATACATGAGTCTATACTCACGCCTGTTTCCCGTAGGGGTAGGCAGAGACTACGGAACGCCATTTGCAACGATCCTGACATATCTCTCTTGCTTCATCCACTCCCGTCAGATTCCTCATGCATACTCTTCTGTTCTGGGTACTTCCAACCTGTCCTGTTTTCAGGGTGTCTCCAATCTTGTCAGAAAACGTCCACCTAGGTCTTCCCCTTCGTCCTGTCCAATTCACACTTGCCTCATATATCTGCTTGGTCAGTCCTTCGTCATCCATCCTCTCCACGTGCCGAAACCATCTTAGCATACCTTTCTCGATGCTTGTCACTACATTTTCTTTTACTCCACAACACTCTCTTATCACACATTCTTTTCTTTTTCAGTCAAAGACATACTTCTCAGTGCTGTCATTTCTACAGCATTTATTCTACTTTCATGACTCTTCTGCCATACCCAACTACCACTACCATACATAAGAGCAGGTACTAACACCTCTCTATGCACAGCCAAACGTGCCTTTTTGGACACGTTTTGGCTATTCATAAACGCCTTCATAGCTCCATTCACTCTATTACCTGTATTAACTCTTCTTTCAAAATCTTCTACATTCTTACCATCGTGTGTGCTGAAGAGATTGAAAGAGTATTTTGAAGGATTATTTGAAAGAACGACGACAGAGACATCAACAGGTGAAATGAATGGTAATGATAGCAATGATGAAAGCGGTATTGGCGTGGATGAGACTTTAAAGGCACTGGCCAGTATGAAATTAGTTAAGGCTGCAGGGTATGATAGGATTACAGCCGAAATGCTGAAGGCTGGACAGGGCATCACAGTTAGTCAACTGCAGTGTTTATTTAACTTGTGCTGGAGCACAGGCCAAGGCCACATCAGGTAGATGACTGGGGCACAGCAGTAGTTGTGTCTCTTTATAAAGGAAAAAGCCCGCAACAAGACTGCAAAAACTATAGAGGCATTAGCCTTTTCAGCATTGTTGGCAAATTGAATGCAAAAGTTACTGATTGAAAGAGTTATGAAAGTAACCGACAAGAAAATATGGGATCTCTTTCCATCTCTTCAGTACACACGATTCACCCTTCAGTATCTTTCCATTCTTGTCTCTGATTGCTTAGTATTCTGAGGATTGATTTTTCCTCGAACTGCACGAACGGATTTCCTTTAAACCATTTCTTTCACTATTCCTTTTCAACATACAAACTCTTTTCTAGCTTCATCTATGTCCACGCTCGTTGCTTTTCCCATTCTTTCAATTGCTCTGACAGCCAACCAATCTAACCAAACTTTCTTCTTCTCTAACACTGCTGTTTGTACATCCTTGTCCCACCATGTATACTTAATTTTTCGTATTTTCCATCTCTTGATCACACCACACACTTTAGACTCTACACATACTACCTCTTCCTTAAGGGACTACCACAATTCTTCCTATCATTTATGCTATCGAACCTCTCAAATCTTGCTATCAATCTTCGTTTATACTCATCTTTCACGTCTTTCTCTTGTAGGTTTTAAAATTTTATTCTTTCTAAGACCCTCTCTTCATTATTTTCTCGGTGTTGCCATCCTCTAAAGAGCCCACTTATCCGGCTTAAAACCAAAAAGTGGTCTGTTGGATGCTGATCCCTCGAAATACTCTCGTATCCAACACATTCTTTCTCAGTCGTTCATTTACTATTACAAAATCAATCATACTTGTTCTAACATTTTTAGCCTCACGTGTATACAAATGTATCCTTTTGTGATCAAACATGGTGTTTGTCACACAAAGGCTTCACTCCAAACAAACCTCAAACAGTTCTTTTCCATTTTCGTTCACACTCCTATCACCGAATCTACCTAAAACCTTTTCAAATCCATCTCGCTTTACTCCCACCCATCCATTGAAATCACCTAACAAAATCAATCTTTCAAAATTAAGGATAACCCTTACAGGTCCTCAAAATCTCTCTTAAACTCTCCCAAAACTCCTGCCTTTCGTCTTTTTCTTGTTTTGACATATCCGTTTCTTTATTGATCGGGGCGTGAACCGCTACAATAAGAAGACGAGTAAGTCCTACTTTCATTCTCATCCATAGTAGCCTTGCATTTACACATTCAAACTCTTTTACGCACTCATTAATTTGCGCAGACAGTATTAAACCAACTCCCTTGCAGGCTCTGGTGGTACTATCTACTCCGGACCAATACGCCGTGTAGCTGCCATGCTTGGTAATGTCACATCCTTTCTTTTTCGTTTCATTTACACGCAGAACATCAATCTTTCTATCATCCATCATCTGGCATACTTCATCCAATTTTCCGTCCATTCCACCGCCAACATTCAATGTTGCAAATCGCCTTTTTTGAAACGAGACGTGACGGGTTGCGAACCTTCTAATTCATCCTCTTAGCGTTATCCCAGTTTCAATCTGGGGTCCGCTTTCTAGTCTAACCGGATTTGGCTGAATATTAGCTTTTCCACAGAGCGACTGCCTGTCTGACCTCCGCAACCCGAAGGGATAGCGATATTCCATGGCTTAGACTAGTGTCAGTTTATTTAGAAAGTACTGACACCCTGTAACGACTGTCAAAGATCTTCATGACAACCGGGACCGACGGCTTAACGTGCTCTCCGAGGCACGGGAGCGAGGCATTCAATGCGCACATAACTCCGAAAAGTCATTGGTGCGCGCCGTGGATCCGAACCCGATACCCTCTGCATGGCAGTCTGTTGGTATATCCACTTGGCTATCGCCGCCTTCTAATTAATAAAAAATATTTGTGTTTCGTAGTTTTTGCGTAAAGGGAATTTATTAGTTTTTGTCTCAAAGGTGTTGTGATATTTGTAACTGGTTAAGTATGTGAATGTAGATGTTGAAATTTTTAAGTCTTTTTTCTTCTAGGCCTTTTGATCCGGGTTATGGGTGATTAGCGGAGCGAGAGCAACAGCGGTGTTGTAAGCTGGACGGTGAGCGAAACGGCTAGCGGAGCGGAAGAATTTTTGTTTGCCATACCGCTGTTCGTACCGCGTCTGCTCTCGTCGAGTGCAGTTCTATAGTTATAAAGTATTTTCCATTACATGCCCGCTGTCAGAGTCACTTCTACCCTACTCCTCACTTTAGCTGAGGTTTTGGCAAGACCGCGTAAGAGCTATCTTATTTTTATACGCAGGCGTTTTTCGACACACCCAAATAATATTGAAGTCAATAAATAATCCTTTCTGTGGATATTTGGAATCGGAAATTCAGTCTGCAGTATTACTGTATGTACGACGGCTCTGTTAAAAACATACTCTAAAGTACTTAAACTTTTACTAATAAAAAAATATTTCATTTAAAAAGGAAAAAGCTAACGTAGGAAAAAGTAAAGAAACATAAAAATATACAAATCCATTAGCAATATTAGCATGAATATAATTTTTTACCCGATAATCGAACATTGAATATTTTATTCCAATTTTTGTGAGTATGAAAAGCAAAATATCACGATTGATATTAGTATTTTCATACCAAAAGTTTGTGCGTGATATTTATTGATAGTAAATATATTGAATATACAGTTAGTACTTTTTTGATATGAATTTTTCACGGCATCGTAACATTCAATTTCGGTTATCGTGAAATATATTTTATATTTATATTAAAAATGAGCGGAGTGGTTGGTGGGTATGTTACTTTTGTGTTTTTTTTTTATTTTCTGTCATAATTTAGTTTAGTGCTTTAAGTTTGTAATATCTTATTTTAATTTTTTTTGTCTACTTTTTAAGTGTGTGCCATTGGTGACAGAAATAAATATTTATTTATTTTTATTTTTTATTTTGGTTATAGCGAGTCATGGACGCACGTGTAGTAATATCAATATTCTCATTTTATTTTGTAAGTTTATTTATGTATTTTTGATTTAATTTGAAACATTTGTGTTTTGTATTTTGTTTATAATATTTGCTCTACGTCGATGCACTTTTTTTTGGTGTCGGGTTGGAAAATCCTCATGGAGTCCCTCCGCCATGGGAGAAGGGCGAACGGGACTATCAGACTCTTACTGACTAAAAACCAACCCGTGTTCCTCATGTACCCGTGTATCGCAGGATCGGGTAACACCGAAGCATTCCTCGCTACCCTCCAACGGGTATTGGCCCGCCAGATGGTCAGGCGGACCCGGCAGATGAAGGTGTTGGGCTCCGCCACCAAAACACCCAGTGGCCGCAGTGGATAGGGAGAACGGCAACGCAACACCGCATCTCCTCTTCCTCTGTGGCCCCAATGCGACGCAACAATGGTGCGCCCCCATTAGGTCGCGGGAGATAGGGCGCGCGGCAACGCAACACCGATACGCCTCTCCTCCCGCGACCGCGCCCTACTGCGAGGGACAGAAGAACTGTCCCTTGCACCCGCACCATTGGATGCATCCTGCGCAGGCCTCTGTCAAGCCCACGTGGAGCGTCCACTCCAGGGATCTCGCTTAGCTTCACTGTGGGTGACTTAACCATGGTTACTGAGACCCCCACCACGACAAGGTTGAGATCCCACGGGGGGGCTAGGTCGATACACTACTGTTATGATATTGACAATCATCGTATTTTAATGGACAATCCGGGACATCTTATCATTTATTGAAATAAACTTTCACTTCAATTTCCTTTCTCATTATTTCGTCTCTATCTTTATAATAATTGCTCCTTGTCTTTATCAGTTTTGTATATTAACTGTCCCACTACTAAATATCTTTGTCATTTGCACGATTGCCGTAGGTAGTGTATGATCAGATGGTCGCCTGACCGCATGAGATCGTCAAAACAGCTGTTATATTGATTTTATAGTTATTCCTTAATCTGTCATTCTAAAAAAAAATGCTCCAATCTATGTGCTGTACATAATTAATTAAACGATCTCTCCACAGTCTACCTCCAAGTCCTTCAAACAAAACCTGCTGAACCAATAGACATTGTGACAGAAAGATCGAAGACAAGAGGGACACACAGTTACGCCGCCATTTTACCAGATAAACAGTCACTGACCTCAAGAAAACGTGATCCTTTAACAAATATACTCCACGCACTGTCACTTCAAAAGATCAATGATGATTGGCAACAAGAATACCTTGAAGGAGCCACGACGGAGTATTCGAATGTTCCAGAAAACTTGAAACCAGTAATATCAATTCTGGAAGAACTGTTTCAGAAAAATATGTCCATGGTCAAGTAAATTTGCGTTTAATACATCATTCTGAGTGTTCGAGTTTTATTTGTTCCGTGGTGGTTTTTCTGGGGTCTAGGAGTTACTGAGTTAAATGCGATTAGGAAATGATTAGATTTCAAATACTGCTTTTTCTCCTTGTCAATAAATTACTTCCAACGCTAAGACAATCCTTTCTATTTGCAAAAGCAGCTTCCTTCACGTACAGTGTACACTGAAGCTAATATTAGTAAAAGCCGAAGAATCGCACGATCTCTTATGTGAACACGTTGTTCCTTTTTCCTCTCAAAGACGTGTTCTAAGTAAAGTTTAATTAAAAAACATGAAAGGGGATTTTCTAGAGGTCCAACTTTGAAACTATAACTAGCGAAAATAGAATAAATGATCCAAGAAACTTAGAAGTTATAAAGACCCCTCTTTGAGTCCGGGGGTACCTTGCTGATAAAATATGAAAGAATTTTAATACATATACCAGACTCGTATATGACGCAAGTTAGTAAAACTTTCATATTAAGGAGAACGAGAACACTATAAAATGAAATGAAGGGAGTAAGTGGACATGTATGTAGGTATGTGTGGTTATTATGGATTTCGTAATTTCTGTAGTGCAGTGTGTATGTAAAAATATCCTTAAATGTAAGACACAGTAGAAGAGGTAAGCTAATACTTCGATTTTCGATGTGGTGTAAGTACCTACTTACACCACATCGATAGTGATATAGGTAATCTTTACCTTACATATTTTTCTGCCATGCAGAGGGTATCGGGTTCGAATCCACGGCGCGCACCAATGACTTTTCGGAGTTATGTGCGTATTGAACTGTTAATTATCGCTTGTCCCGTGCCTCGGAGATCACGTTAAGCCGTCGGTCCCGGTTGTCATGAAGATCTTTGACAATCGTTACAGGGCGTCAGTACCTTCTAAACAAAACTGACACTAGTCTAAACCATGGAATATCGCTATCCCTTCGGGTTGCGGAGGTTAGACAGGCAGTCGCTCCGTGGAAAAGCTAATATTCAGTCAAATCCGGTTAGACTAGAAAGCGGACCCCAGATTGAAACTGGGATAACGCTAAGAGAAAGAAGAAGACCTTACATATTTTTTTGCACTTTAGTCACATTTTATTATTACACAGTAATATAATCTGCATCTGCAATAGGATTCATGTGTACAGTGATATCCATAATTCATTCCTCGCAATATATTTGATATTCATTCAAATGTATTGCGAGGAATTGTTTCCTTTGTTATTACGTGAATATAAACAATGAATTCATTATTGTAGATCTATATCATCCGCGGTATAATACAGCGGTGATAAGGTGCCTACTTATTTGCTAAATTGATTTGATATATTCGAAAGTTTGCCAAAAACAATACTCTTTATAAAAACAAACATTTAAATCGGAATATGACAAGCCTCTAATATAATAAACATCTTTACAGCTAAATATTCATATATCACAGAAAATCGACGTAAAGTAACAGTACCTAAACTGTTGCGTTTCGTTCGGTGAGTGAGAGTGCCGGAGGCCCTACCCCCTATTCCTTCTCCCTCATCCCACTCCTCATCCTATCCCTTTTCCCAACCCCATGGGGCGGCAACGCACTTGTGACTCCTGCGGTGTTTCTTGTGTCCATAGGCGGCGCTAATTGCTTACTATCAGGCGATCCGTCTGCTCGTTTGCCGCCTATTACCATAAAAAAAGCCATCAAAGTACACGAAAATGGCAGCTAAATTTCGGTCGATAAAACATAACAAGTTCTAAAAATATCTCTTTCAAACAGAGTTGTTACCGTCCACAATATCATGTTGAATAATATCATGTCCTGTCCTAACTAGAAATGCGGACGCATCCACAGGAAAAGTCTCGCTCATATTCATAGCCGTATTCGCATCGCGCCACTGATTTTAATTAAATTCTGTATTTACACTCAACTGTTGACAGAAATGGCCTGGTTTATTGGAATACATCGGGCAAACTGCACTAGCCCTCTGCCATATTATATTGTTATGAAAGTATTTACCCTTTATAATTGCTTTTAAATGGTGTAAAATAAAGTGTGGTAGTGTTTAGTAGATCTGGTCCCTGACTTAGGTACGCTCGTATCCAATATTCTATTTGTCGATGGATTAGACTACTAGAGATAAATATTTGGCATATAACTACATATTCTGTTTAAAGCAGTTTTGTCAAAGGAAGCGATAGCCTGATGGAGATACCAACGTACTGCTATCCAGATGGTATCGGATTCGAATCCACGGTGTGCACCAGTGACTTTTCGTTATGTGCGTATTCGCTTGCCCGAGGCACGAGCCTTGGAGAGCATGTTAAGCCCTCACTCCTTGCTGTCATGAAAATTTTAGGCAGCCGTTAGAGGGAGTCGGTACTTCTGATTGCTTTACAGGCTTAAGTAAAATGTAACGAGGATGGACATCCCACTCATGAGGTTGACGTGCGACGGTCAAATTGAGAGCTAGACAGTTAGGCGGAGGCTTTACTTTAGCATTGCGTTTCACGTCGAACGCAGGCTGCTCAAACAAGCTTATACGGAAACATAGGGAACTGTGTTCGGTGCGGGCAGGCTGGTATAGAATTTATTTAGGTATGCTAGGCCAAATACAGAAAATTGGAAAGCAAAGTGAAGTTATTTTAGTGAATAATTCTACGATTATGATGTCATTAAACTACCAAAAAAAAATGAAAGTTTTATGGTGTCAATCTGAAAGTCCTTTCAAATATACAAAACTACGAGTTCTGAGTTAGACAATAAAGCAGAATTAAAAACACTGTTGTGATTCATATTCAAATTCTTGTTTCATAAACAAATCTAACTGGAGACGAACAGCAACTAGGAATGGAACTATAAACTTAAGCGTAACGTCATGGTAAACAATCAGATTACATGGTGGGATGATAGCCGTGTAAAATTCGTATCAGCAAAGCTAATCGGTCGGTCGTTGAGATTTTATTTTCAGATCGTGGTTTCAAAAGCAAACACAGGCTATTTTTATCGCATTTAATATGTGTGTTGCAATATCATTTACAAAATAATAATATGTAATTTTTGAGACCTACGTTATTTTTGTATTAATGTCTGAGTTTTAATTATCGTTGTTTATTTAAAGAATTATAATTATATCAAAGAGAAGTTAATTATGATTACCTAAAACAACTCACACACGGCCTTCTCTCATTCGATACTTAGCGGAGAGTATCTCTGGTAATTAGATAAATAACTAATAACCATATTTACACAGTCTTATATTATAAACAACAAATGAAATAAGTTACTTGGTAATCAAATAAGTGGAAATGCAAATGTGTCCACGTAGTCCAGTTAAAAAATTATGGATACTTAAATATAGATATAATTATAACCGATGTGCTGCAGCTTAAGTTTATGTCTCACTTTAATACTCATATCGTGCACCATTTTACAGAGAAATTGTCAGGTGCCCTGCAATTTTCGTTGCCCGATAACATGACACAATCAGAAATAACATTAGCACTCCGTAAATCGGTAATCCGTAAATCTTGTTAGCGGCAGCGCTCACAACAGCCTACCGTACGTTTCCATCCACATTTCGTCAATCATTCAACTGGTGAGTAAGCGTACTGAGTGCGCTTCAAACTAGATTTGTAAACTTGACGTAGATATAGAGATAGCTACATAAGCCGCCATTAGTTTTAGTTTCTAAGCGAAAATTCTGGGTTATTTAAGTCTTTGGGAGTACGTACTTCTGCAATTCAACCAGTCTACTTTGAAAAGGAAGACTCCAAGGCTTTTCTGCTCAAATTGTTATTTATTAAGTTGAAATTATATTTAATGCGTTCCTTAAGCTGTTGCTTCTTTAATAATCGGGTCTCTTGATGGTTGTCCTCATTTATTTTCCTTCGCAACTGCGGTTGCGGTCAAAATAAAAAATTGGGCAAGTGCGAGTCGGACTCGCGCACGAAGAGTTCGATACCATCATCTATAAAAGAAAATCACGTTCGTTGTATGTATACTTAAATACTTTTTAAGTTTTTACTTGTTTATTAAGATCGAGTAACTAATTGCTTAAAAATTACGTTTGTTGTATGGGAGCCCCCCTTTATTATTTACTTTTTTATTTAATTATTTATTTTGAAAGGTAATATACAACTACATATTCTGTGAAAATTTATAGCATCTACCTGTTACAGTTAGTAATTTTAAGCCAAAAATACGAAAAAAAAACGTTTTTTGGTTGGGACCCCCCCTTAATATATTTTTTTTATTTTTAGTATTTGTTCTTATAGCGGCAACCAAAATACATAATTTGTGAAAATTTCAGCTTTGTAGATATCACGGGTTATGAGATACAGCCTAGTGACAGACAGACGGACAGACAGACAACGGAGTCTTAGTAATAGGGTCCCGTTTTTTGCCATTAAGGTACGGAACCCTAAAAAGAACTAGAAAGCTTTCTGGTCCCAGTCTTTAGTTTCTGTCAACAGACTGTCCCATATTTTTGGTAGAGCGGTGGAATAAAAATTCCTTTTTTACGGTTCTATTTCATTATAGTTTTGCATGACTCTCGTCCATTTTGTAGAGAGTATAAAAGCACTGGGTTTTTCGTTCAATGTTTTTGATAGGGGATTTAAATGACTGAGTATCTGGGATTTGGAAGGGTGGCCTGTGCATATTAATGGTGGCTTTCAGTGGGTTTTTTTTATAGATTTTGTCATGATTTATGGCTAATGTATCACTTTCTACCAAAGGCGTGATAAATATATGTGGGAATAAAGCATGTTTTTATGTATTTTTTCATAATGTATTTCTTTTTATTCTTAGATGATTTGATACGAAAGTGATGTGGCAAGGTATTATTCTGAATGTGATAAGTGTGTATACCCCTCAGATAGGTTGTGATGATTGTGAGAAAGAGAAGTTTTGGATGGATTTCGATAGCATGATGACGAATACACTGGAGAATGAAGAGATTATTGTGGGAGGAGATTTTAATGGACATGAGGGACGAACAAGTGGAGAGTATGAAAGAGTACATGGAGGTTAGAGACTCGGCAGCCGAAATTGTGAGGGAGAAGCAATTATTCAAGTTGCTGCCGCTTTTGACCTAGCAGTTGCAAATACTTGGTTCCAAAAAAAAGAGCAACATTTAATCACGTATAACAGCAGCCACCATATGACCCAGATCGATTATTTCTTACTAAGACGTAATCGACTCAACTGGGTCAAATACTGTAAAGTGGTACCGGGAGAAGATTAAGTTTCGCAGCACAGGCTCCTGATGGTCGAACTTAAGATTCGAATAAGCTTTAAAAGAACCAGGCAGCAACTGACTCCAAAAATAAGATATTTTAGGGAAGAATGAATGTATAGAAAAATTCAGAGATACAGTGGTAGATAAAATGTTAGGAATGGGCGATATGAATGATATTAGTGTCGATGAGTGTTAGGAAGAGACGAGTAAATGTATTAAGGGTGTAGCAAAGGATGTTTTAAGAGAGTCGAAAGGGAAGGGTATGAAAGATAAGGACACGTGTTGCTGGACAAAAGAGGTACAGAATGCACTTAAGGAAAAGAAAGCAAGGTTTAAGGAATGGCAGCTGATGAAAGAAGAAATTAATCTTTACAAGAAAGTAAAAAGAAGGAATATGACGAATGTAAAAAGAGAGCCAAGAAGGCCGTAGCCATTGCTAGATCCAAAGCCCTAGACAAGTTTTACGACTTACTTGAAAAACCCGAGGGTCATAAATATTTATACAACATGGCTAAAGCTAGAGTGGGAAAGGCGAAGGATGTATCCCATATTAAGTGCATGAAAGACGAAACAGGAGCGAATCTTATGGACAAAGATAGAATAAAAGAAAGATGGAGGACATACTTTGAAAAGTTAATGAATGAGGAGAACGATTGGAGCGGAAAACTTGGGAATGAGGTGATGAATATTGGGTTAGTGAAGGAAATAAATAAGGACAAGGTAAAAAGGCTGTTAGTGGAATGAAGAATGGAAAATCGTTAGGACCAGATGGAATACCAGTAGAAGCATGGGAAGCATTTGGAGATGATGGATGGGCATGGCTGACTTTATTCTTCAATAAGCTGTTGCACGAGGAGACCATACCCGAGAAATGGTGCAACAGTTACCTGGTGCCCAATTTTAAAAATAAAGGTGATATCTAAGAGTGCAACAATTATCGGGGAATTGGGAGAGAGTAATTGAGCGACGCTTGCGTGACGAGAGTGAGATTTCACGAAACCAATTCGGTTTTATACCTGGTTGAGGTACGTTGGATGCAGTGTTGTAAAAATACCGTATAATACCAAAAGGCTATGTATTAAACGGGTATTTTATTATAACTTACGGTATTATTGGTATTTTATGTATTTTATATTCTGATTCAGTTTTTAAGACCCTGCGATATTGCGACAAGTTCTAGTTTAAAACATTAAATATATTTTAAGTTACGATCGTATTCTTTGTTTTAGAATCACAAATTTTTTTATTTTGGAATTTTAACTTTTGGAAGAATTCATTGCAAAGTCCGAAATCGCTTAGACACATCACGTGTTTCTAAATTGGTCTCGATTTACGCGAATCTTCGTCTTCGTGACAGCACATTCGAAGTTAAAGAAAGTGGTAATGAAGATGATTCAGCTGAAAGTACGTTGCTAGAATACATTAAGTACTGAGTCATCTACCGAGAACGTAGCAACACAAGAGGATTTTTATTTGAGGATGAAGATCCTCTAAATCTCAGGTTTTTGAACTAGGAAGACAAAAGCCGTGGGCCAATGTCTGTGCTTTTCTTATGGATCTTGTATTAAGGTTCGGGCTGTACGTGTCTGCACGAAGAGAGGATCATAATTTAATTTTGAATAAATAGAGAGATGATTCAAATAAGTTTGAGGACCCCTTTGCTCTGACGTAACTAAAAATGTTACGTGTATTTCTTTAAATAATATTTTGACCGCTTTTAGCGTATTTATAGGTAAAAGTTTCGAAATACGTCGCCATTTTTAGGGGTTGTGAGTGATTGGAGGACGAGGAGGGGAGGTCTCGGAAGCCCCCCTCACCATTTTCACTTGCCGGAAATACTTGGTTTCCTCTGAAAACAAAAAATCTCCCAACATCGGTGTGTATGGCACTAATCGATTTTAAACTTTCGCGATTTGTATACATCATACAAAATAAATTAATTGTATAATACCTTAAATAAATTAATTGTACGCGATTAAGACCCGCTAATTTATTTTGTATGGTGTATGGCACTGTCAACTTCCACATTCTTCACACTAGTTTAATAAACTAAGGTTGACGGAGCCCTGCTTCGCAGGGCTCCTATTTTTGAGTTGAGGGTCAAAAGAGAACCTAACAGAACCTATTTAGTTACTTATTACAGGCGCACCTAACCCTAGGCACTCGAAAGCAATGACGCACAAATTTTGCCTTAGCTGTCAATATCATCATTCCAAGAAGGCGGGTTTGCGTTTGGTTACACGTTTTTCACATAAAACCTAAAAATGATATTTGTAAAACTGAACTAAAGTATAAAAACTACGTTCCGTTTTGCATAATTACCGAAGTATTTAAGAATTTTAGCAAATTGATTAAATATATTTAGACGCAACTCCGGCAGCCAAAATTACTTTTAGGGGATTAAAACTAACTCCCTTAAGCCCCCTAAACCACCAATACCCTCAAATTCGGGCGACTCGTTTCGAAACCCAACCCTATTTTTATGGTAATGTTGTTGTAGCTAATAGCAATTAATAATAATACAAACTTAAAATATGATTTCAGGTTTTATTCCTGTGTAATTCCACCGTATTCAGTTTTTTAATGATTCCTATGATCATTTACTTCAAAAATATGGAACAATTGATTAATACATAAAATACCGTAGTAAATGGTATAATACCGTATTATACGGTATTTTTCGTTTAATACATTTCAATACAAACGGTATAATACCGCACTTACATCTCTAGTTGGATGCCATTTTTGCTCTTTGCCAAATATGCAAATAATACAGGGAGGCGCATAAAAACTTGCAAATGGTGTTCGTCGACCTTGAAAAGGCATATGACCGAGTGCCTCGTGAAGTCCTGTGGTGGGCCCTGAAGAAGAAAGGAGTGCCTGGGAAATACCTGTCGTTTATTCAAGCCCTGTACGCTGAATGCCGAACGCAAGTCCGATCCGCAGCTGGTATCACAGCCAGATTCGATGTGGCCGTAGGCTTGCACCAAGGGTCGGCCCTTAGTCCCTACCTCTTCCTGTTAGTTATGGATTCTATATCATCGGAAATACAGGAAGAGGCACCCTGGTGCATGCTGTTTGCCGACGACATCGTTCTGGTAGCAGAGAGTGGACAGAAGGTGCAGAGCAAGCTGGAGGAGTGGCGGCAGAGATTGGAGAATGTAGGCCTGAAAATAAGCAGAACCAAAACGAAAAATATATATTCTCAGGCACGATATGCGACCACAAAATGCCTGTGAAATTAAAGAGCCGTATGTATAAGTCGGTTATAAGGCCTGTCGTACTGTATGGGGCAGAATGTTGGGCTACAAAGATGATGAATGAGAAACGATTGCATGTGGCAGAGATGAGAATGTTACGATGGATGTGTGGAGTGACAAGAATGGACAGAATTAGGAAAAATTACGTTAGAGGTAGTATGAAAGTGGCGCCCATAGATGAAAAGGTAAAAGGGAGTCGATTGGCTTGGTATGGACATGTTATGCGGAGAGTTGAGATGTATGTAGGTAAAAAAGTGATGAATATTGATGTAGAAGGACGAAAAGGGAGAGGACGTTTTTTTTGGCTGGCAACACTGTAAACGTCAGACGTAAAATTACGTAGCTCTGTAATTTTAAAAGTTTTATTTTATTTTAAATGAATATTAAATGCTTAAATATCATTTATGTTATCATACTGTGCATAAAATTGTGAAAGACATTGAGTTTGGTGTTTGAAACCTCGATACGAACAGTTTTTGGCGGACAGATCTACTACCAGGTGTCAACGGACGGATTTGAAATCATCTTTAAACCCGGGGAGTATCTTACTTATTAACTTACACTCCTCATCACACATTTACTCGGCTCACACCAACGTGAGCTTCGTCCATCACACACTGGCACAGTTTCTGTCTCCTTTTGCTTGACAAGACGTGGAAGCAAAATCGAAGACTGAACAAACGCCCCATACAAACACCTATTACACTTACACTTCACATTTATTTAAGTGTTTATATCTTTAACAAGGCCCCTATATATAATATCTTTATAAGTAATATAATATAAAAATTGATACAAATTAGTAAATTTGCCAAGATTATATTTTTCATTTACTACCTACATATTTTGCCTAATTAATTAAAAATTGAATAACACCTTTACTTTCAATAATATTTTTCCTTTTCTGTTATTTGTCTACTGTCCTTCTAGCTATAAATATTTATTTAAATAAATATATTTATTTATTTATCTATATCTATAAACTCCTACTCATTAGTGACTTATCTCTTTTCTGACATCTTGTTTATCTTTCTGTCCATAGGTGTTTGGCGTATCCTTGGCTATGAGCCATTCCACAATGAGCACTATGATGACCCGGAAGGCCACAGCGAAGGATCTAGAGAACAAGCTGAGAATAACCTTGATAGAATTAAAGAAGTGCCAGGAGGAGAATATACACCTACTGAAGGAGCGTGCAGACTGTGAAGAGGACATCAGGATTGTCAACGATAGGGTTTCCAACCTGAAGGCTCAGCTCGCAGAACTCCATATTGAGTATATGGACACACTGGCCCAGCGAGATAGGTTACAGGAGGAAATACATTTATTGACCGCTAGCAATGATGGCCATTCATCGTCTATGAGTCGCATTAGGGAACTTGAATGCTGTTTAGAACAATCAATAATAAATATGAAATCCCCAGAACAGACTGTTGAGGAATTAAACAGTAGAAAAACTCAGAACCTTTATACAGAGGTTGTAGGTACTAGCTTAGGTCACAGATCTACTAAACCATTTAAATTAAACACAAGTGGCCTGAAACGACATAGAAAATATAATAAACTAAACAAACACATTAGGAAACTAATCTTTAGCCTAAAACAATACAAGAAAAATAAAGTAACATCCCAGCAATATAAAGTTTTAGTTTCTGAGCGTTCAGAATTGTTATTAGACTTAGAAAAGTACAACACAGAGTTGATAAATAGTCCCCCCCGTGGGATCTCCACCTTGTCGTGGTGGGGGGGCTCAGTAACCGTGGATTGGTCACCCGCGGTGAAGCTAAGAGGGATCCAGGAGGGGACGCTCCGCGTGGGCTTGGAGGGGCCTGCGCAGGACGCGTCCAACGGTGCGGGTGCGAGGGGCAGTTCGTCTGTCCCTCGCAGTCGGGCGCGGTCGCGGGGGAGAGGCGTGTCGGTGTTGCGTTGCCGCGCGCCCTATCTCCCGCGACCAAATGGGGGCGCACCATCGTTCCGTCGTGGTGGGGCCGCAGAGGAAGAGGAGATGCGGTGTTGCGTTGCCGTCCTCCCTATCCTCTGCGGCCGCTGAGTGTTTTGGCGGCGGAGCCCAACACCTTCATCCGCCGCCAAGGGGGTTTCGTTCGGGGCCCGCCTAACCATCTGGCGGGCCAATACCCGTCGGGGGGTAGCCAGGAATGCTTCAGTGAAACCCTACCCTCCGACACACGGGTACATGGAGGAAGTCGAGGTGGTTTTTAGTGGAAACACCACTTACTCCGGCTCTTATTTCCCCCAAGAGTCGGAGATCCGAAGGGATTTTCCACCTCGTAAAACAAAAAAAAAAAAGAGTTGATAAATAGTAAAATGCTGTATGATCAACATACTAGGGATCTCAAAGGTCAAATTACCTCTTTACAGTCTCAAATAGATAGGATGAACACCCAATATCAAAATGAGGTTCAGGATTATGTTAGGAAATATGATGAGATAGCTCAGGTAGGTAGGCAAAATCTTGAGTATGTGAAAGCTTTGACAAACACCAATACTTGCCTAAATAGCATAAAATCAACCATACCCACTTGTGAGTCTCAGAATATTTTTGATATTGACAAAAGTTATTATTTAGCAAATAATACAACAGATAGGTCTTCCTTAGGTAGGAATGGCACAAATAAAGTTTATATGTTCTCTGATAGGTAGGTATTGGCTATAGGTTTTGGCTTAGGTAGTTTAATAAATTGTGAATTGAAACAACACAATATTATTAATTATAGCTATCCAGAGTCTTCTTTTTCACATGTAATTGATTAATTAAATACAACAATATTTGATAGGGAGTCCACAATAATTATCTCATACGGTGATAGTCAAATGGTGACTAAAAAAGATATAATTAATTTAACAGAAGTTATGTTATCGCTTCACAGAACATATGATTGCAAATTTATTAGTATGTCTTTGCCTTATGCTTATAGTTTAAATGCTATGATGAATAGACATATTCATGAACATAACTTGATGTTATACAATTTGACATGGCAATATAAGGATTTTATTTTATTTTTTGACATCAATAATTTTATTAATAATTTTACATTGACTAAAGATACTATGTATCTGCCACTATTTTATAAAAGACAAGTTGCTAAATTATTAGCATATAATATACAAAATGACACAGGTACATGTAGGGTATCCAAGAATTTAGTTTCTGTAAATAGTTCCTATCCTTATAATTCTTCTATTGAGAATACTGACACAAGTTCTTTAAACTTAAGAACAGGACAAAGGGTAGACATATTGAACTGACTGTAGCACATCAAAACATACAAGGTCTATCTGGCAAGGATTTAGAATTAGGTTTATATTTAGAAAATCATCGGAAAAGGATACGGGCGACAAGGACGGCTTCATCAAGGTGGTGAGGAAGAAGAAGAAGCCTAGTTGTCGTAACCATTGTGGTACAGGGTTAGCAGGACCTAACATGCTGCTGCGTCCCGCAGTACCAACAACACTACTGTACGTGTCCCGGCTGCATCATTCCACCAAGGACGAGGAGGTCGTGGAGTACTTACGCACGAAGACCAACTGGACCTTGAGAGTCGAGAGATTGGGGTCTCGCCATAAAACGAACTTCAAATCGTACGTGGTGCGGGTGCCGACACAACATCTTGGCACTTTCCTCAAGGAAGAGTTTTGGCCGAAGGGTGTGGTGTATCGGTGTTTTCAAGGGAGGTTACGAAATAACACTCAGCCTAACTTGAAAACAATGTAAACAACAACACTCTGTTGAATTTTATTATTATAATTGTATGTATGTTAGTCTTTAAGGTATCTATATGGGTTATTGTTACCTGAAATAAATTAATATTATTATTATTATGCCGTTTATTAAATACTGTTCTCTTGATCACATTTTAACTATTTAAATATTATAAAACGAAATAAATTAAATATTAAAATGGGACCACGGAGGCCCACCGGCATCGGGCACAGGGACCAAGCTACCGGTGATTAGGGCTCCAGAGAAAGGAACCTCCGTACGATGCGTGTCGTGTCCAGCAATACTGCCTTCTGTATAGAGGACTTGATCCAGCCGTCTAACGAGAGCCTCTTGAGGTGGTGGTCGAGGCTCTTGGCAATAAGACCATTTACGGTCACGACTTTCGGTACAATGATCGCCGAGTCAACATCCCACATGTCGACAATCTCGTGAGCCAGGTCCAAATATTTCATTTGTTTATCTTTTTCGGCTTTCACGAGATTCTCGTCATGGGGTATGGTAACGTCGATGATCATTGCAAGGCGCTCTAATCGGTCTATCACCACTATGTCCGGCTTGTTAGCCACGATAGTTCTGTCAGTAATGATAGACCGATCCCAATACAGAGTAGCACGACCATTTTCAAGAACTGGGTCGGGCACATACCTGTAGTACGGTATTTCAGAGTCGACAAGTTGGTACTTTAAAGCAAGTTGCTGGTGGACAATCCTGGCTACTTGGTTGTGTCTATGCAAATATTCGCCGTTGGCAAGACGAGAACAACCGGATACTATATGTCTGAGCGACTCACCAGGCTGGTGACATGCCCGACATATGTCGACCGTCCCATCCCTCAGAATATACTTCCGGTAGTTGTTCGTCATGATAACTTCGTCCATAATTGCAAACACAAAACCTTCTGTTTCGGCGAAAAGATCGCCAAAACGCAGCCAGGACACCGATGCTGGAAAATCTACGTCGGGCCCATGCAAGGCCCGGTAAAATCGTCCATGCAGCTCTTTACCTTTCCATACCTCCCTGCGCTCCTCTACACCAAGTACGACAGGTTTGCGCCAGTTCTCTCTGGCCAGACCCAGCGGGGTAAGCCCGCTGTCTACAGCGACCACATCCCGGTGCACACCCGCGTCAGTGTGGAGAAAGTATTCTCTGAGTTTGCACACCTCGCGATTGTGGAGGGTCTTGGCACTTAGGAAGCCACGACCCCCACACTTACGCGGGATGTACAATCTCATCACCGACGAACGCGGGTGATGCATCCGGTATGTCGTGAGCAGACAACGGACTTTCCGATCCAAGGCGTCCAATTCTGTTTGAGTCCATCTGAGTATGCCGAAGGAGTACATTAAGACCGGCATGGCCCAACCGTTACAGGCACGCACCTTATTTCCGCCTGATAAAAAGCTTTTTAAGATTTTCTTCAGGCGGCCAAAGAACCGTACCTGCAACGCCTGTTTCATGCCCGCGTCATCAATGCCTAATGCCTGCGATATACCCAGATATTTGTAGGTTTCGGTTGCAGAGAGTGATCTAAGTTGTGTGAAATTTGAAAGCTCAATACCATCAGATTCCACACTCCTGCCTCGCTTTACATGCATGACCGCACATTTATCCACACCGAACTCCATCCTAATTGAATTACTAAAGTTTTCAGTTAGCTTCAGTAACTCAGTTAATTGGAGGTCAGTGGGGGCAAATAGTTTTAGGTCATCCATAAAAAGGAGGTGGGAAATAACCTGACCTCTACTCTGCAACCGATAGCCTGGCCCTGAACTTTCGAGCAAAGTGCTTAGCGGGTTCAGTGCTAGGCAAAACCATAGTGGACTCAAACTGTCGCCTTGGAAGATACCCCGCTTGATCTGTACAAGTACGCCATACCCAGAAGGCTGTCGGCATCCTGGATAGCGAAGCACCGTACTCCACTGCCCCATACATGCCCTCAAGAGGGCGCATAGAGTTGCATCTACTTTGTACAACTCCAGCACCCTCAAGAGCCACGTATGTGGCACAGAGTCATAGGCCTTCTTATAGTCTATCCAGCATGTCGCCAGATTCTTTCGACTACGGCGAACCTGTTGGCTAATGGCCATGTCGATAAGGAGTAGCTCCTTAGTACCACGTGCCCGGCTTCTACATCCATTTTGAGACCCAGATAAAATTTTATTATTGAATATATATGATTCCAATTTTGTTCTCAAAATGGATGTAAAAACTTTATACACCGTCGGTAGACAAGTTATCGGCCTATAGTTCGTAGGCTCCGCGGTACTACCAGATTTGTGGAGCAGGTGAGTAACGCCAGTTATCATAAAACTTGGCAGCGATCCTGAATTCAGAGCTGACTGGAATTGGGATGCCAAGCGAGCATGTGCACTTCGTAGCCATTTTAACCAGAAATTGTGCAACCCGTCCGGTCCCGCCGATTTCCAATTGGCTAACGGATGGACTGCACAATAAACATCCATGGCATCAATGGCTACGGGCTCCATGGGAGATATTACCTCACATGATCGCTTGACATCCCTAATCCAGCCACCTTCTGTATGGCTGACGGGAGTCGACCATATGCTGCGCCAGAACGCAATCGTGTTCGCATCATCTGGTCGACACCCATCATCCACACCTGGTTCAGGTCGCTCCCAATTCCTATAAAACAACTTCTCATCTCTTTGAAATGCGCGATTTTGGGAATATCGGTCAATCCTTTTTTTGTACCGCCTGATGCGATTCGCCCACGCATAGATTTTCTGCTTCAGGAAGTCGATGCGTTCTGTGACCCGAGACGTATATTCTTGAGGACAAAGTCCTGTCCCCTTAAACGCCCGACTCACAAAACGCATCACTCTCGGGCGGGTATTGCCCGACCTGAAGCAGATAAGCTTGCCTATGAGTGCCCTGGTCTCAGCAATACGACGCTCAATTCTACGCTGCCAAGCAGGGACGGCATCTCGAGGGCTAATAGTAATACTGTTTTGTATTTTAATATTAGCCACTCGACACGCCGCTACAGCCGCGCAGTATAGAATTGAGTGTGTATCACTAAGATTTTCACTAGTGTCTATGTAAGAAGGCAATAGTGAATCCAGGGCACCCACAAGCGCCATATTTTTTCTATGCGTGGGTAAACGCGGCAGCCGGGGTTTGTTTTCTAATGTAGCATACCGATATTCCCCAATAGCGCACTCCAAAGTACTCCTTATCTTATCTATGCATTGGGTACTTACTTGTGTATCCCTGTCTATCCCTTCCTCGCCTTCTTCTTGTGCCCTGAGTGAGGCGTGTGATATTGGAGCCTCATTGTGTGTAAGAGGTGGGTTTTCAGGGATACCTCGCAAGTCTGAGCGTAGCCTCTCAAGTGCGTCGTCATCCAACAGGCGGCAGCGTTGAATGGCTCGCACTTGATCCGACAGTCGCTGTGCCGAAACGTTAACAGCTGGTTCCAAGGCCTGAAACAGAGGCAGTAAGCGGTCACGGTACGCCGTAAGGTTGGTTCCTCCCTCTGTAGCCACAAAATATGCCCGCATGACGTTCTCATTCATCGATTGAGTCCATCTCATGCGGCGCACATCACCACCGGCAGCGGGGGCCCTGTTCGAAACCGGTGGGTCTCGGGGTCCCAAGCGTGACGGCGGCCGGCCTCTTCCCCGGCGGCGCGCTGGTGTTGGTGTCGTCGGCGGGGAAAAATACTCATCACTCGATGAGCTCGACGCCTCAGTAATGGCCGGCGCTGCTGGCGCCGGCGGCTGCGAGGCGGAGCTGAGTGACGAGTCCGGGGGTCTTAATTGTGCCGCTGCTCTGGCTCTGGTCAACATTTTTTCTTTGGTTTAATTGTATTATTTACATTTACAATGTTTATGTTTTTGACGTCTGATGTCATCTTGCTTTCTTGATATTTTATATATGCTGTTTTCCTTTTTGGTTTTATAAAAAGTTTGCTCTGCTATTATTTATAGGTATACACAATATGGTTATTACTTAAGTAAGGATACAGCCTCCGAAATAATAAAATAAATTAATACAAAATTTATCAAAGAAAATGATGTTTGTTGACGTTCAGTGTTGCCAGTGTTGCCAGTGCCTATTATTATTATAGTATTAAAGTTATGTGCATTACGGAACACTGGCTTAAAGAATACCAGATTAAATTCATAAATAGTGCCTTCTCTAGGAAACAAGCTATTCATGGTGGATCATTGATTATTGTTTCAAACAGTTTAACATGTAAAGAACGGAAAGACATAGCTAGCTTGTCTATAGAACGCACGGTGGAACTGTCATGCATTGAGCTTGAGCAGCATATTATTATATGTGTATATCGTCCTCCATTAAGTGACTTTAATTTGTTTAAATCTGTTATGGAAGATGCAATTAGTAAAATAAGGAGCAATAAGAAAGGGATTATAGTTTGTGGTGATTTTAATGTTAACATTCTTGAAAATTCAATAATGACTTGTAGATTTTTAAACCTTTTTAGATCATTTAATTTGAAAAATTTATTTCTTGAACCAACTAGAATCACAGCAACATCTTTCACCTGTCTTGATAACATATTTAGTAATTGTATTGTTTCAGATAGAGTAGTTACTTCTGAATTAACTTCGGATCACTGTGGTCAATTAGCTAGGTTTCCATATTACAATGATAGCATGGTACAGAGAGTGTTGGTTAGGCCATTACCTAGGCATAAGTTTAATGAATTCTGGAATAAAGTATTGATTGGAATGAATACTATGAATCCTGACTTAATAGAAATAGATTCGCCAAATAAGAATTTTAACAATTTATTTAATATAGTTAATAACACGTTTCAGAATACTTTTAAGACTAAGGAGAAAGTAATTAAGGAATCTCGAGCTTTTAATGAGTGGGCTACTGCGGGTATTTACAAAAGCAGAGCAAAAATGTATGAGTTGTATGGTATGAAAAAATACAATTCTGATTTAAACTTCACTGAGTATGTTAGGAATTATTCTAAAATATTTAAAAGAGTGTGCAATACAGCTAAAGCTATATTCGTTGGGAATAAAATTAAAGAATCTTCGAATAAAGTTAAGGCAACCTGGCGAGCTATTAATGAAACAACAGGTAAGACAACATTAAGAAGTAATAGTTTTAGTCTTCTTGATAACGATAAATTAATTCATAATTACGAAGAAGTCGCACACACATTTAATAACTTTTTTGCTAGCATACCACTTACTACTACTAGAGAATTAAAATCATCAGCTATAGTCGCAGAAAACCTATTAGAGTCTAGTGTAGGAAAATGTGAAGTAATATTTAAATTTCATAGTATTAGTTCTACCGATATTATAAATACTTTTAAGTCTTTAGAGTCTAAAAATACAGGTGATCTCTGGGGCATTTCTGTTAAGGTTTTGACAAGTATAATTGATGTAGTGGCTCCTTATTTAAGCAACTTATTCAATAAGTGTATTAAATCTGGCAGTTTTCCAGATCTTATGAAACATAGTAGAATAATACCTCTGTTCAAATCCGGCAATAAGACTGATCCTAGTAATTATAGGGCAATATCGATACTACCTGCTTTTAGAAAGATTTTTGAAAAGATCATTCTCAAGCAACTACTAAGACATTTTAATCAAAACAGCCTCCTTCATGGTGAGCAATATGGTTTTACCAAGGGTCTTTCGACAAAAGATGCAGGAGTAGCGTTACTCAAACATATCTACAGTGCTTGGGAGAATTCCCAAAATGCTGTTGGTGTGTTCTGCGACCTTTCGAAAGCATTCGATTGTGTCTGCCATGAGACGCTCTTGTGCAAGCTTAGACATTACGGCGTCCAGACTAAAGCATTGGATGTCATTAAGTCGTACTTAAGTGACAGGATCCAATGTGTTGAAATAAATGGCTCAAAATCCAGTGGCTTACCTGTTGATTTAAGAGTGCCACAAGGCAGCATCCTAGGGCCTTTCTTGTTTCTTGTTTACATAAACGATTTACCTTTTTACTTGAGAAACATTTGTGACGTTGTTCTGTTTGCTGACGATACTTCTTTGATATTTAAAGAAGATAGAAATAAGGAACACTTTAACGAAATAAACAGTGCACTCATTCAAGTGACTAAATGGTTTAATGTAAACAATCTAGTACTGAACGCCAAAAAAACAAAATGTGTTAAGTTTGCTCTGCCTAATGTCAGAAACCTTGGTCCTAACATAGTTTTAAATGACGATGTACTCGAAACAACTGAATCCACATTATTTATAGGATTAACACTTGATTCGAAGTTACAATGGGGTGCGCATGTCACATATCTCTCAGGGAAACTTAGCTCAGCTGCTTATGCCGTTAAGAAGGTTCGTAGGTTGACCGATGTCGATACGGCTAGATTGGTTTATTTTAGTTATTTTCATAGTGTTATGTCATATGGCATATTGTTATGGGGTAGAGCTGCTGATATCCAAAATATTTTTATATTGCAGAAACGGGCAGTTAGGGCCATTTACCAGTTAAAGACAAGAGTCTCACTCAAAGAAAAATTTAAAACTATTGGTATTCTTACTGTAGCGTCACAATATATTTATGCCAGTGTTATGCATGTAAGACTAAACATAAATTCTTATAAAATTAATAGTGACAGACACAATATCAATACTAGAAATAGACATAAATTATGTGTTCCGTATTTTCGTTTGCACAAAACGCATAGCTCTTTTATTGGGCTCAGTAATCGCATATACAATAAATTACCAACTTATATTTTAGACTTGCCATTAAGTTCGTTTCAGGCAGAAGTTAAAAAGAATCTTATAAATAAGGCATATTACAGTTTGAAGGATTAATTTGATGACAGGAGCGCTTGGAAGTAGTTGTTCGCTTTTGACTAGGTCAATAATTAGTAGTTTTATTTTATAGTGTAGTTAATTACGATATTCTCATTTCATACTATATTTTGCATTCATGTTCCACACTTTCATTATACTTTGCGGATTTGTAAAATGTGGGTAACTCGTGGTCATGGGCTAACTAATAGGTTGTCGATTGCTTTGGTTTCATAATACCGTTACTTTCTGCTTCATTCACTTCTACCATAGTTCTGACCATGTTCGCGAGTTGCCTACATTAAAAAGACGTAAGTGGATGCTCCTGTTTCACCATATTTACTTTGGGAGGCTTACCATATGAACATCATTTACTGCTTGAGTATGATATCAATAGCTACTAAAAATTTTACTAGTAGATGTCTACAATGTGAAACAGTTGCAGCTCCTTACAAAAATAAAATGTACCACCATTATATTTGTTTGAAAAGAGTGGCCATGAGTTTTATTGCCCGTTCTTTCTCGTGGTTCTACCTATTGCATTGCGAACGTGGCAGTAAATGTAAATGTAGAATCATTAAGTAATTAACTTAAATTTTGACGTTCATAAGCGTCACTTTGTGGCCTAGATGAATAAATGATTTTGATTTTGATTTTTGATTTTGACGGCCAAGGAAAAGATGGATGGACTGTGTGAGGATGGATATGAAAGAGAAAGGGGTAAACGATCGGATGACTGGTGACAGAGAAGTATGGAAGCGAAGGACATACTGCGCCGACCCCAAATAAATTGGGACCAGGGCAAGACAATGATGACCATTCTTCTGTATGTGTGTAGGTAAATGAAGTCCTTCTAAAAGGCTGCATTTTCAGGCCTTGAATGGTTAATAGTCACTTTTAAATCCAATATGGAAGAATACCAATTAGTGGTGTATTGAGGCGATATTTATATTTATTATAAACTGTACTCCCTTTTGTCCTGTCTGTCTGTATTAACGCAATAAACTTAAATCCTGCCGAAGAGATTTGTGTGCAGTTTTCAGCATTACATAGTGTGATTTTTGAGGAAACTTTAAGTTTAACCATGCGGGCGGAGCCGTGGGTGAAATCTTGTAAAAAATAAAGCGGGTCAAACCTCAAAGAAACGCAAAGCAACGGTTCATAAAATTTCAGTACGAAATATAATTTTTATCGTCGCCAGAAACTTCTGACAAGGCATTTATCATTTAGTTCAACTAGAAGTGCCTTAACGTGTTCTTAGGTTTTTTTTTCCCAACGGTGTATTTAAAAACGGCAAAAAAATTTGTGTCGTTGATTAGAGTTGTTTGAAATAATTCTGTGTTGAGCTGGACGTTTCTTTGTTGGATGGACTTTTTGTTTTAGTATTGTGGAAGACAAGGAATTGTTAGTTTTTGGGTATTATGAAAATTTCGGGAATCAAGGAAGTGACATAACATTACTATTTAAAAATGTATTTATTGCTTTTCGAAGTATTCGCCGCAAAATTTGACCCATTTTTCCATACGATGGAAACAATCATTGAAGCAACCATTCCATTCGGAAGTTGGGGTCTGTAAAATGGCCGTTTTGTAGGCGTCCACAGCTTCTTCAGGTGATGAAAATCTCTGTCCACGCAATTTATTCTTTATTTTAGGGAAATTATAGAAATCATTAGGGCTTAGGTCGGGGCTGTACGGCGGATGGTCTAATAATTCTATGTTTTCTTGCTCTAAAAACTGTTTTGTTCTGTGCGCGGTGTGAGAACTTGCATTGTCGTGATGGAGGATGATGCGGCGGTTGCAGTTCTCTTTACGGAGGTCAGAAACGACCTGTGGCAACCAAATGCTATATTAACCGTTTTTTGTCCCTCAAGAGGAATAGTCGTAACATGGCCGGTTTTGGAGACAAACGTGGCCACCATTTTTTTTGCAACACTCCGTGAACGAAAATTTTTTGTTGGCTTTAACTCATTTTCGAACACCCAAACTCGTGACTGGTTTTTCGTTTCGGGTTCGTATGCGTATATCCAGGATTCGTCACCTGATACGATGTTGTATACAGCATTTGAGGATCCTGCGTGGAATCTTTCGAGAGTTCCGACGCACCAAGTAACGCGAGCCGCTTTTTGCTCTTTACAGAGCGAATGCGGTATCCATCGGGAAAACAATTTTTTTACACCTAATTGTACATGCAAGATTATTTGTATTTAACTCATGCCAATGTCCAAAATTGCCTGAATTTTGTGGTATGTCACATGTCGATCTTCCTCAATCAGCTTACGCACAGCATCAACGTTTTCGTGGGTGACTGCAGTTTTTCGACGACCTTGACGGGGATCATCACTGAGATTGACATGTCCACGTTGAAATTCAGCAAACCAGTGATAAATTGTGGTTTTGGATGGGGCTTCATCACCAAATGCAGAAATCATCCAATCAACACACTGTTTTTGTGTTAAACCACTTCGAAAGTCATAATAAATCATCGCTCTTGAATTTTCTCGAGTCAATTCTATTTTCTCAACGACTAAACAAGTTTGACAAAACCTTGTGACAAGACCGAGAATCTTTTTTTAAATAAATAAATGGTATTCGATTTTTAAAACCAAGCAGTTTTCAATTTAAAAGATTTTAATATGACAGGAACAGTGGAAATATTCCATTCCCGATACTTTTAGTACAGCCTATGTATATGCGTTCTAGAGGTCTTGAGTTTAGGTAATAATTTTATGTGAGAAATTTACTACAGTCTTGCTGGTACAGGTTTTTAAGTAATATAATATAGTAATGTAGCCAGTTGGCGATTTATTTATTTTATAGTCTCACGCCTGTATCCCCGAAGTGGTAGGCAGAGGTGTAAATATTACACTCACATTACGCCATGAATTTTTAGGTCCCACTTAATAGTGGGCGAGCCTATTGCCGTTACCGGGCACAGTTAGCCAGTTGGCGATATGAAGACATAATATATTTTGACATATTTAGCGCATACGTTACCAATTATTGTAGAAGTGCAAATAGCACTTTCAATAATGTTGGCCTGTAGCATGGTTTTGGGCGCGATAAGCTCGCTTTTAAAATTATTTTAATGTTGGTCTGTAGATATGAGAAGTTTTAAGCACGGTACGGTATACTTGGCAATCAAGACGAGACAAGAATCATTACATGCAATTCGAAAGGCGACACAACGCCATCTGTCAAGCCACATATTATGTATATTTTGTCTTACGATACAGCACAGGATAAACTTTATTTTAATATTCCAGTAATGGCCATAGATTTGGTTGATTCTTTAAAAGCTTAAAATATTGAATAAATAATATGAAACTTAAGGCGAAGAATGTTTTTAGCGAGCGAAGGCCTTCGCAATTAATTAAAGTAGGCTCTAAGTATCTTACTTAAGAAATACTTTAATTAACGTTAATTTCAAAGGTTGGCTTTTAGTAGCAACATAAATTAATCTGAGAGTGAAACCTAGTGGCGATTTTGCGACGGAGAGTACATCTTACGAAGTTATCAGGTCACTAAAACTCTAGGATTTTGTAAGCGAAAATTTATTTAGGTTGTAAACTTTGTCATATTCTGTTTCAGTGAATTAAATTGCAGGATAAAATGGAAGTTGTTATTGAGATGGTATATATAGATAACTTGATTTCCAAAAGTCAAATCCACTTTAATGCTACAACTGTATAAGCATACGTATCATCATCATCAGCTCTGTATATAAACTGTCCCACTGCTGGGAACGGGCGTCTTCTCATTATGAAAAGGTTAAGGCCGTAGTCCGCCACGCTGGCCAAGTGCGGGATGGCAGACTTTACATATCTTTCGAGAACATTATGGAGAACTCTGAGACAAGCAGGTTTCTCCACGATGTTTTCCTTCGCCGTTTAACAAGAAGAAGAAGTTATGTTAACTTCACGCCTTTTATCCCCGGAGAGGTAGGCAGAGGTGTACTAAACACCCACATTTCACCGTTTAGCAAGCAATATTATTAATGTAATAAGCACATAGCTTTGAAAAGTCATTCGTGCGCGCCGTGGATTTGAACCCGAGGCCTTAGTTAAGTCGTATTTTCAACCGCGTTTTCTAATTTCGGTGTACGACTTGTATTTTATTTTGGCTTTGCAAAGACTTAAAAAACAAATTATCTGATTCTAAAATTCGCCGATAGTACAAGCTCAGCTTAGATTGTTACTAGGTGGTGTTGTGTGTATGTGGTAAAATATTATTATTATATAGCCTAATCTAGAGTAAGGAATCTCGTACGTATCCTTTTAGACTGTACATTCTCGCGGTTAGAATGGGTCAACTCCAACAGTGCAACGGTCAGCATAGTATCGTATAACGTGGATAACTAGGTTCAAACTGTACACCTCCCTTAGGATTAATTAGGCCTGACTTTAAGCTCAGTGATCCCTTAGAGCCATCTTGTTTTGGGTCATTACTACTCAAATGTCGCTGACAGCTTCAGAGACTATTGTGAGCTGTTTAGGATAGATTTAGCCTTATCGTTTTTTGAGAGAAATAAAATTTGTATCTACAAGTATACGTTGCAAAATGAAGCACAATAACATTTACGTAAGGGTCTCGATCGCGCATTTATTCGAAAATAAATTCGAATTATCTTTTGATTATCCCTGGATGGATTATACCAGTCGAAACGTCTACTTTCTAAATCGGAAAAAAAGCCGATGTATTAATTACAAAAAATGATTCGAACAACGCTATAATTTCCGAGTAAAGATGTTTACTTCTTCCGAGCCTTTTTAATTAATCATTTCCCAACAAAGAACGCTGAAAACACTGCTCTGTGCTGAGCAGTGTTTTAAAGCAAATTATAAATAACTACATACATACAAACATAGTCTCACGCCTATATCCTCGAAGAGGTAGGCAGAGGTGTATTACTACACCCATTTTCACCAGATATATTTTAGGATGCTGGACTTTTTTGTCGCGAGAAATATTGCACCTAATCAAATAGATATTGAAGAATGTACAAACCTTTCCTAAAACCATACTTCAGTGATCATAAATATGTACAGCAAAGTCATTCTAACAAAGTATCTGCAAAGACTGTATAACCACAAAACAGACGGGGATAACTACAGAGCTAAGATATCAAATTCTATAAGTTTGAACTTACACCTAAACTCAGCCGATAGAGTTAAAACAGCAATCGAATCTCTTAACATGCCCATCGACCTAGCAGTCAAAGAATCAACTCCCTTTCTCAGACCAAAGACCTGGCAGAATGGTAGTTGCTACAAAAAGATAAAAGAGAAAGTAAACGAAAGAAAGCAACTGCGAAAAAAATGGCATTCCACAAGATATCCCTGCGACAAAAAAGCTTTTAATAAATCTTCTGAGGAACTCAAACAAATGATCCAGCAAGCAGATAATGATCACATACAAAAACTCCTAGCAAACCTCACTCCTAATAATGATACTAACTACTCACTGTGGAAGATAATAAAAAAGCTGAAAAGACCAATAGTTCATATACCACCCATAAAAACCGCTGAGGGTAAAAGGGCAAGAACGGAACTTGAAAAAGCACAGCTGTACGCGGCATATCTGAAAACCGTTTTTAAACCATTGCCCAGCAAACAACCTGGACACGATGAGAATATATACGAATATCTAGAAGCACCACTGCAAAAGTCGCCACGCCCTATCATTAAAGTAGGATCTGAAAAAAATATTAAATACTAAATCACTTAGTATAGCATAACGAACAGACCCATTGTTTTAAATTTCTAGACTTGCATCTATTAACGAAGATAATTACGTCAACATTGTCATAACTGATAACTGTGTTCGTTCAAAATAGTAGGTACTTACTTTGCGACGATATTGATGGTGCGAACTGAGCGAACGCGTGGCCTGATCTGCCACTTGCCGAGTTAATGGCGGGAGAAGCACACGTGTAACATTGTTAGTGTTCGAAATTTATAGTAGGTACTATATACCATTTTACATAAATTTGGTTGTTATACCTACCAATTTGTTGTTGTTATTCCATGTAAAAAATTAGTACCGGGCACATCCAACATTAATGATCGTATATTATAACATTCATATTGATGGATCAGCCACATCCGGCGTTACTGATTGCAAACCTTATATTGTTTCTTGTAGTATATGACACACCTGACTTTATTGATGGGTAATCTTAAAATGTTTAAAGTAGGATATGTCACATCCAGGTAGTAGAGCCTTGCAGATTTCAGCATGAATGGGCCGGCTCGACCGGGGTAGTACTACCCTCTCACAGAAAATCGACGTAAAGTAACAGTACCTAAACTGTTGCGTTTCGTTCGGTGAGTGAGAGTGCCGGAGGTCCTATCACCTATTCCTTCTCCCTCATCCCACTCCACATCTTATCCCTTTTCCCAACCCAAAGGGGCGGCAACGCACTTGTGACTCCTGTGGTGTTGCTTGTGTCCATGGGCGGCGGTAATTGCTTACCATCAGGCAATCCGTCTGCTCGTTTGCCGCCTATTACCATAAAAAAAAACATCCATCATTGATGATCGGCAATGATTAAATAGGTTGTGTCCCATGTACCACTTACGAAGTTATTGACTGGCGATCATAGCATAATTATTATTGTTTGATCTAAAAATACTTATAAATTTACTTTATATACTTATTTAAGTATTCGTTTTACATATAGTAGGTACTTATATTAATTTGACTTGACGACCAGATGGTGCAGTTTTTGTTTAAGGGGTGGTACGAGAGTCGCTTATACCTGTTACTGGATGTCATAATTTGAAAATATGGCAGTTTTGTTGAAATATGTTTTTGACGACGAACCTGTATCTAAGATAAAAGAGATAGAAAATGACAATCTTTGTAATGAACAAACTGACGAAATTTAGATCCAAATATAATATCCAGCAATACTCAAATTATAGATATAAAACCTGTTATACCTGCTACTGAAGTATCAACTCCTATTCCATTATCTCAGATTCATGAACCTTGTTATAATACTTTTTGGATCCAGTGTGCCAAAGACCTGGTTTTGATAAAAACTGATTATTTATATGGAAATCTACTGATAGCGTATATATCATCTCTTGCAAATAGTGTAACAACGCCATCCACACTCAAAAACGATAGAAAATGGACATTCAAATCTAATAAACGTAAAAAACGCCTTGTGCATAAAGAAGATTGGATAGTTGTTAAGAGTAAATTACACAAAAGAGTTCAAGTGTCTCTGAATAATTGATTACTTGAATGATTAATTTAATGCAAATGCACAGTATTTCCTTCACTCCCATACTTCTCTGTCGCCAGTCATCCTATAGTTGACTTCTTTCTGTTTTGCCCGTGACTTAGTCATAGGTATTGGTACTTAGTTAGGCCACAAAGCGTCCACAAATCCTTTCCCTTTCAAAACCATCCTCACATAGTCTATCCAACTTTTCCTTGGCCGCCTTCTCTCTTTTTTTCCCCTCTTTGTGCATATTCATCACTTTTTTACCTACGTACATCTCATCCCTTCGCATAACATGTCCATAACCTGCCAATTGACTCCCTTTTACCTTTTCGTCTATGGGCGCCACTCTCATACTACCTGTAACGTAATCATTCATAATTCTGTCCATTCTAGTTACTCCACATAGCCATCGCAACATTTTCATCTCTGCCATATGCAAGCGTTTTTCATCCATCTTCTTTGTAGCTCAATACTCAGCTACATACAGTACGACAGAGCTTATAACCCCTTATACATGCAGCCCTTTAATTTCACACGCATTTTGTGATCGCGTATTGTGTCTGCGGCCATTTCATCCAGCCTGCGTTGATTCGTTGCCTAGCAGCCCAATTAATTTCGCCGTCATTTTTCAGTTCTGAACCTAAGTAGCAAAAATCGGAGCATAATGGTAAAGCTATACTGCTGATTGTAAGCGGTATAAGATTGGAGAGACCGCCAAAGTCACAGAACATATACTTATTCTGCTTTGGTTCTGCTTATTCGGAGGCTTAAATTCTTTAATCTCTCGAGCCACTCTTACAGCTTGCTCTGCACCTCCTGTCCACTCTCTGCTACCAGGACGATATCATCGACAAACAGCATGCACCAGGGTGCCTTTTCCTGTATGTCCGATGATACAGCATCCATCCATCCATTACTCTCTCCCATACTTTCATACTATGAGACATTAACTTTATTCCCCGATCATTATTGCATTCTTGAATATAGCCCTTATTTTTTTAAATAGGCACCAGGTAACTGTTGTACCATTCCTAGCCTTATTATTACCTTCCATAGGGTATGGTCTCCTCATGCAACAGCTTATTGAAGAATAATGATAGCCACGCCCATCCATCATATCCTAACGCCTTCCATGCTTCTACTGGTATTCCATCTGGTCCTTACGCTTTCCCATTCTTAATTCCACTTATTCTTCTTATTTATCTTTACTTATTGAAACTGAAACCTGATTATTAATTAAATATAAACATTTTAGAATTTCATTTTTGTTTGATTTGCTGATTAAATAATGCTATAGGACTGTAATCTTAATATATAAAATCCTTGCGTTACTGACTGACTGACAGACACGCTACAGCCGAAACTATTGGTTGCAGGAAGCTGAAATTTGGCATGTATGTTTCTTGGGGACCGTAGCGGTGCACTAAGAAGGGATTTCCCGAAATTCCCACGGGATCGGCCAAAACGGGTAAATTAAAAAAAAATGCGGGCGTAGCTGCTGGCGTCCTCTAGTTCAGTAATAATAGTAAAAAGTACAACATTGTTATTTTGTTCATAAGTAGAGAGTTGTCTATGTAGATTGATTATGAAACTTTGATTTAATATGTTATTTAAAATTTTCGGATTTGTAAGATTTTTACTTTTGTTTAGTTTTTCACAATTTTGTTAGCATTTGCTAAGAATTAATACATGAGCATGTTGTCGATGATTGTTTTAATTTATTTCAAATCCCACTTGTTGTTTCGTGCAAAAAGTTGCGTAGTATTAAAGCCCATGGACCAGGGAATTCGCTTTATAAAATAATTGATGATACCTAAGGCATTTGAACTTTAGTCAGTTACGTTAGCAGAAGAACCAACAATATTATTATATTTCTTCCCATAAAAATAGTTTTATCTGCCACATCCGACATTATATGATCGAATTTGACCGATGAAAATGGCGACATGTGACATTTTTTAATATTTTTAACGAACTTATATATATAATTACCTTCGTATAATAGATAATGATATAATTAATACTCATTACAAAATTTATAAAGTTATCACTTTTGGTTACATTTTTATTCCAAGTTCAATCTTTAAATTGCACAATTGAAAAGTTGCAGATTTGCCTACGTTGTTGATAGGGCGTGGCGAAGTGTCTCCCACTGAAAAGTGCTAGTCCTAGACAAACTTGGAGATTAATTTTGAATCTTAAGGAAAGTAAGACACCTGGCTATGATCTTATTGACGCAAATTTGCTTAAACACTTACCTAGAAAGGCAGTCATACATATATACAGCTATCTTCAATACCTGCCTTAGACTAGAAATTTATCCAGCACAGTGAAAAATAGCGCAAGTAATAATTAAACCTAAGCCAGGAAAACCTTTCCACGAAGTAAGCTCCTATAGGCCGATAAGTCTACTTCCAATCTTGGGTAAGATGTTCGAAAACATATTACTACACAGGATGCGTGCATTTCTGCCGAAGATTTTACCCCTACACCGGTTCGGTTTCCGCGAACAACACGGAACTATTGAACAAATACACCGTATCTGACACACGCTGGAATGTAAACAGTTCTGTTCTACTGTTTTCCTCGACATTAGCCAGGCATTCGACAGAGCGTGGTATCCACAGTCAAACTGCTAAACCAGTTTTGTGGAGCACTACTTTATTAATATATAGTAAAACTGTAATAAATAAAATAAATAAATAAATAAAAAATTAGGGACTCCTCTTCAAAATTAAAAAAACTTCTACCCCATTCCTTTTTTATTATTTTGAAGTCATATCTCAGTGGGAAATGTTTTGCAGTGAAGTTTAATAATAAAACTACTCCCTTAAGCGAAATCCTCTCAGGTGTACCACAGGGAAGCATATTGGGTCCAGTACTATATCTCCTCTTCACAGCAGATCTACCAACAGACGCAATTACAGTGACAGCCACCTACGCGGACGACACAGCTCTACTATCAGTACACGAGAGCCCTGATATAGCATCGGCCAAACTTCAAGCTCACCTCTATGAAGTTGAAAGGTGGTTAGACATACGGCGTATTAAAGCTAATCGGGTGAAATCTATTCACGTAACCTTTACCGTCAGAAGGCAAACATGTCCGCCCGTGAAACTTTATAACACAGAAATTCCCCAAGCTGAAGATGCTAAATATTTGGGAATTCATTTAGATAACTGAGCACAGCGGGCTTCAGGGTGGGACTTGCGATGAACCGGTCAAAAACTAAGATCATGACCAACAGTGCCGCTTACAGAGTCGAGGTGGATGGGCAGGCAATACAATACGTCGATGAGTACATCTATTTGGGCCAGTTAGTTTCTTTCGAAAACAGGCAGGAAAAGGAATTCGATCGTCGTATCGAAAACGCCTGGAAAAGCTACTGGTCCATGAAGACGCTAATGAAGGGAGATCTGCCAATCGCCCTGAAGCGAAAACTCATCGATATGTGTATTCTGCCCATTCTCACCTACGGTGCTCAGACCTGGTCACTTACCGACTCGCAAAGGACTCGCCTTGGAGTCTGCCAAAGAGCGATGGAGCGCAGCATCCTGGGTGTCACACTAAAAGATAAGATACGGAACAGTATACTGCGCTCTAAAACAGGGCTAAAAGACGTGGGTCAAAAGGTTGCCAGCCTTAAATGGAATTGGGCGGGTCACGTCAGCCGCATGCAGAAACACCGCTGGGCAAAAATTACTACACTATGGGTGCCGACGGATGGACAACGCCGCAGAGGCCGGCCCAGAAAAAGGTGGCGAGACGAGCTGGATGCCTACCACGAGAGCTGGCTAGAGGTTGCGCATGACCACAAAATGTGGAAAGACTTAGGGGAGGCCTTTGCCCTGCAGTGGGACAGTATAGGCTAAATAAAAAAAAAAAATAATTTAGATAAGAGATTGACCCGGAGGAAGCATATCTGGACCAAGTGCAAGCAGCTTGACACGATATTAAGATCAATGTACTGGTCGATAGGTCGAAAATCACGCCTGTCACATGAAAGCAAGATGGCTATTTACAAGACCGTTTTAAAACCAATCAGGACCTACGGTATCCTACTATGGGGTACGGCCAGCAATAGAAACATAGAGATTCTTGAAAGATTCCAAAGTAAGACACTGTGAACCATGTTTGACATACCTTATTACGTAACCAAGAATTACATACATGATGATCTAAAAATCAATACCGTCAAACAAGAAATTGCCAGATATTGTGCAAGTTACCAAACAAGAATATCCAGCCATGTCAACGAGCTGACATCAAAATTAATGGGCACAGGCAGTGTCACACACTCAAGGCTGAAGAGGCATAGCGTTCCTACGTTAACTTTAAGGTTCAGAAACAATATATGAAAGGAACTCTGAAAACTCCTTCTGCTTAGAAATTAAATACCCCTGAACGCCTACTAAGTGGCTTATTATGTCTTAACACAGATCGCCAGGTTGCAGAATAGAAAAGAAAAAAAAAAAGATATATATCCTCTCCCTCCCGGACCTCGGTATCGAGCTAACGTGTACAAGCAGATTAACACAAAAATAAATAATTTAAATAAAAATTTTAATTGCAAAATTCCAAAGCAAAATTAGGAGTGCATAACCAGTGAAGAGTTCGCCGTTCAACTCTCGCCCATCGACGCGCCTCCTGTGCAAGCTCCGCCCAAGGGTGAGAGAGACAAACATATTTATCTTAACTCAATTATCGGCCACCAAGTACTAGGATAACAGTGACTTGGAGCATTGATAGATTAACATATATAAGGAAGCTTAATTTTAGAGTTCTCGCTGTACTGTCCTGTGGCGTAGCGGTTACCAACAACTTACTAAGATACCTGCATACTCAAGATCAAACCCGGGTGATACGAAACTTTTTGCCGTTTTACAAAAGTTTTCTTTAGACTTTATATCTGAAATTATCAAAGGAAAATTGGAAAAAGATATTATTTATTACACAAGAATGTTATTTAATTTTTTATAAAGAAAATGCCAATTAATCATTCTCCGCCGCCGGCACAATCAACAACACCCACACCGGTATTATCCATTGCTCTTAATGATATCGTCCTAACACAAGACTCGGACACTGCCTCTGAAAAAATGGAATCCGATATTGAGCAGGGCTCATCCAATGTTTCAAGAAGACCTAAGCGTAAACACGGCGACGTAGCCAACTCTGAACTTAAAGAGCTCTTATGTGAAATTCAGAGAAAACAAGAAGCAGAATTCAAATCTATCAAACGGGAGATTGAAACTATAAAACTATAAATCAAAATGTTGAGTACCAGAGATCATTAGAGTTCCTTTCTAATATGTATGACACCCTGTTAAATAAGCTGGAAGCATCTGAAACAGAAAATTTGTCTCATAAAGTTCGCATCAATTCCTTAGAGACCAAGATAGAACAATTGGAACGAAATACCAAGGCTTCGTCTATTGAAATACGCAACATTCCACTATCTCAGCCTGATACAAAAGAGAGTCTGAAGTCACATATGCTGCACATATGCGAAGTAGTCAACCAGCCAATTAAAGATACGGATATACGGAACATTTTTAGGATCAAAACGAAAAAGGAGCCTAGTCCTATCATCGCCGAATTATCTACGGCATTACAAAAGGAGAATTTGATTAAATCAGTGATCCTCTTCAACAAAGGCAAAGGCAGGGATCACAAACTGAATACTGGACACATTAAGATTGAAGGCAAGCCAGTCCCGATTTATGTGACGGACAATCTAACTACCAAAACAAGGCGCCTCTTTTATTTGGCTCGGGAGTATTCAAAGTCCCATCATCATGCAACCTGCTGGACCTCATACGGAAAGGTATTTATTCGTCCCAGGGAAGCACAACCAGCTGTGCGCATTGACAATGAAGACGATATTTCAAAACTAGGCCTACAAAAATTTACCTTAGCTTATAATTATTTCTATTACATTATACAAGTTACCAATTTCAAATGTACACATTCATACACTACTCACCAACGAAACACACACTTCCTAATATTTAAAATCATGATATATCGCTATAAAACATTAACATTATTTAGCGTTAACACAAACTTTCTTGTTATAATATTAACGTATTCATTACATTTATCACACAATTATTCAATTGTTGCTCAACAATCAATGTTCATCAGTATCATATCGTTTTATATTCCACTACACTCTGATTCCTCAGCGTTAAAATACACTTACAATAACATTCGATAACATTCATAGTACCATTAACGACGATTTGGACAATTTGACATTGGCCGATAGTATCTCTTGTGACATTGAGAATATTGTTATGAAATTTCCATACGCTCGAGAAAAGTCTCTAAATTTGATTGTACAAAATACTCGTAGCATTCACTGCAACATGCCCCATTTTCAAACATTACTACACTGCTCAAAAGTGGACTGGGACCTACTCATTTTGACTGAATGTTGGCTACGCAAAAATTATTCCATACCTCAGTTAGACGGCTATAGCAATGCTTCTACAATTAATAACAAAACACAAAATGAGGGCGTAGTCGTATACTATAAATCAATTTTCAACTATCACATCACTGAGCAATCACTAGTAGACGCCAACTGCCTTATGATAGAAATCAATCGTAATACCGTAATTCTTGCGATATATCGCCGTCCCGGTGAGAAACAAGTATCTGACTTCCTTGATTCATTGGATAAGCTGCTTTCACTGCTAGCACCATTTAAGAATATAATTGTGACCGGAGATATAAATTTGGATATTGCCATTACAACGAAAGACAATAGAGCTCAAAATTATTTAAATCTACTGGCTACTCATGGTATGTTGCCGGCACACTGTATTCCAACCCACACGTTCACTTGCCTTGACCATGCTATCATTAAAACTAAATTCCCTGTAAAATGCTTTGTTGCTCATACTACAATCACCGATCACTTCAGTGTTATTCTTAGCCTAAATATGTCACCTGAACAAACAATAACCAGCAGAACGATTAAGAAAATTGATTATGTTTCCCTCGACATAATTTTCTCAAAAATTGATCTTGATCCCATTTTGTCGATGACTGATACCAACGAGGCTGTTAGTTACCTTCTAAATACCTTAAATAGTAAAATAGATAGTTGCACTAGAATTTTATCAACACCGAGACGCCAACATATTCTTAAACCGTGGATCACGAAGGGTATGTTGAGATGTATTAGAAATAGAGATAGATTATTTTTAAAAACAAAAAAGGAACCTAATAATGAAGTCTCTAAAGTAACTTTCATCCGTTACCGTAATTTTTGCAATGCACTCATCAAAAACGCTAAAAGAGAATTCGAAAAAACTGAGATTACTAATGCTAGACACAATACCAAAAAGCTATGGAAAGTAATAAAAAACATTACTAATACTAATAAAAGTAAATCTACAGCCTCTGAGCTGATTATTGACAACAATCCCACAGAATCAGCTAACTCAGTTAACCAATATTTTGTAAATATAGGCAAAACATTGGCACCAAAATCGCCACAACAAACTTCACCTGGACATACTTATAACGTCAGTGTGGCGCAATCTTTTGTTCTTTTGGAAACTGATGCGGATGAAATATGTTCAACCATTTCTCATTTTAAAAACGATTGTGCTATAGGCTTAGACGGTATCTCCAACTATTTTATTAAAAGGTATTCCTCTATCTTAGCAGAGCCAGTCGCATATATTTGTAATTTATCTTTTGCGCAAGGTATTTTTCCAAACGCATTTAAACGAGCCCTTATTCATCCGATCCATAAAGCTGGTGACAGAGGCTGTGTCAGTAACTATCGACCTATATCAATTCTGCCAGCTTTTTCCAAGATCATGGAGAAAATTGTCAACAAAAGACTTGTTAGCTATCTAGAAAACAAAAATCTATTAGCAGCAACTCAGTTCGGATTCCGAAAAAATCGATCAACTGATGATGCAGTCCATGAACTTACTAATATAATTGTCAATAGTATGGACAACAAGGAAAAAGTAATTGCGATATTTCTAGACCTAGCAAAGGCGTTTGACACGGTCTCTGTCCCACTTCTGCTTGAAAAATTAAAGGGTATTGGAGTCAGGGGCGTCCAATGGCGGTTTTTTGCGGATTACCTTACGGGCCGTAGTCAGTGTGTCCAGCTGAAAGATGTGCGCAGTGATGATCTTCCGATTAACACTGGCGTGCCACAAGGTAGTATCCTTGGGCCCACGCTGTTCCTCGTATTTATTAATGACCTTTGCCAGATAGAGCTACTGAACGTCCGGGTTATTGCATTTGCAGATGATACGGCGTTGGTTTTTCAGGGAGATTCCTGGGATGACACGTACCAATATGCACAGGATGGCTTAAATCGCGTCACTAACTGGCTCAATGCTAATTGTCTTGCTCTAAATGTCAATAAATCGAAATATATAACATTTTCATTAAGAAATCCCAAAGTTCCTCCCACAATCCCTGCACCTATCCTAGCGCATACATGTCTTACCGGTATAAACCACGCTCTTAGAACGCAATGCACTTGCCAGGAAATCCATGCAGTAGACTCAATTAAATACCTCGGTATTATCATAGATAAGAACCTCAATTTTCAAGCCCATATCGATTTATTGACGTCTAGAACAAGGAAATTAATTTACATATTTAAAAATCTACGCCATGTCTCAGATCAAAAAGTTTTAAGAATTGCCTACCTTGTATTATGCCAATCTATATTGACATACTGCATTACATCCTGGGGAGGCGCTGCTAAAAGTCTAATGATTACTCTTGAACGTGCCCAACGTGCAGTCCTAAAAGTGGCTCTCTTCTTGCCGTTTTTGCACCCTACCTTGGATGTGTACCAACGTCTTAACGTACTTACAGTCCGACAATTATTTATATTCCGGATAGTCATGAAAGCTCACACATCAACTAACTTCGACCCAATGACAAATATGTCCAAACGTCGTAAACACAAAGTTTGTAGTACTGGTGCTACATATAGGACATCGCTATCTCACAGGTTCTATTGCTTCTTAGGGCCATACTTGTACAATAAAATTAATGCCCGCCTATCCATTTATCACAAAAATAATTTTAATTTAAAAATCTCACTAACATCATGGTTACAAAATTTGTCGTATACTGATACTGAAAATCTTCTTAATCCCATAATATGATAATATAAGAAATGATCATTTGAGCCATAAAACATATAAAACACACACAACACACACACACATACACACACACACACACACACACACACACACACACACACACACACACACACACACACACAGACACGCACGCACGCACGCACACACACACACGCAGGCACACACTCTTTTTTGTATTTAACTTATTATTAATAATTTTATCTCAAAACTAAATAGTAATTATGTACATGCAATGGTTATTTATAGTTTTATGTTATTGTATAAAGTCCGAGAGTTGGGAGCCTGGTGATCTGTAACACAGGTTCTACCTTTAACAGACACCAGTCTCTTACAAAGGAAAGAGACTTGTTTTGCTTATATCCATTGTATTGCTAACTGTGAAAACCTTTGTAAAAGAGATAAATAAACGATTATTATTAAATAAACGATTATTATATATATTTTAGTCCCACGTAATAGGAGGCGAGCCTATTGCCGTACCGGGCACATTACCAGGCTCCGTGCTGCTACTACGAATTTTCAAACGGAAAAACCCAATAACACTTTGCCCAACCAGGGTATCGAACCCCAGACCTCCCAATTCCACGCGCACAATTATGCCGCGTGACCAATGAGGCAGTCTTTTAATTATAAAATAAATAATTACCTAAAGCAAAATAAAAGTGACAGCAATTTGTGCATGGCGCTGATTCTGAATTAATAATTGATTCATAATATATTATGACCTTATGGTTTATGTAACCGAAAAGACAAGTCAATATGTTTGATGCTAAATAATGCGCATTGTATTTCTATCATTGTATTTTTTGCGGTGAGCATAAAATAAATAACCACTTTCGTACCACAATAGCGATAAAGCTTCTATCCTTACTTATTACAGAAGACACACAATATTATAGTCTACTTTATAAGAAATTTGTGCGGTGTTTATCTTTGTTAACTTATTTTCCCCGATACTTCCTGATGACGGGAGCTAATAGAAGCAGAGCTGTATCACTATCATCATCATTATCATTAGTCTTTTTTAGTCTACTGCTGGACATAAGCCTCTCCTAATTCAATATCAATATATTATGTAAATAAAACTCTTGCGTTACTAACGCGCAGCCAAAACTACTGGGTGCAAGAAACTGAAATTTCAAATCTATAAGTATGTTCTTTCAGGTGCGTTACCTTTCTTTATGCACCCCGCATTAAGAAAGGTTTTTCCGAAATCCTAACGGGAAAGGGTAGTAAATATTAAATTAAAAATGTGTATTATGTGTAGCTGTGCGCATCCCCTAGTAAGCAAAAAAAATGCGTAACAACCGCAACGCATTTTATATCTATTCTTTTGTTTATATTGTCACATCTGTGCTCCGCAGGGAAGGTAGTCTTAGTTAAAGCGTTTTTCACTTAGCACATGTCTTCGCACATTATTTATATTGGTCTGGATTAGTCTGACTAAATCACTTGTATCTTGTATCTGTCGCCTTAGTAAATTTAGCTTTTAGTTTTGTGTACAGTAATTTTGATCATAATTTTCATCAAATTCTTCAGATAAATGATTGTTTTGCTTTCGTTCTAGTTTTTATTTGGACATTGACGAATTGGTTTTGGATATTTAGTTTATTTTGATGTAAAATTTTTGAGAATATTGTGGACAAATTTAAAATTCAAAAGTATTTATTTTCTTTCACAAAGGCAACTTACAAACTACATTGATTCATGTCCAGAAAAACAGATTACACCTTTGTGAGAGACTGGTATCTGAACAAGGAAAATCCTGTCAGACAGATTACCAGGCTCCCCGCACATTATTTTATAGTTAAAGTGTCACTAAGATAGGGCTAACAATTGACAAACAGAAAGAAAACTGTGTGTATGTTGTGTGTGTGTGTGTGTGTGTATGTGTGTGTGTGTGTGTGTGTGTTTGGACACGTAAGTGATTAGCTGGTCATATTACAGTTTTCAAAAGATTTTCAGTTTCATCGTAACTAAGTTTTTGTAACCATTCTGAAATAACTTCTTTGCATTTAGATTTAGATAGAGAATATATGTTTAAAATAGAGTTCAATTTATTTTATAAATGACTGCCCAAATAACAGAACATTCTATGGGACAGGCTATTTTTATATCGAACTGGGGAAAGAATTATTAAATAGAGGACTACAAATTAAGTTGTCCTCTATGCTTTTTGGTTGAGCCCGTATTTTTGTTATTAGTTACCGACCTCTGATATTGCTTATGTTATGAGATTATCGTAGCACTAGTCAATAAGTATTAGGTTCATCATCAGTGCTTTATACTGTCTCACTGCTGAGCACGGGCCTCACTATGAGAAGGGTAAGGTTATATTACACCACGCTGGCCAAGTGCGGGTTGGCAGACTTCACAATGTGTCATGTGTTTCGAGAACATTATGGAGAACTGTCAAACATGCAAGTTTCCTCACGATGTTTTCCTTCACCGATAAGTAAGCGATAATTAACAATTTCATACGCACTTAACTTGCATTCTCTGCGTAGCAGTCTGACGGTCTCTCCACTCGGCTATCGCTGCTAAAGTATTAGGTTGATAGCACTAGAATGTTTTAAAAGTTTCTGGAACTGGTTTTTATAGAGCAGTATTGGGCACAACAATGAATTAAAACTACTTGGTGCAAGACGATCCATTTGTTCATGTGCACCATTTCAAGGGCATTATTTAACTATGAGTTCGAAACAGAACTTGACAGTCATTCATATTCCGTGTTATTTCAGTACATATTTTATCGTCAACACAAAAATACCAAGTAAAACGTGAAGATAATCTAATTTATACGTGCATTCACGTAGCTATATAAAATGTTAAATACTTATTAACCATTTACCATTCTCCAATACAACAGTGCGCTTCACAACCGTAGAGTACTTTGTAACTTGTAAACAATTTGAATAACGCTTGGCAAGTGCTTATAATAAGAACTCCTTTCAGTAATAAAGTTGTTCAAACTGAACTTTAAGTTAGCAGACTTGACACTTTATTATAACTTAACTGTCCGACATTGTTGGAAATAATTGCGGTGTTATAACCGTTGGTATAAGTGTTCATATTATGATATTTGTGGATAGATGTGGCATACAGAGCTCTTGTTACTGCAAAGGAACGGTACATATAATATAATAAATAAATATTAATAATAAAATATATTTTTCCATTTTGAGCTTTATAAAAACAAAACCTTCCCATCCCCCATACTAGGTATAGCCTGTCCTTTGGGGGAAATAAACGATTTACATTGAAAATCACTGCAAAATAGAATTTTATTTTATTGTGTACCATCCCTTTTTCGTATGTCGTGGGTTCGATACTTTTGTTGGAGACTAAGTGTAGTTTGCAGATTATTATTACGAGTCTAGGTTAAATTATTGTTTCTATGTCCGTCGTTTGAATGTTCGTAAGTTTAAGTCTAAGTTCGCGACAAAAATTAAAATAATTGCGGTGTTATTACCGTTGGTATAAGTTTTTCTATTTAGATATTTGTGTATAGGTGTTGTATATTGGAATGACATTATAAAGACTTGTACTGGACCTCTTGGTACTACAATACATGTACAAAGTTTCTGTCGTCGATTCGATGTTCACCTAGGACACATTGTAGGATCTGCAAATCTTCATTACGAGTCTAGAATCTTTGTGTTTGATGTGTAAATGTTCGTAAGGTCGAAACAGGAATTTCACCTAATACGATATATAAATGTTTATAAATTAACATAACAAAAACGACTAAACTAAAAAAATTCAAATAAAGTTTAAAAAATTATATCGAGAAAAAAAACGTTCATCATCGCTTTAAAGGGCTTATAATATTATTTACTTACAATATTAAAATTATGTATATCCCATTTGCTATGCTTTGTCTTTACTTGGTCCAAAACAACGGCGCTTAGCTATGCACTGTGGTTGACAGACATTGATCGACCGCAACTATGCGTATTGCCTACTGCTTTGCTCAATCAGTCAGCTAGCGCTAGATGAAACCTCAAGCACATATGACTATCTATACTGTGGATGTAAAGTGCTTTAAATACAAAGGCATCTAAATTGTCCTAATAAAATTAATAAGCATACCCTAACAATCGTACCGACGCAGCACTGGTCAAAGCCATCAAATATCGCTTTCCCTTTGGGTTGCTTATGTCAGATGCCAGTAATTTATACTGCACCCAAATACGTTTTTTAGCTGCGGTCTTATAATATTTTACCATGGTTGAGACTAGTATCAGGATGTTTGTTAGTTCTAAATCTATGTAACGACTGTCAAAGTCCTGCATGATAGCCGAGGCAGGGCAGCAGAATTAAGCATTTAACAAGCTGTTGATTTGGACACAAGGTACTTATACGTGCATACATACATACATGCATACATATACTCACGCCATTTACCCGTCCGGGTAGGCAGAGACAACGGAACGCCACTTGCTTCGTTCCTTACAAACCTCACGCGCCTCCTCTACATTAATTACTCTTTTCATACATGCTCGCCGGTTCCAGGTGCTTCGGATCTTTCCGCTTTTCAAAACCTCACCAATTTGGTCAACGAATGTCCTACAACTCAAACGTTCTTTCGTATATTATACAAATTCTTTTTCTGTCTACACAGATTAACAAAGTAACCTTCGCGCCACTGGTGGTGTCCACACTCTTCATCGTCGCAACGACCGTAATACGTCGCATATTTGTTATTTATTTAATTATTTGTCATTCACACGTTCATACAGGAATAGTGCAGTGTCCCACAAAACCGTGTCATCGGTTTGACTGTGGGATCCAGTCTCCGTACAGTAAATTAGAACGTTTACATAAATAAAATTACAATAACTACTTATAGCTAACTTCACTCTTAAATTCTAGCACTTATCTAAGTAATATTGCTTAAGTCTCCTTTTAAATATACATAGTTTTATTATTTTCGTTTCTTATGTCCTCTGGGACATTATTTGGCGGATATGGCAAACGTTTTTAAAGTTCTACCACCGTAATAATTAAACACTCTTGGTACAATATATTTGCCAGAGGCCATCGATCGGGTGTTATGATTATTTGTAACATGTTCCAAGTTATGCTCAAGACTGCCATGGTTGTTTACAGCCAATAAGTATTTATGTTTTAGGGAAATTGGTAGTATTTTACAAATTTTAAATAATTTTGTGTAGACATTTTTATGCTGATTTCTAGTTTTATTATTGACAAGAAGTTTAAGAAACTTTGTTTGGATTGATTCTAATTTATTTATGTATGTTTTGAATGTAAGACCATAGCAATCTAAAGCATAACCGAGAATAGACTCCTAGAGTGACTTATATAAAGATCTCAATGTTCCTTTAGGTACTTTAAAGCTTAAATGATAGAATTTTCCAAGTAATACTCTGTTTGTCACAAAGGTACCTAATCTAAATGATGGGACCATGAAAAATGTTCATCTATTTTCATGCCTAAGTATTTAAAACAGTTTACTTTTTCAATAGGTTTACATTGACGGTTTGATAAATTATGAAAGCATGAGTGGTTGTGTGTATTCAATACTGGTTCTACTGATGGTCGCAAATATATATAGTGTGTTGTTAGCAGTTTGGTTTTCTCTGACTTGATGACGATGCCGTTATCGTCGCATAGACCGACATCATTGAGACAGGATGAGATGCGGTCTTTTCGAAAGGACGGCCGAGGTGAGCAGCGATGCCATGTTTCTAGCCGTAAATTAAGTGTCAATCGACCAATATCCTTTAAAGCAGATATGTAACGATTAAAGTATTGTGTATTCGACTTTATGCGAATTCCATATTCATGTTTATTGCAATAACGATTCTGGAAAAAATCGAAGTTAATAAATAGCACATCAACAACTAAAATAAAATGCGTGAAACAATTTTATCTAAACCAAACCTTTAAAAAAATATTGATTATTTAAAGCACTCCTTTAACAGTACATCGAATTGCAAGCGGAAAATTTAAACCTATTAAAAGCAATATTATTGAAACCAACTCCATTAAAAATATCGAATAGCAAGCCACAAATTTCGTGGAATAAAATAATTATTATCTGCATTTATAAAATTGGTTTGTTGAACTTAGTGCTGCGAATCTGATATTCTGATAATCTTTAACGGCCGAAGTCACGGGTAAAAGCTAACACATTATAAGTAATACGAACAACATGACACTGTACATTTCAAAGCTTAGAAACTCAGTAAAGCTTTTATCTTTACACGTTTGTGCTTCGAGTTTCTAACAATTATGTACTTAAACTTCTACACTGATTGTGCATTTAGATACAAATAATCCATTTTCTAAGCACAGAATTCCTGAACATGTTTTGACGATTACGATCACCTTATTTTATAGAATAGTGACATGTAGATATATACAAACAAAGGCGATATAAGTAAGGGTTTATTAGGTATATCTACATTTTTAAGTTGTGTCTTAAGATATACCTATTCTCAGGTTATGTGTTAATCTTAGATATTTGTAAATAAATAATGTACCTATTACTACACTTAGTAATCGTGATATCATGAAGAACCAATCGACCGTTTGCAGGCTTTGTGACAAATAAAACATGAAATAATGCGGTTTCTTCTAGGCTCCTATTTCTGATTTAGAGTCTCAGGAAAACTAAAAAACTGTCGTGTCGTTTACCACGAAAATGGTTCTAAAGAGATTCTCCGGGTTTCCGTTGAAAATGGGATTAAAGTTTTCGATTAAAAGTATAACCTTCCTACGGCGAAGGATTCAGCTATATATGCTTTCGTTCTACGCGAGTATTTGCGCTGAGAGTTTTCTTTGAGTTGCCGATCTAAAAATTGAACAAAGAATATCGGGTTTGACGGACGTAAATTAATGGAAAAGGGAACGGAAATATGTTCTAATTATTATAAAAGGTTTGTGTTTATTGGTTTTTGTGTGAAGAGAATTTATTGATTTTTGTCTGAAAGGTGTTGTGATGTTTGTTATTGGTTAAGTATGTGAATGTAGATTATTACTGTAAGTTTTTTATACAGTATACAGTACAGTATTATGTAACAAGACCCATCACCAAGCCGAAGTCTACTCGTTCTGCACATCATGCCAAGTTATACTACGCGAAAACAATACATGGGAAACGAATATTTTTTAAGCTTAAAAAATAGACACATTTTATAAGCCGCAATGTATAGCGCGCGAAATGCATCGTACCGACGGCATGAGTCGCCTTAAACGTAAGCTAGTACCTAAGGGCAGTTTCAGATTAGCGTATTTTTCTGCGTGTATACGGTCGTTTCAGCATATGCGCTTACACGCGCGCTACATTACGCGCTTCAAAACCCGGACTCGCATATTTCGGCATGTTCGCTCGAAATGGTAGTGGCATCGTGTCAAGGTTAACATGGACTCTGACGGCTCAAGCTCATACGAGCTCAGAAGCACATCAACGCTCGTATGAGTTGCGCGTGTACCAAAAGGCGCGCCTATACACGCCTTCATGCGCTTCCAAAACCGAGCTTATACGCGCGTATTAAACGCTAATTTGAAACCACCATAATGGCGGCAGTTTATGATCACGTGGCCGAGGGTAATGCCCCTGTCAACAGCGCAGCTGATTGCTAGTAGCGCATACATTGCGTTTAAGGGACGTTAAAGCCGTTTATTTGAGGGAAATATTGAAAAATTTTTATGTATGTTTATTTGGAAGAAAGTTTACATTTATCATTTTTCATATAAAAAACACGATTTTGGAAAAATTATAAATACAATTCGTGACTTTGAGCCTCAATATCTCCTGAACCAGGAATTTCCCAGAATTTCCAGGAAAACATATTTGTAATTATTGGTACAATATGGGGTTTCAGTTTTCGTTAAGGGTCTTTTTACATCCTGTATAATATACCTATTCTGTGAGTTAACCTAATAAATAAATAAATAAATAAATGAAGATGTCGAAAATTTTAGGTCTGTCCCCTGCTGGACCTTTTGATCAGGGTCACGAGGGTGAGATTAGCGTCAATTGAATTTGTTTGCTACACTGCTCTCCATACTGCGTCCGTTGTCATTGGGTACATTTCCATCATTATAATGTATTTACCATTTTATGCCCGCTGTCGTTGTCACTCTCACCCTACTCCTCACTTTAGCTGAGGTTTGGCAAGACCGTGACTCAGCTATCTTATTTTTATACACAGGCATTGTTGGACACACCCAAATGAAATGAATGAATGAATGAATGAATGAATGAATGAAAAACATTTATTTTTATATCAGACGAGGGACATCATATAAACAGTGAGAGAAAAAACAAAAAAAAAAGTTAATAAATAATATTGAAGTCAATAATCCTTTCTGTGGATATTTGTTATCGAAAATTCAATATTACTGTATGTACCTACCGGCTTAAAACATACTCTAAAGTACCTAAACTATCACTTAAAAAATCATATTTTGTTTAAACTTTGTGTAGGAAAAAGTTGCCTAACAAACATGAAAAATTACAAATCCATTAGCAAGATTAGCATGAATATAATTGTTTTCCCCAAAGATCGAATATTGAATATTTTATTTTCCAATTTTTGCGAGTATGAATAGCAAAATATCACGATTGATATTAGTGTTTTTTATACCAAAAGCTTGTGCGTGATATTTATTGATAGTAAATAATATTGAATATACAGTAAGTACTTTTTGATATGAATTTTTCACGGCATCGTAACATTAAATTTCGGTTATCGTGAAATATATCTAGGCTCAGTCGTTGCCCATCGCTCCTGAGGATGCCTCGTGCAGAGGCGAAACACGTGTTGAAGAATAGTCGGCCCATACAGCGGGATACTGCAAGTCAGGTATCTTCCTGGAACCCATACCATTCCTATATCCCTTATCCTTTTAGAGGAGTTCGGTATTGTCAACCTTTTTCTGTTGCAATAGTTGGAGTGGTCAATCCGAGGGTGCGTGGTGGGTTCCTCTTTCCTTCCATTAGGTTACAATGGAGTTCCGCCAAGTAACGCCTGATCAACTAAATATATTTATATTTAAAATGAGCGGAGTGGTTATAGCGAGTCATGGACGCACGTGTAGTAATATCTATATTCTCATTTTATTTGGAAGTTTATTTATATATTTTCGATTTTATTTTAAACATTTGTGTTTTAGTATTTCGTTTATAATATTTATTCTACGTCGATACACTACTAATTTTTACTTGTTATGATATTGATAATCATCGTATTTAATGGACAATCCGGGATATCAATGCCCTCTTATAAGTTAGTTAAATAAACGTTCACTTCAATTTCCTTTCTCCTTCTTTTGTCTTTATCAGTTTTGTATATTAACTGTCCCACTACTAATATCTTTGTCATTTACCGTAGGTAGTGTATGATCAGATGGTCGTCTGACCGTATGAGATCTTCAAAACAAGTGTTATATTGATATTATAGGTATTCCTTAATTTGTCATTCTAGAAGATATACTCCAATCTATTTGCTATACAGAATTAGTTGATCGATTTCTCCACAGCCTATGTCCAAGTCCATCAAACAAAAACTGCCGAACCAATAGACATTGTGACAGAAGGATCGAAGACAAGAAGGACACACAGTTACGCCGCCATTTTACCAGATAGACAGTCACTGATCTCAAGAAAACGTGATCCATTAACAAATATATTCCACGCACTATCACTTTAAAAGATCAACAATGATTGGCAAAAAGAATACCTTGAAGGAGCCATGACGGAGTATTCGAATGTTCCAGAAAACTTGAAACCATTAATATTCTGGAAGAACTGTTTCAGAAAAATGTGACCAATGGATGGTCAAGTAAATTTGCGTTTAATGCATCAGTTCTGAGTGTACGAGTTTTATTTAGTCTGTGGTGGTTTGTCTGGGTTCTAGGAGTTACTGAGTTAACTGCGATTAGGAAAAGATTAGATTTCAAATACTGCTTTGTCTCCTTGTCAATAAATGACTTCCAACGCTAAGACAATCCTTTCGATTTGCAAAAGCGGCTTCCTTCACGTACAGTGTACACTGACGCTAATATTGATAACAGCCGAAGAATCTCACGATCTCTAAATATGAACACGAGTTCCCTGTCCTTCTCAAAGACGTGTTCTAAGTAAAGTTTAATTAAAAAAACATGAAAGGGGATTTTCTAAAGGTCCAACTTTGAAACTATCACCAGCGAAAATGGAATAAATGATCCGAGAAACTTAGAAGTTATAAAGACCCCTCTTTAAGGTAGGACACCTTGCTGATAAAATAATTTTAATACATATATTGGACTTGTATATGATGCAAGTTAATAAAAAGAGAAAACTATAAAATGAAATGAAGTGTGTAAGTGGACATGTATGTAGGTATGTGTGGTTAATGGATTTCGTAATTTCTGTAGCGCAGTGTGTATGTAAAAATATCTTTAAATGTAAGCTACATAGGAAGAGGCACATCGAAAATCAAAGTATTAGCTTAATACTTTGATTTTCGATGTGGTGTAAGTACATCGATAGTGATATAGGTAATCTTAATCTAACATATTTTTTTACACTTTCGTCACATTATTATTACACAGTAATGTAATCTGCATATAATATTTTACCTCGTTGGTCTCGCGGCATAAATGTGCGCGTGGGATTGGGAGGTCTCGGGTTCGATTCCCGGGTCGGGCAAAGTGTTATTGGGTTTTTCCGTTAGGAAATTCTCAGTAGCAGCACGGAGTCTGGTAATGTGCCCGGTACGGCAATAGGCTCGCCCCCTATTACGTGGGACCTAAAAATTCATGGCGAAATGTGGGTGTAATATAACACCTCTGCCTACCCCTTCGGGGATACAGGCGTGAGTCTATAAATAAAAAAAAATTATAATATTTTGGGGATAAAAAGCATACGCAATGTGTCCATAAAAATAAATGATTGCACAGGATATTTAACGTTTGCCTGCCTCCGTGGTCCAGTGGATAGCGTATGTGACTGCTGATCGGGGTCCCAGGTTCGAATCCTGGGTCGGGCAAAAGTGTCACTGGGTTTTTCCGAATACTCAGTAGCAGCCTGAAGTCTGGTGATGTGCCCGGTAACGGCAATATGCTCGCCCCTATTACGTGGGACCTAAAAATTCATGGCGAAATGTGGGTGTAATTACACCTCTGCCTACACCTTCGGGGATAAAGGCGTGCGATTATAAATAAATAAAATAAAAAAAATTACGTGTAATATTTTGAAATAATTCGTACGTTTCTGATTTACCGGGTCCATATTTACAGTGGTATCCATAATTTATTCCTGGCAATAAACTTGATATTCATTCTAATGGAAGGCTTATTGTTACATGAATATAAACAATTAATTCATTATTGTATATCTATATCATCCTCAGTGTAATACAGCGGTGGTAAGGTTCCTACTTATTTGTTAAATAGATTTGATTGTATTCGTTAGTTTGCCAAAAACAGTACTTACTCTTTATAAAAACAAACATTTAAATTGGAACATGAAAAGCATCTGAAATAATAAATATCTTTACAGCTAAATATTGTGTCGTGTTCCTCAGTTTCTTATACTCTTTATTTCTGTCTCCCCTATTGCAAAACAGAGAAGCGATTTTCCAATTTCTCCAATATAATTCGGATTAAAGGACCATGGGCAAAAATGTATTAAGCCTGGGCTCACCCACCAGCAGAGATGAGACCACTTTGAATATACTTGTAAAGCACTAAATATAAAGATATAAACTCATTTTTGCGAAGAATCCATTGGGTTATTTTGCTATACAGAGGATACAATTAGTTGCAAAAAATAATCTGGGAGAGATTTTAGAGAGGGTCGAAGTTTGCAGGGCACAACCTACTTTTTTTTTTTTTTTTTTTTTTCCTCATGTACCCGTGTGGCAGCGATAGCCGAGTGGATATACCAACAGACTGCCATGCAGAGGGTATCAGGTTCGAATCCACGGCGCGCACCAATGACTTTTCGGAGTTATGTGCGTATTGAATTGTTAATTATCGCTTGTCCCGTGCCTCGGAGAGCACGTTAAGCCGTCGGTCCCGGTTGTCATGAAGATCTTTGACAATCGTTACAGGGCGTCAGTACCTTCTAAATAAACTGACACTAGTCTAAACCATGGAATATCGCTATCCCTTCGGGTTGCGGAGGTCAGACAGGCAGTCGCTCCGTGGAAAAGCTAATATTCAGCCAAACCCGGTTAGACTAGAAAGCGGACCCCAGACTGAAACTGGGATAACGCTAAGAGAAAGAAGAAGACCCGTGTGTCGGAGGGTGGGGATTCGCATAAGCATTCGTCGCTACCCTCCGACGGGTATTGGCCCGCCAGATGGTCAAGCGGGCCCCGAACAAAACTCCCTTGGCGGCGGATTAAGGTGTTGGGCTCCGCCGCCAAAACACTCAGCGGCCGCAGAGGATAGGGAGGACGGCAACGCAACACCGCATCTCCTCTTCCTCTGCGGCCCCACCGCGGCGCATCGAATGGCGCGCCCCCACTTGGTCGCGGGAGATAGGGCGCGCGGCAACGCAACACCGACACGCCTCTCCTCCCGCGACCGCACCCGACTGCGAGGGACAGACAGAACTGTCCCCCGCACCCGCACCGTTGGACGCATCCTGCGCAGGCCCCGTCAAGCCCACGCGGAGCGTCCCCTCCTGGATCCCTCTTAGCTTCACCGCGGGTAACCAATCCACGGTTACTGAGCCCCCCCACCACGACAAGGTGGAGATCCCACGGGGGGGAGGGCACAACCTACTACCTATTGACAGTAAGAACGCATGCGCTGTAATAATTGAGTGCTGCGCATGCTGTATATCTGTCAGTACTGTCACATTTTTTTTTCCCAATTTTTAAGAAGGGTAATAAGACAGACCCTTTGAATTATAGACCGATTTCCTTGTTACCGGTTTTGTCAAAATTGCTAGAACGAGTAATGAAGGATAGACTGATGAAGCACATAAGATCATACAGTTTGCTATACAACGAGCAATATGGGTATCAAAAGTCAGTTGGTACTACCGATGCCATAGAGGCTTTAATTGATGAGGTCGTCTGTAATTTAAACGTCAAGCGTAAAGTCGCAGGTATTTTCCTTGATCTCAGCTCTGCGTTTGATACAGTTGATCACAATATCCTGCTGGCCAAATTGGAACACTACGGTGTAAGAAAAAATGTGTTAAACTTATTTACCTCTTATTTACATAACAGACGACAATACGTAGAAGTCAGGTCTGTGGATAACGGAGAAGAAAAGATTTTCAAATCCAATTTGACCACAGTATCCCGTGGTGTTCCCCAGGGATCTGTCTTGGGTCCGATTTTCTTTATTGTCTTCCTAAACGACATGATTGGGTATATAAAAAGCCGTACATCGGACACGAAACTAATAATCTTCGCTGACGATACAAACGCGATAATATCTGCAGATAGCACGACCGATTTGGAATCGAAGGTAAATGCGGCATTAGGTGTTTTCGAGAAATGGTTTAGCATCAATAATCTAAAACTAAACATTAAAAAAACAAAATGTTTGTTGTTTAAGTCTACGATAAGAAATCAAAGCAGTATTGAAGTAGTGTCCGCCGGTAATAAAGTAGAAGTGGTAGATAGTGTCAAATTTTTAGGGGTTAATATAGATGCTTTGTTAAACTGGAAACTGGAGACACTAGCTATAACAAAGTCTATTAGTTCTGCGTGCTACGCAATCAGAAGTTTGAGGGAAGAGCTAACAGTAGCACAACTTAGGATGATTTACTTTGCTTTGGTGGAATCGAAGCTCAGATATAGTATAATATTCTGGGGAAATAGTTATCAATATAATTTAAACTCGACATTTATCATGCAAAAAAGAGCTATTAGAACAATGCTTCGTCTTAAGCAAACAGAATCATGCAGAGAACACTTCATTAATCTTAAGATTTTAACTGTGCCCAGTCTATATATTTTAGTTCTGCTGACTAACTTGATTAAGAATCTCAATAAGATTGAAAGTGACGAGGAAAGAAAATTAGAGATAGCACGCGTAGAAAAGATATAGTCTCAACAATACAGCCCAAACTCAATGTGGTTAAACATAGCACTAGAGCACAATCAATTACATTATTTAATAAGCTTCCTATAGAATTTAAAAGTATTTACAGTGCTAATTTATTTAAAAATAGACTAAAAACATATTTATTGGGAAAAGGCTATTATAGTATTAACGAGTTCATAAATGACAAATGACATACATAATGACATACTTATACAATTAATTTTATTTTAGACATTCCTGATTTTAATTTTAGACATTCCTCCATCTAGGTAATTAAGTATTGTGTAATGAAAATGAAAAATGGATTATTTGTGTATGAATTATTTGTTTATGAACTATTTGTGTAATGAATTATATGTGTAATGAATTTGTTGACATTGGTAGAATATAATTTATAGTAATTATTATTTTTCTCTATTTTGTGATAATTTTGATTAATTTTGTGTACTTAGTTAATTTTATAATGTATAAATATTTTTCAACACAATGTACTTATTGTTATGAAAATAAATGACTTATGACTTATGACATTATACATTGTCATATGGTGCACTGTCATTACTTCGTTCGCTTACTTATCTAAACATTCTAAACTGATAATTATTGTAACAGCCTTGGCCTACTAATATTAGGTATAAATGCGAAAATGTGTATGTTTGTGTGATCCGATATCACGCTAAACCGCCTGAACCAATATTCTCTACTCATAAATGCAAAAGTGAATATAGAGATATATCGGACCATGGCTTTGACATTTGACCTTAGCACCTTTCGGTAGATATAATGTCATGAATACTCACTAAATTACTTCGTACCCTATAGAGTTTCTGAACTCCTTACGATTATCAGGAGTACCTTCACGCAACTTGAGACTGAAAGTTGGTGTTCTAGTCCGGTCCAGTTTAATGCGGATTTGCGGAATCTTAATGCACCAAAGCTTTGTAATGGCAAATGGCTACAAGTAACACCTAGGACGAAACATTATAAAAGCTATTCGCTATTGCGAGTCAGACTCATAAAGGGTTCCGCATCCACTTACCATAGCCATTATATTCGACTTACTATTAATAGTATTTGTATAAAAGACAAAGCTATATTTGCGGTTTTTAAGATGTGCTTTATTTCATAACGACTCATGTTCCACATCAGTTCCATGTATGAAGAGCCCCCCTTAATATTCAATATTTTTTATTTTCTATAACGTCGTAAAGTGCGGTTCACAGAATACATCTACCTACCAATTTTCAAATGTGTAAACTGAATAGTTTCGTCATAAAGTTGCTGTGACATACGGATAGACTGAAAGACATAGCGCGTCTATAAGGATTCCGTGTTTAGCCATTTTTGCCTACGGAACTCTAAAAATACTGTTTACAGAAATGTTTTAAATACTTCTTGCGGTTATATTTCTTATTAGTCCCTATGAACAGAATTAAAACGAAAACTACTATCGAAATATGAAGGAGTTTTGTGTTACCCCGAATTTAACGTGAGCGAAGCCGCGGGCAAAAGCTAGTACGAAAATAAAAACTCCTGCCAACAAATAAACGTCCTGCTGAACACAAAAGTATTTTAAACCAGTCTTATCACTCAAAACGACAAAAAAATCCTAGCCGTTTTTAAATACATCGTTGGGATAAACCTAAGAACACGTTTAAGCACTTCTAGTTGAACTAAATGATAAATGTGCCTTGTCAGAAGTTTCTGCCGACCATAAAAAATATATATTTCGTACTGAAATTTTATGAACTGCTAGCAGTTTCTTTGCGGTTTGACCCGCTTTATTTTCACTAGACATCACCCGTGGTTCCGCCCGCGTGCATAAACTTAAAGTTCCCTCAGATATCGCAATACGCTTACCTCTTTGCCAGGATTTGAGTTAATCACGTTCATACAAACAGACAGGACGAAAGGGATATCATTTTATAATCATTATAAATATCGGTGGGTGCATAGGGTTCCCACCAAGAACTTAGGGTCCCAAGCCAACCTCACCTGCAAGTGGTGCATCTGCCGATCAACGGACGAGGCTCTGGCAAACAAAATATCCCGATAAGCGGCAATAGGCTCGCCACCTATTACGTGGGATCAAAACACTGGCAAAAAGTGGTCATTTAATATGCCTCTGCCTACCCCTTCGGGGAAACAGGCGTGATTCTATGTATGTATGTATAAATATCGCCACAATACGACTCTAACTGGAATTCTTTCAGATTGCATTTATTAGTAACTGTTAATCATTTAAGGCCTGAAAGTCCAGCCTTTTGGAAAGACTTCATTGACCTACACACTTACAGAAAAATGGCATGCTTATACCTATCATCATTGTCTTACCCTGGTCCCAATTTATTTGGGGTCGGCGCAGTATGTCCTTCGCTTCCATACTTCTCTTTCACCAGTCATCCGATAGTTTATCCCTTTGTCTTTCATATCCATCCTCACACAGTCCATCCATCTTTTCCTTGGCCGCACTCTCCCTTTTCATCCTTCTACGTGCATATTTATCACTTTCTTACCTACGTACATCTCATCTCTTCGCATTACATGTCCATACCAGGCCAATCGACTCCCTTTTACCTTTTTATCAATGGGCGCCACTTTCATACTACCTCTAATGTAAACATTCCTAATTCTGTCCATTCTTGTCACTCCACACATCCATCGTAACATTCTCATCTTAGCAACATGCAATCGTTTCTCATCCATCTTCTTTGTAGCCCAACACTCAGCTCTATACAGTACGACAGACCTTATAACCGCCTTATACATGCGGCCTTTTAACTTCACAGGCATTTTGTGATCGCATATTGTGCCTGAGACCTGTCGCCATTTCATCCATCCTGCGTTAATTCGTTGCCTAACATCCCGATCAATTTCGCCGTCATCTTGCAGGAGTGAACCTAGGTAGCGAAAATCGGAGCATACTGGTAGAGGTGTACCGCCGAGTGTAACCGGTATAGGACTGGAGAGACCGCCAAAGTCACAGAACATTTACTCTGTCTTGGTTCTGCTTATTCTCAGGCCTACATTCTCCAATCTCTGCCACCACTCCTCCAGCTTGCTCTGCACCTTTTGTCCACTCTCTGCTACCAGAACGATGTCATCGGCAAACAGCATGTACCAGGGTGCCTCTTCCTGTATGTCCGATGATATAGCACCCATAATTAACAGGAGGTAGGGGCTAAGGGCCGCCCCTGGTGCAAGCCTACGGCCATATCGAATCTGGCTGTGATACCGTCCGCGGATCGGACTTGCGTTCTGCATTCAGCGTACATGGCTTGAATCAACGTCAGGTATTTTCCAGGCACTCCTTTCTTCTTAAGGGCCCACCACAACACTTCACGAGGCACTCGGTCATATGCCTTTTCAAGGTCGATGAATACCATGTGCAAGTTTTTATGTGCCTCCCTGTATTTTTCGCACATTTGGCGAAGTGCAAAAATGGCATCCACCGTACCTCGACCAGGCCTAAAACCGAATTGGTTTCGTGAAATCTCACTCTCGTCTCGCAGGCGTCGTTCAATTACTCTCTCCCATACTTTCATACTATGAGGCATTAACTTTATTCCCCGATAATTGTTGCACTCTTGGATATCACCCTTATTTTTAGAAATGGGCACCAGGTAACTGTTGCACCATTCCTCGGGTATGGTCTCCTCGTGCAACAGCTTATTGAATAATAAAGCCAGCCACGCCCATCCATCATCTCCTAACGCTTTCCATCCATCTTATACGATGAGCTGACCAAGGTGCGCTGCGCAGGCAGCCCGGTGGTCGAGGTTCAGGCTGAGCGGGGTCTCAGGCGGTGCAGCCGATGTGGGCCAAGCGGTTAGGCTCAGGCGTCCGTGGCCTGGCTGTAGGAGCTCGTAGGCAGGAACGGAGGCTTGGGTGGCGGCTGGCTTGTAGCGGCACGGCGCCAGCAGCTTGTGGCTCGTAGCACGTAGGGTGAATCGTGGCCCGTAGGAAGACAGAAGACAGCTCGTGGGGTGAACGTCAGCCCGTAAAGAGAACTGGAAACAGCATAGAGAATACACAACAACCGGTCAGGAACAGGCCATCCCTAGATCGGCTGTTATCCTTAGGAGACACAGATACTACAGACAGAACATATAGGCACACAGACGACTAGAATATGCTTACCCCCAGCGGGACAGTAGATATTGAGTAGAATGTAGAATAATCACGTGGTGTAGCGGCAGCGTTCCGACCTCGAGGGAAAGTGTCCGTTCTACAACGCGCACCCATCTTATATAGGCATAAACCTATGACTCACAGCTGCCTTTGGCCAGTGAAAATGACCATATTTGGTAATATTGCGAACGCTCTCCGGCTAAGCTGGCGTTAAGCGCCTGCGAGATATTTTAACGCAATATGTGGAGTATTACGTTACACTATACTTTATTGTACACTTATATAAAACATTTTAAGGAATTATAAATTAAATACAGTACAATGGGCGGCCTTATCGCTAAAAGCGATTTCTACCAGGCAACATTTGGATGGAGATATTATTGGTAGGAAATAAATGGTAGTTGTAGAAGTGTACCAGTACCTATGTAAAAATATGCATAGACTTAATATATATATAAATAAATATAATATTGTGATACCTAAACAATAATGATATGCTTACATACATATATATAAATACATATACCTACATAAATACTTATACATACATACACACATATAATACACAAATACATAATAGTATATAGTAGTGAAACAGGAAATTTTATAATGTGAGATAGTAGTCCTTGACTTACACAGTCTTATATAATAAACAACAAATGAAATAAGCTACTTGGTAATCAAATAAATGGAAATGCAAATGTGTCAACGTAGTCCAGTTAAATATTTACAGATACTTAAATATAGATATAATTATAACCGATGTGCCGCAGCTGAAGTTTATGTCTCACTTTAATACTCATATAGTGCACCACTTTACAGAGAAATTTTCAGGTGCACTGCAATTTTCGTTGCCAGATAACATGACACAATCAGGAGTAGCATTAGCACTCCGTAAATCGGTAATCCGTAAATGTTATTAGCAGCAGCGCCCACAATAGCCTACCGTACGTTTCTATACACATTTCGTCAATCATTCAACTGGCGAGTAAGCGTACTGAGTGCGCTTCAAACTAGATTTGTAAACTTGACGTAGATATACAGATAGCTACATAAGCCGCTGTAACGGGTTCTGGTAGTAAAAACGCAGTAGAGGTTTTAGATGCGTTTATTGCAGAGTATCGTCTCACTTCCCTTGCCACGAGTATGACCGACCAACAACACGACACTGGCCTGAACACTAAGGGCTGCAGTCTCCCACGCTGTTCCCTCCGGTAGTGTGTAGGCAGGCTGCTCGAAGGCTGCGAGTAGCGGTAGATCCTCGCAGGCCGTTGGTTCAGCGGGCAGACGCCGACGGTGCAAGTACGAGGAGCAGGGCAGGCCAGACTCTTCGGCAGAAGTGACGCCGAAGGCGATGCAGGAAGTGTAGCGGTCTAGGAGCGTAGCCGAAGTCTTAAGGTGAACCTGGAACCTGAAGGAAAGCAGCATTAGGAGAGCCACAACCAATAGAGTCAGGCAGGCGGCGTCAGCCGGCCTCAGCTAGCAGGTAGAGAGATGGGCAGTACGCTAACGCAGTAAATGTAGTGCTTACCCGTAGCTGGGACCAGGATACACGTAAATACGACGTAGGGTCAGTAGGTACGCTTAGTTATAGTAGAAGCGACGTTAGAGTAGCGGTGCCGGCCTCTCTGTCGGCCCCTTTATATACCGGGCCCTCCATCAGGCTGAGAGTCCGTTTATGACCATATTTGGTCAGGCTTTGCGAGTGCGGACGATGGCTTTCTCTGATTGGCCGAGCGTATGGGCGGTACTGTGACGCAACGCGGTAAGTACCGGACATACGTTACAATACCGCCCGCCTTAGGAGAGGATTTTACGTGGCTAACAAGGAAAATCCGACTAGCTACGTTAGGTCTATGAGTCCGCTACTGTCCAAGCTAAGACGGCATATAGAGAGAAGGAAGGGAAAGTCTTCTACGGTTTGTAACAAATAGTTAGGCACCATAGTGTATAAGTTTTAGGTCCTTAATGTGCCAAAACCCAATAGAATTTCCAGACGCGTCCGACAACTCGTAAACGAGAGGCGACTTTTTATTAATCACTGTGCACTTCACGAATTTAGGGGCTAGTTTCTTACAGAAGGACTTATCCTTGTCGCTCTGATAAAAAGTCCGTTTCCACACAGTGTCTCCCACATTAAACTCAGCTGGTTTACGGCGTAAATTATACGTTTGGGAATTCCTAGCATGAGCTTGAATGAGGAGTGCCTGAACTTTGTCAAATATGCCTGATAAGTGACCTATGTTTTCTGCGTAATCGTCCCTAGGTATGTATACTATATCATCAGCGTCTGTGTCGACATAGTGTGAGCCGCATGGAACTAGTTCACGTCCATAGACTAAAAAACTAGGTGTATAGCCCGTGACTTCATTAACTGCAGTATTTAATGCAAACTGCACCTTAGGTACGAGAGTGTCCCATAATCTCTGGTCATTTCCTACAAACGCCGCTAAGGTAGAACCAATGGTTTTATTATAGCGTTCGACCGTATTGACATGTGGGGAATATTTAGGAGTATAATGAAGATTAGGGATTTTGTACTTGCGCAACATAGCTTTTAAAGTAGCACTGACAAACTGTTTACCATTGTCCAATATAATTGTAGATGGTATACCATGAACTAAAAATATTTTTTCTTCCAAAATATTAGTTATTATTTCAGCAGTTGCGCGCCTGATAGGAAAAAGTAGACAGTATTTACTAAAACAACAAGTTACTACGAAGATGTAGGCGTTTTGTTTTCTTGTGACGGGTAGTGGCCCCACCAAATCTACACTAATGGTTTGGAAGGGTCGTGAACACACTTTGGGTCGTCCCATGGTTCCCAATGGTGCGTGGTTCTGATGTTTGTGCGCGATACAAGTGTCGCAAGAATTTATGAACTTAACTACGTCATCGCGCATTTTGGGCCAATAGTAACGCAGTGCTAAGCGCTTGTAAGTTTTAAATATACCGAAATGCCCCGAAGTGGGTTCGGCATGGTTCTCTAATATGGCATTATTTCGATCAGAAGAAGGTAGTACTTCTTTCCATTCGAACTCCTTACTTAGCATACACCTAGATTTAATCAAACGATATAATTTATTATTTTTAATAGAATAGTCTGGATAGTCATTAGGCGAAGATAAACAACCATTGTAGGTGGCTGAATACCATTGATCAGTGTTAACATTAGGGTCATTCACGTTATTATTATTCGCGTTAATTATATTTACAGGTAGGGATCGTGATAACGCATCGGCTATAATATTATCCGCACCGCGCCGATGCTTTATTTCGAAGTTGAAGGCTGACAGACGAACCGACCACCGAGCTAATCTACCAGTCGGGTTGCTCAAGTTTAGGAACCATTTCAGTGCGGAATGGTCAGTATACACAACAAACTTTAACCCGTTATCTAAATAACAGCGCCAATATTCGAGGGCTGTTAGAACTGCTAATGTCTCCCGTTCTGTTATACTGTAGTTTTGTTCCTGTGCATTTAGTGACCTACTCATGTAAGCGATAGGTAGTTCCACGCCATCTATTTCTTGTGTAAGTAACCCACCGATGCCGCTCGCACTCGCATCTGTGTGAACTTGAAAAGGTTTCTCGTAATCGGGACACGATAATATTGGTGCGGAGCTTAACAATTGTTTTAGTTTACAAAACGAGTCATCAGCTTCCACCGACCACTGAAATGGTGCGGCTTTCTTACCGGTAGAGGTAAGTTTGTTCAGAGGACCGGCAATAGTACTAAAATTAGGTATAAATCGCCGATACCATGATGCAATGCCTAAGAACCTTTTGACTTCTTTTTTATTCTTAGGCGTAGCATATTGAAGAATGGCTTCCACCTTACATGGGTCTACTTGTAATCCTTTAGAGTTTACTACGTAGCCCAAGTACTTCAATTCATCACGGAAGAATTTAGATTTTTCCAAGTTGATGGTAAGGTTGGCCGATTTTAATTTTTCGTATACTTTATTTAATAGTGACACATGAGCATTAAAGGATGGCGATATAAGCACGATATCATCTAAAAAAACGAATACAGAGTTTTCGAACTCAGGACTGTTCGTAAACAAGTGATCCACCAAACGCTGTTGTGTCGCAGGCGCATTCGTTAAACCAAACGGCATAGTCACAAATCTAAATGTTCCTCTAGTAGGCACATAGAACGCAGTCTTATCACGATCACATTCGCGAAGAGGCGTCTGCCAAAAGGACTTAGATAAGTCTATACTACTTAGATATCTAGCGTTCCTAAGGTTGTCTAAAATTTCGGATACGTAAGGTAGTTTGTACGCGTCTTTTTTAGTAATAGAATTAAGTTTCCGACTATCTAAACAAAACCTTAGTTTACCGTCTTTCTTAGGCGTTAGTAAAATCGGTGACGACCACGGACTTTCGCATTTTTCTACCACTCCCAATGCAAGCATTTCGTCTAATTCGTCAATAATTATTTTCAATTTCGCCGGCGGTAACCTATAATATCTTTGGCGTATCGGCGCAGAATCGCCAGTGTCTATTGCATGTTCTATTAAGTGAGTTCGTCCTAAACCGGTTTTTTCAGTAGAAATCGACTCGTATTGCTTTATAATTAACTTAGCCGTTCTCTGTTGTGACTCACTCAACTCACTAAAAGATTGCAATACGTTCGTGTTACTTAGCTTATTTTCACCTAACACACTACACGGCAATGTTTTAGACATGCATACAGATGCGATATGGTTAGGCAGTAATTTAAATAGTTTCCAGAAATCGATGCCTAAAATTAAATTACTTGTAACTTCTGGAATAATATAAGCTTTCAATAAGTGGGTTTGATTATTAAAAGTAGTGGGTAAGTTGATAAAACCGCGCGGCAACAATATATTTCCACCTGCGGACCGAATGGAATTAGTGTTGTGACACTGCTGTATTTCTAACCCGGTTTTAGTAATTACCTCCAGATGGGAGTTGTTACCTAGAATTGTAATGGCTGAACCGGAATCGAGCAATCCACAAATAGGTAAACTGTTAATCGTTACGTTAACATAGGGCCGTAGGTCATTTTTAGGTTTATTATCCAGGATCGAGGCGACGGAATAACTAGAGAAATACACTTTTAGAGTGTTTAGCCAATTTCTCCAATCATCTTTGTCAAAATTGGTTGAATAGGTTGTAGAACCTAATTTAGATTTTGACACGCCCCGACCCTGACCAACTAGTTTTTTGGTTTCGTCGATTTACAGTTCGGGCAGTTAGGGAATGTCACATCCCTACAGCCGCACTTGAAGCAAATTGCGAAGCGATCGCGTTTGCATTCATTCAAACTGTGATCATTGATTCGGCAGCGCGGGCAGTACTTGGACGTGACTAGAGCGACAGAGCTAGGTTTAGACTTAGGTTTGCTAGGTTCGTTGTTCACAGTGTATTCGGACGTACCCTCTATAGTAGCAACGGGATAATTATTGTAGGAATTATTACGCGCTCGGTTATTAGGTTTGTGACTGTAAGCTAGATCTGGTGCCAACGTATCGTTATTATAATACGGTTCGCGGAATTGAGAGTTCAAACATTTCATCCGTTCGTAGTTTAAACATAACGTCTGCAGTGTTGCTATACTGTCTATTGAAGATATTGACGGAGCTAGCACTAGTGAGTAGCATGGACGTATGTTATGCAATAGGATGTCTAACTTTTCGCGTTCGGACAATCGCTTTGACGGAGACAGCCTAGCGAATAGCTGATTCATTATCGAGAGATAAATAATTATAGTTTCGGTAGCACCTTGAGTACGTCGGCGGATTTCATTTAATAACCGGTAGTCATAATCGTACGGTGTGAAATCGTCTATTAATTTAGTGGTGAGTTCTTCCCATGTAGTGAAATATTCTTTTAGGCCGCGGTACCAGTGAAGTGCGTTACCGGTGAAAATTTCGGAGGCATATGATAAAATTTTAGTGGAAGGTAGATTACGCGCGGTTTGGAATTCGGTTACGCGTTGTAGGAACGCTCGGACGCATCCCGTACCGTCGTATTTTAGCTTAGACAGTTCGCTAACTCTCAAATGCTCGCAATGCAATACTGGGGCTGACCCTGCCTGCGTCGAGGTAGACGGCGCAGGTTGGACCTCTGCCACAGCATCGGCTGAGCGAACAGCTGATTGCTCAATGGCGGACAGCTCCGCCGAGAGCTTGTCGAACCGGCTGCACAATTCGGTAATCCGTTTTGAAAACGCCGTAGGACGTTCCATCCTACGGAGTCTATGGTATAAGTGGTTGTGCAGTGCGGTAGACCTCTTAGCTAGGTTCGCGTCGTAAGAGGCAGATAACGAATTTAGTCGCTTGGCCAGCTCAGAGACGGCCTCGCTAGCGCCCTCGAAATCCACGGCTATGGCTAGACCCGACTCCAAAATGTCATCATTTGGAATGGCTTCCAGTAATTTAGGGAGCTGCTTCCGCAGACCTAGGACAGAGGTAGCCGGCTCCTCACCTCTAATCGCGACCTCGTAAGCTAACTCGTTCTTGTTTAGCAGGAAGTATTTTATGGGGTGTGAGCCCATTGTGTATGAAGGAGTACCGCGTAAGTATAACACTACACACTACACTTAGTGCGCAAGCGTTCCGCCCTTACAAATGGCCTACTTTACGATTAGGCGTAAAAGTTCGACCGTTAGGACTAATTAGAAAAACGTTAGATTCAAATTTGCGAACTAGTACGTAGTAGGTAGTTACACTAAAAGGTAGGCAATTAGTACAACAATACGTACCGGTTCGCTGTAGCCGCACCTGCTCGCTTACAATGATGGAGACCTGCTAGATGAGAACTCGAGCACGGAAAGCGAGACAATAACCCACGTAGGCGCCACTGTAACGGGTTCTGGTAGTAAAAACGCAGTAGAGGTTTTAGATGCGTTTATTGCAGAGTATCGTCTCACTTCCCTTGCCACGAGTATGACCGACCAACAACACGACACTGGCCTGAACACTAAGGGCTGCAGTCTCCCACGCTGTTCCCTCCGGTAGTGTGTAGGCAGGCTGCTCGAAGGCTGCGAGTAGCGGTAGATCCTCGCAGGCCGTTGGTTCAGCGGGCAGACGCCGACGGTGCAAGTACGAGGAGCAGGGCAGGCCAGACTCTTCGGCAGAAGTGACGCCGAAGGCGATGCAGGAAGTGTAGCGGTCTAGGAGCGTAGCCGAAGTCTTAAGGTGAATCTGGAACCTGAAGGAAAGCAGCATTAGGAGAGCCACAACCAATAGAGTCAGGCAGGCGGCGTCAGCCGGCCTCAGCTAGCAGATAGAGAGATGGGCAGTACGCTAACGCAGTAAATGTAGTGCTTACCCGTAGCTGGGACCAGGATACACGTAAATACGACGTAGGGTCAGTAGGTACGCTTAGTTATAGTAGAAGCGACGTTAGAGTAGCGGTGCCGGCCTCTCTGTCGGCCCCTTTATATACCGGGCCCTCCATCAGGCTGAGAGTCCGTTTATGACCATATTTGGTCAGGCTTTGCGAGTGCGGACGATGGCTTTCTCTGATTGGCCGAGCGTATGGGCGGTACTGTGACGCAACGCGGTAAGTACCGGACATACGTTACACCGCTATTAGTTTTAGTTTCTAAGCGAACATTCTGGGTTATTTAAATTTAAGCCTTTGGGAGCACGTACTTCTGAAATTCAACCAGTCTACTTTGAAAAGCAAGACTCCAAGGCTTTTCTGCTCAAATTGTTATTTATTAAGTTGAAATAATATTTTATGCGTTCCTTTAGCTGTTGCTTCTTCAATAATCGGGTCTCTTGATGGTTGTCCTAATTTATTTTCCTTCGCAACTGCGGTTGAAAAGTAAAATAAACCTTAAAAAAGAACTAGAAAGTTTTTAGGTCCCAGTTTTTATTTTCTGTCAACAGACTGTCCCATATTTTTGGTAGAGCGGTGGAGTGTGATTCCATTTTTACGGTCTATTTCATTATAGTTTTTCATCTCTCGTCCATTTTGTAGAGAGTATAAAAGCACGGCGTTTTTCGTTCAATGTTTTGATAGGGGATTTAAATGACTGGGTATCTGGGGTTTGGAAGAGTGGCCCGGGCATATTAATAGAGACTTATTATATTTTGTCGTGATTTATGGCTAGTGTATCACTTCCTACCAGATTCCGACTAGGTTAATGTTTGTGGCAAAAGCGCTTTTTATACACATATTTGCTCATAATGTTTTGTAAGGTCGTGGATGATTTGATACGAAAATCGTATTGATTGCATAATAAAATAGTATTGATTAAATATAACCCAGTGTCACAGTGCTATTCTTACAGCTAAGATTAGATTATTTTAACGCCAATATTTAGCAATAATATTAAGCGAATAGAAAGAAGAAATGTCACGCTATTTTTCACTCTGTTTAGATTTATATCTGTATATACCCTACAAGCAGCTACCCTGCGAGCGTCGGAGAGCAGCAGGAGTCTACACTCCAGCCCTCAGGCCAGTGCTTACCTAGTTCGGTCATACTGTATGTAAGCGGTAGTGAGACATAATAAAGAACCTGTTCAGTCTAGCAGTGTTTCTCTTGAACCCCGACATCCTACCTGAGATCCTCCGTCTCAATAAAAAAAATAAAAAATAAGTATGGTTATTAGTTATTTATCTAATTACCAGAGATACTCTCCGCTAAGTATCGAATGAGAGAAGGCCGTGTGTGAGTTGTCTTAGGTAATCATTATTAACTTCTCTTTGATATAATTATAATTATTTAAATAAACAACGATAATTAAAAACCAGACATTAATACAAAAATAACGTTTTAAAAATTATATATTATTATTTTGTAAATAATATTGCAATACACATATTAAATGCGATAAAAATAGCCTGTGTTTGCTTTTGAAACAACGATCTGACACTAAAATCTCAACGACCGACCGATTAACTTTGCTGCTACGAATTTTGCACGGCTATCATTTCACCATGTAATCTGATTGTTTACCATGGCGTTACGCTTAAGTTAATAGTTCCATGCCTACTAGCTGTTCATCTCCAGTTAAAGGAGAAATACCAAATACGGCCTGTAGCGGCCAGAAATTTGTGAATCGTTGAAATTAAACATATAATTTTTAAAAATTTTACATCGTTTTCGTTTCTTGATAGAGTATCGGTGAAAGAATTTAGTTTTTAAAGATTAATTATTTTGAATAGGCTATGGTAATAGCGGATGAATACCTTATGTTGCCAGCATTAAAAATAAAATGAAGTATGGTAGGCAGAAATTGTTTTAAGGAAATAATATTTTTATTATTATATTAGAAAACAATATATTTTATTTACTTTATAAGTATATTTGTAAAAAGAATGAAGAAATATATAATTTATTATACATTTCATAATTATTAATCGGTAAAAATCGTTTTGTTTTTTAATCGATAGTAGAAATATTTTTTCAAACCATTTGCAACACTTTTTTTATCTGTTATGTCATTCGTGTTGCTACTGTGTATCGTTAATATTTTGCTCTGATTTATTGGTGTTTTCGTACGGTTTTAATGTAATGTAATTGAATATAAATTCAATAATAATGATCAGTACCGTCTACCCATGCTAAGAATATGCAGCGGTGTTTGTGATTGTGGTTAGCTTTTTTGGACGAGTATACATAGTACGAGGTTCCCTAGTACACAGGTGATTATTCATTATTATTGGCCACTCTTTATGTAGTTTTTGTTCTTTAAGACGCAAAGACATACCTTTATTTACATCTAGGTATTATATTTATGTTAAAATTCAATTTTGAGGTATATTTAGTTGCGGAATAATTTCCATTTCAAATATCTCGTATCTTATTTCCACCAAAAGTTATTTAAAAATAAATTATACAGGTTAATAGAGTAGTCATTTATCTTCAAAACACACACGGTGTCGTGTTTGGCCGTGCCAGGCCCATAATGTATGGCCAAATGGTACATCTCCTTTGTTTATGAAACACAGAATTTGAATATGAATCACAACAGTGTTTTTATAACTCAAAACTCGTAGTTTTGTCTTAATAAGACAAAACCACGAGTTTTGAGTTAGTCACAACAGTGTTTTTAATTCTGCTTTATTGACTAACTCAAAACTCGTGGTTTTGTCATTTTGTCTTTTTGTTTTGTCTGGTTTTTCGTTCAATGTTTTTGATAGGGGATTTAAATGACTGAGTATCTGGGATTTGGAAGAGTGGCCCGGGCATATTAATGGTGGCTTTCAGTGTTTTTGTATAGATTTTGTCGTGATTTATGGCTAGTGTATTACTTTCTTCCAGATCCAAACTAGGTAAACGTTTGTGGCAAAAGCGCTTTTTATACATATATTTGCTCATAATGTTTTGTAAGGTCGTAGATGATTTGATACGAAAATCATATTGATTGAATAATAAAATAGTATTGATTAAATATAACCCAGTATCACAGTGCTATTCTTACAGCTAAGATTAGATTATTTTAACGCGAATATTTAGCAATAATATTAAGCAAATAGAAAGAAAAAATGTCACGCCATTTTTCACTCTGTCTAGATTTATATCTGTATATAGGTAAAAGATGGATGGAAAGCGTTAGGAGATGATGGATGGGCGTGGCTGGCTTTATTATTCAATAAGCTGTTGCACGAGGAGACCATACCCGAGGAATGGTGCAACAGTTACCTGGTGCCCATTTCTAAAAATAAGGGTGATATCCAAGAGTGCAGCAATTATCGGGGAATAAAGTTAATGCCTCATAGTATGAAAGTATGATTGATGAGAGTGAGATTTCACGAAACCAATTCGGTTTTAGGCCTGGTCGAGGTACGGTGGATGCCATTTTTGCAATATAGGAATTTAAACGATCGTGGTCACTATAATTACTTTTTACTGTTCCTACGGAATATATACCACGTACCTTTGTTTTGAGTAACCGATATTTCGGCACTGTTGCAATCGGTTACTCAAAACAAAGGTACGTGGTAAATATCTCGTAGGAACAGTAAAAAGTAGCCATTTTTGCACTTCGCCAAATGTGCGAAAAATACAGGGAGGCACATAAAAACTTGCACATGGTATTCATCGACCTTGAAAAGGCATATGACCGAGTGCCTCGTGAAGTCTTGTGGTGGGCCCTTAAGAAGAAAGGAGTGCCTGGAAAATACCTGACGTTGATTCAAGCCATGTACGCTGAATGCAGAACGCAAGTCCGATCCGCGGCCGGTATCACAGCCAGATTCGATATGGCCGTAGGCTTGCACCAGGGGTCGGCCCTTAGCCCCTACCTCTTCCTGTTAATTATGGATGCTATATCATCGGACATACAGGAAGAGGCACCCTGGTGCATGCTGTTTGCCGATGACATCGTTCTGGTAGCAGAAAGTGGACAAAAGGTGCAGAGCAAGCTGGAGGAGTGGCGGCAGAGATTGGAGAATGTAGGCCTGAGAATAAGCAGAACCAAGACAGAGTATGTTCTGTGACTTTGGCGGTCTCTCTAGTCCTATACTGGTTACACTCGGCGGTACACCTCTACCAGTATGCTCCGATTTTCGCTACCTAGGTTCACTCCTGCAAGGTAGATAGATAGATAGATAATTGCTTTATTGTGCAAATGTTGGTAAAAAATCGGTGTAAATAACTTAAACGTAGATACATATCAATTGCACAAGGGCGGCCTTATCGCTGAGTGCGATCTCTTACAGGCAACCTTAGGATGGACAGACTGAAAAAGACAAAAAGCTTTGATGTGTAGCGACTAAAAGTATCTGATTACTAAAAATTGTTTTTATTATATACATACATACATACGCAGGCATACATACAATAGATATGATAGGTGCTAAACATATAAATAAATACATAATATACATAATATGATACATATATAGGTACGATTTACATATAATACATATACATATATATAATAATAGGAACACAATATACAGTGATACAATTTGTTTACAATGACAAATAGTGCTTCTTTAGTGCATTTTTAAATATTTTCAATGATTTAGCTTGCCTAATTTCGACCGGCAGCGCTGTTCAAGCTGTCTGTCTGTGGAATACAGACAGACAGCTTGAACAGCAAAGGATTTATCGTAGTAGTTTGTGGCATGTGCTGGCATCTGCAGTCTCAGATCCACCGACGACCTCAAGGTCTTTAAATGTGTGTCATGAAGGAACTTAAAACGTTCTTTGAGATACGTGGGAGTATTAGGATAGAACAACATATTGTCCAGTAACATAAGGATATGAGTATTCCGGCGAAGTCAAATTAGGGCCACTTGAGCCTGGATCGAAATTCAGATATATGATCATATTTGCGAAAACCAAAAATGAATCTAATACAGAAGTTTTGGAGACGCTCAAGTTTATCAAGTTGGTCCTCATTAAGATCAAGATAGCTGACACCAGCATAATCGAGTATTGGGAGAAGCCAGGATTGTGCAAGCGCAATATTGGTGGTGGTGGGAAGAAAGTTCCGCAGTCTACGTAACGACCCAGCTGAAGCAAACAGTTTACAGCTGGTCTCCTGTATTTGACTTCCCCATGAAGAAGTTTTATCCAAATAAATGCCAGGGTTCTTGACGTTATCTAAGATTGGTAAGATGTTACCATCGAACTGAATCTGAGGCAGGTGTGACCAATTGATCTTGGAAATCATCCTGGAATTGCCAATTAGAATGATCTGTGTTTTTGACGGATTTACCTTCAGACCATAATTTTTGCTCCACGTACAGATATGCGCAAAATCTGTGTTAATATTAGAAAACGCCGTTGAAATTGACTCTAGTGGTGCCTGTGAATATATCTGCAAATCATCTGCATAAAGGTGGTAGGACGAAAGTAACTGTTTGGAGATAGAATTAATAAAAATTGCGAAAAGTAACGGAGATAGCACGCCACCCTGTGGTACCCCGACAGTTGTATTACACCACGAAGAGTACGACTCATCTACACGTATACGCTGTCGGCGTCCAAACAGGTAACTATGAAACCAGTCAATTACCGTTGGAGATATGTTAATAGAGCAGGAGGCTTACCATGACCTCTTATAGCGATTCAGTTTACGACCTAAACTGAATAGAACCGCAATATCGTACTATGACCTCAATATAGCAGCTCAATTATGGTGTTTACATTTCAATACGACGCAGCTGTGAGTTGGATAGCGTTTGAACCGAAATCTTAAACCATTCGTTCATTTGCCGTAGCAGACCGTACTATGACGTGCTTCGTCAGCTTAAACTGAACCGCGTATCTGTCAGATTTAGCGATTCAATATAAGTTACAATTTGTAGTGTATAAACTGGATAGTTAGAATTATAATTGGGTTTTTAGACATTATATGTGGATTTAAATCAGTTTAAGTTAATTATAGATCGGTTTCTGTGTCAGAATTTCTATAATACTGTGTTAAATCTTACTTAGACTGTGAAATTTGTGAATCGATGTGCCAAGGACTCTAGTTTTATTCGGATTATTGAATGTGATAATGTATCTAGCACTTCACGTCGTAAACAAAGGCGCTAAGCTGGAGAACACTCGTATTCATACATACCAAAGAGCATTTGATGAAACCACACGATGAAATAGAATTCATTAAAAGATTTCGCCTCGCTAAACTATTGGCCCTAGATTTATGAGAAGCATTGAGACCATTGTCTATGCAGCCTGCGACGTCCACCGATCTCATTATTATGCTTAAGGTAAGAAATATTCTGTACCAAATATGCTAATAAATTCATGAAACCATAGAATATTTTAGTGTGACTGCAGTATAGACACAATATGCTTTTTAAGTACCTACATAGTATCTTTAACTTACAAGTCAATAGTTACTTGACTAAGAGACTTATTATCTTTTTAATATATAAAATCCTTGCGTTACTGACTGACTGACAGACAAGCTACAGCCAAAACTATTGGGCGCAGGAAGCTGAAATTTGGCATGTACCTATGTTCCTTGGGGACCGTAGGGGTGCACTAAGAAGGGATTTCCCGAAATACCCACGGGATCGGTCAAAACAGATAAATTAAAAAAAATGTGCAGGCTTAGCTGCTGGCGTCATCTAGTTAATTATATTTTTATTAAACATATCATTAATTGTTACTTTATTTGTTGTAGATAGTGACTGCACTGACATTTTCTGCTCCTGGGTGAAAACACCAAACCAAAGGAGACCAAAAACCGATTGGTGACATGCAGCTTATTCTATGGCTCAACAGACAGTGGCAGCGGTTATAGCAGAGGGTACTGCGGAAAAAGATTCTTCTCGAATGATAAAGAATTATTTCTGCTTGTCCAAAATATAAGAAGAGCTTACTAAAACTGAGGTAAAGTATGCTTTTGTTAAAAGTTTAAGTAGTTAAACAACAGAATTCAATAGTATTGAATAATTAAAACATTTTTTTGTACTTGTTTCAGGTTTTATCAAGGTTTTCATGATGTTCTGGGTGGCACTCATACTGCTATTGCCAAACTAGCATTACCTACTAACTTGAAGAACATTTTTTATTTGTAGAAAACACTATCACTCCATAATGTCAATTTTATTGGTACAATACTTTTATATTATATGGTTTTGATAATATAAGTTTTATGTGAGCTAATAAAGTATTTATTTTTTATTTACTGAACATACTTTGCACCACCCTTTCCAATTTTACTGTACCCTTACAATGTGCGTTTAAATTAAGGGGTATTTCTTTCCAAATCCTGTGTTATATTATAGTTCCCTAGCTTGTGGCGATTTACTGAATCACAGAACTATATCCCTACACTTATCTTAAAAATTCCACAAGTGCACAAGTTGGTTGTTACCTAGTTAGGTACTCTTCGACGCAAGGGTTCACTGTATACAAAAAAGAAACCACTTAAAATAACAATGCCGATTTCGTTTCGATGCGAAATCATTGTATGAGTGAATCTATTAATATTTCATAGTAAAGAAAAGAGATAAAGATAATAGTGATCACAATATAGTGCTCTAATTTACATATCCCATTATAAGAAAGATTTAAACTTGGGTTCAGACTTAATTAGATAAGCATTAAAAGCAATAATTAATAAATATGGAAACGATACTTCTAAGAATGAAATAGGCCTTGATATTGTATTACTTGCTTTGTTAACCTTGAAATGCTAATAATCAAAACATACGTTCGTAACTTCCACCGATTCAGTATTTGCACCGTTTTGCTAGGTATTTTTGTGAAAAAAAAAATAACGTAACGTAACGTATTTAAATTAACTATTCAATATTGTAGTTATTTTTGGTACAAAATATATTCACTTTGTTATAAAAGAATCTTAATTTAGTTGTAGCGTACAAGTTATAACTGCATAAGTACATACAATATTGTAACTTGCCGAAAATGGCTGACTGAATAATAGTTTCTGAACGCAATCAAGGGAAAGAGACCGCATTATTCACGAACTGTATAGCTTGGTCTCTTTCTGTCAATGTGATTATATTGCGTCATTGCGATCCAGCGATATCATTCATTCATTCTAACAATCCAAACACGATTCAGTTTAAACAACCTCATGGTACGTTTTAAAACAATTCAATTTAAGAACCTACACTGAATTGCTCCAAAACTGAATCGCTTGTTAAAAGTTCATGGTAGGCCTCCTGAGTATGGCAAGCAGGATGTGGAAATCCACGGTATTAAATGCATTGCTAAAAATGCAAGCAAGGACAACAGCGTGAGTTTTTCACCATCCATGGCCAGCCTTATCTCATCAGTGATATGAACCAATGCTGTGGTAGTACTATGACCAGGACGAAAACCGGATTGGAAAGGATTTAGGAGAGCATTCTTGGAAAGGAAAGTTGCATATGCACAAGACGCTCAAGGACTTTGGAAAGGAATGGAAGTATAGATATAGGTATATATATGTATATATGCATCATTACTGTGATTTAATTGTATGTAATATGTTTCCATAATGTCTATTAAATAAATAAATATATATATAGTCAAACAAGCTTTTAGAATACACCTACTATTAATCTCTGCACCACTCTAAGGTAGACTGGCAGAAAATGCCTAAGGCATTAATAATAATAATAATAATAATAATAATCATTTATTTCAGATAAGTAAAAAATACATCCATATATGTTAGTAAAACGAACTTATAAACTAATGTTAGTAATAGTGATTGTGATTGATTGCCAAATATAGAAAGATTAAATTAATAAAATAATAGATAATATACTATACAATAATAAAAAAATCATCAAGAAATCAAAAAATCATCAAAAAATCAATATTAATTTAATTTAAAATTCCGGGTGGACACTGCGATGCTGGCTGCTAATTACTACACGACTGCGTGCAGTCGGATCCAGCGAGCCAGCATCGGAGAATCCCATCGGTCCACCAACGCGCACAGGATAGTATTGGGGCTGTCACGCATTCGGCGCATGATGGAAGCGCACCGTTTGCGCATGATAGCCGCAAAGCCGTCAGTGTCAGCCGCCGCAAACATCGCGGAGGCGCTGCAGTAGCGCGGCAGCCCCATTAGCACCCGGAACGCGTTATTATATTGAACGCGCAAGTCACTGTAAGCCCGCTGAGTATAGTTAACCCACAGGCTGCAGGTGTAAAAGGACTGACAGTACGCTTTAAAAAGCGCTAATTTGACAGTCCCCGTGCACCGTGCAAACCTGCGGGCCAACATGTTACAGCGGACAGACAGCGCCCTGCGCTCCCTTTCAATATCAACATTATCTTTAAGGTCCTCAGTGACCCAGTGGCCCAAATACTTAAATTGCTCGACTTTGTTTAGAGCTGTACCACATAAAGTGAATTTCGGAACGAATGTGTATCGTTTGTTGTCCACCTATATACGTTAAGTGTATAAAGCTAATAAATAAATAAATAAATAAATAAATAAATAAATAAATAAATAAATAAATAAATAAATAAATAAATAAATAAATAAATAAATAAATAAATAAATAAATAAATAAATAAATAAATAAATAAATAAATAAATAAATAAATAAATAAATAAATAAATAAATAAATAAATAAATAAATAAATAAATAAATAAATAAATAAATAAATAAATAAATAAATAAATAAATAAATAAATAAATAAATAAATAAATAAATAAATAAATAAATAAATAAATAAATAAACAAATAAATAAATAAATAAATAAATATAGGTCGGAAGTCAGTAAGGGAACAGGGTTTGGATTTTTTAGGTATTGGAACTATTTGTGCATCTTTCCACGCTGATGGAAAGACGCCGCTGGTAACTGAGTAATTTAGGATATGACAAAGGACAGGGAGGATTTCATCTAGAATGGGTAGGATCATGTTTCGACTGATGCAGTCATTACCAACAGCATTGGATGAGATTAAAGTGATGCTCTTTTTAACATCACAACTGGCAAATTGCTCGGAAACAAAAGGTGAATATCTGGGAGTTGGGATACGTGAAAGATCTTGTAACGTGTTTGATTTTGTTGTCCCATCAAAATTGGGTGAAGCAGTGAAATGTGCGTTAAGCGAATCTATATTTATATAATTGGGGATTGTGTCATTGCGAGACTTACCAACTCCCAGTGTTTTTAGAAATTTCCAGATTTTAACTGGGTCTCCGTTTTCAACAGAGCTGTGAATATGTTGGCGTTGTGCTTTCCTACACGCCTTATTGCAGAGATTTCTGGCACTTGTGTATTTTTCCAAATTCGCAGGGGTTGGACGACATTTATACTTTGCCTTCGCAGCCGCTTTCTTTGACATAAGAGTTTTAATTTCGTCAGTCAGCCAAGGTGCAGGTAAATACTTTAATTTAATGGCACGGATTGGTGCATGCTCGTCGTACTGGTGAGTTGACTTGTCTGTGAAAATTTGGACTTTGTCATCTACACAGTCTGATGAGTATAAAGGAGACCAATCAATATTACGGGCATCTCCGCAGAGCTTCAAACGATCCATCCCACCGAAGTTGCGTTGCATAATAATTTTAGGTTACCTTTGGTGGACGTATTTTGTACGAAAGATAGATTAGATCATGGTAAGAGAAAGCATCTGCAGAGCACTGACCAGGTTTGGATACAAAAGTAGGGGAAGAAACGAAAATTAGGTCAAGGAGAGAAGGTACAGAGTTTGGAAAATGGTGTGTAGCATTGAGAGGAAGAATAGATAGATTGCTCGAATATACAATACGCTCGAGGGTTGTGGCACGATTATCTTGTTTTATAATGCAGGTGTTAAAATCACCCATTACAATTGCGTGACTGTAAGAAGGTACTAAAGTTTCTAGGAGTTGTTCGAAGGAAGGGAAAAAAATTATACGTAACGAAGGAGAATAATAGACACCTAGAAGAACTTTAGAATGATTCAGTTCCACTTCTAAGAAGAGATGCTCGCCGGCATTCGTGGGTGGTGGTTGCGATGAGATGCTTACTATACGGAAAGGAATTTGAGCACGTAGGTATATAGCAACACCGCCACCACCACCAACCGCGCGATCATTTCTAATTAGGCGGAACCCCGGAAGAGAATATGAAGTTGATGGCAGACATGGTTTGAGCCATGACTCTGAAACGAGAATGGCATGTATGTTCTTACAGTCAAAGGTTGTCAGCATATCAGGGAAATGGGCTGGAATACTTTGGGCATTTATATGGACTACATTAAAGTTCCCGGCGACGTCAGAGAACTGAGACTGAAGAATCTCTGCAAGTGAGGGCAAACTACTGAAACTGTCATTGAGACTACTATTAGCAGTTAAAAAGCTGTCATCGTCATTACTTGTATCTAGCATAATATGTCTAATATAAAAAGATATATAAGTATATAAATATAATATGAATAAATAAAATATTTATATAATATACTAATAAATGTAAGTTATACTTAAATAAAGATATATATTAAAGCTATGTAAAAGCAAAATGTCCACCCGCCAGTTGCGTGTTACAAAAAGTACTACTATTGTATATAACACCACATAGCATTACATAAACGAAAACAAGAGAAATATTATTATATGATTTAGACTAGGTGATTTCTTATAAATATTGGACATAGGCTGAAAGATAAAGAACCTGAGATTCAGATAAGGAGTTGAAACTAAGACAAGCAAGAGCAAGAAGTACTTGTGACAGTGACATTACTGACAAGATATGCCAAAGTGAAAAAATATGTGCAGGTTAATAAAAAAATATAAGAAATAATAGATTAGAAGAAGGTAAAAACTGTGAAATGTAAATGCACCCGGTCATGTAAACAAAAACAAGAGAAAACCTATTTTTTGGATGCTGCAGGCCGCTTGGTCTTCGCAGCAGTAACCTTCACTGCAGGCTTTTCTGGATCTGCGCCTTTGATTTTGTTGAGGTCGTCCAAGCACAACACCCGATGCCGTTGACCATCTGCCCCGAGGACGAATACAGAGCCTTCCCTGGTCCAGCACTTCGTCACGCCAAACTTCTCACGCGCTGCCATGAACGCCATGTGTCGCGTTCGGGTCAAGAACTCGGACAGCGTTACACCGGAACCCTTCAACTTGGTTTTGACGAACCAAATGCTGTCTCGCACTGAAGTGCTCTGGAACTTTACGAGGATAGGCCTAGGCTAATTTGATTGAAGACGGCCCATTCTATGGCATCGTTTGATTTCTGCTGTGGTGAATGTATCAAGCTTCAGCCGCTCCTTCACCATTCGGCCAACCACCTGAGCCGTATCCTCGTTCTTCTCCTCCTCGACACCGTGCAGAAGAATCATTTTTCGACGGCTGCGTTTCTCCATACCGTCCACTTGGCGGGTGACGGACGCCAATTGTTGAGCAAAAGACTTCATTGTTTGCATAATGAAGTCCTTGAAAATGCCAAACTCTTCTGCCAGGCCGCCCGTACCAGTTGTACTTTTTTTGAGAAGATCCGCCTCAAACTTAGCCATCCGTTCTTCAAAATACTGCTGCATATTGTAGATAGAGGATTCCATGATGAAGCTGCAGAACTATTGTATGTGTTTGTGTTATTGTTGTGATTTTTGTGGAGATAACGCTTGACTGGCAGGTATTTAACCTCAGCTGTATTTATTATACATTAAATTGATTTATACTTTATTTTAAATATTTTATTTAAAATAATTATACCAGCTGTTCAAAAATAGGTCTTTACTCAACTACCCACCAAATAAAATAGGACAAGATGACGGCGAAATTGATCGGGATGTTAGGCAACGAATTAACGCAGGATGGATGAAATGGCGACAGGTCTCAGGCACAATATGCGATCACAAAATGCCTGTGAAGTTAAAAGGCCGCATGTATAAGGCGGTTATAAAGCCTGTCGTACTGTATGGAGCTGAGTGTTGGGTACAAAGAAGATGGATGAGAAACGATTGCATGTTGCTGAGATGAGAATGTTACGATGGATGTGTGGAGTGACAAGAATGGACAGAATTAGGAATGTTTACATTAGAGGTAGTATGAAAGTGGCGCCCATTGATCAAAAGGTAAAAGGGAGTCGATTAGCCTGGTATGGACATGTAATGCGAAGAGATGAAATGTACGTAGGTAAGAAAGTGATAAATATGCACGTAGAAGGACGAAAAGGGAGAGGGCGGCCAAGGAAAAGATGGATGGACTGTGTGAGGATGGATATGAAAGACAAAGGGATAAACTATCGGATGCCTGGTGACAGAGAAGTATGGAAGCGAAGGATATACTGCGCCGACCCCAAATAAATTGGGACCAGGGTAAGACAATGATGATAGGTATAAGCATGCCATTCTTCTGTAAGTGTGTAGGTCAATGAAGTCTTTCTAAAAGGCTGGACTTTCAGGCCATAAATGATTAACAGTTACTAATAAATGCAATCTGAAAGATTTCCAATTAGAGTCGTATTGTGGCGATATTTATACAAACATACATAGACTCACGCCTGTTTCCCCGAAGGGATAGGCAGAGGCATATTAAACGACCACTTTTCGCCAGTGTTTTGATCCCACGTAATAGGTGGCGAGCCTATTGTCGCTTATCGGGATATTTTGTTTGCCAGAGCCTCGTCCGTTGATCGGCAGGTGCACCACTTGCAGGTGAGGTTGGCTTGGGACCCTAAGTTCTTGGTGGCAACCCTATGCACCCACCGATATTTATAATGATTATAAAATGATATCCCTTTCGTCAATCCTGAATTGCGATGGACCAGCTTGTTACTTTTCCATATGTGGTTATATCAATTGATGTTTTTCAAATGATTTCATTCGGGTTTTAAGAATATTAAAAATCAACAGAATTGCTTGATTTTACAATGTTTTGTTACGATCCAGATATGGTTTTATTATTATTGGGTATGTTTTTATTTTTGTTTTTGACTCGTGATACACTAAAATATAAATGAATAAAATGTAGGTAGTCGAACATTGCAATTTGGGCAAAATATTCTGAGACAGCTAACGCACTAGGAATATATCCTATGTCACGGGATACTTTAGGTACAAACATTCAATATCAAATAACAATTTGTATATCATTGTAAGCTATGTCGTGGGGACACACTCTGCGCTTGCAACACTTGGCGCAGAATAAGAAAAAGCTAGACATATTTTATATGCCGCAAAGCAATGCTCGAGATACCTTCCTATCCATGGGTGCATCTTAATATATATATATCTCCTGTCACGATGTTTGTCTGCGATGGATTCCTAAACTACTTAACCGATTTTAAATTAAATTGGCACACCGTGAGCAGTCTGGTCCAACTTGAGAGATAGGATAGCTTAGATCTTTAATTATAGTCGCAATTGTATTTTATTGGAAACTAGAGGACGCCAGCAGCTACGCCTGCATTTTTTTTTTCAATTTACCCGTTTTGGCCGATCCCGTGGGAATTTCGGGAAATACCTTCTTAGTGCACCCCTACGGTCCCCAAGGAACATACATGCCAAATTTCAGCTTCCTGCTCCCAATAGTTTCGGCTGTAGCGTGTCTGTCAGTCAGTCAGTAACGCAAGGATTTTATATATTAAGATTATTTGTCTATAATTAATTGACAGTCACAATTATCTGTTAACTCCAAAAGATTCTAACAGATGTCGATAATCTTATATTAATAATTTCGTCAAGGAGTACATCGAAACCTTACCTGAATAATAAAACATTAAAAAATAAAGATTTCGAGTCGACAACATATATCCGCAAAATTCGAATTGTCGAGTATTTTGTTAAATTTTAATGGTTCTGACAGACAAATTACAGTCGCCATATTGGCTCTATGATATTGGCCCAAGTTTGCTTTTTACTAAGTAGTTTGTATGTGTAAATACTTTTTACAGTTATATAGTATCCGCCCAATAAAGGAGATTTGTGTTACCCCGAATATCTATCTATACTATAATTATTTTTGTAAACGATAGCCCAGTTATTCCGGAAGGCTATAGTCTATAGGTATAACATAACGCATCGACCCTTTGAGGCCGGGCAAAAGGCTAAAAAGGCTAAAAGATAATGTCGGCTAATCTCAGGAACTAGCAGTTGGATTTTAAAAATTGTTATGCTTATGATAGCCCAATTATTCCGAAAGGCTATAGGCTACATAAAATTTCGCCACAACTTTTAGGGGCTGGACAAAAATAATAAAATGGTCACACGAGAAGGGGGAGGGTTGGGTCAAAGGCAAAAAGAGGCTAAACGAATAGGATACAATCTATATGGGTATCGTTTTCGAGATTTTCGGGACGCTGATTAATAATATGAAATTTATTTAGTGATCCAAGATGGCGGACGGGCAATCAAAGAAAAAATTTTAAAAATCAATATGGGTATCGACTTCGATACTTTAAGGGGTGGGGAATCGAAATACAACATCTATTTCGTGATCAAAGATGGTGGATGGGAAATCAAAGATGGCGGATGGGAAAATTTAAAAAAAGTCAATATTGGTATCGTCTGTGATGTTAGAAGGGATGGGGAATCCAAATACAACATCTGTTTCGTGATTCAAGATGGTGGATGGGAAATCAAAGATGGCGGATGGGAAAAATAAAAAAAAAATCAATATGGGTATCGTCTCTGATGATTTAAGGGATGGAGAATTGCAATACAACAACTATTTCGTGATCAAAGATGGCGGATAGGAAATCAAAGACGGTGGACGGGATTTTTATTTAAGTCGATATGGGTATCGTCTCCGACGTTTAAGGGGATGGGGAATCCAAATACAACATCTATTTCGTGATTCAAGATGGTGGATGGGAAATCAAAGATGGCGGATGGAAAAAATTTAAAAGATCAATATGGGTATCAATGGTAACTTTGGAAAAGGGGGTTTGGAAAAAAGGGAATTAAATATAAACTCTTAAAAAGGCGATACGAAGTTCACTGGGTCAGCTAGTATTATATATAAGACACTCGGATTCGCGCGAGAAATGGATCGATATTATAATAATTAAAAAAAATACGGTGACTTTGAGCCTGAAATATCTCCTGAAGCAGTAATTGCTAAGGTATGGTGCCGAGGTAAAAAAAACGTAAGAATTGCTAGAATATTAGAATTTAATTTTCGTTTAATGTCTTTACACCATGTAACATGATTCATGCCTCAGTGGTTTCCTGAAAAGTATATCCAGGACATAGAATATGCCTATAGCAGTAATTTTATAAAGACGATGTATATATAAGAGAATTACTCGTTAAACTACTTTATACCAAACTTATTATTATTTCTAGGTTATATCCCAATTAACCTGATACAAGCAGAATATCAAACCGAAACGCAGCTGCCACCAGTGGAATTCTTATTTTCAATACCATCAAACGACACACATTTGATCAACTGATTGAATGCTCAGCGCATGCGCTCTATGAAAACTGACGTAGCCACTACTACAGATTTTGTTAAAACAAAAGGTCTTGATTCCATCATCACACTCGCTGATTACCATCCGACCGGCCTACCCCTTACCACCCCGGGATCTCCAGGTAAGAGTAGCACCCCCTACAATCACCCTAGTCGCCCAACCCGCCATTAACACACCTGTTTTCCCCACCCCCCGGAGGGCCCAGGGGGTTATGCCGGCCCCACCGGGAACTCCAGACTACCCTTGACCACCCTGGGCATACCAGGTAATGTAGCGCCCTTCCCAATCAAGTTGAATACGATCATAACAATCGCCCCAGCCGCCCAACCCACTATAACCACACCACGTTTCCCCACCCCCCGGTGAGCCCAAGGGGTTATACCGCCTTACCCGAGTACACCAGATATCCCCCCGGCCACTCCTGGCACACCAGATATCCCCCCGGCCACCCCGGGTGTCGCCCCCCCAATTACGGTGATTACTTTTATCCTAATCGCCCCAACCGCAGCCATCCCTGGAATTACATCCGCCACCCCGGATACCAACCTTACCACCCAGGATATGGTCCCTGAGACACCAGGTATCCCCCCGGTTACCCCGGGTACCGCCCACTCAATTACGGGGATTACTCTTATCCCAATCGCCCCGGGTACACCAGGTATCCCCCCGGCCACCCCGGGCACACCAGGTATCCCCCTGGTCACCCCGGTTACCGCCCGCCCAATTACGGTGATTACTATTATCCCAATCGCCCCAACCGCGGCCATCCCTGGAATTACACCCGCCACCCTGGATACCAACCTTACCACCCAGGACATGGTCCCTGGCACACCAGGTATCCCCCCGGTCACCCTGGATACCGCCCCCCTAATTACGGAGATTACTATTATCCCAATCTCCCCGGGCACACCAGGTGTCCCCCTGGTCAACCCCGGTACCGCCCCCCCAATTATGGTGATTACTATTATCCCAATCACCCCAACCTCAACCATCCCTGCCAGGATATGGCCACGGCACACCATGTATCCTCCCGGCCACCTCGGGCACACCAGGTATCCCTCTGGTCATCCCGGGTACCACCCCCCCACATTACCCTGATTATATTTATCCCAATCGCCCCAAACCGTGGCCACCCCTCGAATCACACTGGCCACCCTGGGTACCACCCAGGATATTGCCATGGCCACCCCGATAATCGCCCTGACTATCCTGGATATCATCCCGGTCATCCCGTTTACCATCCCAGAAATTACCCTGGCCACCCTGGGTATCACCCCAGCCACCCCGGGTACCATCCGGGGTACGAACACACCGGATACCCTTACTACAGTTACCCCCACAGACCCTCCAAGAACAAACACCGCTACAATTATACTACAGTACATCCGTGAACATGGCGCTTGCAACAGTGCCGAAATATCGGTTACTCCAAACAAAGATACGTGGTATATATCCCGAAAGACAATTTCAATCAAATTATACTACCACCCCACCTTTTTTGATAATATCAAGCGAATACGTCCGTGACCTCGAGTATCCATTCGTACCTCTGTAGCCTAATAACGACAGGCGTCCAGTCGGCATAGAGCATGTCCTTTATATCTTCCGGGATAATACTATAGCTCTTCTATGGAGAGGGATAAATGGTATGAAGAAGAGTGACAAGAAACGTATGTGGATAAGGGGACCTTGTGTCACTGATGTTAATAAGAATAAGTTACCGGTTCCGTCCCCGCCCCGGTACCCGGTCCTGTACCCGTACTACCCACGACGTGCTATGGTAACATAGACATCACAGAAATCACAGCGTAAATAGGTAGTTATCGATTACTTCCACACGAAATCAACTTAATTAAACTTTGAAATAGCGTGATGGCAAAGATCCAGAGCGATTCATCACAGACGTGGTGCGCGGGCGGCGTCTCGTTAAAAAGTGACTTCATGATGGCCGCCTCCGCTACCATCGACAATGACGCTTCGCTAGGTTGACATTGACAGTCCCCGACTTTAACGTAAATGCCGTCATACATACAGTCCGTTCACAGTTATTTTAGCTCTGACAAATGTCGGTATTTGTTTTCTTATGTTAGAATGGTACTCTGTGATGACAGGTATGTAAAATAGGGTTACCCGTGCATAACATTTTACCCAATTTTAGTGGAAACTAGAATGTCCAACTGTAACCACCATGAGTGTGTAATCTAATTTCTGTCACGTCAGCTTTGATTTGCTGGCAACAAGTCACGTTAAACTGCTTGTATTTTTGGGACACTACTTATATGTGGGAAACTACTATTGTGTTGTATATGCCTTATTTCATCGTTATTGCTAATTATTGTAAGCCTCCTTGTGTGATTCTAATTTGAATCAGTCATATCATACTATCTGCGAACGTAACAAAACTGTGTGTTATAAAATGTATCGTGATTGACATTGTAAGCAATATATAATGGATCACAGTCCTTTCACTCCGAGTAGGAAGACTGCTCGGAGTCCTCCTCCGACGCCGACACCTGCACCTGCACCTGCACCTGAGCGTCCAGCACTTGAAGTCATCCCTACGCCTGAAATCCAGAACTGGATGTCATCTATTGAGCAGTACCTCAACGAAGTGTGTTCTATAGCACAAGAAGGAAAACTAAACTCTGAGCAGAAGATGAGAGTCAGCAATCTCTGTCGCCATGTGGGCGCAAAGTTTCGCAGTTGGCAGTTCAGTACCAGTCCCTTAAGTCACATGCTATCCAGGCCCATTCTACCATCAAATCCCAGCAAGAACAACTTGATTTGTCTCAGAGCCTTCAAGATCTAAAGCAATCCATACAAGAGTCCTCGAAACCTACCACCTCTGCACCGTCTTTCGCTGAGATGGTTAAAAAATCTGCACATAATTTTATTCAGCCCATTAGCGTAAGTTCGGTGGCAATCTATCCAAATGACAAGCTAAAATCGAGTGACGACACAAAATCATTAGTGCAAAAAATCATCAGGCCTGAACAAATGAACCTTCACGTGAGAGCACTACGCAAGATTAAGAACGGCGGCGTGATCATCAGCACCGAGACCAAAGATGATATTGAGAAAGTAAAACAATCGGTACAACATGCAAACTCAGGCCTTATAGTCAATGAACCCCACAAACGGAAGCCTAAAATCGTGATCGTTGGAGTGCCTTCAAATATGAAAGAGACGGAAGTTTTCACGTGCCTGTACCACCAGAATTTAGAGGAGAAACTTCAAAGCTGCAACCTAGAGACCTTTCTCAATGAAATCAAGCTGAGTCATAAATCGGGCCGTAAAGATGCTCAGACCTGTAACTACGTAATAGAAGTATCTGCAGCCATTCGTAAAGCACTGATAATCCAAGACAGGATCTTTATAAATTGGTCATCTTGCCCGGTGAAGGATTTCACCCTAGTTACTCGCTGTTATAAGTGTCAGCAGTATGGTCATGCGGCTAAGTCTTGCAGAGAGTCTCAATATACATGCGGTCATTGCGGCAACCAAGGACACACGATAAAGGACTGCACTAGGAAATCCGAAGACCCAAAATGCGCGACCTGCTTACACTTCAAGAAGCCCAGCAACCACAACACCGGTTCTAATGACTGCCCAGCAAGAGCAATGGCGGAAAAGAGGTACATAAACTCCGTGGATTATGAAGGCGCCTAGAAGCGACGTAATATCGTATTTTCGACCTTTTATCTACTATTTTTTTTTTCATATTTATTATTTAATTTTAAGACTTGATATTTCATTTTGTGATTCACCTAACACACCTCATTAGAATATTGACCTACTAACATCAAACATCTAGTTTAATAAAATGCACACATGAGTTATTTACGTCATACTAAATAATAAAGGTTTAATTAACATTGACATCATTTACGATTATGCTGACCCACAGCTTTATAAGTTACGTTCGTGAATTCTCTAAAATGCTCGTCAGGCAATTATATCGTATATTACATGATCATCTTAATTATATTCATGTAGCTATTAATTATTAACTAAGTTTTATATTGACCACTGTCTTTTGTTAAATACGTAATATTATTGCTGTATAGTAAAATACAAATCTCAAATTTGTAAAGAGAGACCCAACCGCCTGTGATACAGTTTCTTACTAGTACAGGGGTATGGTGTTCTTTCCAATCAATTGAAAATCCACAGCATTTATACTATTATTATATTAGAACATTTTTGTTTGTATTTTATGCTTTCTGTATTACTGTGAATAAAATTTATTATTTATTATTATTATTATTATAACAGCCTCTTGCAGTTCACTGCTAGGCCTCTCCAAAACAAGAGGTATTGGTCTACTAAATCATGCTGGGCAGACGGGTTGGTAAAGGATTTGTTTCAAGTTTACCATCTCTTTGCAATGTTGGTTCTCTCTTAAGACTGTTTTCTTGTTTAAGGCTTATCTGAAAAAACCATCAGAACTATCACTAAAGAAGGCGAAGTTGCGGCTTCCAGATCGCAATTAATCTCCACTGTGCGCAGTCCGAAATAAAATAAACGAAATGTATACCGTCAGAAAAGAAGTACCGACTTTGGGTAAACTCTTGGCGGAGTTAAAGATTGATATGAGTGTTCGTGGAGGTTGTACGACATTATGGCAGGCAGGCCTATTGTGTTCCTGGATGGGACCTATATTCACGCGTCCTACACGGTGAAAAAATGCTGGGAAATAGAAAATGAAATGGGTGCCTGAAAAACGATTCCGTTGGTGCACGATGGATAATTGTTCATGCGGGTGGTGAAAAAGGGTTTATACCAAACGCTTTATTAATATTTAAATCCCAGTCGAAATCGGGTGACTAAATTTCATGAAATGGCTTCAGGAAAGACTAATTCCTCATTTGCCGCCTAATAGTGTAGTTGTTATGGATAATGCCCCTTATCACACAGTCAAGTTAAACAAGGTACCAACATTAAGTTCTACTAAAGCTGAAATGCAAAACTGGATTACAAATAAGGGGTTATCTTATGGTGCTATGCTATGGTGAAAGCTCAACTGTATGAAATTATAAAAGACCATAAAGAAGCTCCAATATATGAAACTGATCAAATGCTTGAAGCTCATGGCCACAAAGTGGTTAGATTACCGCCATACCATTGCGAGCTAAACGCAATTGAATTTATATGGAGTCTCATTAAAAGGCGAGTCACAATCAAAAATGTGGGACAAGAGGCAACCAACATTGTGAATTTAGCTGAAGAAGATTTCAATCTATCAATGCAGAAAACTGGCAAAAACAATGCAAACATGTGCACCACATTGAAGACAAGCTTCGTGAAACAGATGGGTCTACGGATGCTGAAATGGACAGGTTCATAATAGAATTAAATTATGAGTCTGATACAGAATCTGACAGCAGTTACGAATCATCATCATAACATTGGCAGTCCACATGGATCATTTTTATTCAAAAAAAATATGAAAATTAAATTTGCAGTTTTTGTATTTTTGATAATTAAAACCTCACATTGACGTAATTATGATGCGTTTACCTTTGTATATTAAATAGACAAAATTTTTATTATAACTATTTATCTTCATAGGAAATTAGTTATTTCGTAAGAAAATAATTGTACATGCGTATAGCCATGCCGATATCAAGAGGTTTTGTTATAAACATTACTTCCAAATATTTAATACGATCGCGTAGGCAATAAAAAAATAAGTACATTTTTAGCAATGCTGTATATTTAAAATGGGAGTATTAGGTATATACTAAATATAGCAACACAACGCCCAGGTTGGCCAATCTAACAGCTAGAGGTAAAATAACTGTGAACAGACTATAATAATAGAATATTCTGCCACATACACACCTCACCATCTCTTTCCAAACTAAGCAGAGCTTGTACTATGGATAAACATTCAAATTATATGCTTATTTTTGTAAATACATACATATTATATACATAGAAACACCCAGACCAAGACAAACATCCATGTTCATGCACACAAATGTTTGTCTTGAGCGGGAATCGAACCCGTGAGCTTCCGCGCAGCAGTCACATTCCCGCTGCGCCAACCGGCCGTAACAATGCGATCTTGAAGACTCAAATCTTTAATATACAAATCGAATCACTTGATAATAAAGGTAGGTACGTTACCCGAAAATACAATACTAGACGTCGCCAGTCGAATTATAAGTCGAATTATAGGTACATATAAACCTTCCACATGAATCATTCTATCTATAAAAAAAACACATTCAAATCCGTTGCGTATTTTTTAAGATTTAAGCATACATAGGGACAGATAGACAGAAAGCAGACTTTGTTTTATACTATGTAGTGATTTAGTTCCACTGCGCTCCAAACATTTAAGAGTACCTAAGCAAGAATAATGTTGTATGAAACATTATACAGCAGTAATTTAGTAAGTAAAGCTTGAAGGGAAACGCCGAAAATTGTTTTCACTTTGGATTTTGTCAAAATATGTCAAATATTTAACTCTAGTAGCCGAATCTAAGAATTGATAAAATATTAGGAGCAGCCAACTGTTTATTACACTACTAGCTGTGCCCGTATCAAAAGAATAAATATAGATACTTCTTCTTGCTTGCTCTTATTATTAACCTCATAATATTAATATATTTCTTATAGATTTCAACGACACTGTTCCGGTATTATTCACTTTTGACGCATACCCTTAGCTGCTGATACCAGGGGTACGGCCTTAGATGGTGTTCTTTTTTAAGCGACTGGCATCTTCGCTTTACCGTTAAGATCTTCACCTACTAACAAGTCAGTTACACTTCTGAGACTTTGAGTCATCGATTTGCTGCAGTTGGTTTTCGGAGACACGTGAGTAGCTAAGTTTCTGTTAGTTCCAAAGGCATTTGGTTGTTGCGTTGTTTTCCACCATGAATATTTACCTTAAAACGATCAATATTGTTGTAGTCAGTAGCCTTAAAAATACCTACTATGCCGGTCTTATATTGAGAGCTAGACTCCATAGGAACCTAACCACCTCTATTCAAGTGCTATCTTACGCAAGTCAACAAGGGTACTTACTTGCCAAAGTCTGGTAATATTTACTCCACCATTGCGCCATATTATTAGTAACTGAAGTTCTTTTGTTTTTATGTTCAATTATAATGTTTATGCCTGGTGCTTTAGCTGACTTACTAGTATTCTTCAATTCTTCTTCATTATTAAGTAGTACTTTTAAGATAAATCTATGATTCTGCCAGTGTTTTTGGGTAGAAATGAAGTATTTGATTCGTTCACGGCATTTAATATTTCGCTTCTGTCAATTTTAATAATTGAAGGTACCGTGGAATCGCAAATGTGTAAGTAGACTGAAACATAATAATAAATATGTATTTAAATATTTTGAATACATTTTGGGAAAAAAACCTTCTCATTATAGGGACCACGGGCCTCCATTCAAGTGGCAGCCTTCGGTCGCCCATGGACACATTGGAAACACATTGTTAGTTAGTTGTTGCTAGAGAACGCGTTGTTAGTTAGTTGTTGTTTGAGAAATAAATTTTAAGTCATGGAATAATATATGTATTTGGAAAGTCAAATACATCAAACTGATGAGATTTTAATATCACTTCACGGTACTGCGACTCGCTTAACGTCTTATGGCCTCTTATTGCCATCTTACCTAAAAATATGATCACTTTTATTTTTATAATATTTATATTTAAACAATCCATGTTGTCAACAAAACGAATATTTATCGTATTACCACGATCTATAAAACTTGTATATACATTGAAACAAATACTTGATCGTATATTTTTATTTGAGCACTCAACTGCAGCTCGTAACGTAGATTAGAAAATGTCAAGGAAATTGCGCTAAGATTATATAATATGCACGTAGACTACTATCGCTTACACTCTTATAGGTTTTTAAAGATAGGTTTTGTAGTTGCAAGGTGCATTAAAGTAAAGGTTACGTTACCTATCAGTCAGGAAAACACATATTTCTTTATTATGGTACTATTTTATTTTAATTTTATATACAGTGCATCTATATTATTATAGCATTATTGTGTCTTATATTAGTTCTTGCTAGCAGCTTTTGCCTACCTGGTGAATAAGCTATATCAATGGAAAGTTTCACCAATATCCATTCAGTAATAGTTCACTCATTCATCTGCCAACACGAACTTTTGCTTTTATAATAGAAGATGTTTTAGGTGGAAGGATTTTCATACTAATGAAAAAATATTGTATGCTTCATCTGGATCTATATAATAATTATTATTGTAAAGATCAAGTTGAAGCAGTACTTAAACTTCGGAACCATAATTATTCCCTAAAGTCTCTAACATATTTTTTCAGAAAGAAGAATTCGGTAATTAAAGTAAGATTAAAAATATGGTTTAGCGACAACCCAGGTTGTCGGGTTCAGGTTTTAGTTTGTTGCTTTAAATAATCTACTAACGAATACAGTAAACATCTCAGTAGAGATAACTATATATTATTTAAACAGACGCTTATTTAAAAAAAATCGTGTGTTATTAATGTATTTTAATAGATTTAGAAAAGTAGGTTTTTAATTTACAAATATTATCATTTCCTTTCCCGTTTTGTAAATATTTCTATAACAAACACAGCACAAGACAAGATACAGCCAAAAATCCACACGTAAAATACACCTGCAAACTGCATGAATGTTATAGAACAGCCAGCTTGGCAACTCGAACTACTAGTTATCATATTACTGTTTGCATAATAAGCTTTAGCTATCACCAATATACCTATCGCTTCGTTGTATAATCGCTCAGTAATTCCAGCTTCAAACAAACTTTGAATAATTCGGCGGAACTTGAACACTAGCGGACTGTCTTTCCTTATAAGCATTTCATTGTATACCGTTAAAACATTTTCAGTCGCTCTCAGTACCCTTGCTTCACCATTTACAGCTGTGGCAGATTGAAAATGATAGAAGTTTCCCTGTAGTACAATTGTCAAACCGTTATTCTCAAAAGTTTTCTCGGTACAGTCTATAAATGAAACGCATTCTTCTGACGTGTTTGCAAAATTCAAATATCTTTTGTCATCGACGAAGTATTTTGTTGAAGTTATCAAGTACGGTACTCTGCCTGAATCCATGATGTCTTCATTGGTATTAAACATCTGTGGCGGCTCTCTTATTGTGAGAAATGAGAACAGCTGAATACTTATGTATGCTGATAAATGAATACTCATAACCAAAAATCCGAGATTTAAGATTTTCTGCTTCATAGATCTAGCGTCTTGTAACGACGTCGCACCTACAAGTGCACCCCATCCATATAGCAATGTGTTGCCTAATGACACGGTATCCTTATCAAAGATACGAACGAAATACCAAATGATTGAGTAGATAATATAAAAGATAATAAAGACGTAGATACCATTTACTTTCCCAATTAAATTTTCCCAAGACCTATCAACTCGCTTTGCGTAGTAAATCCACACTATAGCTTGTCTCGCATATATCCCGGAATACGCCACTATGTCTCCATAGATCCGATAAAGTCCACCTGCGCATACGTCGAGGCTACCATTTATCAAGAATCTTAAAAACTCGTTTTCTAAATATGGATTTCCTTCTTTTCTATAGACGTAATACAAATCTAATGATGCGTTTATCTTTTGTGCAACAATCTGCAGAATTGGCATGTCAGATCCTTTAGTTTCATTTATACGATCATACGTTTGCAATGACTCTTTGTCTTCAATTTGAGAAAACGGATACAAAGTCGCCATACCTACTCTAAATGGACATTTATTTAAATTTGTAGGCTTTTTCGACGGAAATATTTCGTTATTTGCCAGTGTGCCATTAACACACGTATTTATGTGAATCGGACGCTCAACAAATGCTTTACATGTATTTTCGTCAATTTTCGTGATGAAAGTGAACATTTGATGTAGTTCTCCGACAAAATCATGGAACATGAATGTAATATCGTGTTCACCAACAATATCACTTATTTCTTCAAGTTTACGGATGCAAGTGTTAACACCAGATATAATAATTAGACGTTTAACTGCATAATCATTCTCTTTCAAAGTATTTGAAGAAATGTCGTCACAAGTTTCAAAGTACATAATAATTAAGGCGTTTAAATTATATTTACCGTCTGAATTTTCCTCTTTAATGACTAAAATACTATCGAGTGATCTGTAGTCTTCTTTTTTGTAAACTATCGCTGTAGGTATATTATTTTCTTGAAGATGTTTCGCCAAATATTCCATGAATGTATTTTCTTTGTCATTATTGGACATCGTAGTTATAGTAACTGTTGGGTTGTAGCTCAATGCTAAATCACTTATAGCTTTAATGCATTTTGTTATGGCATAAAATGATTTATTTTCGTCAACTTTGACATTGAAAAGTCTGTTTCCACCTTCGCTATCCGCAATATACCAGTGAATGAGAAAACAAATTATGAATTTGTACATTATTGAAACTGTCTCCTAATACAGTTTACTTCTTTGTACCAACTGTAAGCTTTCTTTAGAGCATAGTTCCATCGTTGTGTATTTATATACAGATCGGTTAAAATAATAATTATCATTTTAAATACGTCACCTATATTTAAAAACTCATTTTGTTTAATGGAATCGGAATAGTGATTGAACATTGACATACATTGGTCTGTCGGTACCCGTAGTATATTATATTCAGATGCCGTAATTAACCGTCTTCAAAAAAAGGAGGATATAACTTTGACCTGTATGTTTGTCGTATTATCATATCTGTATAGGATTTTAAGCGTGTACTAAACTTCGTAAGTGTACTGTGTATGTTTGCCCACGAATTTTTCGGAACTAAAAGTCATACTGAGATATTTCTTTTTGATCATCATAATGTTCCTTTATATACAATTTAATTATTTAGAATTGATTTTAAGGTAAGATTATACATAAAATCATGTACAAAAACACTATCCTAACACTACTATAAATGCAATATTTTGTGAGCAAGGTTGAATGGAAGTTAGATTTTTTCATGTAAAATCTGAATGTATTTTAGTATTACTTTCAGAAAATAGATTGGCTATCGGATGTTTATTGTCATGATTAAATTACGGATACCAACATGAGTGGTGCCTGGATTAAAAGATTCGAAATTATCGAACTAAAATCAGATATAATTAAATATGCAATGAAACGTTAATGTAATGACTGACTCCATTTTATATAGGTTAGATAGCAAGCAAGCAAATGACTGTCTTGCTGCTATTATCATTTTAATAACCTTTAACGAGTATACTAGCCGAGATCAATATCGGATTGGTTAAATAATCTTCAGGTTTGACTTGCTCTTTTGATTTTTGATACTTATAATAAACTATAATAAAGAATAATATTTAAGTATATACACAGTGTGAAACGATTTACCAACATTCGATCGGCCCATGAACCATTGATCAAAATAATCTCATGATCAGCGAAGTCCAAAGTTCAAGGGTCTAAACACACTATGCCGAAGATACGCGACCGATGTTCGGCATGATTACGCCTGCAATGCTTTTTGAATTACTGACGACACATTATACCGAAATTACGTTGCATTATAGCGTGCAGCTTAACTTCTGTCAGGCGTAAGGTCGCTGACCGATGGCCGTTAGGGAAGGAGGGTGCTGGAATGGCGGCTATGAACCTGATCACGAGTCCAGATATGTATGGACCATTGGATGCGACCGGCTCAATATCGGTGTGTAGAGCCTAGGGATAGGCATATGTCCAGCGTTGGACGTCCCTAGGCTGAGATTATGACTTATTTTAAGGTCTTCGACTTCTCGTGACCAAGGATGATGAAAATTGGCGAAAACGTTAAGACAAAAGAATATATTTCTAGCCATAAATGAGGTGTCAATCGACCAATATCGTCCAGATATGTAACGATTAAAGTATTGTGTATTTATCTTTATTCGACTTTTTTTATTCCAATAACGATTCTGGAAAAATCGAAGTTAATTATAGCACTTCAACAACTTAAATAATATACTTAAAACTATTTTATTTAAACCACTCCTTTAACAGAATATCGCATTGCAAGTGAAAAATTTAAACCTATTTAAAGCAACATTACTGAAACTAACTCCATTAAAAAAAAGCGAATAGCAAGCCACAAATTTCGTGGAATAAAATAATTATTATCTGCATTTATAAAATTGGTTCGGCGAATTTCGTGCTGGGAATATCAGCTTTAACGGCCGAAGTCACGGGTAAAAGCTAACACATTATAAGTAATACGAACAACATGACATGACACTGTATATTTCGAAGCTTAGAAACTCAGTAAAGCTTTTATCTTTACACGTTTGTGCTTCGAGTTTCTAACAATTATGTACTTAAACTTCTACACTGATTGTTCATTTAGATACAAATAATCCATTTTCTATAAGAACATGTTATGACGATTATGATCACCTTATTTTATACTAATAATGATAATAATATTCTACCACATTCACACAACACCATCTAGTCCCAAACTAAGCAGAGCTTGTACTATGGGTACTAGATAATGGATAAACATTACTCATATACATCTATCATACTTATATACTTTTTTTTGTAAATACATATTATACATAGAAACACCCAGACCAAGACAAACATCCATGTGCATGCACACAAATGTTTGACTTGTGCGGGAATCGAACCCGCGACCTTCGGCTTAGCAGTCGCTTACACTCCCGCTGCGCCAACCGGTGTCGTCTTCATTTTATAAAATAGTAACAAGTGGATTTAAACAAAGGCGATCTAAGTAACGGTTTGTTAGATACATACATACATACATATACTCACGCCTTTTCCCCGTCGGGGTAGGCAGAGACAACAGAAAGCCACTTGCTCCTATCCTTACAAACTTCACGCGCTTCCTCTACACTCATTACTCTTTTCATACATGCTCGCCGGTTGCGGGTACTTCGGACCTTTCCGTTTCTTAGATGTCTCCAATTTGGTCGAAGAATGTCCGCCGAGGTCTGCCGCGACCGACTTGCCCACACACATTTGCCTTCTGATTCGTCATTTTTTCTTCACTCATTCGCTCCACGTGTCCAAACCACCTAAGCATTCCTTTCTCAATTCTTGTCACCACATCTTCTTTCAGTCCACTGCTCTTTCGTATAGTTGCATTCGGAATTCTATCAATCAGTCTTACCTCACACATACTACGCAGTGATCGCATCTCAACTGCGTTAATTCTACTTTCATGCTTTTTCTGCCAAACCCAGCTCTCACTTCCATACATCAACGTGGGGACAAGCACTCCATTGTGAACCGCCAATCGTGCCTCTTTTGGCACCGTCTGACCGTTCATAAACGCCCACAGTGCTCCATTGACACGATTTCCCGCAGTCACTCTCCTTTCAATGTCTCCCTCACATCTTCCGTCCCTTGTAAACACGCTACCCAAATATACAAATTCCTTTACTTGCTCTACAATTTCACCTCCAATCGTAATATTACACTCAGTCACACTTTCATCTTTTTCAAACACCATCACCTTCGTCTTTCGTGCATTAACTTTCATACCTTTCGCTTTAAAGCTCTTGTTCATGCAGTCCATCATTTCTTGCAACTCATTCGCTGATGATGCAAGAATGACTTGATCATCGGCATATAAGAGACACTTAACACGCACTCCTACCATATCGATCCCGCATTCATATCGATCCCGCATTCAGTTTCTCTCATATCATTCATGCAGCTATCCATGAATACGTTGAACAACCAGGGCGAGGCTGCACACCCTTGTCTGACACCTTGGGAGATGTCAAACCAGTCCGTATAGGCACCATTGATTCGGAAGGTTCTAGAACCCCTATACAGGGATTTCAGAGCCCTTATTATAAAGTTGTCTACCCCATACATGGATAACACCTTCCATAATTCCTTTCCATTCACCCTATCATAAGCCTTGTCCAAGTCTATGAACGCGCAATACACCTTCTGGTTTTTTGCCAGACATTTTTCGGTGACGCAGCGCAAGGAAAAGACTTGATCCGTACATCCCATTCCCTTCCGAAATCCCGCTTGCACATCCCATATCTTGTCATTAGTCACATTTACTACTCTGTCAATCAAAATTCTGGCATACATTTTTCCAACAACACTAAGAAGGCTGATCCCGCGATAATTTTGACATTCCTGCTGCGAAACTTTGCCTTTATAAATTGGAACAAGCACTGCCTTCGTCCAGTCATCTGGAACTTGGCCCTGTTTCCAGCATAGATTAAAAAGGCAATGCAGCAGGTTAACTATGAGTCCGTCGCCAGCCTTCAACATCTCAGTCGTCACTCTATCACATCCAGCAGACTTGTCTGACCTCATACCTTTTAACGCTTTCATAATTTCATCCATGCGAATTTCATCAGTCGGGCTCACAAACATATCTATAGTTTCTTCTTTCTCTATTTCACACACATCTTTCTCAAATAAACTCTCAAAATAATTCTTCCAGCGCTCTAGTATCTTTCTTTCTTCATTCATGCCTTCACCTCTTTCATTCCTAATCACTTTCATCGTTGTACTCATATTTTTACCTCCCGCTTCTTTCACGAGTTTCCAAAAAGTTTTATATTTTCTCGGAAACTTGCGCCGAATTGTTCCTCATACTTTTCCTTTTTCTCATTCTTCTTCGTCTCTATACATTCTTTGACTCTAGTTTTCACAAATCTATACTTGTCCTTCATTTCTTTAACACTATCTTCATTCATACCACCACTAGCTCTATTCGTTGCCTCTATTGCTAGGATATCCAGCAATGCTTTTTTCTTTTCCTCAACCATTCTTCTAGTTTCATCATCCCACCAGTCAGCTTTTTCGCATTTCTTACTTCTTCTTTTACTCAAACATACGTACTTAAGCATACTTCTTCAGCACATTTCACAATGTTGGTTTTAAATACCGACCATACCTCTCTCACGCTTTCCTTATTTACAAGATTGCAACTTTTGTCCATCCGTTCGCTCAATTACTTTTTGTACATATCTTTCATACCCTTATCTTTCAATCTTTCCACTTTTATACGTTCTAATTCTGTAGTGGAACCTTTTTCTCGGTGCCGCCAGCGTTTGAAAAGACCACTTATTTTACAGATAACCAAATAGTGGTCTGTGCCAACATCAGGTCCGCGATAAGCTCTGGTATCCACTACTTTCCTTCTCACTCTTTCATCTACTATCACAAAGTCAATCATGCTTCTTAACACAACATTTCCTTCCTTCTTTTGCCACGTGTACATATGTAGCATTTTATGCTGGAATCATGTATTCATCACAGACAGATCCATCTCCACACATACATCTAACAAGTACACGCCGTTGTCATTGACACTCTTATCTCCAAACTTCCCTAGTACACTTTCATACCCATCACGCTTCACTCCCACCCTTGCATTAAAATCTCCAAGCATGACAATACGTTCATTCTACTTACGCAATAACACGACGTCTCTCGTTTGTGCCCAAAATTCCTCTCTTACTGCTTTACTATAGGAAGAGTCCGGAGCGTATACACCTACCAAAAAAAGAGGTGTCAGGCCTACTTTCATCCGGACCCAGATAAGACGTGGACTTACGCACTCATACTCACGCATGCATTCTGCAATTGGCTCTGAAAGAATGATACCAACGCCTTTACTGCCATGTTCTTCATCGGTAACCCCCGACCATATCTCTGTGAACGGGCCGCGCGTCAGCATGTCTTTCCCCTTACGCTTTGTCTCATTCACACACAAAACATCTAGTTTTCTTTCATTCATTACTTCATAAACATCATCCATCTTCTCATTCATTCCTCCTCTAACATTTAAAGTCGCAAATCGGCATTCCGTTGCCCACTTTCCGCCCCGACGAGAACAATTCCGCATAGGATTAGGATGGTTTTGGCGTGACGTATGGCGAATATCGTCGCCGCCTACAGCTGTAAGGTTGCTCCCCCCAGAATACGACGAGCAGCCTCGTCCTGCAAATACAGGACGAGGAGGGGATTCTCGGGCTCCGCCGGAACCCCCCTGGGGTACACTTACAGTAATATTACCCACAGCCATGATCACGTCGCGGCGTCGGTTATAATTTGACTGTATGTTTTCTTTAGTGTTTAACAGTCAGTCCCTAACGGCGGGGCAGACTGCCGGGTTTGTTTCAAGTTTTCCTTCTCTATGGTTAAAGACGTCAATATTTATTTTATTTTGATGATAATGCGTCCGTCAAAATACTTAAGTCGCCTTTTACGACACCTCGGTAGGAGAGAGGGAGGGCTATTCTACTCCGCCGGACACCACACGGCACGTTTTTTGTTAGGTATATCTACATTTTAAGTTGTGTCTTGAAATACCTATTCTCAAAATATGTGTTATGTTATAACTTAGATATACTTAAATAAATAATGTTTTACTACACTTGGTAAGCGTGATATCATGAAGAACCAATCGACCGTGTGCAAGCTTCATGACAAATAAAGTATGAAATAATGCGGTTTCTTCTAGGCTCCTATTTCTGATTTAGAGTCTCAGGAAAACTAACCTTTGGAATGTTAATGTGCATTTGGTCAAAAGTAGAAGGCTAATCCAGAGCCTACGACAACTAACCTAATGAGGATGAGATATACTTGTCCAGAGGTAAGAACCACAATTGATAGTTTAGCGTTGTTGTGACAATGCCTCAAAAAGCTGTCACCCATCCAACGGATGACCTGTGTAAGTGTTGCTTACACAGATATAGATCTGTGGTTGCTTAAGTTTGACGAGTTGTTACAAACATCAAGCCAAGCAATGCTTTAAGCGCTACATTACGGTGAGTGAAAATGGAATAGTCATCCCGGGAATTTAAACTCATACCGCAATCATTTGAGCGGAATACAATACATTTTATGCTCTATTATGAGAAACAGTGGTAATGAAATACAGTGTTCTGCTTTTGCGCTGAAATTGTTCAATGCACTATTTCGAGGAAAAACTGTCATGTCGTTTAGCACAAAAATGGTTCTAAAGAGATTTTACAGACTGCCTCCGTGATCCAGTGGATAGCAAATGCGACTGCTGATCGGAGATCCCGGGTTCGATTCCCGGGTCGGGCAAAACTGTTTCTGGGTTTTGCCAAATTCTCAGTGGCAGCACGGAGTCTAGTGATGTGCCCGATAACGGCAATAGGCTCGCCCCCTAACACATGGGACCTAAAAATTCATGGCGAAATGTGGGTGTAATATTACACCTCTGCCTACCCCTTCGAGGATACAGGCGTGAGTCTATAAATAAAAAATAAAAAATAATAAAAAAAATTGAAATTAGGATTAAAGTTTTCGATTAAAAGTATTACCTTTCTACGGCGATGAATTCAGCTAAATATGCTTTCGATCTAGGTACACTAGTATTTGCGCTGAGAATTTTCTTTGAGTTTCCGATATAAAAATGGAATAAAGTGTTATCTGAATGGGTTTGACAGACGTGAATTAAATAATAAAGGAACGGAAATTTGTTCTAATAATTGAAAAAGGTCTGTGTGTATTGGTTTTTGTGTAAAGGGAATTTATTGGTTATTGTCTGAAAGGTGTTGTGATGTTTGGTATTGGTTAAGTATGTGAAATAAGATGTTGAACATTTTTGGTCTTGTCCTCTGCTTAGCCTTTTGATTAGGGTCAATTCAAAAGTCAAAATCATGTTGAGTGTTTTCTTTGAATATCGCGATGTTGTGCAGTCGGAATTCTTGCCAGAAGGTCAAACGGTAAATAAGGAATATTATTTGAGCGTTATGCGGCGTTTAGGAGAGAAAATTCGACAAAAAAGGCCAGATTTGAGGACAAAAAATTCTTGGATATTACACCACGATAATGCGCCTTCGCACAATGCCATCATTGTGAACGAATTACAAAAACCAAACAATCAACAAATAATATCAAGCAACCACTGTGATTCACTGTGACAAACTTGCATCAAACTTGCATGAAGTTTGTTTTCCAAAGGATTTGGATGACGACGAGCACAGGTTGGTGGTCCGACAACAGGTGGTCGTCGAGCACCTCCTGCTGTATCTAGGAAGTCGACCCACCACCAACCTGCAGCAAGTTTAAATCAAACTAGCAAGTTTGATTTAAACTTGCTGCAAGTTTGACAAGCTTACATTGTTATCTGGGGAGCGAGAGCGACAGCGGAGTAGTAAGCTGGGCGGTGAGCGGGACGACTAGCGGAGCGGTAGCGTTTTTGATTGCTATACCTCTGTCCGTACCGCGTCCGCTCTCATCGAGTGCAGGTCCATAGTTATAAAGTATTTTCCATTATATGCCCGCTGTCGTTGTCCCTGCCATCCTACTCCTCACTTCAGCTCAGGTTTTGGCAAGACCGCGACAGAAGTATCTTATTTTTATACACAGGCTTTGTTGGACACACCCAAAAAATATTGAAGTCAATAATCCTTTCTGTGGATATTTGGAATCGCAGTCAGTCTGCAGTATTACTGTATGTACCACGGCTATTTTAAAAACATACTCTATCTAAAGTACCTAAATCATCACTTAATAAAAAAAAATATTTCGTTTAATCTTTGTGGAGGAAAAGTTAACAAACATGAAATATTACAAATCAATTAGCAATATTAGCATGAATATATTTTTTTACCAGATGATCGAATATTCAATATTTTATTTCGATTTTTGTGTGTATGGAAAGCAAAATATCACGATTGATATTAGTGTTTTTTATACCAAAAGTTTGTGCGTGATATTTATTGATAGTAGATAAATATATTGAAAATACAGTTAATACTTTTTTGATATAAATTTTTCACGGCATCGTAACATTCAATTACAGTTATCGTGAAATATATTTTAGGTGTAGGTATATTTAAAATGAGCGGAGTGGTTATAGCGAGTCATGGACGCACGTGTAGTAATATCAATATTCTCATTTTATTTTGTAAGTTTATTTATGTATTTTCGATTTTATTTTAAACATTTGTGTTTTGTATTTCGTTTATAATATTTACTCTACGTCGATACGCTACTGATTTTTACTTGCTATTATATTGACAATCATCGTATTTTAATGGACAATCCGGGATATCAATGCCCTCTTATAAGTTATTTTAATAAACATTCATTTAAATTTCCTTTCTCCTTCTTTTGTCTTTATCAGTTTTGTACTTTATCTGTAACTATGTAGAATATTAACTATCTTTGTCATTATATGTCAGATCAGATGGTCGGCTGACCGTATGATATCGTCAAAACAATTGTTATATTGATATTTTAGTTATTCCTTAAATTGTCATTCTAAAAGAAATACTCAGTTCTATGCGCTATATAGAATTAATTGAACGATCTCTCCACAGTCTACCTCCAAGTCCATCAAACAAAAACTGCCGAACCAATAGACATTGTGACGGAAAGATCGAAGACACGAGGGACACACAGTTACGCCGCCATTTTACCAGATAAACAGTCACTGATCTCCAGAAAACATGATCCTTTAACAAACATACTCCACGCACTATCACTTCAAAAGATCAACGATGACTGGCAACAAGAATACCTTGAAGGAGCCACGACGGAGTATTCGAATGTCCCAGAAAACTTGAAGCCAGTAATATCAATTCTGGAAGAACTGTTTCAGAAAAATGTCACCATGGTCAAGTAAATTTGTGTTAAATATATCAGTTCTAAGTGCACCAGATTTATTGTGTCTTTAACTGAGTACTAGGAATTACTGAGATAAATGCGATTAGGAAAAGATTAGATTTCAAATACTCCTTCGTCTCCATGTCAATAAATTACTTCCAACGATAACACAATCCTTTCGATTTGCAAAATCAGCTTCCTTCACGTACAGTGTACACTGAAGCTAATATTAAAAGCCGAAGAATGTCACGATCTCTTAATATGAACACGAGTTACTTTTCCTTCTCAAAGACGTGTTCTAAGTAAAGTTTAATTAAAAAACATGAAAGGGGATTTTCTAGAGGTCCAACTTTGAAACTATCACTAGCGAAAATGGAATAAATGATCCGAGAAACCTTTGAGTCCGAGGGTACCTTGCTGATAAAATATGAAAGAATTTTAATACATATACCGGACTCGTATATGACGCAAGTTAGTAAAACTTTCATATTAAGGGGAAAGAGAAAACTATAAAATGAAATGAAGAGAGTAAGTGGACATGTATGTATGTATGTATGTGTGGTTATTATGGATTTCGTAATTTCTGTAGTGCAGTGTGTATGTAAAAATATCCTTAAATGTAAGACACAGTAGAAGAGGCAAGCTAATACTTCGCTTTTCGATGGTGGTGTAAGTACATCGATAGTGATATAGGTAATCTTAATCTAACATATTTTTAGCACTTTCGACACATTATTATTACACAGTAATATAATCTGCATATCATATTTTGGGGATAAAAACCATAATTATGCAATGTGTCCATAAAAATAACTAATTGCACAGGATATTTAACGTTTGCCTGCCTCCGTGGTCCAGTGGATAGCGTATGTGACTGCTGATCGGGGTCCCGGGTTCGAATCCTGGGTCGGGCAAAAGTGTCACTGGGTTTTTCCGAGTACTCAGTAGCAGCCTGAAGTCTGGTGATGTGTCCGTTAACGGCAATATGCTCGCCCCTATTACGTGGGACCTAAAAATTCATGGCGAAATGTGGGTGTAATTATACTTCCACCTACACCTTCGGGGATAAAGGCGTGAGATTATAAATAAATAAAAAAAATATTTAACGTGTAATATTTTGAAATAATTCGTACGTTTCTGATTTACCTGGTCCATATTTACAGTGGTATCCATAATTTATCCCTGGCAATAAATTTGATATTCATTCTAATGGAAGGCTTATTGTTACACGAATGTAAACAATGAATTAATTATTGTAGATCTATATCATCCTCAGTGTAATACAGAGGTGGTAAGTTGCCTACTTATTTGTTAAATAGATTTGATTGTATTCGTTAGTTTGCCAAAAAACAGTTACTCTTTATAAAAACAAACATTTAAATCGGAACATGAAAAGCATCTAAAATAATAAATATCTTTACAGCTAAATATTCAAGTTCCTCAGTTTCTTATACTCTTTATTTCTGTCTCCCCTATTGCAAAACAGAGAAGCGATTTTCCAATTTCTCCAATATAATTCGGATTAAATTTATCGCGGGTTTCAAGACAGTCAAGCTTTCTATGGACACTCAACGAGTGGCAAAACGTTGTCTTATATGAACAGTGAGTATACATCATACAATTTTTATTATATTTATGAAGTGGTAGGGTCTCTTATGTACAAACAAAATGAGCCCAAACTCGGCATGCCTAGCTCTACTCACATATGAGTACCAGCAAGAGTCATCGAATAACCCTGGAAGGTTACTTCATAAGTTCCAGTGGTAAGGTTACTTATGTACAAACAAAATGAACCCAAACTCGGCATGCCTAGCTCTACTGACATATGAGTACCAGTAAGAGTCATTGAATAACCCTGGAAGGTTACTTCATAAGTTCCAGTGGTAGAGTCTCTTATGTACAAACAAAATGAGCCCAAACTCGGCATGCCTAGCTCTACTCACATATGAGTACCAGCAAGAGTCATCGAATAACCCTGGAAGGTTACTTTATAAGTTGCAGTGGTAGGGTCACTTATGTACAAACAAAATAAACCCAAACTCGGCATGCCTAGCTGTACTGACATATGAATACCAGTAAGAGTCATTGAATAACCCTGGAAGGTTACTTTATAAAATGCAGTGGTAGGGTCTCTTATGTACAAACAAAATGAGCCCAAACTCGGCATGCCTAGCTCTACTCACACATGAGTACCAGCAAGAGTCATTGAATAACCCTGGAAGGTTACTTCATAAGTTCCAGTGGTAGGGTCTCTTATGTACAAACAAAATGAGCCCAAACTCGGCATGCCTAGCTCTACTCACACATGAGTACTAGCAAGAGTCATTGAATAACCCTGGAAGGTTACTTCATAAGTTCCAGTGGTAGGGTCTCTTATGTACAAACAAAATGAGCCCAAACTCGGCATGCGTAGCTTTACTCACATATGAGTACCAGCAAGACTCATCGAATAACCTTGGAAGGTTACTTCACTAGTACCAGTCGTAGGGTCTCACCAAAACAAATAAAATGAGCCCCAACCTGGCATAACTAGGTCTACTCTTTTATGAGTTCCAGTCGCAACACTTGAACGGGATGGTATACCATCAGTCCAGATAATCTTACCAGATTTCAACGCAAGAAACAAAATAATATCTAAATACCGAAATATATCCTGACTCAACATAACGGAGAAAATAAAGTAATTATGTCCATTTATACAAAAGAAATTTACTTGTACGTAATTCGCACAGAATACGAGAAGTATCAAATTGATTTTAGCGAATATTTTGTATTCGTATATTGCTTTTTTCGTCTTCGGGCTGCAGCGACAAGCGACATAGAGTCCACTCCCGACGGCGCTCAAGCGCAGACTGAGATCTCATTGCAGAATTTGGATATATAAATCAAGAAAGTGGCTAAATAAAACGAACCTTATTGCCACACATTAAGACACACGTATGCGAGCAAAATAGAAGAAAAATGTAAGATGATTTTTTGCTTTTTTTGAGTCAATTTACAATATTTTGAAAAAAAAAATCAAATTGTTTTTGAGTTGACTATATTTACAACCCTATTCTATCTTTGAAAATCTAAATAAATGTTAAAATAGAGAGAAAATTGTACCCAAAATTAGCAGTATATGCCTATTTTTGATTTAAGAGGCCGTTTCGAATCGATTTTACATTAATATTAATTAAATATTTTTTATTTATTTTCAAATTGATTTATAGATAAAAAAGTAATCAATTTATCGTAATCATTAGTTTTATTAGTTATTATCTAAAATTGTCGTAAAATGTACCGGAAATATGTGGTTTTTTGATACAATCGTAAACGCGTCCTTAAGGTCGTTGAGAAAAAACTAAGGGCAAACGGTCTGTCTGACAAATATTCTGTTCTACTTAAACATTGTTTGGAAGCAAACTACTTCCTGTACCGTGGACAACATTACCTCCAGATCGACGGAGTGGCTATGGGTAGCCCAGTAGCACCGGTAATGGCCAACATCTGGATGGAGCACTTCGAAGAATCCATAGACATGCAGGCATCAAATATAAAGCTATGGAAGAGGTATATCGACGATGTATTCTGTATCATGAAGGGCGACAAACAAGATGTAGAACAGTTTGCAAACAGCTTAAACTCCATACACCCTAATGTTAGACTTACATTTGAAATGGAGGCAGACGGGTCGTTACCCTTTCTCGACGTAAAAGTGACAGTGAGGGAAAACGGTACCTTGGGACACACTGTTTATAGAAAACCGACACACACAGATAGGTATCTCAACGCATACTCGCATCATCACCCGCGACACTTGGAATCTGTAGTGACTTCACTAGTAAACAGAGCGTATAACCTCTGTGACCCTGAACATTTGAACAGTGAGCTGTCACATGTTCAGGAGGTACTTAGGTGCAACGGATTCAACAAGAAGATACAACGTCTGAAGAGGAAGGACCGTAAACCGGAAGTAAGCAGAGTACCGGCTTACATGCCTTACATTAAGGGAGTGACGGACAAAGTTGGAACAGTACTACAGAAATACTCCTGTACCTATATAGCCTGCTCTCCAAGGTAGCACACAATCTGCGCACTCCGAAGGATGTCATTCCTCTACAAACACCTGGCGTCTACAAGGTCGACTGCAGTTGTGGTAGTTCCTATATCGGACAGACTAAACGAACCATCGCTGAAAGGGTCAAGGAACATATCGCAGCTGTAAAAAACCGGCAAATTAACAAGTCTGCCATAGCTGAGCATTTGTTGGAGTCTGGACCAAACCACTGGATCGAATTACATCAACCAAAGGTCTTATCAACCGATCGTTACTATTACTCCAGGATAGTACGTGAAGCGGTTGAAATCAAAAAGCATAAATATTTCAACCGGGAAGATGGATACAGACTGTCTGGAACTTGGAATCCAGTAATCAACAAATGTAAACACCGCCGTAGTAACACAGCTCATTAGTGTGTAGACGTCATAAGTGTTGTGTGTCGACGTACCGACAGTTCGGATAAAAATAAAATAAAAAACAGGTGAGGGTAGCTGCCGAAACCCGCGTTTCACAAGGACGACGCTGAGTTGACATCAGTCCTGCCGCGACCAAAGCTGTTGTAAGACGGCCGAAACGTCGGCAAAACATAGGTATTTATACCTTAAATTAATTAAATATCGCGTATAAGACCCGTTTAAATAAAATTGTATGATGTATACAAATCGCGAAAGTTTAAAACAGTGAGTATCTACCATTGGCTATATCTACACAGTATAGTATATTTGTACAGTAAGGGCCAAGCAGTCACGATTGTTCTTCCCAAAACAAGAACACATTTTGCAGAAATAAACTATGTATAAGCCATCAAAGTACGCAAAAATGGCAGCTAAATTTCGGTTGATAAAACATAAGCTCTAAGGCTCAGTTCACACCGAGATGGCAGCGGCCGGAAGCGAAGCGCAGAGTAGTTTCAGTGTCATATGATTTTAGTCTTTATCACCATGACTATAATACATAGAATCACTTGAAAAACTTGAAAACGTTGTGCGAATGCTCGCGGCTTCGCGATCATTCCAGCGGCGTCCACGCAGAGTCAGCACACGACCGCTCCGGCGGGCGTGAGCGGCCGTGAGCAAGCGCGAGAGGGCGCGAGCGGCCGCTGGAAGTATCCTATCACCCCTGCCCGCTCACGCCGCGCTTCTACCGCACCGAGGCATAGGAATAGCGTGAGCCTGAGCCGTGACGTGAGTTGCGCGAGCACTCGCGGGCGGGCGCGAGCAGTCGCGCGCGGCCGCGAGTAGTCGCGGGCGGCTGCAAGCCTTCTTTTCGAAGCCGGCCGCTGCGCGTCGCTTCCAGCCGCTGCCATCTCGGTGTGAACTGAGCCTAAAATTATCTCTTTCAAACAAAGTTGCTTCCATCCACAATATTATGTTGAATAATATCATGTCCTAACTAGAAATGCGGACTCATCTACAGGAAAAGTCTCGCTCATATTCATAGCCGTCCATTCGCATCGCGCCACTGAGTTTAATTAAACTCTGAATTTACACTCAACTGTTGACAGAAATGGCCTGGTTGTTTGGAAAACCAAGGACAGGCAACACTAGCCCTCCGCCCTGCCATAATTATTATTTTTTTAATATACGTTTATAAGTATTTTATTGTATTATTGCTTTTAAATAGTGTAACGGACATCATTCAGGTCACGAACATTTTCACGACATTATTTCCCATAATAATCTAGTATATTTTTTCTGGCCGGCACTTTCATTTTTGGGTACGAAATGAATGATGTCCTTTATAATGTGATTGATGTTTACGAGATCTGAGCCTCAGAATAATATACCTATATATTATTATACAGTTTCATTTGCAAAATATTTTAATAACACAATATAGAGGGTAAACTTATTCACCTAAAATTATTTTTAACAGTGTGCGATGATATGACCCTATTTTTATTAAATGTTACTTAGATAGTAAATCAGAATAAACTATTTATTTTATTATAGACTCACGCCTGTTTCCCTGAAGGGGTTGACAGAGGTGTAATATTACACCCACATTTCGCTATGAATTTTTAGATCCCACGTAATAGGGGACGAGCCTATTGCCGTACCGGACACATTACCAGACTCCGGGCTGCTACTGAGAATTTCCTAACGGGTAACCCCAATAACCCTTTGCCCGATCCGGGAAACGAACCCGAGACCTCCCAATCCCACGGGCACATTTATGCCGCGGGACCAACGAGGCAGTTAAAGAGAATAAACTATTGAATCGTGCAAAATAAGACTGTACCGCGTAGTCACTGTAGGTACGCGTGCTTGTGTGTGTTAGGCACCTGCAATGGCGATCAGCTGAGCGGCAGCGGCGGTCAATACACCGAGTTAATTTTCAAACGATGAAATTTTTTTTTAACTTGTAGTGAGTTATTTTTGCATATATTTGTATTCAGCTATAGTAGTATATTCACCCCTTAAAATATTTAGCAAATGCAAATCAACATCTTGTATAGCTCTAAAGTTGGCCTCCAAATAAAGCAGTAGCTGTATATCGGTTTTTATAAAACAATTTCAGTTGGAAATTCGTCGAAAACACTCAACATTCATTACCAAAACTGTTGAGTGTAAGTATTCAATTCGAATATAACCCAAGCGGCTTTAAGTTGCGTGGACTTCGCCAGTTGATCTGATTTTAATGCTTGCGGAGCAACTTTCAGCAACTTGTGTCGGAGACGAAGCTAGATGCTCGTGATTGCGACAAGCTTCGAATTATTTTCAATGTTTTGACGAGCAGCTTTATTTTAATGAAACCTATATCCTATAAAATTAAAGAAAATATTTTTTATAGATATAATATTTATTATCTTAATACAGAAAATAAGACACAATTATACATACATTCATATACACACGCCTTTTTCCTATCGGAGTAGGCAGATACAACAGAACGTCACTTGCATCTATCCTTACAAACGTCACGCGCTGCCTCTACACACATTACTCTTTTCATACATACTCGCCAGTTTCGGGTACTTCGGACCTTTCCGTTTCTTAGGACGTCCCCAATTTGGTCGACGAATGTTCAACGAGGTCTGCCGCGATCGATTTGCCCACACAATTATAGACAAGACAAAATGGGGTAAGACTGAGAAAATATTCGTTTGAAAGGGTAATTCACATTCTATTCGTTTTGCCGAACCTTCTATATTTTTGTTGAAACGGTGGAAATTGGTACCTATCCCACCCTGGTATACATATAATTTCCCTACTAACGGCCATTTTTAATATTCGATTTTGAGATTCGAGATTCGTGTTTGACATATTTTGTATGGAGCTTATGTCAAAAACGAATCTAAAATCTACAGATCTATCTATAGATCGAATATTGAATTCCGTAGTAAGTGACGAAATGACGTCAATCTTTCACTATCTGATGAAGGATGCGCCTGAATATGGATTCGTGCTTAAAGTCTTGGTAAAAGTTAAGTCGATTCCTTAAAGTAGCAAAAAAAATAGAAACTGCGTCCGTGGTTCAATGGAAAGCGTATGCGACTACTGCTTGCTGGTTCGATTCCCGGGAAAGGTCCCGGAATTCTCAGTAGCAGTACAGAGTCTGGTGATGTGCCCGGTAACGACAATAGGCTCGCCCCCTATTACGTGGGACCTAAAAATTCATGGCGAAATGTGGGTATAATATTACACCTCTGCTTACCACTTGGGGATAGGTTCTTTGTTTCTAAATAAATCATACCTGAGAAGTCATACCTGGTAATTGTCGTCACTAGAAATTGTTTTTATAGATATCAATGTAATCCACAAAAATAAATACATTGTTGGTGTTAAATATTTCAAGCACACACATAGAAGTACTTATTATATGTGTATATAATAAGTACATATATACGCAATATAAATTTATGAATAATAATATAATATTTTGATATGAATAAATATAATTATTATAAATACAGTTAAAATTCTAAAAATAATGGATAAAACAGTGCAATATTAAATTTAAATAGAATATTTTTTTATAATCATGTAAAAAATAGCATCCTCCTCTCTTCTACATTATTTTATGTTGCCGTGCGTTACGGAGTCCATTATGTATCTTAAATTGTTATTTTGTAACACCTTATGTATCTTATGGAGTGCAATAAAATATTGAGTATTGAGTAAAAAAGAATAAATAAATTTGAATGTAAGACATTTTATAAATAAATTAATAGTTTAAAAATACTAGTAAAAACAAAAATTAAATTATGGATCGTCCAAGTTGTCTACAAAGTCTATTTCTGGGCTGAAGTGTAAACTATGTGCTTTCAATTATAATATTTGATTGTAAAAGCGTGGGGCGCTGGAACAGGAAAGACGTTCTTGTTTAACTTGTTCAAAAATCAAGTTCACAGATGTTACGGGAAGCAGGTTACACAGATTGGCGCTCTAACTGGGGTTGCAGCACGAGTAGTAAGAGGCTCTACATTAAACAGTCTGTTTAAAGTACCAGTTTGTCGAACTCAGACAAAACATGCACCATCACCGAGGAAGACGACATTCACCGACAGTTTTAACGCATCTTCTTTTAGGAAATTAAGTACATAGGGTAATACGTCAACAGTGGCAAAATGTAGAGTTCTTATTAGTGGACGAGATATCTTTGGTTCCCTTTGGTAACTCTTTGGCGGCATAAATGCTATGCTTTTGTGTGACCTCATGCAGCTTCCGCCAGTGTAACGGGTTCTGGTATTAAAACGCAGTAGAGGTTCTAGATGCGTTTATTGCCGAGTATTGTCTCACTTCCCTTGCACGAGTATGACCGACCAACAACACGACACTGGCCTGAACACTAAGGGCTGCAGTCTCCCACGCTGTTCCCTCCGGTAGTGTGCAGGGCAGGTTGCTCGAAGGGCTGCGCGTAGCGGGCAGATCCTCGCAGGCCGTTGGTTCAGCTGGCAGGCGCCGGCGGTCTGAGTGCGATGAGCAGGGCAGGCCAGACTTTTCGGCAGAGGTGACGTCGATGACGGTGCAGGGTAGTGTAGCGGTCTAGGTAGAGTAGCCCGGAGCCTTAAGGTGGACCTGGAACCCAGCTGCTGGGATCAGGATACACGTAAGACGTAGGGTCAGTGGGTACGCGTAGATATGTAGTAGAAGCGACGTTAGAGTAGCGGTGCCGGCCTCTCTGTCGGCCCCTTTATATACCGGGCCCTCCATCAGCGTTGGAGTCCGTTCACGACCATATTTGGTCACGCTTCGCGAGCGGACGATGGCCTTCTCTGATTGGCCGAGCGTATGGACGGTACTGTGACGCAAACGCGGTAAGTACGGACATACGTCACACCAGGAAGGTAGTATTTAGTGTTTGTTAACAATAAAGTATTTCCTGTTCCAGCGCCCCATGCTTTTACAATCAAATATGATAATTGAAAGCACATAGTTTACACTTCAGCCCCGAAATAGAAACAACTTGAACGATCCATAATTTATTTTTTGTTTTTACGTGCATTTATAAAAGCGTGTTGTCTAGTGTTTTTTAAACTATTAATTTATTTTATACTTTTTGGTCTTTGATAACGAAATTTTTTTAACATTTATACATTTATTTTAAGTAGGCGAATGAGCCCGCATCCTCTCCATCTCCACCTGTGAGTCTGTACTACATGGTGTTTTATCTGTCAGCTTATAACAATCTAGCTCTTCTATCAGGAGACCACTAAGTGATTTTACTCTACTCAGGACCTCATACGCCTGTCCAGCCGCAAAAGTACGGGATCCTAACTACACCACTGCGTGGTCTACAATATATAATTGGTTTGTTAGAACCTTGAAACCTGATCGTGTTCAAAGTTCATTGCATTGCCTTTCTCACAAGTGCAAACACGACTATGATATGATATTCCATCATGGAGTGCCAGTGCTTACCTTCTGGCTTCATCATCAGACCTTGAAACCTAATCGTAGCCAAAGTTCATTACAAGACTCTTCTAAGAATCCAAAACAGCTATGATACGATTTTCCATCATGAAGTTCCAGTTCATATCATCCGACTCCATCATCAGATCAGTTTGACAGTACCATATTATTGAATTGTCATCAGAACTACATACAGCTGCCAATTTTCATTACGCTACGACCCTTGGAAGATGGTTAAATTAGTTAGCTTAGATTCCATTACATAGTTATAGTTACATACACGACGACCCAATAGAAACGCGTTAAAAACTGTATTTGTTGCTGAATTGCCTCTTTTCCTGGTGTATGTTTGTGTCTTATCTTTGCAGTAAATTTCGGTTCGTTGGCGATTTCTTTTCCGCGTAGGCGTCATTGACTTTTCTTGTTGCGAAGTGTTCTATGGCTGCGTGGATTTAAATGTTTTTAGTTATGTTTATTATGACTAGCGCAATGATATAATGTAAATAAAAAGTTTAATGTGATTAAAAGTTTAGGGTGATAAAGCTGCTTTTGAATATTGGAAACATTAAATATTTCCAATATTCAAATTCATATTTCAGCACCATCAAAATCTGTATTTAATAATATTGCATATGTGTGCAACTATATTCACGCTAAATTGAATCAAAATTGGTTCAGCGGTTTAGACATGAAAGTGGATATTGGATATAGCAATTTGGGAAGCATAGAAGTGTTTAATTTATTTTCCACTTAATATTTCAGTTTTCCACTCCACAAATATCCGCTATTCCTATCTGGTACCGGAATATCACTATCTGTATATGTACCTGTTTCCGTAATGAATACATGTAAAAGTCGAGAGCGCTTGTAGTAGGTGAGCTGGCACCAATTTTGGGGAGGTCTTTGAGAAAGCCTTTTTTTTTCTTTTCTTTTGTTGACGCATGATGTACTTAACAATTTACGGGCTAACCACCCCCCAAGCTGGGCCTTTGAAAGAGGTCAGCCTAGGCAGAGTGTGGTGACTCCACGACGAGAAGCGCCGTGACTACCCACTAAAACTATCCGATCCCATTGAATGGCGGGGTCAAGGGAACTGCGTTAGTATTACTACCGCAACATTTGAGTCAAGTTTTTAGCTTTCCGCCAATACCTACCCAAAATTAGTGCCAGCTCTCGGACCATTGTAATTGAACAATATGTGAAACAGCCACGCTTTTATATGTTATCTGCGGTATGTAGATTAAATAGAATTATATTGTCTGTACATTTTCAATGTAAAGGTGAGTGAGTTTAATTTGTAAATTAAATTCATTGCGTAGGCGTTAACTTGGATGGAAATTAATTTATTTTATTCGGTGTTATTTATTAAATAAATGAAATTATTTTATGTGAGTTTATCTTTTGATTTAGCTTCTTCTGAAGATTTACATATATTAATATCTGCCTTGTTTATCATTTGTGCCTTCTGTGGGCATTGGCCTCTTCTCAATATAAGAAGTATTAGACCATAGTTAATAACGCTGGGTTGGTGGTGGTTAGCAGACGTCTAATGTCTTCCGGGAACATTATAGAAAACTCACAGCTACACGTAGGTTACCTCTCGATGTTTTGTTTCACAGCTTAACATGCCAATAATAACAACTAAAACCGCATATATCCGTATGGTGACGGATTAAGAGTACAAAACTTCAATACCCCATTTCCATCCGTGGGCGTCTTAAGAGGCGCTAAGGCAAAAACTGAAACAAATATCATCTTCACAAAGAGACATACACTACACCCAAGTCTAACCTATCTAGCCGGGTTTAAACCAGCAGCGGAAAGCTAGCGAAAGGCTGCAAAGATGCATATAATAACTACTAAAAGTCTGAGATGCGATCGGTGAATGTTTATCAGAGAACCCACGTAGCTGTCAACTAGTTTCTCCATCAGGCTACTGCTACCCTTTTTTAAACCATTTTTGTGATCATCACATCTAAAATCCAGCTCAATTGCGTGCCATCACTAGATATCGATATCGATAGATAGTCTTTATCCATCGGTGGTATATAGTAGGCTGACGATGGTGATGACGATGATTATAAAGCAGTTTCTAAGCCAGTACTGAAAGGCTAAGAAGCGAATAAAAGTCTAGTATTGTATCCATTTACAAACTTTAACTTTCTTCAAAGAGATATCACTTGATCATAGTAATAAAATATTGTTTTCAAGGCCTAGGCAATTGTTATCAAAGCTTGTACTCACAGCTATTAATAACGTATTCTATATCTTTGAGTACTACAGATCTATTTGACATTTGATCTTCGTCATTTATATAGGGCATTGGGCGTAATGCAAGTAACAAATAAACAATATGGAATTGGGTAACTTCATTTAAGTACGACGTCGGACTCAGTGATAAATTCAGTTTGATTTGGACCAGATGGTGTAGCGGGAGTGTAAACGACTGCCACGTCGACAGTCGCGGGTTCGGTTTCCGCTTAAGTAAAACATTTGAGTGTCTTAACATGGATGTTTGTCTTCGTCTGGGTGTTTTATGTATGTATTTACAAAAATAAGTAAATATTTATGATTATCCATCGTTCAGTGCCCATATTCTTCGTGGATACAAAATGTTCAAATCCATCACAAAAAAGGCAGCCAAAAGTTCTTTTGATTTAGAATGGAAATGTTGCCTCCGTAGTTCGTGTTTAATATTCAGCTATAAATCAAACGACAAAAATCATATCACATAGTTTAATTTTATATATATAGCCCACGTCACTCAGGATTATGTAAGGGTCCTAACAATACCTTAAGGATTGTTTTGTTCAAGTGTGTAACAGGTTTAGCGGGAAAAATAACAATAATAATATATACGAGTTCTAAATACATAACAGTCATCATCATTATCATCAAGACTATCACCTCGAAGCCCGGCGTCGGATTATAATTTCTAAATACATTACAGTCCTTTTTGAATTTTTTTTTAAAAACTTCGTCTTCATCTTCAGCTCCTTACAGTCTACTGCTGCATCTAGTCCAGCAGTAGACTGTAAACCTCTCCTTTGTAAGGAGGAAAAAACTTGGCATTACCAAATTATTTCTAATATCGGTATCTTCTGTGCAATACCTTTACACATCTTAAGTCCGTACATACCTATAACATATCGCAGCACCGTTTATCTTTCATCATGTCTTCAGATAAATTTAATAATTTAGATTTATAAATTATTCAATGCGTCAGTTGGTTAACTTAATTAAACCCTGTCTGTAAGAGAACCGTCGGGGCAAATATGTACTTGGATATACCTTCGAGATTTCGGTGCAACCTAAATTTTGAGGTAAAGTTACTTTAGTTAAAGGAGAGGCAAACATAGTTTTATTGTGTAGACTTAATTATTGAAGAAGAAAAGAGATTTAAAAAGTACTGTCCGTACTTTTATAGCCATACTAATATTACAGTCTAATAATATTATTATCATTTTAATTTTTCTTTTGTTTTCTCGGTTACCCGGTGTCAGACTGATGCTACGGGCCTAAGCCAAGTGAGCATCAGACATAGTTTGAGTGTTAAACTGTGAGGTGTGTGTGGTGTTAGTATTGGTTAGAGTTTGAATTTTCTATTTCTGCATCTATTGAGTATTACTGCCTTTTGTAACAGGTAGTAGGTATTATCAGGTAAATTTAAAGTTTCAAGGGATTGGTGTAACTGTCTTGGTTTAACTCCTGTTGTAGAAATAACAATTGGTACAATAGTTACTTTTTGTAAGTGCCATAATCTTATAATTTCGTCTTTAAGCTCAATATATTTGCTGAGTTTTTCTGCAATAGTATTCTGAATGATATGTGTGTTTGGTACGGCTATGTCTATTAAGTATCCTGTTTTAGTTGTTTTATTTATTAGGGTGATATCAGGTCTATTATAATGGACGGTGCGATCAGTAAGAATGGCTCGGTCAAAATATAATTTGGTTGTAGAATTCTCAAGAACTGTTTTAGGGTTATACTTATAGTAGGCTGTTATGGAATCTATAAATTTGTATTGTTGTGCAAGTTTTTGATGTATGATGTTGGCTACCTGGTCATGTCGATGTTTGTAATCTGTCTGGACTATGGACTTACATGCGCCTGTTATGTGTTGTATTGTTTCTGGCGAGCTGTTACATTTTCGGCAGGAGTCATTTTGTATCTTTTTTATTATGTGTTTACTTTAATTTCTGATTTCAATTATTTGATCCTGTATTGCAATAATGAACCCCTCAGTTTCAGGGAAGAGTATTCCTTGACTCAGCCATGCGTTCGACGCTTCTTTATCGACGTTTTGTTGGCACAGATCGTGACGATGCCTCCCATGTAGAGACTTTTGAGCCCATATTGTGATCTTAGTTTTATCGTCGATTAGTTTTTGTATCTAACAAATTGAGAGGGGTACTCTTTTTATCATTATGACTTATTGCTTTGTGGAGTGTGGATGTTGCTGCTTTGGTAAGAAAATATTGTCTGAGCGTAGTTATTTGTTTATTGTGTAGATTTGTTATGTCGATGACTCCTCTGCCTTCTTCTTTTCTGGGTAATGTAAGTCTTTGTATGCAGGATCTAGGGTAATTTTTACGGAATGTAGTCATTGTAGTGTTTATTTTGCGTTGCAGATTTTTAAGTTCCGTTTTGGTCCAGTTTATTATACCAAACGAGTAAGTTAATAATGGGATGGCAAAAGTGTTGATTGCTTTAATAGTGTTCCTAGCATTGAACTGTGTTTTTAATATTGTGTTAAGTCTATGTTTTATTTCTTTGTAATGTATTTGTTGTGATTGTTTATATCCCATTTATTTATATGCGTCGTGCTCGTCTATTAATTCTATGTTTTCGTTTGTATTTGTTGTGTAACGGTGATGGTAATGTTGTCCTGCTTTTATTGAATTTATCTTGCTTTTATCTATACCAAATTCCATTTGGATGTCTTTTGTGAACATTTGTGTGAGAAAAGCTAGGTCATATAGTTGATTTTCGGTTTGCGCCTAAAGTTTGATATCGTCCATATAAAGAAGATGGGTTAGTGTGTAATCTAGTGTTTCGCTCTGTCTGTCGGAATCTGTGTATTTTAAAGTGTAGCCTACTGAGGTGGAGTTCAAAATGTTGAAAAGCGGGTTTAAGGCCAGGCAAAACCACAGTGGGCTTAGCGTGTCTCCTTGAAAAATACCTCTCTGTATCCTAATCGGGTTCATTTCTATTGTCACTGTTGATGTAGTAATTGAAAGGGTAGTAGACCAGGTTGTCATTAATGTATTTAGGAAATTAATAATCATGGGGTGAATTTTGTACATGTGTAGAACCTTTAATAACCAAGAGTGTGAAACTGAATCATATGTTTTCTTGTAATCAATATACATGCTGTAGAGGTCGGATTTTGTTTTAAAGACCTTCTTAACCCTTGAGGTGCGATCAAACTAAAGGCAAAGTGCCACAAGTGCAAAGGGTCACGTTGCTGCAAATTTTCATTGGCATAGGTTACCGGAAAAAAATAATTATGACACCTTAATATAATTATATCACATAAATTGCATATCATTGTGTTGGTTATAAAATCAGCTATGATAATAATAACATAAATTACTACTAAATACTCACCTTTCCGGCAAAACAAGCTTACAAACTTAGAAGTTTGTTATTTTTCACTGGTTAGCACAAACATTTCATCACATATTAATGAATTTCATTACTTGTTTGGTTCATAAATACAAAAACATTATCACATATACCTTTAGGTTTTCACACAATACATTATTTATTTGTAAAAAATGAATCTAACGCCACTAAAAAAATTATAATCCGAACGCGTAACAAAAAGTTCGCCGTGCCGGGCCGCCATGTTACTGTAGCGAACACTGTGGCTGTGAATTAATTACCATTTGAAACACGATAACAGTGAAAACGTACAACAATACTAGTATTTAATTGCTAAAATATGTTTTCAGATAAATAATCTGGGTACTTTTATGTCTTTCATAACTATTAAAAGAGTATTTATCATAAAACTATTACGAAAATAGCAAGTTTCAAGAGTAGAAATAGCCGTTCTTAAAAGTTTTTGCCTTTTATCACTGTATTTCTTGTCTCTGTCACGAATAATGTCACTTCACAATTAATATTTATTTATTTCTGAGTAAATCTATATAAGTATCTTTATAAAATATTCACCGGTTTCTTCCACAAGACAACTTTTATTATAAAGATCGCGGAACAAAACACAACAATGGCGGACGCTTTCGCAACTGAGACACAGATAATTATATTTCAATATTTTTTGGCACGTTTCGTTTCCCTCACCCTTCTAAAACGATTTAGTTGCATAGAATATGAACTATTCTAATAGTTACTACTTTCGTTTCTTGGTTTAAGTAAAACAAAACGTAAAAAATCCGCGACCAATAGGACGACTTTTTTAGAGCACGACCATGCGTGCTGTAAACACATGGGACCATTTGAGTTAGAGCACGACCGTGCGTGCTGTAATCACGTGGGGGGTTAAGTATAACCGAGTCTATAATTAACTGCTCTTTGCATCCTTGACTGAATTTGCGGCATCCCTCCTGTTGTTCGGCTAACATACTATTGACTTCAATGTGTTGGTATATTAATTCCGATATGCAAGCTGTGATAATTTTATACAGGGTTTGCAAACAAGTAATTGGTCTGTATTTGGCTAGATTTGTTAGATCGTTGGAGTCTTTAGGAATCAGATATGTTTTGCCGGATGTTAAATATGGTGGTATTGTAGTAGGGTCTTGGATGAATATATTTATATAATTGTGTAAATAGCTATGGATATACGTGAATATATACTTATACCAATAGGAATGGATGCAATCTGAACCTGGTGATTTCCAATTGTGTAAGTTGTGTAGTACCTTTTGGAGTGTCTGTGGTGATACGTGTTCAAAGTTCATGGGTTGTATGTGAGTGTTGCTATTTGTTACTTCACTTTGTATCCACTCAGCTTCAGTATTATGGTGGATAGGGTTTGACCATATTTTTGCCCAGAAGCTATGTACATCTTCTGGTATGGGGTTGTTGGGTGTTTGATTAGTGTTATTTTGTGTATTAGTGGTGGTTTTCTTAATGTTGCGGTAAAAGAGCTTGACATTGTGAGTAAATTGTGTGTTTTGTTGTTTTCTGAGTGTGCATACCTTGTACCTCTGCAGTCGGCCCGATACAACTGAAAGTTTTTGTTTGAGCGTGTCTAATGTATGTGAAGATTTTGTATTTAGTTTTAGTTTCTAAGTGAAAATTCTGGTTATTTAAGCCTTTGGGAGCACGTTCTTCTGAAATTCAACCAGTCTACTTTGAAAAGCAAGAGTCCAAGGCTTTTCTGCTCAAATTGTTATAATTATTAAGTTGAAATAATATTTTATGCGTTCCTTTAGCTGTTGCTTCTGTAATAGTCGGGTCTCTTGATGGTTGTCCTCATTTATTTTCCATCGCAACTGCGGTTGAAAAGTAAAATAAACCTTAAAAAAAGAACTAGAAAGTTTTCTGGTCCCAGTTTTTAGTTTCTGTCAACAGACTGTCCCATATTTTTGGTAGAGCGGTGGAATAAAAATTTCTTTTTTACTGTTCTATTTCATTATAGTTTTGCATCACTCTCGTCCATTTTGTAGAGAGTATAAAAGCACTGGGCTTTTCGTTCAATGTTTTTGATAGGGGATTAAATGACTGAGTATCTGGGATTTGGAAGGGTGGCCTGTGCATATTAATGGTGGCTTTCAGTGGGTTTTATTATAGATTTTACCAAAATATATGTGAGAATAAAGCATTTTTTTATGTATTGTTTTTTATTCTTAGATGCTTTGATACGAAAATCGTATTGATTGCATATAAATATATCCCAGTATCACAGTGTTATTTTTTAAATTAAGATTAGGTTCTTTTAACGCGAATATTTAGCAAAATTTTTTTATTTCTTTTTATTTATGGTCTCACGCCTGTATCACCGAAGGGGTAGGCAGAGGTGTAAATATTACACCCACATTTCGCCGTGAATTTTTAAGTTCTACATAGGGGGCGAGGCTATTGCCGTTACCGGGTATATCACCAGACTGCGGGCTGCTACTGAGTATTCGGCAAACCCAGTAACTCTCTTGCCTGACCCGGGAATCGAAACCGGGACCTCCGATCACCAGTCACATACGCTATCCACTGGACCACGGAGGAGAGTTTCGCTCTGTTTAGATTCATATCTAGGTATATATATACCATTCTTTCTATTAGTCAGGGGGTGCTTCTGTCTATTGGTCTGTCCGACCATTAGACAGGGCTTCGGGTACACGCACCCGGCTCTCCGAGCTACTGTAATACCAGTTAGTGTTGTATTGAGGCGCTATTTATAATTATTATAAACTATACTCCGTTTTGTCCTGTCTGTCTGTATTAACACGATGAACTTAAATCCTGCCGAAGAGACTTATGTGTGGTTTTCAGCATTAGAAAGTGTGATTTTTGAGGCAACATTAAGTTTAACCATGCGGGCGGAATCACGGGTGAAGTCTAGTTAAAATAAAGCGGGTCAAACCGCAAAGAAACCGCTAGCAGTTCATAACATTTGTACGAAATATATTTTTTATCGTCGCCAGAAACTTGTGACAAGGCACATTTATCATTTAGTTGAACTAGAAGTGCCTAAACGTGTTCTTAGGTTTATCCCAACGGTGTATTTAAAAACGGCAAGGATTTTTTTGTCGTTTTGAGTGATTTGAGTTGTTTAAAATACTTTTGTGTTGAGCGGGACGTTTCTTCATTGGAAAGAGTTTTTATTTTATTATAATGGAAGACTTACTACGGAATTCAATATTCAAACGAAATCGAATATTGAAAATGGCCGTTAGTCTAACTAATATCAAGGTACCTTTAGTTACTTTTCTGGAAAAAATACGCGTTCAAAAGGTGTTGTGTTTCAAAATTTTAGTGGGAAAATTGCTAGGTCTTCCTGGTACAGGTATTTTGTAACAAAACCCGGATGGTAATGTAGCCATGGTTGACGATATGACGACTTTATACTGGCCGAAAATAAACAAAAGAATAACTGCTCTCAAGTATGAAACTATATTGATAGACGTTGTTATATTTGGTGACAGTACTGAAGCAATATTTATTTTGTGGGTTGACACGTTTTGCTCCTTTGCGTCCAACTATTGTATTAGTGTCAATAGCACTTTCAATAACGTTGGACTGTAAGGGCGGTTTCGGATTAGGGTATTTTTTTGCGCGTACACGTTACATTACGCGCTTCAAAAAACTGGACTCGCGTAAACGCGACTCGCGTAATATTTCGGCGTGTTTGCTCGATACGGTAGTGACATCTTGTTAGTGTCAACATGGAATCTGATGGCTCACGTTTATACGAGCTTAGAAGCGCGTCAACGTTCGTACGAGCTGCACGTGTTCCAAAAGGCGCCCCTATACGCGCCTACATGCGCTTCCAAATACGAGGTTACACGCGCGTATAAAACGCTAATTTGAAACAGGATCGGTGTCTGCGCTGGTTCTACCATCTCTTCTATCCCTACAAGATGCCATTTGTCCAGAATTACTTCCGAAGCACCAGTGTCGCAAACGGCGACAGCATTTGGGCTGAAAAAGAGGATTAGAAAATTTCTGAATCAGAAAACATCATTTCGGGGTTATATGCTGTCACGTACATATTATATTAGAACATTTTTTCTTATGACATAAGAAATAAAGTGCATCAAAGATCAAAGATAAAGGTCTGGTCTTGGTCTGGTCTTAGACTATGGTCTGGTAATCGTCGAAAGTCAAATATTTTAGTCCTGCGTCAAAGATGACATTTTCTAATTTAAATTAAGTACAATATTTTGGACGATTGGCAATAGTCTCACTAATTACTTTGACCAAAAGTCTTACCAAAAAGTACCTTAATTATTTATATAAAGATGAGTTAGCTCTTTCAAATACTTGGTGCACTGAATTAAAATCTTCGTTCAGCCCAGTACTTTTTCAACTCAGTCAAGAATTTGAATAATAGGTTACAATTTTATTTCTTGTGGCGTCCAAAACTGTATAAAGCATTTTCCCCTTTTCCATTATTAAAGGCCTTTCTCCAGCTACAATTTTAGGATATCGTTTGAATGAACTAGGTTGCGTAAAAATGTAGGATCCTAAAAAATCCTACGTGAAGTCATATCCATTGTCCTGGTCATTTATTCATAAGATCTTTATATGGCGTGTCTACATTCAGATAAAATGAAAAGTATATAAGCGTCGACTCCTGCTATCCTCTCATTTACTGCTGCTTTTCTATGTAAAATATTGATTCTACAGTTTTCGAATTCAATATGGTTCTTCAATTGTATATTGTGTAGAATATGAGACGAAAAGGAATTTTCTCTCTTTTAAAAATGATCAAATGTTTCTTAGTCATGTCATAACATAACATACCTTTATGCTAAAACTAAAAATGATAAACAAATGTTACTTAGTATTAACTTCATAATTAAACAAGTGATCAATCAGGTGATGACCGATTGCATCACCTTTTGTACAAAACTTCGTTGGAAGTAAGTATTAGATTTTATATTTTTTCTAACCTACGTGTTTACTGAAGTAAGTGTCCCAAAAATATAATAAGCGCTATGTGCTCCCGTTGTAAATAAATGTTTTATTTATTGATTTTTTGTTTTATGTTACTCTTATTTATTCCCGGTTAGTGGCGTTTGGCATAGTTCGTTGGATAAATCTTTATTTTTTTATAGACAATCCCGCACTAAAAATAAACCTTGTGTCGCGGGGGACTTTACAAACATACAACCAACGGACACAATGAATACCCAGACTCGAAAACACGTTTTGTGAATCGCACTAAGTGTTGTCTCGTGTGAGATCGAACCCACAACACTCGGCCCAGTGTCAAGCGGTGAGGAGGCCGCTTGAACCACTACGCCAAACGTGCAGTCTCAATAAAATAATATTAAATTTTGCGATATGCAGTTACACATATGAACATTTATGTAATGGTGCATACAAACAGTTACTTCTTGTAGAGAAATCTTTAAAAACACGGCAGCATTCAATAACTTTTTGCATCAATCTATAAAGTTACCCCGAGTGTTTTGTAATTGAATTTGAACAGCTGCTCAACAAAAAATTACTGCGGTGCGGATGCACCATGAAAGATTCTACGTCACCATGAGTAAGGAACACATAAGCAAAATTCATCGTAATAACTTAAGTTTAAGTCAATACTTTTTTAAATGGGCTAAAGTATTTCTAAGTCAAACCATAAAAGAACACAGTGTTGGCAAATGAAAAACTAGATGTTATAATATATGAATAGCTAGTCAGGACAGCCTCCGATTACGAGTTTATTAGCTTCAGCAACGTTACCAAGGGACGCTCATATTTCTTCTGAGGAGACATAAAAAATAACGTACTCCTAGTACTGATCGTACATGTGTGGTAATAATTTTAATAAAAACAGCCAAAATAAGAAAATAAAAATATAATATAAACACATTATTCATGATTATACTAAATATTATTTTTGGATCATGTGATGACTATTTTAAGCAAGCTTAGAACTAAGCCTGGACTGGTGGTTTCATTTTTTTTCAGGCATATTTACAGAGTAAATATAGACATTGGTAAACTTATTCATAAAACAATAGGTCAGATGCTATTCTAAGTAAAAAAATTGCACAAAATTCACATAAAAACAAAAAAAAACTAAGTAAATGGAAATCAATTCCTTCTATTTTAAAAAGACTTCTGTAGTAGATATAAATCCTGCTTCGTGGGTGACGAAACAAACATCTAACCAACGGACGTGTCATACTCAACTCAAAGTGTTGTCCCGTGTGAGGTTCAAATCCACGCAGAGTTATAGTCAACTGCCTAAACCACTACGACATCCACATAGTCCAGTTCAGAGAGTGCATTTTGTTTATTATAATATATTTTAAATAGTTATTCCTGAGATTTTCCAAAGTAAAGAAAACAAAAACAGTTTGTCCATTTAATAAAAAACTATTGAAAAACTTGCTTTAATTATTATTATTATGGCATAGCGAAAAGTTGTAAGGAGTAAAATTCAATTTTCTGTGAAGAGAACGTCATGACTGGTAACTTTTTAATTAACCCTCAAGATCAGAGCCAAGTAAATGAAGTGAAATCTTCATTAATATCTGCTGTGAATTCAGATCAGCTTACATTTTTGTTCAATAAAGTTCATCATTTCGTTTCATTATCATCCATTTTATTCGTGGAATTTTTAATAGGAAAGATTCGTGCTCAATTTAAATGTCAGCCGTAAAAAAAGTTAGTGTTGCCGTGATGGAATTTGAACATGGAATTATTTTTTCATAATAATCATGTCATATCTGCTTACCAGGACTTAAAATTCTTTTTAACCGACTTCAAACAAAAAAAGAAGGAGGAGGTTCTCAATTCGGCCGGTATATTTTTTTTTTCGATGAATGTACACCGATTTCGCCGAGGTTTCTGAACCGATTTACGTAATTCTTTTTTTGTTTGATGCGGAATAGTGTCGAATTGGTCTCATAAAAATATGATTCATGTAAGCCCAGTAGTTTTTATTTTATGAGCATTTTTTTATTTATTTTCACCTATCCTTAAGGCTGAAATTCCTATGAATAATAATTGTGACGGGCGGTGTTATGTCAACTTGTCATCACTACCGTCGTCAAGGACTACTGACGTCTACACGACAAACTGGCTGGTCGTCAAACATAATAATTAACAAAAAGGTTTGAAGACTATTTCATTATTGGGAAATGACAGTTTTAAGTTAGATAACGTAGACACTCTGTCAAGTGTTCGCTAAATTCGCCACTAACTGGCAACAAAGCGATGGCCGTATGGATAATACATCCGCTTTACGTTCTGAAGGCGAGTGTTCAAATCCCAGTCATAACAGTTATGTGGATTTTTTATGAAATTTGGAAAATGTTTCAAGGACATGGGGTAATGCCATTTTTTTTACGGTATGCTTCAAAACAAGTGAATATAGAACAAAACTAAGGATTGAATGAAACAAGACTGACTCCATCAGGATAGTTCTTCAAAATTTAATTCTATAACTGATTCATCTGGCCATAATTAAATTGCACTTTCAGCTCTGTAATACATGCTCATAACTATGGAAATAGGAATACCAAAGAACATATTAAATATTTGAATGAGGGACTCGCTTTTATTATAAAGTAGTTTTCAAGATATCAACATTCAAATATTTTGTGCCCAGATGGATCAGAATTTGTTACGGATGAATTAGAAACAGAAATGAAAAACTTTATTAAGATAACCATTATATTTTAACAACTAAGGTTGATGTGCTCAAGATGACATAGTCAGATAAGATGACACACTATCAATATTGATTGAAATATTCGCGCTAAGGGCAATAAATACAGATTTACATAAGAAGCGTATTTCTTAAGGATGTCGTGTGCCGATTAAAGTTGGTGTATTGACGGTTGTCAGTGTAGTACTACTACACTGACAACCGTCAATACGCCAACTTTAATCGGCACACGACATCCTTAAGAAATACGCTTCTATTATGTAAAATTATTTGTATTCATTGCTAAGGGTGAAGTAGTGACATTTTATAGTGTGCCTGTAAATGGCATTAGTACTCAAATTCATTATGTCGTAGTCTTGGGCGTAATCGTTCGCGGCTGAGATCGAACGATCTAGTTCGCCGCACCTAAATGAACTAGTTCGCTCTTTTAGTTCGTTAGTTCGTGTTTCGTTCCCAGCTCTTCGCTCTTCGCAGCAGGAGCAGTTTTAAAACGAGCGAACGATCTGCCTTGAACTGAACTATTTTAAGAAGTTCGTTCGCTCTGCCTTATATTAATTATTTAAAGCTTGTTCAAATAAAACTTGCACATCAATTGGGTAAGACGACACACCAGACGTGAGTATAAGATAACATACTATGTGTGACGTGAATCCTGAACCCTCCTCTAAAAATACAGATCCACCCGACGTCGAACGCAGACGAAGCGTGTTATTTTGGTCGTTGTCGAAGATCTCGACGATCCTTACACTATAATAAAGATGCAGAAGAAGATCATCCCATGATCATCCAGCCAGCATTTGTCTAAGATGACATGCTATGTCATTTTAAACTATAGATATGTCGTCTTACACACGTCGACCTAAGTGCAATTTCTTGTTATTTTTTAAGATTTTGTAATGTTTATTGTTCTAAAACTAAAATAATTTCGCTGATTTGAATACATTTAATAATAAACGCAATATGCTGATTTCACATGACATCATTTATTTACAATACTTACCTTCAAAGAAAAAGTATGTCATCTTGAGCACAATTCCCCTACAATATTTTTTTTTATAAATACAATTATCAGTGATCATATCACGGAAGAAACACTTCTGAAACTCTAAAACAGTATATATTAATTATTTTATTGTATGGCCAAGCGAGAATATTGTAAGATTACAAAAAATAAACCTTTTGCTTAAATTTGTAATACAATCAATTCTTATAGGTACGAAAAATATCATATTTAATTGCTACGACGCGACAACCGGTTGGCGCAGCAGTAGTGTAAGCGACTACCACGCCGAAGGTCGCGGGTTCGATTCCCGTTCCAGTCAAACATTTGTGTGCGTGAACATGGATGTTTGTCTTGGTCTGGGTGTTTCTATGTATAATATGTATGTATTTACAAAAAAAAAGTATATATGTATGTTTATCCATTGTCTAGTACCCATAGTACAAGCTCTGCTTAGTTTGGGACTAGATGGTGATGTGTGAATGTGATAGAATATTATTATTATATATTATTATTACATATATGATATATACATATGGTGTTATGACCATGCGAATTAGGCACAGATGAATCAAGATTTTCCTATAATCATGTAAACATATCGTACATACAGACTTTACTATTGACACTTTTCCACACTAATCTATAACTAGACGCTTTAAGTCTCTCGAAACGCAGACTGAAGTTGCAAAATAATAAAATAAATTTTATAAAATAGGCATTGTAATCAGAATGTCGAAGACGAATGAAATATTTACCTTCGTAACACCAGGATCTCAGCCATCCAGCCCCAGGTACACCTAGCTCGTCCGTAGCACGACTAGCTTCCCCCCCACCACGGGAAACCAGACTCTCATAATCATTACCCAACCAAATACGGTCAAGCGTCTTTTACGCTGTATTAATCACTTCATATTTACTTATTTATAAACACATTAAGGTATTTATAACTAATACATATTATTTTTCTCAGAGGGCTATTCATTTCCTCTCGTAAATATAATAATAAAATTTATATTGATTTATGAAAGGGAAAATGCGATATCGACTATTTCATTTCGGACAATGGCAGACGGACACGACGTATAAATCAGAAGAACGAAGTTCAATTTTTTTTTTGTACTTAGTTAGTTTAGATTATTTCAAATAATATATAATTTGGTCAATATACGGATTAAGCTAAACTGTACAATAAATTACAGATCGTTTTGTTAGTTGGTTAAAGTGTTGTCTCTAAAGAAAGATTGGAGAGGGAACGATAAAAAACATACATACATATACTCACGCCTTTTTCCCGTCGGGGTAGGCAGAGACAACGGAACGCCACTTATTTCTATCCTTACAAACCTCACGCGCTTCCTCTACATTCATTACTCTTCTCATACATGCTCGCCGGTTCCTAAATCGGAATCCTATCAATCAGTCTCACCCCACACATACTATGCAGTGATCGCATCTCAACTGCGTTAATTGTGCTTTCAAAACATGATTCCATCATGTCTTTTTTAATTTTATTAGTTAATTATAAAAATTAGTTTTGATTTAACTGTCTCAGACGTTGCATTTCCTGTAGTGCTTTGCTGTCATGTGGTCTGATTAATAACTTAGATGGCTCTAAATCCCTTAATGCGATACCATCTAAATTCTTCACTCGACTTAACGCCACATATATCTGACCTTTCGCGATTTTTTTTCCCAAGATCTATCACTGCCCTCTAAAATGTTGTACCTTGGAGCTTGTGAACAGTCACAGCCCAACTTAAAATTAGCGGGAACATTAACCTCTCAACATCACCGTAACCTTTATTCACTTGAAAAGTTGCAGATGCTGGTGTGATTGATACTAGACCCTCCGCATCTTTTACCCTAATGCCCACAGTTTGATCATCAAATTTAATGAACACTGCTTCAGGCAGTCCACCTCTCTTGACGACAGTTGGTCACGTCGAAGGGCTGGCCACTTTATATTTTTAATAATTCCCATTGCTACGTTGACTAGTCCGTCTGAGACCGCCATATTCCTTCTTAACATCACCCTGGAGCCTACGCCTATTTTTATGCTGTGTAACAATCCGCCACACTTGTTTGATTTTTATTTTTATTTTCTAACTTTTATTTAAACCTAACTTTAAAAAAAGTTGATCAAAAAGTTATGCACTTATTAACTTAAAAGGTAAGCAAATTGTAATTTTTTGTATTTTCTTGGGTTTACGCGAATGTTACACATTGAAATTAAACTACAGTTTACGGATTTTATCGCGTTATATTGGTTTCACTTGTTAATACATTTAAACCGAATAATATAGAAACTACATTTTTATTACTAGCCGACGTTTCGAATTCTTTACAGGATTCATGTTCACGGCAGACTGAGGTGATATTTGTCTTTGTCTTGAATTTCAAAGTTATCTCAAATGTAAAAGAAAGACTCCATACACAGTTCAGAAATCATTTACTTCATAATATCATAACATTTTATAATATTAAGCACTTCAGATTAAAAATAGCAAATGAGGGTAAAATGGTAAATATACATTATTACCTTAAAATAACGCCAAGTAGACGCGCACATAATTTCATTTAGTGTTCACTGGAGGCCGCTTGACGACAGAATGCCGCCTTATCTCAGACAATTCTTCTAACAACTAAAACCCCCGCCACAACGCGTGCCTCGCTCCGATTGGTTCGATATGCGCCAATTGAAACCACGGACCAATAAGAGCGGTTCGGTGTTGCCAGTTAATAAAAACTGAATTCTGACAAATTGCGAATATAAAATGCTGCCAGATAATAAAAAGGTATAATATAAAATACAGACGCTAACAGCTCGGCCATCCTGCGAAAAGCGAGTTCCTTCGCGACATCAAAAAAAAAAGGGGAGGAAAGTTACAAGTTAAATTAAATGGAAGTCTATACGACAAATTCTAGTACATGAGCATACATAATTTAACCTTGGAAAAATTTTACAATCATAAATTATTGTAACATTGCCATCTTATAATAATAATTAGTACCAATATTATAATCTTAATATGTGAGGTCAAGCAATTTAACTACATAATCTATTTTTTTTTAAATTCACTAACCTAGTTGACATCTTTATATTTAACCACCGGGATTCACCTCAATTCAAACTGACCTTATCGAACAGTTATTTTCATGGTAAGCTTCTTATAACTAAGCTAGACTTATTATTTATTTATTATACCAATAGCAAAAGCAACAAAATACAACGGAAAAAATTAAGCCACAGTTAGCCAATTACAGGTCTCCGCAGATATGTAAAATTGCACATGCATGCTGCACAGTATATACCTAATAGATATGTGGACATATAAAAAAAAAATCATTAAAGGTTAATAACAATTCAAAAGTTCTGTGGTTATTAAAAAAATCCAAGCTCAGTAATCGTCTCACCGTTTCAATCTTTGCGACAAAAATATCAAATTCATATTTACATTGTTTATTTAGAATATTACTCGCTCGCCACACAAACGAATTCTGCCGGGAATTTGTAGATACTAATGGAAGATGATTAGGGCCGTAGTGTCTTACAGCAGTTACAGCCCTGGTTGGAACATTAAATAGTATTTTACCCAGTAGATCCGGACAGTCAATGGGTCCAGATATGGTGTTCGACAGGTAAATAACATCGGCGATATCTCGTCGTGTAACTAGCGGCAATAGGTGGAATTTTGAGCAGATTTTCAAGTATTCTCAAATTTAAATTCAAATTCAAATCTTAATTCGCTAATATGGGTTGAATACATAGATGACAAACACAATTAATAGTGCCAACATATTAACCTTATGGTACGCGAATTATTTAATAAAAATGTTATTCATTGATTATTATATTTTAAAATAAATTATATTAAACAAGTCATAATAATAGTCACTTTTCACATGATTTCTATAATAAAATAATATACTTTTAGTCAATTACAATAATATCAATGTCAAATTATTTATCTATAAAATAAAAAATACGAATTGTCTTACAGTTTACATAATAATAATAATGTTGTCAATTATATAGCTACAGTCTATCGGCAAGATACTCAGAAACACTATAATAAGCCTTCTCAATTAGTATACCTTTTAATTTTTGTTTAAATAAGTCCAAAGACGTGATGTCAAGAATCCGTTGTGGTAAATGATTATAAATGCGAGGTGCCATATTCTTCCGATCTGTAGGTGATTTTACACCGATAGCACAAGTATTTAATAAATCTGCGTTGTGTGTGTTCTAGTCTATTAATAGAAACATCATATCTAAGGGTTCCATACTTAACCGGGGTATTCCAAAATGTCTTTAAAATCTTATATTGCACATGTGTACAATATACGATTTTACAGGTTTTCACCTCATTAAAATTGTTTGAAATTCGCATGACGGATTCTAGAGCTCGAGATGCCTTATTAGCTATCTGATCTATATCTATGTGGGCGTAAAATAGTAATTTAGAGTCATGTATTGTTATATAAACGTTACATAATATTAACATGATATTAATTCTAATAATATTATCATAAACATTACATTAAGCGTTGTACATACTTTATTAAATATTACATTTATTATATTTCATATATTAATCTATTCCAATCTAGATGTGCTCTTGTTAATATGTGGAACTTATTGGTAAGTTTATTACAGTCCTGATTAGCATTATCTTCAGACTCCGACTCGGTAGAGTTGGAATTCCTATCGAAAGCGAGCCGAGGCTTATTAGGCTTGTGTCCTAAAATGTAACTAGCAATGTTCGTTTATTAAATGCTAAACTAAAATAACCGATTTGTTTTCTTCAAAAATCAATCAGCAAATTTACTAATGACGGCTTTTGAAAAACCTATTGAATTTGATACGAAAACGCTGTAAAACCATTATGGCGGTTGTGTGATATCACAAAGTGCAAAACAAAACAAACCGTGAATGAAGTCTGGTCTGGTGTACCCAGTTTTATTTGGTTATATTCGAACAGGTACAAAGTTATACTACAATCAAACCGATTTATTCTTAGTGGACACAAGCCTATTCTATCTATCGCTATTACATTTTCATATAAACGTTGGCCATGATTGCGGGTTGACGTTGTAGCTTCTATTAAAACCTATCGTTATGAGCTGTCCTGATCAGCGTGAATTTGAACTTCGTGGTCAACTTGCTCATGGTCCGAGTTGATGCAAAGGTTATCTGATCCTGCTGTGATTGTATCAAATGCTACTGAAATAGTATAGGGGCCTGCCGATAGTGTTACTCATCTATTGAGTCTATGAGGATAATCCTCATCGAGTTCTACATAAATCACCGCCGTCTGGCCTTCTCTTCACTCAATAAGCTGGTACGAATTTCGACTAACCCGTCATGACCCTGACATTTTAAAGAACATAGTGATGTCATTTCTATTTTCTGATCGATTGATCGCTAATCAATTTATGATCCAATCATCCTTCTTCCATCATAAAACATCACTCAACATTCTATAACCAAACTCCCTTAATGAACTACCTTAAATTTCATTGCCAGAAAGCGTTAAGGGCTGTAGCTATACCGATTACGAGGCACCTCAAAACCGCGCACGGGATGCGCGCCACTCACGGGCCGCGCGTCACACACGCGAACTTATCTACCAACTGAATTTTACAAGGATTCTTCGCATGGTATACCCACCGATTGGAGACCCTGTTCTTTTCTAACACAACGCTGTCGCTGTCTGGCGCGGAGTGGCGCGCTAGGGTTGTCAACTTGGCGCTGCTACTATATTTATTCATCGTCTATCTACCTACTTGACCACGTACCTAATAATAAATAATTATCCTATAAGTATCCTATCCCACTATTGGAGCTAGTAGAACAAAAGCGCAAAAATTCTGGTCGTTTACATTTTTACTATACAAATTCTTAGTTATTTCCTAAACGTGTGGACCGATTTACATGATACAAATAGATAAAATGGTTTTTGAACTAAATCTTTAATTTGACACCATAATCGTTGAGATATCTCAACAAACAAAAAAACAAATTTTCAAGTTGCTCTCGTAATATAAATAAAATCAAATTTTCAAGTCGCTTTCGACACACAGTTAATTAAGCAATACTTTGCATTAGACTTGTGATGATACATTTTTGTTGTTAAAGGCGTTTAAGTTTATAATTTGAGCAGTGTATGAACACGGCGCGTGAGAATACGGAGCGGTCGCACTCGTTGCGTGACGTCTAATGTGAGCGGCGCGCGGCAACCTACTAAATCCAACCACGTCGACGTGGTCGGCCGAGGTACTTGTAAGTTTGTACCTAAAATGCGAAGTGCGCCCGGCCTGACCCGACTATACCACCCAGAGCTATCGCTTTCCTGAACTCCCCCGGACTTGTCTACGAGTATATGCCGCTTTTAAGGGGCTACAGCTACAATATTGCTTACGACCTACATCACTGAGACAATACCACTTCACTTTTATGTAATTTCTTTGCTATGTCAGCATCATTGGTACTTGAACCTCTGAAACCTTCCTAAGATCATAAGCGTACTTGTAGGACCGCTTATTTGACAGCGACTTCAACACGTTCGATATAAATAATTCTCAAATTAACAACAGCAGAATTGGACAACATCAATACCTTGCCTGATTTGTTCTCATAGCCTTGTTTGTAGGATGGACTCGTACCTACATCAAATCTTGCGAGTATGCTACTAAATAAAATAAAAAAGCTGCAATGACAACGTTTGTACCTCTATACCTACCCGCTTTCCATAAATTTTATGGTCTACAACAAACTTCTGGCCTGCTTTTAACTGAAAGGTGTAAAACTATCGTGGTGTCAACTAAACTCATGGTGAATTCATCAATACGCACTCGCTATTACAGAAAGTACACCAGAACGCGGCGTTCGAACAAAGCCCATCATAAATTTAAACAAGGACTGATTCTAAATACGAAATACTTATCCTAACCTTATTAGTAATAACGCGCCAAACGGCTTATCTTGTTTACGCACCAATGGATATGCTAACACAAAAGTTTGTTGCCGCACAGACAGTTTATTCCGTTTCTGCAAATCTACACAACGAAAATAATGTTATGTAGCACAAGACATCACAACATGGACTAACAAGGTTCGTAACTCAATTGTGAATCAGGTAAAGCAAACAATCATCAATAACGACCACTAACCTGGTCCTACCTACAATGAAAGTGAAAATCGCTCAAACTGATTATCATAACATTACAGTAATAACTATCATTTTCTTCTACATCTGGTAATAGAGTTTAATAGCTTCTACTAGAAACTCTTGTACTAAAGATATCTTCTTACTGTATCACTCCTAAACGTCCGTAACGTAACTTGAAATTGGCTTAACGAATCGGGGGCACTTGGTAAAGATTCCCAGCGTATCATATGAATTTTAAAGAACACCGTGCATAATCTTTACTCGTACGATCTTAAGATCGAATTAAATTTTACTAGCGGTGCCATCTATTAACCATAGTATGGTAACACCAAACATTTTATCAATGCCATCCATAGATTATACAGATATACTGGTAATGCCATCTATTGACATTCACATCTATTGACATGTTACAAATTACGCACAAAGAAGCAGGTTTACACAGATTCGACTGTACAAAACAGAATTACGACGAGTGCCTCGTCTTGCTTAAGCTGTAATCACGTTTAAATGAAGCCGTTAGGTATTTAAAAAGCCTAGAGTCTAAAATTATCGCTCTAGTAACATCTACCAAAACTAATTTCGACTATGGTGGTTAGGTTCCACACCAACCAACCAACTACACGTGACGTCTAAAGTTCTAAACAGCATACGTCCATGTTAGAAATAAACGTTACAATATGTTCCACATAAAATCGCTTTGTAATAGCTCAGCACAGTCTGACACTATTATTAAAGTTTTTATTATAGTTTGGCTTTAAAATCGAGTGCTTGCGGCTTTGCCTGTCTCTAACCAGACTCCGTTCCGCTCTCTCACTCTAGTTTGGCTTTAAAAGAGTGCTTGCGGCTTTGCCTGTCTCTGACTAGACTCCCTACCGCTCCCTCACTCTCATTATCAGAATCACTTATTAAGCGTTTGCGGACTTGCCTGATATCCAGACTCCCTTCCGCTCCCTCGCTTTTATGAACTTTGCGTCGCTGCGGAGTTCGCCGTGGGCTTTCGTTACAGTCCAAACTTATCGGCTCATCCTTGTTATTGCAGCGAAGTCCATTACTACCACCCGCGGGCGATGAATCCATCATCTGCAATTGTGATTAAGTTAACTTAGTGTTATTTAGTGCATTTAACTTCAGTTAAATGCCATTCTTAAGATCGTACGTAATAAATGTATATAGTAATCAAAGTAGAATATTCAATGCGCCAAACAAGCATCGCATTTACAGAAAAGCCCTGGCGAAATTAAATACATGTTCTAAAACACATATCAACGGGAGTATCCTGGCAATATATAATATGCTCAAATCAATAATTGTATTGTGTGTATAAGAAAAGTATGTACCGCATATCCAGAGAGTTGCCCTGGCAATATGGAATACATGCTCAATATGATCCGTTACATATCCGTAGGTGTGCCCCGGCAATATGTAACAAACCGTTATACAACTATTAGGTAGCGAGTATTACCAAATACGCATCTCATATCCAGAGAGTTGCCCTGGCAATATGGAATACATGCCCAAAATTATCCGTTACATATCCGTAGGTGTGCCCCCGCAATATGTAACAAACCGTTATATAACATCTATTAAGGAGTAAGTTTTACTAAGTATGCATCTCATATCCAGAGAGTTGCCCTGGCAATATGGAATACATGCTCACAATGATCCGTTATACAAGATTAATTAGGTAGTAAGTATTATTAAGTATGCATCTCATATCCAGAGAGTTGCCCTGGCAAAATGGAATGCATGCTTTTTACAGGGTATTCATTAACTTTGTGAGAAAACACAGCATAGCAGTTTCATGAATTGGGTATCTTAAACATGATGGAGTGTCTTGTCAAAATCTTTTGAATTACCAAAAGAATAAAATGGTACTTACGTGACTGTCTTCGAATCTTAACACATTAAAACACTTTATGGAGCTTTTCTTCTACTATGTATGCTAAGGGTGTGAACAAAAGGAAAGAAAAAGAAAAACTAGTAAGCATGGGCTGGATAAACGGATGGGTTTAAACTTCTCGTATTCAAAACTTGTTTTTTTTTTCTTTTTAACGAGTTAAAATCCGCTTATCCCACTTCTGAGATGTAAAAGAAAGACTCCATACACAGTTCAGAAATCATTTACTTCATAATATCATAACATTTTATAATATTAAGCACTTCAGATTAAAAATAGCAAATGAGGGTAAAATGGTAAATATACATTATTACCTTAAAATAACGCCAAGTAGACGCGCACGTAATTTCATTTAGTGTTCACTGGAGGCCGCTTGACGACAGAATGCCGCCTTATCTCAGACATAATTCTTCTAACAACTAAAACCCCCGCCACAACGCGTGCCTCGCTGCGATTGGTTCGATATGCGCCAATTGAAACCACGGACCAATAAGAGCGGTTCGGTGTTGCCAGTTAATAAAAACTGAATTCTGACAAATTGCGAATATAAAATGCTGCCAGATAATAAAAAGGTATAATATAAAATACAGACGCTAACACAAAGTACCCGAAACATTTTTCAACTATTGGTGTTACTATCTACGCAGAATGTGCTCACTGTGTCATGATGTCTTCTGGTGACTTTCTCCTTCTTGGGTCTCATTAGCCTGATAACAGGGTCCCAAGCTGTAGGAACATTCCAACCATCTTCCCTATTGAAATTAGGATGGTTTTCAATTCAAGACAAAGACAAATATCACCTCAGTCTGCCGTGAACATGAATCCTGTAAAGAATTCGAAACGTCGGCTAGTAATAAAAATGTAGTTTCTATATCATTCGGTTTAAATGTATTTACAAGTGAAACCAATATAACGCGATAAAATCCGTAAACTGTAGTTTAATTGTAATTTTTTGATTAAATTAAAAAAAAAATACTCGCTTAGTATATATGCTTCTCATTAATTTTATAAAAATAAATCTGCATGAAAATTATCAATTCTCTAATAAATAAATAACGAATTAATTGGGGACCTAGCTTCCCCACGTGTATATATGTGTTATCTACGACGTGCGTGTATTTATCTACGACTTTCTGACGTGTCCAAAATTTGTTTTTTACATTTTTTTATGGAAATAATTATATTTGAGTTTGAGTTAACACTAAAAAGTATTAAATAAACATTTGCGACGTTAAAAAACACAACGTTAAAAAAACCGACTTCAAAATCTAAAAAGTAAAAAATTATAAAGATTTAATATTAATTAAATACCTATTATTTATACTTATGTGCTATTTACTAAAAGGCTTGAAGTCGGTGCCAAGCCTTAAAACTCCGTCAAGTCTTTTCGTCCTCCCTACCGCAAAGCCTTAAGACAAAGGTCATAAACGAGTGCGTCCTACCCGTAATGACTTACGGTGCCGAGATGTGGACACAGGCGGTGCGACTAGTCCACCAATTTAAGGTTGCTCAGCGAGCTATGGAGAGGGCTATGCTCGGAGTTTCTAAGGGATCGAATTCTTTTCGTTCAAAATGTCCCAATAAGCGGCAATAAGCTCGCCACCTATTACGTGGGATCAAAACACTGGCGAAAAGTGGGCGTTTAATATGCCTCTGCCTACCCCTTCGGGGAAACAGGCGTGAGTCTATGTATGTATGTATGTATATATAAGTCGACTTAAAAAGAAAAGAAAATTGTTTATTCAATACATAAAATAGTTAAAAACAAGTAAGAGAAAAAAAAATGTGTTACAGTGCATTCAATTTGCGCAAGGATTCGTTGAATCTACTGTGACAAATATATCCACTTGAGAGCAAATATCATTACCTACACTGTTTACACATTCGAAATACCAGATTGATTTTGGACACATTATTATTGCTAGTGGGTATTCGAAACAGTTGCGGATTACGCATGGACTGATGTGTTGTCTGTTGTTGATGTCTGACATAATAGTCTAAGATCCCGCGAAAAATTAGTGCACTCATCGAGTTTTGCTAGAAACCAATTTTTTATTTAGGTATATTTATTATTATGGACACTGACGGTGCGACTGGTCCACCAATTTAAGGTCGCTCAGCGAGCTATGGCGAGGGCTATGCTCGGAGTTTCTCTGAAGGATTGAATTCGTAATGAAGTGATCCGACAGAAAACCAAGGTAATCGACATAGCTCAAAGAATTAGCAAGCTGAAGTGGCAGTGGGCCGGCCACATTTGTCGAAGAACCGATAACTGTTGGAGTACTAGTGTTCTAGAGTGGAGACCGCGCCTTGGCAAACGTAGTGTAGGACGTCCTGCGGCTAGGTGGAGTGACGATATACGCAAAGTGGCTGGCAGAGGCTGGACAAGAAAAGCCGAAAATCGGGCTCAGTGGCGTGCCATTGGAGAGGCCTATATCTAGCTTTTGGAAAAACATTTGGTTCACTCAACCACCGGGGAGTAACAAAGACCTCTTAACGCTGAATTCAATACTCAATCTAACAATTTTTTGAGATTTTACATTCATATTTGACAAAAGCTCCATACAAAATATAATATGGATCTCGAATCTCGAAATCTATGGATGAAATCGGCCGTTAATAAATACTCTAAAATATAGGTCTTTTAGGGACCTTTTCAACGACACAAATTGTGTAGTCGATATTTTATTTCAAAAACAAGTCAACGAAATGTTTTTCAAAAATCAATTACCAAAAAATTTATTAAAAATACTAGCACATTCACATTTTACACATCACATTTCAATAGGCAACCTGGTAGATAAGTATTCTCCTAATCATAAATATACATAAAATTTGATTAAAAGCAAATACTCGATAAGTGCACTAACTTGTCGCGGTATCTCGTACTTTAAAGTAAAATCTCACAAAAAATCTTTAAATATACTTAAACACAAATGAATATAATAATATTTAAATTGTTATCTTTGAATTCAAGCTATTCTGAAAGAAAATGTGTAACAAGAATGAACAATTCGAACGAAGTAAATAAATTTTTATCGGTGAAGTATATCAGTTTCGTATTTTTTAAGGAATAACGATCATGATTAGCAATCCAGACTTGCGATTGACCAGCTTGTTACGTTTCCATAAGTGGTTATATCAATTGATGTTTTTCAAATCATTTCATTCCGTTTTAAGAATATTAAAAATAAACAGAATTGCTGGATTTTACAATGTTTTGTTATACGATCCAGATATGGTTTTATTATTATTATTGGGTATGTGTTTCTTTTTGTGTTTGACTCGTGATAGACTGAAATATAAATTAATAAAATGTTGTCAAACATTGCAATTTGGGAAAAATATTCTGTGACAGCTAACGCACTAGAAATATATCCTGTGTCACGGGATACTTTACAAACATTCAATCTCAAATAACAATTTGTGAATTATTGTAAGGTATGTCTTGGGGACACACTCTGCGCCTGCAACAATCGAATTCGCGCGAGAAATGGATCGATATTATAATAATTAGAAAAAAATACGGTGACTTTGAGCCTGAAATATCTCCTGAAGCAGTAATTGCTAAGGTATAGTGCCGAGGTAAAAAAAAATCGTAATAATTGCTAGAATATTAGAATTTAATTTTAGTTTAATGTCTATATACCATGTTACAATATTCATGCCTCAGTAGTTTCCTGAAAAGTATTTCCTCAGCCCGGGACATAGAATATGCATATAGCAGTCATTTTACAAACACGATGTATATATAAAAGACTTACTTACTCGTTAAACAACTTTATACCAAACTTATTATTACTTCTAGGTTTTATCCTAATAAACCTGATACAAGCAAAACATCAAACCGAAACGCAGCTGCCACCAGTGGAATTCTTACTTTCAATACCATCAAACGACACATATTTGATCAACTTATTGAATGCTCAGCGCATGCGCTCTATGAAAACTGACATAGCCACTACGACAGATTTTGTTAAAACAAAAGGTCTTGATTCCATCATCACACTCGCTGATTACCATCCGATCGGCCCACCCCCTACCACCCCGGAATCTCCAGGTAGTCACCCCGGGTACCGCCCCCCCAATTACGGTGATTACTATTATCCCAATCGCCCAAACCGCGGCCATCCCTGGAATTACACCCGCCACCCTGGACACCACTATTACCACACCAGATTTCCCCCCGGCCACCCCGGGCACACCAGGTATCCCCCCGGCCACCCCGAGCACACCAGGTATCCCCCTGGTCACCCCGGGTACCGGCCCCCCAATTACGGTGATTACTTTTATCCCAATCACCCCAACCGCAGTCATCCCTGGAATTACACCCGCCACCCCGGATACCAACCTTACCATCCAGGATTTGGTCCCTGGTACACCAGATATTCCCCCGGACACCCCGGATACCACCCCCCCAATTACGGAGATTACTATTATCCCAATCGCCCTGGGAACACCAGGTATCCCCCAGGCCACCCCGGGCACACCAGGTATCCCCCTGGTCACCCCGGGTACCGCCCCACCAATTACGGTGATTACTTTTATCCCAATCGTCCCAACCTAAGCCATCCCTGGAATTACACCCGCCACCCCGGATACCAACCTTACCACCCAGGATATGGTCCCTGGCACACCTGGTATCCCTCTGGTCACCCCGGATACCGCCCCCCCAGTTACGGAGATTACTATTATCCCAACCGCCCCGGGTACACTAGGTATCCCCCCGGCCACCCCGGGCATACCAGGTATCCCCCTGGTCACCCCGGGTACCGCCTCCCCAATTACGGTGATTACTATTATCCCAATCGCCCCAACCTCAGCCATCCCTGGAATTACACCCACCACCCCGGATACCAACCTTACCACCCGGGATATGGCCATGGGCACACCATGTATCCTCCCGGCCACCCCGGGCACACCAGGTATCCCCCTGGTCATCCCGGGTACCGCCCCCCCAATTACCCTGATTATATTTATCCCAATCGCCCCAACCGTGGCCACCCCTCGAATCACACCGGCCACCCTGGGTACCTCCCAGGATATCGCCCTGGCCACCCCGGTTATCGCCCTGACCACCCCGGGTATCATCCTGACTATCCTGGGTATCATCCCGGTCATCCCGTTTACAGCCCAGGGAATTACCCTGGCCACCCTGGGTATCACCCCGGCCACCCCGGGTACCATCCGGGAAACGAACAAACCGGATACCCTTACTACAGTAACCCCCACAGACCCTCCAAGAACAAACACCGCCACAATCATACTACCACCCCACCTTTTTTGATAATATCAAGCGAATACGTCCGTGACATCGACTATCCATTCGTACCTCTGTGGCCTAATAACGACAGGCGTCCAGTCGGCATAGAGCATGTCCCTAATATATTCCGGGATAATGCTATAGCTCTTCTATGGAGAGGGATAAATGGTATGAAGAGTGACAAGAAACGTATGTGGATAAGGGGACCTTTGGTCACTGATGTTAATAAGAATAAGTTACCGGTCCCGTCCCCGCCTCGGTACCCGGTCCCGTACCCGTACTACCCACGACGTGCTATGGTAACATAGACATCAGAGATGTAAATAAAATACATCAATAATATTCATGTAATTTTATTTAAATTTATCTGTGCCTCAGCCCACTCAATAATAGTAAACACGTCCCCGTGAATACGAAATACTTATCAAGTACGTTACAGCGAAAATCTTCTTTTTACCCGACTACGGCGAAGCCATAAAAAAGGAAGGGTAATGTTTTTGGCAGTCTATGTATATATGTTTGTATGTTCCACCATAGCGCCTAAACTACATGGGATGTCAATAGATTTGTAATAATGGCCCGGGTGACATAGGCTATACAAATTTTATCAAAATTTTATATTACGGAATTTATACCCCAGATATCTAACTCAAAAAAAAATTAAACTGAGATAATCATTACGTGTTTGGTATCAAAAAAAAGGTATTGGTGAGCACATTACAAATATGTACATATATTATACTGTTTGAGTCAAAAAATAAATTTAAAACACACTTACAATTCGCGCGGTTCAGACGCTTTGAGCTACTTAGTTTTCTTTCTTTAAATGTGACTATGTAAATGTCGGTCGGTTAGTTTACATGCCCCATCGGAATACGGAAAAGGATTAAATAAAAAAATAAGTTTAAAAACTATAACCCGACTACATAAAAAGGGGGTCTAAAAAGGACGAAACAAGAAAATAGCTCAGAGCCGTGGTCGCACCTATTATAGGTATACTAGTGTAGGTACATCACATGACACCGACAATATATACAATATATACAATAGGTGCGACCACGGCTCTGAGCTATTTTCTTGTTTCGTCCTTTTTAGACCCCCTTTTTATGTAGTCGGGTTATAGTTTTTAAACGTATTTTTTTATTTATATACATAATAATATAATATTCTGCCACATACACACCATCTCTTTCCATACTAACCAGAGCTTGTACTAGGGGTACTGGATAATGAATAAACATGCAAATTATATGCTTTTTTAGGGTTCCGTAGTCCACAAGGAACCCTTATAGTTTCGTCATGTCCGTCCGTCTGTCCGTCCGCAGCCTAGCTCAAAGACGCCTGGTGCTAGAAAGCTGATATTTAACATGAATATAGACATAAGATATTGCAACAAAACTGTACAATAAAATTTAGGAAAATATTTTTTAAGGGTATCTCCTCTACATATATAGTGGGGTTGAATTTTTTTTTGGTTGAGTACCCCATTATGTGGGGTATCATTGGATAGGTTTTAAAAAAATATTATTAGCTTGCTCAAATCATTTTTCGATCAAGTGATTGATTTGTCAAATATCAAGCTTTGAAGTGAAAAAAATGTTTATACTCAAGTGAGAGGGGGGGACCCCTCTGCCGGCTAAACTATTAATGTGGAAAAGGTGAAAAAAATCACAAATGTAGGACATATAACAAATTTAAAAGGAAAACTATCACGGCTAAGTAGTCATCACTATTTTACGAGTTTTCGTTGTTTAACTTATAAATACCTATTTCTGTGAGTTTACATTGGGAGCGCTGGCTTAATCTTAAAAATATACGTACTTTGGTATGTAATGTACTACGGGGTATAATGTGGGCCCGTTTTTAGTCCCATGTGAAACAGAAGTTATTATCAATAATGACCATTATGGGCAACTACGGAACCCTACATTGCGCGTGACCCGACACGCACTTGGCCGGTTTTTTAAATATATTACATATATAGAAACACCTAGACCAAAACGGGAATCAAAGCCGCGACCTTCGGCGCAGCAGTCACTTACATTCCCGCTGCGCCAACCGGCCGTTGAACAATGCGACCATGAAAACTCAAATCTTTAATATACAAATCGAATCACTTGATAACAAAGGTTGCCAGAAAATACAATACTAGACGTCGCCAGCGGCTTCGCCGGCATCAATTATAGGTACTTATCAACCTTCCAATTGAATCATTCTATCTATAAAAGAAAACCACATTCAAATCCGTTGCGTATTTTTTAAGATTTAAGCGTACATAGGGAAAGAAAGCAGACTTTGTTTTATACTATGTAGGGATTTAGTTCCACTGCGCTCCAAACATTTAAGAGTACCTAAGCAAAAATAATGTTGTATGAAACATTATACAGCAGTAATTTAGTAAGTAAACCTTGAAGGGAAACGTTGAAAATAGTTTTCACTTTGGATTTAATCAAAATATATCAAATATTTATCTCTTGTAGCCGAATCTAAGAATTGATAAAATATTGGGACCAACCAATTGTTTTATACACTACTAGCTGTGCCCGTATCAAAAGAATAATTTAAGGTACTTCTTCTTGCTTTCTCCTATTATTAACCTCATAATGTTAAAATATTTGTAATAGATTTAAAAGATACTGTTCCGGTATTATTTACTTTTGAAGCACACCCTTAGCTGCTGATACCAGGGTTACGACCGTAGATGATAATTTTTTTGAAGCGACTGGCATCTTCGCTTTAGCATTAAGATCTTCACCTACTAACAAGTCAGTTACACTTCTGGGACCTTAAGTCATCGATGTTTTGCAGTTGGTTTTCGGAGACACGTGAGTAGCCAGGGTAATGTTGGTTCCAAAGGCATTTGGTTGTTGCGTTGTTTTCCACCGTGAATATTTACCTTAAAACGTTCAAATTTGTTGTAGTCAGTAGCCTTAAAAAACCTACTATGCCGGTTTTATATAGAGCTAGACTCTATACGAACCTAACCACTTCAGCTATCCAAGTGTTATCTTACGCAAGTCAACAAGGGTACTTACTTGCCAAAGTCTGGTAATATTTACTCCACCATTGCCCCATTTTATTAGTAGCTGAAGTTCTTTTGTTTTTATCTTCAACTACAATTATTATGCCTGGTGCTTTTTTAGCTGACTTACTAGTATTCTTCAATTCTTCTACGTTATTCAGTAGTACGTTTAAGATATCTACGATTCTGCCAGTGTTTTTGGGCATGAATAAAGTATCTGATTCGTTCATGGCATTTGATATCTCGTTTCTGTCATTTTTTACAATTGAAGGGACCGTTGAATTGCAAAAGTTTAGGTGGACTGAAAAAAAAAAACTTATGATGTCGTACTCCAAATTTTTCATATTTTATGAGACTACAATGCTCCATGCAACTAGCAGCCATTGTCGTCCATGGATTTATCACATTGGAAACATATTGTTAGGATGTGGAGAACTCAAATATTAAGCCGTGTAATAATATATCTACTGGGAAAGTCAAATACAGCAAAATTGTAAGGTTTTAAGATCTTTTGCGGTGTCACGGTAAACAATATTAACTGCCATTTGCATGACCTCTTTTAGCCATCTTACCTAAAAATATGATCACTTTTATTTTTATATTTATCTTAAAACAATGCATGTTGTCAACAAAACGAATATTTATCCTATAACCACGAATCATAAAACTTGTATATACATCGAAACAAATACTTGATCGTATATTTTTATTTAAGCACTCAACTGCAGCTCGGAACGTAGATAAGAAAATGTTAAGGAAATTGCGCTAAGATTATATAATATACACGAAGACTACTATTTCTTACACTCTTATAAGTTTTTATAGAAACGTTTTGTAGTTGGAAGGTGCATTCAAGTTTAAGGTTACGTTACCTACCAGTCAAGAAAAGTCATATTTTTTATATGGTTCTATTTTACTTTAATTTTATATTATACTAGATGATGCCCGCGGTTACACCCGCGTTATTTAATGCTTCTGCTCCGCTCCCGTTGCTCACAGCGTGGTGTTATATAGCCTATAGCCTTCCTCGATAAATGGGCTATCCAACAGTGAAAGAATTTTTCAAATTGGACCGGTAGTTCCTGAGATTAGCGCGTTCAACCAAACAAACAAACAAACTCTTCGGCTTTATATATTTGTATAAGATACAGTGCATCTACATTGTAGCATTATTGTATCTTATACTAGTTTTTTTTTTAGCTACTTTTGCCTACCTGATGAATAAGCTATATCACTGGAAAGTTTCACCAATATCCGTTCAGTAGTTCACTCATTTATCTGCCAACCCGAACCTTTGCTTTTATAATAGAAGATGTTTTAATTTGTAAGGATTTTTATGCAATGAAAAAAAAATTGAATGCTTCATCTGGATTTATATGATAATAGATAGATAGATAAATCTTTATTGTGCAAATACAGTTGGTACAAATTAGGTACCTACAATAGCTTAATTTGTCCGTGTGGTGACGGATTAAGAATACGGATTGTCACCACCCCATATCATCCCATGGGTGTCGTAAGAGCCGACAGAGGGAGCATATTATGCAGAGAACAGCACTGTAAGAGAAGGAAAACTTGATACAAACCCTATATCAACCCGTTTGGCCAGCGTGGTATAGTAGGCCAATTCCTCCTTTCAAAGGAGAGGCCTAGTCCAGCAGTGGACTGTTAAAGGCTGATGAAGAATAGCTTAAATGTAGGTAATAGGTATACAAATAGTATATGCACAAAGGCGGCCATATCGCAAAGTACGATCTCTTCCAGGCAACCTTAGGATGGACAGACTAAAAAGACAAATTTGATGGTGTAGTGATCAGATATATATGGACACTAATAGTTATTTAAATAGAATATACATACATGTGTAAGTATATATCGCCTATATATACAAATAATACTTCATATACATACAACCTATACGTATAATACATATATAATTACATATACAAACTATACATATATGTAATACATAGCTATACATACATACATATCCATTTTATAATGATATCAATGCAAAGTACAGAACCAATAAATAAATAAATACAGTGAGAGAATTTAGATTAAAATGACAGGTAGTGCTTCTTTAGTGCGTCTTTAAATATGTTGAGTGTTTTTGCTTGCCTAATCTCAATTGGCAGCGCATTCCACAAACGTACAACCTGAACGGCAAAGGATTTAGCGTAGAAGTTTGTGGAATGTGTTGGCATCTGCAGTCTCAGATCCACTGACGACCTCAAGGTCTTTGAATGTGTGTCATGAAGGAACTTAAAACGTTCTTTGAGATACGTGGGGCTATTAGGATTGAACAGCACATTATACAGTTGCGTAAGAATATGAGTATTCTGGCGAAGACGAATTGGGAGCCACTTGACTCTGGATCGAAATTCAGATACATGATCATATTTGCGTAAACCAAAAATGAATCTAATACAGAAGTTTTGGAGACGCTCAAGTTTAAGATAGCTGTCATCAGCATAATCGAGTATTGGGAGAAGCAAGGATTGTGCAAGCGCAATCTTGGTGGTTGTGGGAAGAAAGTGCCGAAGCCTACGCAACGACCCAGCTGAGGCAAACAGCCTTCGACTTGTCTCCTGTATTTGACATCCCCAAAATAAAGTTTTATCTAGATAAATCCCCAGGTTTTTAACGTTATCTGAGATAGTTAATATTTTGCCGTCGAACTGAATCTCAGGCAACTGCGAATAGTTGACTTTGGATATCATTCTGGAACTGCCAATCAGAATAATTTGTGTTTTACATGGGTTCACTTTAAGGCCATAACTTTTACTCGACTTACAAATTTGTGCCAGGTCAAAGTTTATATTAGAGAACGCCTCTGAAATCGCTTCTAGTGGTGCCTGTGAGTATATCTGTAAATCATCTGCGTAAAGGTGGCAGGACGAAAGTAAGTGCTTAGAGATAGAATTTATGAAAATCGCGAATAGTAATGGAGATAGCACGCCACCCTAGGGTACACCGACAGTTGTGTTACACCATGACGAGTACGACTCATCAGCGCGTATAGGCTGTCGGCGTCCAAACAGATAACTATGAAACCAGTCAATTACCGTTGGAGATATGTTAATAGAGCGGAGTATGGCGAGCAGGATGTGGAAATCCACGATGTTAAATGCGTTGTTAAAATCAAGTAGGAACAAAAGCGTGAGTTTTCCGCCATCCATGCCTAACCTTATCTCATCAGTGATATGAACCAATGCTGTAGTAGTACTATGACCAGGACGAAAACCGGATTAGAATGGATTCAGGAGAGCATTCTTGGAAAGGAAAGTATAGAGTTGTGTATGTACAAGATGCTCAAGGACTTTGGAAATGAATGGAAGTATGGATATAGGACGGAAGACGGTAAAGGAACAGGGTTTGGATTTTTTAGGGATCGGCACAACTTGTGCATCTTTCCACGCGGATGGAAAGACACCGCTGGTAATTGAGTAGTTTAGGATATGAAAAAGGACAGAGAGGATTTCATCTAGGATAGGTAGGATCATATTTCGACTGATACAGTCATTACCAACCGCATTAGATGAGATTGAAATTATGCTCTTTTTAATATACAACCGGAAAATTGCTCGAAAACAAAAGGTGAGTAGCTGGGAGTTGGGATACGTGAAATATTATGTAACGTGTTGGTTTTTCTTGTCCCATTAAAGTTGGACGAAGCAGTGAAATGTGCGTTAAGCGAATCTATATTTATATCTTTGGGGAGTGCGTCATTCAACAACTCCCAGTGTTCTAAGAAATTTCCAAATTTTAACTGGATCTCCGCATTCAACCGAGTTGTGAATATGCTGGCGTTGTGCCTAATTGCCTAGTTGTGCTAATTATCATTATAAAGATCAAGTCAGTTGAAGCAGTACCTACTTAAACTTCGGAACCATGGTCTTTAACCTCTTGTATGCCGGAATGCCAGACACAATTAAAAAGCTATTGTGTCTCGCGTAGATCTGCGTTCCGGCATACAAGGGGTTAAAGATTCTTACATAGTTATCCAGAAAGAAGTATTGAATTCGGTTATTGAAGTAAGATTACGAATAAGGTTAAGCGAGAACACAGGTTGTCAAGACGATAAGTTTAAGAACTTCAAGGTTTTTAATGTTTTGGTTTATTGCTTTAAATAATCTACTAACGAATACAGTAAACATCCAAGTAGGTGACAACTATCTAGTATTTTAACAGACGCTTATTTTAAAATTGTCGTGACTTAATATGTATTTGATAGATTTAGAACTGTAGTTTTTTAATTTACAAATATTATCATTTCTTTTCCCGTTTCGTAAATAATTCTATAATAAACACAGCACAAGACAACAAACAACCAAAAATCCACACGTAAAATACACCTGCAATCTGCATGAATGTTATAGTACAGCCAGCTTGGCAACTCGAACTACTAGTTATCATATTACTGTTTGCATAATTAGCTTTAGCTATCACCAATATACCTATCGCTTCGTTGTATAATCGCTCAGTAATTCCAGCTTCAAACAAACTTTGAATAATTCGGCGGAACTTGAACACTAGCGGACTGTCTTTCCTTATAAGCATTTCATTGTATACCGTCAAAACATTTTCAGCCGCTCTCAGTACCCTTGCTTCACTATTTACAGCTGTGGCAGATTGAAAATGATAGAAGTTTCCCTGTAGTACAATTGTCAAACCGTTATTCTTAAAAGTTTTCTCGGCACAATCTATAAAAGATACGCATTCTTCTGAAGTGTTTGCGAAATTGAAATATCTTTTGTCATCGACGAAGTATTTTGTTGAAGTTATCAAGTACGGTACTCTGCCTGAATCCATGACGTCTTCATTGGTATTAAACATCTGTGGCGGCTCTCTTATTGTGAGAAATGAGAACAGCTGAATACTTATGTATGCTGATAAATGAATACTCATAACCAAAAATCCGAGATTTAAGATTTTCTGCTTCATAGATCTAGCGTCTTGTAAAGACGTCGCACCTACAAGTGCACCCCATCCATATAGCAATGTGTTGCGTAATGACACGGTATCCTTATCAAAGATACGAACGAAATACCAAATGATTGAGTAGATAATATAAAAGATAATAAAGAAGTAGAGACCATTTACTTTCCCAATTAAATTTTCCCAAGACCTATCAACTCGCTCTGCGTAGTAAATCCACACTATAGCTTGTCTCGCATATATCCCGGAATACGCCACTATGTCTCCATAGATCCGATAAAGTCCACCTGCGCATACGTCGAGGCTACCATTTATCAAGAATCTTAAAAACTCGTTTTCTAAATATGGATTTCCTTCTTTTCTATAGACGTAATACAAATCTAATGATGCGTTTATCTTTTGTGCAACAATCTGCAGAATTGGCATGTCAGATCCTTTCGTTTCATTTATGCGATCATACGTTTGCAATGACTCTTTGTCTTCAATTTGAGAAAATGGATACAAAGTCGCCATACCTACTCTAAATGGACATTTATTTAAATTTGTAGGCTTTTTCGACGGAAATATTTCATTATTTGCCAGTGTGCCATTAACACACGTATTTATGTGAATCGGACGCTCAACAAATGCTTTACATGTATTTTCGTCAATTTTCGTGATGAATGTGAACATTTGATGTAGTTCTCCGACAAAATCATGGAACATGAATGTAATATCGTGTTCACCAACAATATCACTTATTTCTTCAAGTTTGCGGATGCAAGTGTTAACACCAGATATAATAATTAGACGTTTTACTGCATAATCAATCCCTTTTAAAGTATTTGAAGAAATGTCGTCACAAGTTTCAAAGTACATAATAATTAAGTTTAAATTATGTTTACTGTCTGAATATTCCTCTTTAATGACTAAATTACTATCGAGTGATCTGTAGTCTTCTTCTTTGTAAACTATCGCTGTAGGTATATTATTTTCATGAAGATGTTTTGCCAAATATTCCATGAATGTATTTTCTTTTTCATTATTGGACACCGTAGTTATAGTAACTGTTGGGTTGTAGCTCAATGCTAAATCACTTATAGCTTTAATGCATTTTGTTATGGCATAAAATGATTTATTTTCGTCAACTTTAACACAGAAAAGTCTGTTTCCACCTTCGCTATCCGCAATATACCAGTGAATGAGAAAACAAATTACGAATTTGTACATTATTGAAACTGTCTCCTAATAGAGTTTACTTCTTTGTACCAACTATAAGTTTTCTTTTGAGCATAGTTCCATCGTTGTGTATTTATATACAGATCGGTTTAAGTAATAATTATCCTTTTAAATACGTCACCGATATTTAAAAACTCATTTTGTTTAATGGAATCGGAATAGTGATTGAACATTGACATACATTGGTTTGTCTGTACCCGTAGTATATTATATTCAGATGCCGTAATTAACCGTCTTCAAAAAAGGAGGATATAACTTTGACCTGTATGTTTGTCATATTATCATATCTGTATAGGATTTGTAGCGTGTGCTAAATTTCGTAAGTGTACTGTGTAGGTATGTCTGCCCACGAATTTTTCGGAACTAAAAGTCATACTGAGATATTTCTTTTTGATCATCATAATGTTCCGTTATATATATTAATTATTTAGAATTGATTTTAAGGTAAGATTATACATAAAATCATGTACAAAAAATACTATCCTAACACTACTATAAATGCAATATTTTGTGAGCAATGTTGAATGGAAGTTAGATTTTTTCATGTAAGAACTGAACGTATTTTAGAAAAACTTTGCAGAATTATAGCTTACATATCAGAAAATAGATTTGCTATCGGATGAATATTGTCATGATTAAATTACGGATACCAACACGAGTGGTGCCTGGATTAAAAGATTCGAAATTATCGAACTAAAATGAAACATAATTAAATATGCAATGAGACTCAAATGTAATGACTGACTCCATTTTATATAGGTTAGCTAGCCACAAGCAAATAACTATATTGCTGCTTTAACCATTTTTGTAACCTTTAACGAGTATACAAGCCTAGATCAATATCGGGATGGTTAAATAATGTTAATTTTTGATACTTATAATTTATCATAATAATACTTGAATACTTTATTGCTTTTCCGTAATGTGTTTACAAGTGGTAGGTACATAAATTCTTAAGCTAGATACAATTATGGACCCTGTTGGGCACAGCATAGTTTAAAATAAAATCATTTATACATAAATAACATTCGATAGATTGTATTCTAAAATTAATAAAAAGGTCTTAAAACAGGAGAGAGGAATATGTTCTATGTATTTCAATGTATTTATAGTTAAGTCAAAGTACACTCATTAGTTCAATAAATATTATAATTGGTAGGGTAGGCAACTATTTATTTTTATATATTGAATTGTTTATTTTTAATATAATTAAATTATTTTATTCATGCTTTTTAATATAATACTGAATCATTATGTCAAATATGTAAGTGTGATCGATAGCATTGGATTAGATTATTAAATTTTGATTGTGGTGTCATTTATAAAATCTTTAACATTATAATAGGTTTTACTATGCAGAAAAGTTTTAATTTTAATAAATGAATTGTAATTAGTTTCCTTTTTTTAAATTTCTGGCAGCTTATTGTTAATTTTTATTGACATTACATACGGGCTTGTGGAATGCATAGTGAGGTGTGAAGATGGTAATACCAATAATTTATCTTTGTGTCTAAGAGTTATTCTAGATTGTATATCTTCTCTTCTTGTGAAGAAGTCAGGGTACTTTCGAACAAATTTACTTATTTCTAAAATATAGATGCAAGGTAAGGTTAGGATTTTAAGATTTTGAAAATATGGTTAACATGAGTCAGTTATTTCTATATTAACTAATATTCGTAGTAATTTCTTTTGTAGGATAAATATGGTGGCTGCGTCAGTGCTATTTCCCCACAGGATTACTCCATTAAATAACCAAGAGTAGGCGTAGGCGTAATATGTGGAGAGTGCGGTGGTTAAATCAGTGGTCTTTTTTATTTCGCGGAGCGCATATGTAAAATTTGCTAGCTTAATTCTTAATTTGTTTATATGTTGTTTCCAATTTATTTGAGAGTCTATAGTGATACCTAGCAGTGGAAATAAATTATGTGTGTGTGTGAATAAATAAAGGAAAATATTTAAGTATATACAGAGTGTGAAACGATTAACCAACATTCGATTGGCCCATGAAACATTGATCAAAATAATCTCATGATCAACGAAGTCCAAATTTTAAGTGTCTAAACACACTATGCCGAAGGTACGCGACCGAAGTTCGGCATGGTTACGCCTGCAATGCTTTTTGAATTACTGACGACACATTATAACGAAATTACGTTGCATTATAGTGTGCAGCGTAACTTCTGTCAGGCGTAAAGTCAGCGGCAACTTTTCTAGTAGTAGAGCACGAGCGTATGTTCGGCATTTATGGTGTCATATCAGCCGTAAAATCGGTCGCGGAACTTCGGTCGCGTAACTTCGGCATAGTGTGTTTAGCCACTAAGTTATAAACCAAAGTCGCCGACGTATGTCTCCGAAGAGCCAAGCTGGGCAGTGGGTAGCGCACATAGCTCCAAGAACCGATGGCCGTTAGGGAAGGAGGGTGCTGGAATGGCGGCTATGAACCGGATCATGAGTCCAGATATGTATGGACCATTGGATGCGACCGGCTCAAGATCGGTGTGTAGAGTCTGGGGACAAGCATATGCCCAGCGTTGGACGTCCCTAGGCTGAGATTATGACTTCTTTTAAGGTCTTTGACTTCTCGTGACCAAGGATGACGTGAATTAGCGAAAACGTTAAGACAAAAGCTTTACTCTCAGGCATGGGTAGACAAGCTATCAGATGCAATCGGCAAAGTTAACCAGGACTTACAAGCTTTAAAGGTGTGGTCTGATCGATTCGGTCTTTGCGTGAATCCATCCAAATGCCAGGCTATCGTTGTAGGAAGCTCGCGCATGATTTCTAGAGTAGACTTCACAATCTTGCCATCTGTCACGTTCAATGGATGTGTAATACCATTTGCTACAACCGTGAAAAATCGTGGTTTACACATAGATGCCACTCTTGACTGGCGGGCTCAGATTGCAGCAGTTAGCCAGAAAGTTTTCGGGACTCTTCGCTCTCTTTATCGCCTGAAGAACTTTCTCCCTTCAAAAACTAAAGCAATGCTTGTGCAAGCTTTAATCTTCTGCATAATTGACTATGGTGATGTTTGTTATCTCGACCTGAATGCAGACCTGCTCAAAAACTTGACTGACTTCCTAACTATTGCATTCGATTCGTTTTTAATCTTCGTAAGTTCGACCACGTCTCGAAATTCCGTACGGAATTAAAATGGTTGTCAATTCGTCAGCGACGGAATTTGCGTACATTGACGACCTTATACTCACTTCTTCACTCCCCTAATGCCCCTTCATATCTAATGGCTAGTTTCCAATATCTCTGCTCCAACCATGTTAAGAACTTGCGATTATCTAATAACCTTCTTCGTCTTTATCCATCTCATACTTCCAATCTCGTTAATTCTTCTTTTCATATCCAATTTATCCTACTACTGGAATGCTCTCCCTCCTGAAATTAGGATGGCCCCTACTCGAGACACATTCAAGTTCAAAGTTCGTCAGTTATATCGTGGATAGTCGGAAGCTTGTCAGTAGCAGCACTCCCTTATTAGTTTATTACCTATTAGCAGTTTTCATTTAAGGAATATTTATGTTAATGTAGAAATTATAGTTATAATATAATTATATATTATTTATTTATTTAGGTATATATAATTAATATATTTAAAGGTGTATATTTATTCGTATGTATGTATGCTGTATATATAGAGTGTTTATATTCGTAAATATGTATTACCTGGTATAATATTCTATTGTTATATTAAGTTTTGTTGTTTTAGTCTCTAAAACACACATGCCACTATCATCTCTGCATCACCCTAAGGATGACTGGTAGAAAATGCCTTTGGCATTAAGTCAGCCTTGTGCAAATTGTATTGCAGGAAGTTTAATAAATAAATAAATAAAAGATGTTTCTAGCCGTAAATTAAGTGTCAATCGACCAATATCCTTTAAAGCAGATATGTAACGATTAAAGTATTGTGTATTTATCTTTATTCGACTTTATGTGAACTCCTTATTCATGTTTATTGCAATAACGCTTCTGGAAAAATTCGAAGTTAATAAATAGCACATCAACAACTAAAATAAAATGCGTGAAACAATTTTATCTAAACCAAACCTTTAAAAAAATATTGATTATTTAAAGCACTCCTTTAACAGAATATCGAATTGCAAGCGGAAAATTTTAACCTATTAAAAGCAATATTATTGAAACCAATTCCTTTAAAAACATCGAATAGCAAAGCAACAAAGAGCTATGGCAGCTTCCCATACATCATTTTAGTTAATGACCAAATTTAGCATCTATAAATGAAATATACCTTGTTTGATAGAATATATATTGCTGATTCTAAAGGTAAAAAAATCGTAACTGTAGGATGCCAGGTTTTTGAGTTATTATGCTTAGAAGTTTTATAGGTTATGTCATTAATAACCATCTATTTAGTATATTGCTGCATCAAATAATAATTAATTGGTATATAAAACTGAAGGAGCTCGATAGCATAATACTATTTATGCCCACTAGTAAACATTATTAACGATTACGCAAGTTAAGCAACCCCAGGTGTGGGCACCACTTGGATTTGTCTTAAGCTCCTCTATGCATAGAGAGACCAGTCTGTTATCATGACATATTTAGATATCAGTCGTTAAAATCAGAGGTTCTTTTTAAACATATGCTATTAATATTGACTATTTATTTACATGCTGAACGTTTTTTCAAAGAAAATAAAACACGACTGATTGCCCAAAAAATATATAGCCTATGTCACGTGAGGATTCCAACAATAGCCCCCTCACCGAAATCGGTTCAGCCATTTAGAAGTTATGGCGGAATAAAGAAACTCACATACATTTCATATTGCAATTCTCTGTGACATTTTGACGAAGCCTATTGCGGATAACCGTATGTATATTTTTATTTCATGGTGCATGAATAAATGAAATATGATTTATAATTATAAAAAAAAAACAATACTTACACTACTTTTTTGGGCAGTCGTGTAAAATAGTGAGCCGACGACGGTTTCTTAACGTGTTACTTACATAGGATTACCAAGGATAAAAAGATGTTTCAGGTTCCCTAATGTATGAAAAAGGTTTGGTGAATAGTAAAAACACAAGATTTCATATTTTATTATTCATCATCCTCTATAACTAGCACATCATAGAAAAAGGCAGCTGGTGCAGAGATATTTTGTTGATGTCTAGCCCATCCCAAATACCAAACGATGATCATTACATGAGCGTAACATCCTAGCGTACGCCGACCAACCAGGCAACCACAGCAATATTCAGTGATTCCTATTCGTCCAGGTATATATTTTCAATCAAAACATAAACATAATATTGTTTCCGACTTATGTGTCTTGATTTTATTCTACCTCTTATTAAAATAGCGTCATCACTGCCTCTGAGATTATATTCAGTTGTTTCTATATTATGTTCCCTACGGACTTCAACTGCCGTGGCCACGACCACGAACTCTCATTTTGGCTGTAGAAACCGGGTACAAAACAATATCCAAGAAACAGGGCAGTATCGGAATCCTTAAGCACGCACAAGTCACAAAGAGGCAATATCAGGGTCCATAAACAGTTTGAGTCATATAACAAGAAGCGAAAACAGAGTCCTTGGGCAATCCGGGTCAAAAAGAATACTGAAAACAGGGGAAAAGCAGCGAAAACACTCAGAACACAAGCAAACAAGCGCGGGCGACAGCGAGATGATGTGAAAAAAATCGAAATGTCAAATGTCATGTTGTATTTTTTTTATAGCTCTGAATGGCCATCTTTTAGCCAGCGCCCAGCTTTACTTTAAATGTCGAAAGAAGTTATTAATACTGTACTTTATTTAAAATCCGCATAGAAATAAACGTAACAAGCAAAAAATAGTATTATTAATATTAATTAACTATTTAAATCTCTTAATCTATAAAAAACATTCATGATTCTATCTTAGAAAAATAATTATTTACTCTGGCAACCTTGTGGCTTTCTGACAAAGAGATTGGATGTGCTTTCTGACAAACCAAAGAAATGGCCATTACGAAAAGCCGGCAATCAATTAACATAATAGCTATTTTTAATTTTTTTACTTTTTTACCTAGCCTTATCTAAATTAGACTAAAATATAGAAAATCGTATTAAAATATTTCATGAATTTTGGTTGTAATGCGTTTTTAAGATGCTTTTAGTGCACTGAACTAAAAATCTGCCATAGCTCTTTCGTGGAATAAAATAATTATTATCTGCATATATAAAATTGGTTCGGCGAATTTCGTGGTGGGAATATCAGCTTTAACGACCGAAGTCACGGGTAAAAGCTAACACATTATAAGTAATACGAACAACATGACACTGTACATTTCGAAGCTTAGAAACTCAGTAAAGCTTTTATCTTTACACGTTTGTGCTTCGAGTTTCTAACAATTATGTACTTAAACTTCTACACTGATTGTGCATTTAGATACAAATAATCCATTTTCTAAAGACAGAATTCCTGAACATGTTTTCACGATTACGATCACCTCATTTTATAGAATAGTGACATGTATATATCTATATACAAACAAAAGCGATCTAAGTAAGGGTTTATTAGGTATTTGTACATTTTAAGTTGTGTCTTAAGATATATCTATTCTCAGGTTATGTGTTATATCTTAGATATTTGTAAATAAATAATGTATAACTACACTTAGTAATCGTGATATCATGAAGAACGAAGTTTGCAGACTTTGTGACAAATAACTGCACGGTTGGCGTAGTGGTTTAAGCGGCCGCCTCGCCGCTTGACACTGCGCCGAGTGTTGTGGGTTCGATCCCCACACGAGGCAACACTCTGTGTGATTCATAAATTGTTGTCGCGAGTCTGGGTGTTCATTGTGTCCGTTAGTTGTATGTGTGTAAAGACCCCGCGACACAGGATTTAGTCCTAGAGCGGGAGTTGTCTTTAAAAAAAAAGTATGAAATAATTCAGTTTCTTCTAGGCTCTTATTTCTGATTTAAAGTCTCAGGAAAACTAACCTTTGGAATGGTAAATGTGCATTTGGTCAAAGTAGAAGGCTAATCGAGAGCCTACGACAACTAACCTAATGAGGATGAGATATACTTGTCCAGAGGTGAGCACCACAATTGATAGATTAGCGCTGTTCTGACAATACCTCAAAAAGCTGTCATCCATTCAACGGATGACCTGTGCAAACGCTTGCTTAAGTTAGACGAGCTGTTACAAACATCAAGCCAAGCAATGCTTTAAGCGCTACATTATGGTGAGTGAAATAATTGCAAGTAAAATCCTGTGTTTCCTTTATTTATTCACACACACACACATAATTTATTTCCACTGCTAGGTATCACTATTGACTCTCAAATAAATTGGAAACAACATATAAACAAATTAAGAATTAAGCTAGCAAAATTTACATATGCGCTCCGCGAAATAAAAAATTGGGCAAGTGCGAGTCGGACTCGCGCGCGAAGGGTTCCGTACCATCATCTATAAAAGAAAATCTTTCTTCTCTACTTATAGTAACTTCAATTTACACCTACTTTGTTCAACCTCTGCACCACCCAAAAGGTAGACTGGTAGAGAATGCCTTAGGCATTAAGTCCGCCCATACATATATCTCTATAGTGTATGCATGAAGTTTAATAAATTAAAAAATTAAAATCACATTCGTTGTATGTATACTTAAATACTTTTTAAATTTCTACCTGTTCATTAAGATCGAGTAACAAAATGCTTTAAAAAAATAACGTTTGTTGTATGGGAGCCCCCCTTTATTATTAACTTTTTTTAATCTTATTATTTATTTTGAAAGGTAATATACAACTACATATTCTGTGAAAATTTAAAGCGTGTACCTGTTGCAGTTAGTAATTTTGAGTAAACAATACGAAAAAAGTCACGTTTTTTGTATGGGACCCCCATTAATTACTTTATTGGACAATGGACCCCTCTTAATTATTTTTTATTTTTATTTTTAGTATTTGCTGTTATAGCGGCAAACAAAATACATAATTTGTGAAAATGTCAGCTTTCTAGCTATCACGGTTAATGAGATACAGCCTGGTGACAGACAGACAGACGGACAGACAGAATACACAGACAGTAATAGGGTCCCGTTTTTTACCTTTTAGGTACGGAACCCTAAAAAGACCACTGATTTAACCACCGCACTCTCCACCTATTACGCCTACGCCTACTCTTGGTTATTTTATGGAGTAATCCTGTGGTTTAGCTCAGGTTTTGGCAAGACCGCGACTGAGCTATCTTATTTTTATACACAGACACAGAATATTATACAAGTACAAAAGTACACACACATGCGTTGTTGGACACACCCAAATAATATTGAAGTCAATAATCCTTTCTGTGGATTTTGGAATCGAAAATTCAGTCTGCAGTATTACTGTATGTACCGGCTATGTTTAAAACATACTCTAAAGTACCCAAAACTATCCCTATCCCTACTAATATTATAAATTCGAAAGTGTGTAGTATGTATGTATGTTTGTATGTATGTTCCGTTTTCACGCTAAAACGGCTGAACCGATTTTGTTGAAATTTAATATAGAGATAATTATATTGGACCATGGAGACGAACATAGGGTACCATAAATTGCAAAAATTAAACTGGGAGGGATTGTAGGGAGGGCAGAAGTTTGTACGGCACAAATTTACCTCTTGGAAGGAAGAACGCATGCGCTAATAATTGAGTGCTGCGCATGTGCTAACACATATCTGTCAGTACTGTCACGTCATACATAATGTCATATTGTGCACGTTGATTAAATTGTTCGCATATGTAAACTAATAATTATACAATATAATAAGCTTAAACGGCTGAAACGATTTTCCCTACTAATATTAAAAATGCAAAAATGTTTATAGAGATATATTGAACATTTATTAGAACATGGCTTTGACAATTTGACTGTATATAAGGTGATTTTATTCCTCCTATCTCCTATTTATTACCTTTCGAGTGCTTTCGGTAGATAATTCTAGATAATGACATGGATACTGACCGAGTTACTTTGTACCCTACCCTATAGAGTTTCTAAAGTCTTTAAAATAATCAAGAGTGTCTTCACACAACTTGAGACTGAAAGTTGATTTGTGTTACCCCGAATTTAACGCGCGCGAAGCGGCGGGCAAAAGCTAGTCTCTTATAAAAATAATATTTCGTTTAATCTTTGTGTAGGAAAAGGTTAACAAACATGAAAAATTACAAATCCATTAGCAAATTAGCATGAATATAATGGTTTTCCCCAAAGATCGAATATTGAATATTTTATTCCAATTTTTGCGAGCATGAAAAGCAAAATATCACGATTGATATTAGTGTTTTTTATACCAAAAGTTTGTGCGTGATATTTATTGATAATACGGTACGGTAAATTTATCGAATATATAGTAAGTACTTTTTCGATATGAATTTTTCACGGCATCGTAACATTCAATTTCAGTTATCGTGAATATGTTTTAGGTTTAGATTTAAAATGAGCGGAGTGGTTATAGTGAATCATGGACGCACGTGTAGTAATATCAATATTCTCATTTTATTTTGTGAGTTTATTTATATATTTTCGATTTTATTTTACTTTCTCCTTCTTTTGTCTTTATCAGTTTCTCTGTCCTACTACTTAATATCTTTGTCATTTGCACGATTGCCGTAGGTAGTGTATGATCAGATGGTCGTCTTACCGTATGAGATCGTCAAAACAACTGTTATATTGATATTATAGTTATTCCTTAATTTGTCATTCTAAAAGAAATAATCCAATCTATTAGCTAGACGGAATTAATTGATCGATTTTTCCACAGTCTATCTCCAAGTCCATCAAACAAAAAGTGCTGAACCAATAGACATTGTGACAGAAAGATCGAAGACACGAGGGACACACAGTTACGCCGCCATTTTACCAGATAAACAGTCACTGATCTCAAGAAAACGTGATCCATTAACAAACATACTCCACGCACTATCACTTCAAAAGATCAACGATGACAGGCAACAAAAATACCTTGAAGGAGCCACGACGGAGTATTCGAATGTCCCAGAAAACTTGAAGCCAGTAATATCAATTCTGGAAGAACTGTTTCAGAAAAATGTCACCATGGTTAAGTAAATTTGTGTAAAATATATCAGTTCTAAGTGCATGAGTTTTATTGGGTCTTTTGTGGTTTAATTTATGCCAATAAATGACTTCCAACGCTAAGACAATCCTTTCGATTTGCAAAAGCAGCTTCCTTCACGTACAATGTACACTGAAGCTAATATTGATTAAAACCGAAGAATCTCACGATGTCTAAATATGAACAAGAGTTCCTTTTACCCTCTCAAAGACGTGTTCAAAGTAAAGTTAAAATATGAATGAGGATTTCCTAGAGTCCAACTTTGAAACTATAATTAGCGAAAATAGAATAAATGATTCCAGAAACTTACAAGTTATAAAGACCCCTCTTTGAGTCCGGGGGTACCTTGCTGATAAAATATGAAAGAATTTATACATATACCAGACTCGTATATTACGCAACTTAGTAAAACTTTCGTATTAAGGGAAAAGAGAAAACTATAAAATGAAATGAAATGTGTAGGTAAGTGGACATGTATGTAGGTATGTGTGGTTATTATGGATTTTGTAATTTCTGTAGTGCAGTGTGTATGTAAAAATAAATGTAGGCCACAGTAGAAGAGGCAAGCTAATACTTCGCTTTTCGATGGTGGTGTAAGTACATCGATAGTGATATAGGTACTCTTAATCTAACATATTTTTTAGCACTTTCGTCACATTATTATTACACAGTGATATAATCTGCATATAATATTTTGGGGATAAAAAGCATAAGCAATGTGTCCATAAAAATAAATAATTGCACAGGCTATTTAACGTTTGCCTGCCTCCGTGGTCCAATGGATAGCGTATGTGACTGCTGAGCGGGGTCCCGGGTTCAAATCCTGGGTCGGGCAAAAGTGTCACTGGGTTTTTCCGAATACTCAGTAGCAGCCTGAAGTCTGGTGATGTGCCCGGTAACGGCAATATGCTCGCCCCTATTACGTGGGACCTAAAAATCATAGCGAAATGTGGGTGTAATTACACCTCTGCCTACACCTTCGGGGATAAAGGCGTGAGGTTATAAATAAATTATACCTGAGAAATCATACCTGTCGTCACTAGAAATTGTTTTTATGGATATCAAAGTAATCCACAAAAATAAATACATTGTTGGCGTTAAATATTTCAAACACACACATAGAAGTACTTATTAGAAATAAGTACATATATGCGCAATATAAATTTATGAATAATAATATAATATTGATATGAATAAATATAATTATTATAAATACAGTTAAAATTCTAAAAATAATGGATAAAACAGTGCAATATTAAATTTAAATAGAATATTTTTTTATAATCATGTAAAAAATAGCATCCTCCTCTCTTCTACATTATTATATGTTGCCGTGCCTTACGGAGTCCATTATGTATCTTACATTGTCATTTTGTAACACCTTATGTAACTTATGGAGTGCAATAAAATATTGAGTATTGAGTACAAAAGAATAAATAAATTTGAATGTAAGACATTTTATTTAACGTGTAATATTTTGAAATAATTCGTACGTTTCTGATTTACCGGGTCCATATTTACAGTGGCATTCATAATTTATCCCTGGCAATAAATTTGATATTCATTCTAATGGAAGGCTTATTGTTACACGAATGTAAACAATGAATTCATTATTGTAGATCTATATCATCCTCAGTGTAATACAGAGGTGGTAAGGTGCCTACTTATTTGTTAAAAAGATTTGTTTGTATTCGTTAGTTTGCCAAAAAACAGTACTTACTCTTTATAAAAACAAACATTTAAATCGGAACATGAAAAGCATCTAAAATAATAAATATCTTTACAGCTAAATATTCAAGTTCCTCAGTTTCTTATACTCTTTATTTCTGTCTCCCCTATTGCAAAACAGAGAAGCGATATTCCAATTTCTCCAATATAATTCGGATTAAATTTACAGCGGGTTTCAAGACAGTCAAGCTTTCTATGGACACTCAACGAGTGGCAAAACGTTGTCTTATATGAACAGTGAGTATACATCATACAATTTTATTTAAACGAGTCTTATTCGCGATACTTAATTTAATAAGTGATACACAAATTTTTAAGCCGGTGTCCTATAACCCGACAGCCAGAGTTACGAAAAGCATTCGAGCTTTGATTAAGGACCATAAAAACGTATTCACGGAAGATGAATTTGAACGTCTACACAAACCTCAAATCGTGCAGCCGCCCAAGATATACGGTTTGCCTAAAGTCCACAAGACTAACGTACCATTGCGACCGATAGTGAGTCGAATAAACTCACCCACATAGGGTTTGGCGAAACACATCAGCAAGGTACTGCAACCGTTGGTAGGTAAGACGGCATCTTTCGTGAAGGACTCTCGCCACTTTATTGACATTATCAAGAGCGTGAAAAAAGAACCAGACGAAGTGATGGTGAGTTTTGACGTGGAGTCACTCTTCACCAATGTTCCAGTTCAGGATTGCCTTGAGGTCGTTGAGAGAAAACTAAGGGCAAACGGTCTGTCTGACAAAAATTCTGTTCTACTTAAAAATTGTTTGGAAACAAACTACTTCCTATACCGTGGACAACATTACCTCCAGATCGACGGAGTGGCTATGGGTAGCCCAGTAGCACCGGTAATGGCCAACATCTGGATGGAGCACTTCGAAGAATCCATAGACATGAAGGCATCAAATATAAAGCTATGGAAGAGGTATGTCGACGATGTATTCTGTATCATGAAGGGCGACAAACAAGATGTAGAACAGTTTGCAAACAGCTTAAACTCCATACACCCTAATGTTAGACTTACATTTGAAATGGAGGCAGACGGGTCGTTACCCTTTCTCGACGTAAAAGTGACAGTGAGGGAAAACGGTACCTTGGGACACACCGTTTATAGAAAACCGACACACAGATAGGTATCTCAACGCATACTCGCATCATCACCCGCGACACATGGAATCTGTAGTGACTTCACTAGTAAACAGAGCGTATAACCTCTGTGACCCTGAACATTTGAACAGTGAGCTGTCACATGTTCAGGAGGTACGTAGGTGCCGTTGATTCCGTTGATTCAACAAGAAGATACAACGTCTGAAGAGGAAGGACCGTAAACCGGAAATAAGCAGAGTACCGGCTTACAGGCCTTACATACAGGGAGTGACAGACAAAGTTGGAACAGTACTACAGAAATACTCCATAAAGACTGTATAAATAGCCCGCTCTCCAAGGTAGCACACAATCTGCGCACTCCGAAGGATGTCATCCCTGTACAAACACCTGGCGTCTACAAGGTCGACTGCAGTTGTGGTAGTTCCTATATCGGACAGACCAAACGAACCATCGCTGAAAAGGTCAAGGAACATATCGCAGCTGTAAAAAACCGTCATATTCACAAGTTTGCCATAGCTGAGCATTTGTTGAAGTCTGGACCAAACCACTGGATCGAATTACATCAACCAAAGGTCTTATCAACCAATCGTCACTATTATTCCAGGATAGTACATGAAGCGGTTGAAATCAAAAAGCATAACAATTTCAACCGGAAAGATGGACACAGACTGTCTACAACTTGGAATCCAGTAATCAACGAATGTAAACACCGGCGCAGTAACACAGCTCATCAGTGTGTAGACGTCATAAGTGTTGTGTGTCGACGTACCGACAGTTCGGATAAAAATAAAAATAAAAATCAAGTGAGGGTAGCTGCCGAAACCCGCGTTTCACAAGGACGACGCTGAGATGACATCAGTCCTGCCGCGACCAAAGCTGTTGTAAGACGGCCGAAACGTCGGTAAAACATAGTCGCAAATATCGCGAATAAGACCCGTTTAAATAAAATTGTATGATGTATACAAATCGCGAAAGTTTAAACAGTGAGTATCTACGATTGGCTATATCTACACAGTATAGTATATTTGTACAGTAAGGGCCAAGCAGTCACGACTGTTCTTCCCAAAACAAGAACACATTTTGCAGAAATAAACTATGTATAAGCCATCAAAGTACGCAAAAATGGCAGCTAAATTTCGATTGATAGAACATAAGCTCTAAGGCTCAGTTCACACCGAGATGGCAGCGGCCGGAAGCGAAGCGCAGAGCAGTTTCAGTGTCATATAATTTTAGTCTTTATCACCATGAATATAATACATAGAATCACTTGAAAAACTTCAAAACGTTGTGCGAATGCTCGCGGCTTCGCGATCATTCCAGCGGCGTCCACGCAGAGTCGGCACACGACCGCTCAGGCGGGCGTGAGCGGCCGTGAGCAAGCGCGGGAGGGCGCGAGCGGCCGCTGGAAGTATCCTATCACCCCTGCCCGCTCACGCCGCGCTTCTACCGCACATAGGCATATGAACAGCGTGAGCCTGAGCCGTGACGTGAGTTGCGCACGTCCGCGAGCACTCGCGAGCGGCCGCTAGAAGTATCCTATCACCCCTGCCCACTCACGCCGCGCTTCTACCGCACAGAGGCATAGGAACAGCGTGAGCCTGAGCCGTGACGTGAGTTGCGCACGTCCGCGAGCACTCGCGAGCGGCCGCTGGAAGTATCCTATCACTCCTGCCCGCTCACGCCGCGCTTCTACCGCACAGAGGCATAGGAACAGCGTGAGCCTGAGCCATGACGTGAGTTGCGCGCGTCCGCGAGCACTCGCGAGCGGGCGCGAGCAGTCGCGCGCGGCCGCGAGTAGTCGCGGGCGGCTGCAAGCCTTCTTTTCGAAGCCGGCCGCTGCGCGTCGCTTCCAGCCGCTGCCATCTCGGTGTGAACTAAGCCTAAAATTATCTCTTTCAAACAAAGTTGCTACCATCCACAATATTATGTTGAATAATATCATGTCCTAACTAGAAATGCGGACGCATCTACAGGAAAAGTCTTGCTCATATTCATAGCCGTCCATTCGCATCGCGCCACTGATTTTAATTAAACTCTGAATTTACACTCAACTGTTGACAGAAATGGCCTGGTTGATTGGAAAACAAAGGACAGACAACACTAGCCCTCCGCCCTGCCATAATTATTATTTTTTAATATACGTTTATAAGTATTTTATTTTATTATTGCTTTTAAATAGTGTAACGGACATCATTCAGGTCACGAACATTTTCACGACATTATTTCCCATAATAATCTAGTATATTTTTTCTGGCCGGCACTTTCATTTATGGGTACGAAATGAATGATGTCCTTTATAGTCTGATTGATGTTTAGATCTGAGCCTCAGAATAATATACCTATATATTATTATACAGTTTCATTTGCAAAATATTTTAATAACACAATATAGAGGGTAAACTTATTCACCTTAAATTATTTTAACAGTGTGCGATGATATGACCCTATTTTCATTAAATGTTACTTAGATAGTAAATCAGAATTAACTATTTATTTTATTATAAACTCACGCCTGTTTCCCTGAAGGGGTTGGCAGAGGTGTAATATTACACCCACATTTCGCTATGAATTTTTAGATCCCACGTAATAGGGGACGAACCTATTGCCGTACCGGACACATTACCAGACTCCGGGCTGCTACTGAGAATTTCCTTACGGGTAACACCAAGAACACTTTGCCCGATCCGGGAAACGAACCCGAGACCTCCCAATCCCACGCGCACATTTATGCCGCGGGACCAACGAGGCAGTTAAAGAGAATAAACTATTGAATCGTGCAAAATAAGACTGTACCGCGCAGTCACTGTAGGTACGTGTGCTTGTTTGTGTTAGGCACCTGCAATGGCGATCAGCTGAGCGGCAGCGGCGGTCAATACAACTAGTTAATTATCAAGCGATTAATTATTTTTTTAACTTGTAGTGAGTTACTTTTTCATGTATTTGTATTCAGCTATAGTAGACTTCGCCAGTTGATCCGATTTTAATGCTTGCGGAGCAACTTTCAGCAGCTTGTGTCGGAGTCGAAGCTAGATGCTCGTGATTGCGACAAGCTTCGAATTATTTTCAATGTTTTGACGAGCAGCTTTATTTTAATGAAACCTATATCCTATAAAATTAAAGATTTTTTTTTTATATATAGAATATATTATCTTAATACAGAAAATAAGACACAATTATACATACATTCATATACACACGCCTTTTTCCTATCGGAGTAGGCAGATACAACAGAACGTCACTTGCATCTATCCTTACAAACGTCACGCGCTGCCTCTACACACATTACTCTTTTCATACATACTCGCCAGTTTCGGGTACTTCGGAACTTTCCGTTTCTTAGGACGTCCCCAATTTGGTCGACGAATGTTCAACGAGGTCCGCCGCGATCGATTTGCCCACACAATTATAGAGATAACAAAATGGGGTAAGACTGAGAAAATATTCGTTTGAAAGGGTAATACACATTCTATTCGTTTTGCCGAATCTTCTATATTTTTGTTGAAACGGTGGAAATTGGTACCTATCCCACCATGGTATACATGGGTCATTCTTCGAGCCACGTTTTTTAAGCGGCATCACCTTAAAAAAATAGAAATCGAAAAGTTAGTGTTCACGCCTGAACATAAGAACTTTCTAGAGCCTGCCCCGGAGAGACGCTAGAATGTTCACGCCGGAACATGACCTTCCTGAAGCCTATCCCGGAGAGACGCCAGAATGTTCAAACATGAACATGACATTCTTGGCATTCCAACACACATCCAACTTATCACCGAGGAAGATGCGTGATATTTTAAGATCATGTAATTTATCACGTACGGCGATCGGCTCAGACATGCTGCATCGGTACATTACACCGACGGCACACAACTAAATACGTGTATATGTGTACATAGAATAAGTTTAGTATATAAGATTATAGTTTTAAGAAATAAACCAGTCACAAGTTCACTCCCGGCTTGGACTCATATCCTACCCCACACCTCTCACTGTGGCCAAGACACCCTTAGCCGTCACCATGATCGGTCTTGTGAGTCTGCTCGACCGGCAGTGAGATAACCCACTCCGCTACACCTTAATCCTAACCACTTTCCGTCTGCCGCAGGTCTCCCGGCGACAGATATCCCGGCCCAGGGATCCCAGGGACTGCTAGGGAACTAGGGATTAGGGTTGTATACGCGACAGTCTGTGTGACCACAGTGTACACGGCCTCGCTATACAAAATACCTAACAGGGGTAGGGTAGCACTAGGGAGATAGGGAATAGGTGGACTTGGTTACTGCGACGGTAGCCAAGTTGAGGGATACTACTACAACAAGGGAATAGGAGGACTTGGTTACTGCGACGGTAGCCAAGTTGAGGGAAACTACTACTACTACAAGGATATAGGTGGACTTGGATACTGCGACGGTACCAAGTTGAGGGAAACTACTACTACAACAAGGGAATAGGAGGACTTGGATACTGCGACGGTACTAAGATGAGGGAAACTACTACTACAACAAGGGAATAGGTGGACTTGGATACTGCGACGGTACCAAGTTGAGGGAAACTACTACTACAACAAGGGAATAGGAGGACTTGGATACTGCGACGGTACCAAGTTGAGGGAAACTACTACTACAACAAGGGAATAGGAGGACTTGGATACTGCGACGGTACCAAGTTGAGAGGAACTACTTTTACAATTGCTACTACTACAACTAATACTACTGTTAAATAAGGGAAGGAATATAATTTCTGGAGGGGTGAAGAACATGCAATTGTATAACAAAAAATGATTACAATTGCGTGTTGACTAAATATATATATATATTTTTTTGAATACATATGTACCTACCGATTAAGTTCTTAACATTTCCCCCGCAACGATCGCCTTAAGACTCTACAGCATGCAACGAGGTCAACTGTCGCTGCCAGGGTTGCATCGCACGTGGCCTACAGCCAGCCAACCGAAGCCGTCAAGAAAACAACTCACCAGTGAACAACCAACTACCGATGCAGATGAAGTTGAGCTGAAGCCTACGCCAGACACCCGCCAGAATGTTCACGCCTGAACATAAGAACTTTCTAGAGCCTGCCCCGGAGAGACGCTAGAATGTTCACGCCGGAACATGACCTTCCTGAAGCCTATCCCGGAGAGACGCCAGAATGTTCAAACATGAACATGACATTCTTGGCATTCCAACACACATCCAACTTATCACCGAGGAAGATGCGTGATATTTTAAGATCATGTAATTTATCACGTACGGCGATCGGCTCAGACATGCTGCATCGGTACATTACACCGACGGCACACAACTAAATACGTGTATATGTGTACATAGAATAAGTTTAGTATATAAGATTATAGTTTTAAGAAATAAACCAGTCATTGTTCACTCCTGACTTTGACTCATTACCCTTCCCAAACCTCTCACTGCGGCCAAGACACCTTTAGCCGTCACCCTGATCGGTCTTGTGAGTCTGCTCGACCGGCAGTGAGAAAACCATTTCCACCACCCCTAAATCCTACCCAATTCCATCTGTCGCCTTAGGTCTCCCGGTGGCAGATATCCTGAACTATTATATATAAGTATTTATAAAATACGATATAGTAGGGCTAGGGGGATAGGGACATTAGGGTTTAGGGACCACAACAACGACGCCTTTGTAGGAATTAGATAGGTTGTAGGAATAGTTCATAGGACACCTAGGTTTACGACATAATACGTAGGATAGGTGTTAGATTAGATCTAAAATAGGGATAGGTTTATCGTAGGTAGGTTAGGCTAGATATAGGAACCAGTAGGCTTAAATTAGGATAAGTCTAGGTTTAGGTACGTGCAAGCTTAGGGCTATACTTAAGAGCTATCGAAGGTTAGGCCCTAACTTGTCCAGTTAGCAAGCCACTTTTTTTTCAGGCAAACCTTTAATCCTCTTTTATCTGGGTTATTGATTATTATTCAATTTTCTATATATTTAATATCATTAAAAAAAATAATAAAACACCCCCATTCTTTGATTTTCGTGGAGTGTCCTAAACCCCGATCTAGTCACTTAGTAATTTATATATTTTAAACTAAACGGTACAGGCTTACCAAAAAAAACATTAATTCCTAAGAAGTTGACAATGCTATGAAAAATTAGATCATAATTCTAAAAGAATTACATTATGTTAAAAAAAAAAATGTAACTGTCCCGGGGTAGTTACTGATTTGCGTGGACCATTGTAAATTCACTTGCACATCTCTTATTTCGCGGCCCAATGTTGCGTCATCCTAATTCACATTTCCCATTGTGTGACGACGCGTCGAGTTTCCGAAAAATTAAGGTAAGAACTTCGTTTCGTGGGTATGGTTTCTCAAAACTTTGATTTGCGTGGTACAATTTTCTCCGGTGTCTGTGAATTTGTTAATTGAATAAATTTTTCTAGCGAACAAATATAAGGTAACGCAACTTATATTAAAACACAGTATATTTGCTTAAAGGATTTTTATATAATTTTAGAATAAAGGATTAATTTTGATTTCCGTGGTCATGATTTGCGTGGTTTACGTGGTAGTTTTAACCCACGCGAATCAATTATTGGCCATGCAAATTAAATAACTTTGAGTTTTTTTATAGTATTGTATGACAATATTTTTTATTACTTTAGTTATATGTAAATTCGTTTAAATCAAACTTAAAATGATTTTATAAGTACCTAACAATAATAAAAATAGTGTCTGATTAGCTAAAGTTGTAATGAATTATTTTGTAGACCAAAATGCCATTAACAAGAGAGGATAAATTAGAAAGACAGAAGTTATCTTAAAGAAGAAGAAGAGAGAGGCTTAAAAATAATGAAGAGTTCAAGGCCAAAAACCTGGCAAGATATTATAAAAGAAAAGCTGAAGGAAAAAACTTTGCATTTATGACTTGAACCGCTGCAAACAAAAACCTGGACGAGAGAAAAGTTAAATAAGTTCCCAGAAATATAACTTGAAGAAGAAAAATCAAGCTAAGCGTTTTCTTCATGAAAAACTTATACAAGAAACAAAAATTCAAAATAAATAATGTTGACTGATTCTAATATAAATAAAAGCTTTAAAAAAACAATTTCTGTGTTAGTTACTTACTTATTCTTTTAACTGATATCGTAATAAGTGATTTGAGAAAGTAAAAATAAGAAAAAATCATTTTCGTGGGGTGTTTTGTGATTTGCGTGGCCTCCAATTTTTTAACCTCGATTACCTCTGTAAGCATATCGCTCTCTGAGGTGCCTCTTCTATAAAAAATATTACTTTTACGTATATTTTAAGAAACACATATCGATTTAAAAAAATATTACATTTAAAAACATGCCACGCAAATCACACAAATAATGCCTTGCTCAAAGAATCACCCACATAATTTCCCTACTAACGGCCATTTTCAATATTCGATTTTGAGATGCGAGATTCGTGTTTGACATATTTTGTATGGAGCTCATGTTAAAAACGAATCTAAAATCGACAGATCTATCTATAGATCGAATTTTGAATTCCATAGTAAGTGACGAAATGACGTCAATCTTTCACTATCTGATGAAGGATGCGCCTGAATATGGATTCGTGCTTAAAGTCTTGGTAAAAGTTAAGTCGATTCCTTAAAGTAGCAAAAAAAATACAAACTGCCTCCGTGGTTCAATGGAAAGCGTATGCGACTGCTGCTTGATGGTTCGATTCCCGGGAAAGGTCCCGGAATTCTCAGTAGCAGCACGGAGTCTGGTGATGTGCCCGGTAACGACAATAGGCTTGCCCCCTATTACGTGGGACCTAAAAATTCATGGCGAAATGTGGGTATAATATTACACCTTTGCTTACCACTTGGGGATAGGTTCTTTGTTTCTAAATAAATTATACCTGAGAAATCATACCTGTCGTCACTAGAAATTGTTTTTATGGATATCAAAGTAATCCACAAAAATAAATACATTGTTGGCGTTAAATATTTCAAATACACACATAGAAGTACTTATTAGAAATAAGTACATATATGCGCAATATAAATTTATGAATAATAATATAATATTGATATGAATAAATATAATTATTATAAATACAGTTAAAATTCAAAAAATAATGGATAAAACAGTGCAATATTAAATTTAAATAGAATATTTTTTTATAATCATGTAAAAAATAGCATCCTCCTCTCTTCTACATTATTATATGTTGCCGTGCCTTACGGAGTCCATTATGTATCTTACATTGTCATTTTGTAACACCTTATGTAACTTATGGAGTGCAATAAAATATTGAGTATTGAGTACAAAAGAATAAATAAATTTGAATGTAAGACATTTTATAAATAAATTAATAGTTTAAAAATAATAGTAAAAACAAAAATTAAATTATGGATCGTTCAAGTTGTCTACAAAGTCTATTTCTGGGCTAAAGTGCTTTCAATTATAATATTTGATTGTAAAAGCGTGGGGCGCTGGAACAGGAAAGACGTTCTTGTTTAACTTGTTCAAAAATCAAGTTCACAGATGTTACGAGAAGCAGGTTACACAGATTGGCGCTCTAACTGGGGTTGCAGCACGAGTAGTAAGAGGCTCTACATTAAACAGTCTGTTTAAAGTACCAGTTTATCGAACTCAGACAAAACATGCGCCATCAGCGAGGAAGACGACATTCACCGACAGTTTTAACGCCTCTTCTTTTAGGAAATTAAGTACATAAGGGTAATACGTCAACAGTGGCAAAATGTAGAGTTCTTATTAGTGGACGAGATATCTTTGGTTCCCTTTGGTAACTCTTTGGCGGCATAAATGCTATGCTTTTGTGTGACCTCATGCAGCTTCCGCCAGGAAGGTAGTATTTAGTGTTTGTTAACAATAAAGTATTTCCTGTTCCAGCGCCCCATGCTTTTACAATCAAATATGATAATTGAAAGCACATAGTTTACACTTCAGCCCCGAAATAGAAACAACTTGCACGATCCATAATTTATTTTTTGTTTTTACGTGCATTTAGAAAAGCGTGTTGTCTAGTGTTTTTTAAACTATTAATTTATTTTTTACTTTTTGGTCTTTGATAACGAAATATTTTTAACATTTATACATTTATTTTAAGTAGGCGAATGAGCCCGCATCCTCTCCATCTCCACCTGTGAGTCTGTACTACATGGTGTTTTATCTGTCAGCTTATAACAATCTAGCTCTTCTATCAGGAGACCACTAAGGGATTTTACTCTACTCAGGACCTCATACGCCTGTCCAGCCGCAAAAGTACGGGATCCTAACTACACCACTGCGTGGTCTACAATATATAATTGGTTTGTTATAACCTTGAAACCTGATCGTGTTCAAAGTTCATTGCATGGCCTTTCTCACAAGGGCAAACACGACTATGATATGATATTCTATCATGGAGTGCCAGTGCTTACCTTCTGGCTTCATCATCAGACCTTGAAACCTAATCGTAGCCAAAGTTCATTACAAGACTTTTCTAAGAATCCAAAACAGTATGATATGATTTTCCATCATGAAGTTCCAGTTCATATCTTCCGACTCCATCATCAGATCAGTTTGACAGTACCATATTATTGAATTGTCATCAGAACTACATACAGCTGCCAATTTTCATTACGCTACGACCCTTGGAAGATGGTTAAATTAGTTAGCTTAGATTCCATTACATAGTTATAGTTACATACACGACGACCTAATAGAAGCGCGTTAAAAACTGTATTTGTTGCTGAATTGCCTCTTTTCCTGGTGTATGTTTGTGTCTTATCTTTGCAGTAAATTTCGGTTCGTTGGCGATTTCTTTTCCGCGTAGGCGTCATTGACTTTTCTTGTTGCGAAGTGTTCTATGGCTGCGTGGATTTAAATGTTTTTAGTTATGTTTATTATGACTAGCGCAATGATATAATGTAAATAAAAAGTTTAATGTGATTAAAAGTTTAGGGTGATAAAGCTGCATTTGAATATTGGAAACATTAAATATTTCCAATATTCAAATTCATATTTTAGCACCATCAAAATCTGTATTTAAAAATATTGCATAATATGTGTGCAACTATTTCCACGCCAAATTGAATCAAAATCGGTTCAGCGGTTTAGACATGAAAGTGGATATTGGATATTGCAATTTGGGAAGCATAGAAGTGTTTAATTTATTTTCCGCTTAATATTTCAGTTTTCCACTCCACAAATATCCGCTATTCCTATGTGGTACCGGAATATCACTATCTGTATATGTACCTGTTTCCGTAATGAATACATGTAAAAGTCGAGAGCGCTTGTAGTAGGTGAGCTGGCACCAATTTTGGGTAGGTATTTGAGAAAGCCTTTTTTTTCTTTTCTTTTGTTGACGCATGATGTAACAATTTACGGGCTAACCACCCCCCAAGCTGGGCCTTTGAAAGAGGTCAGCCTAGGCAGAGTGTGGTGACTCCACGACGAGAAGCGCCGTGACTACCCACTAAAACTATCCGATCCCATTGAATGACGGGGTCAAGGGAACTGCGTTAATATTACTACCGCAACATTTGAGGCAAGTTTTTAGCTTTCCGCCAATACCTACCCAAAATTAGTGCCAGCTCTCGGACCATTGTAATTGAACAAAATGTGAAACAGCCACGCTTTTATTTGTTATCTGCGGTATGTAGATTAAATATAATTACCTATATTGTCTGTACATTTTCAATGTAAGGGTGAGTGAGTTTAATTTGTAAATTAAATTCATTGCGTAGGCTTTAACTTGGATGGAAATTAATTAATTTTATTCGGTGTTATTTATTAAATAAATCAAATTATTTTATGTGAGTTTATCTTTTGATTTAGCTTCTTCTGAAGATTTACATATATTAATATCTGCCTTGTTTATCATTTGTACCTTCTGTGGGCATTGGCCTCTTCTCAATATGAGAAGTATTAGACCATAGTTAATAACGCTGGGTTGGTGGTGGTTAGCAGACTTCTAATGTCTTCCGGGAACATTATAGAAAACTCACAGCTACACGTAGGTTACCTCACGATGTTTTGTTTCACAGCTTAACATGCCAATAATAACAACTAAAACCGCATATATCCGTATGGTGACGGATTAAGAGTACAAAACTTCAATACCCCATTTCCATCCGTGGGCGTCTTAAGAGGCGCTAAGGCAAAAATTGAAACAAATAGCATCTTCACAAAGAGACATAAACTACACCCAAGTCTAACCTATCTAGCCGGGTTTAATCCAGCAGCGGAAAGCTAGCGAAAGGCTGCAAAGATGCGTTCTGCAGCCATCGTGCCGGGGTAGGAGACCGGAGTGGATCCCGGTGGCTGCAGACGAGGGGGCACACAAAACTCGCGGATCCACCCCGCACACGGCTATACACTTTCTTTGGGCACCTCTTATACTTCACCACACTCATTTCCCCTACCCAACAATCTTATTTTAAATAATACGATATTGAATAGTTTCCTTTTTATATTAAATTTACTTTTTGTGTAAATTAAAAAAAGTAAATTAATTCTAATATTATTATTGCATGCATCCAGATCTCAAATTACAATGTTTTAAGTATTTAAATATATATATATATAGTTTTTTTTTCTTTATTTTATTATGTAATGAACTAATTATAATTATCCATGAGTTTAATTTATAATTCTATTGTAATTTTATATCTTAATTCTATTGTAATTCTATCAATTGTAATCTTCTGTTTGTTTGTTTCTTCTTTTGTCCGCAATATTGTATGTGTCAATTTTCATTCCAAATAAATGCTTTTTCTTTCTTTCTTTCTTTCTATCCCTCGCTCTCTCTCAGAAATCATGGCGCGCAAGAAAAATAAGAGACAGAAGTTTTACCACGGCGGACTCCATATCCACAATAAAAATGGATTTCTGTAATGTTAGGGGTCTACACAGCAACCTCGACGCCGTCCATCACCACCTTGAGACGGCGCGGCCTGCCCTGCTCTTTTTAATGGAGACGCAAATAGGCGCCCCGGACGATATATCGTACTTGAAATACCCCGGTTACGAATTGGAGCATTCCTTCCACCGTAAAGCCGGGGTGTGCGTTTTCATCCGGGGCGATATTTGCTACCGCCGCCTTCTGGGCCTCGCGCATCGAGACCTGTCAATTTTGTGGCTACGAGTAGATCATGGGGGCCAATCCCGAATCTACGCGTGCCTTTACAGGTCTCATGCCAGTGAGTTGGGGCCAACTCAATTAATTGAGAGCGTCCAAGAGGGGACTGATAAAATATTGGAACGGTTCCCTTCCGCGGAGGTCGTGGTCCTTGGTGATTTTAACGCTCACCACAAGGAGTGGTTGGGATCGCGGACCACTGACCTCCCGGGTCGGGCCCTGTATAATATGGCGTCGGCCTATGGCTTCTCACAACTGGTGAAACAGCCCACCCGTATCCCAGACGTTGTGAGCCATGTACCCTCCTTGTTGGATCTACTGCTGACTACGCACCCATGCGGTTACAGGGTGGTGGTCGATGCACCTCTCGGGTCATCAGATCACTGCCTTGTCCGCACCACAGCCCCCGTTGCGAAACCAGATCACTCCAATGCGACTGGCTCCCGCAGAGTCTGGCAATATAAGTCAGCAGATTGGGATGGACTGCGGGAATTCTTCGCGTCCTTCCCATGGAAGCGGCACTGTTTCTCCTCTGATGACCCCGACTCTTGTGCTGACTGTGTCACAGAAGTGGTACTCCTGGGGATGGAATTATTCATCCCAAACGTCCACATACCTGTTGGCGGGCACAGCCGCCCGTGGTTTAATAAAACCTGTAGGGAGGCTGCGCAACAAAAGCAGTCAGCATATATGGCCTGGAACGAGGCCAGGAATAGTCGAAGTCCTTGGGTCGAGGAGAAGAAACGCTTATTCAACGCCGCTTCTAGATCCAGCAAGAAGGCTATTGCTGAGGCCAAGGCAGAACACGTTGCCAGAATTGGTGAGCGGCTTGGAAGATATCCCTCAGGGAGTCGTGCTTTCTGGTTGCTCGCCAAAGCTGCGCAAGGCAACTTCTGCCAGATCAGTCTCCCGCCACTGCGTAAATTTGATGACAGTCTGGCCCATAGCGCAAAAGACAAGGCTGACGTCTTGGTCCAACTATTTGCCTCGAACTCGACCTTGGATGACAAGGGAGCCACACCACCGTCCATCCCCTGGTGTGGGAGCTCCCTGCCTGAAATCCGCATTACACAACGTGCGGTCAGGCGGTAGCTCAAACTTCTGGACATCCACAAGTCCAGTGGGCCTGACGGCATCCCAGCAGTGCTGAAGACGTGCGCCCCTGAGTTGACCCCCGTATTAACGCGCTTATATCGTCTTTCCTATAATGCTAACAGGGTTCCATCTTCGTGGAAGATAGCCCATGTTCACCCTATTCCTAAAAAGGCTGACAGATCGGACCCGTCAAACTACAGACCAATAGCGGTAACGTCCTTACTCTCCAAGGTAATGGAGCGAGTCATCAACAACAAACTCCTCCAGTACCTAGAGGATCGCCAGCTGATCAGCGACCGCCAGTACGGTTTCCGGCATGGTCGTTTGGCTGGCGACCTTCTAGTGTACCTTACACACCGCTGGGCAGAAGCCTTGGAGAGTGGGGGTGAAGCTCTAGCCGTTAGCCTTGACATTGCCAAGGCGTTTGACCGGGTCTGGCACAGGGCACTTCTATCGAAGTTACCATCTTATGGAATCCCCGAGGGACTCTGCAAATGGATTGCCAGCTTTCTGGCTGATCGGAGCATTAAAGTCGTCGCAGACGGCAGCTGCTCCGAAATGAAGTCGATCAACGCTGGCGTCCCACAAGGCTCGGTGCTCTCCCCAACGCTGTTCATCTTGCATATCAATGACTTGTTGTCAATTGAGAACATGCGTTGCTATGCAGATGACAGTACGGGTGATGCGCGGTACACCAGCCACCAGAATGTCCCTCGGAGCCAGGTACAGGAAAGACGGTTGCAACTTGTGTCTAAAGTCGAGGACTCTCTAGGGCGCGCCTCCAAATGGGGTGAAAAGAACCTTGTTCAATTTAACCCCACTAAGACACAAGTATGCGCGTTCACTGCGAAGAAGGACCCTTTCGTTATAGCGCCTCGGTTTCAAGGAGTACCCCTGCATATTGCCGAGAATATTAGGATCCTCGGCGTCGAAATATCGAACAAAGTCCAATTTGGGAGTCATTTGGAGGATAAAGCCAAATTGGCAAGCAAGAAGCTGGGAGTGCTGAACCGGGCTAAGCGGTACTTCACACCAAGCCAACGGCTTATGCTTTATAAAGCGCAAGTCCGGCCACATGTGGAGTACTGCTCACATCTCTGGGCCGGAGCGCCAAAATATCAGATTGATCCACTTGACTCCCTACATTCGAACTCCCCTGTTCGAATCGTCGATGATCCCGATCTCACAGCTAGACTAGAGTCGCTGGAGCAGCGGAGAGACTTGGGTTCTCTCTGCGTATTTTACCGACTCTTTCACGGGGAGTCCTCCGAAGAATTGTTTAATTTGGTACCAGGGTCACCCTTCTACCAACGTACCACTCGCCGACGCAGTAGAGTTCACCCGTACTACCTGGAAGCGTTTTCATCTAGTACGGTGCGCTTCCAGCGATCTTTTCTACCACGTACGTGTAGGCTCTGGAATGAACTACCTGCTGCGGTGTTTCCCAAGCACTATGACTTGTCCTTCTTCAAACGAGGTTTAAAGAGAGCATTACTTTCCCGGTAGGCAGCGGCTTTGCTGTGTATACCCTGACATTAGCGAAGTCCATGAGCAGCGGTTACCGTTTACCATCAGATGGGCCGTTCGCTCGTCTGCCACTAGCAGCAATAAAAAAAATATATATATATAATAACTACTAAAAGTCTGAGATGCGATCGGTGAATGTTAATCGGAGAACCCACGTAGCTGTCTGCTAGTTTCTCCATCAGGCTACTGCTACCCTTTTTTAAACCATTTTTGTGATCATCACATCTAAAATCCAGCTCAATTGCATGCCATCACTAGGGTCTTTATCCATCAGTGGTATATAGTAGGCTGACGATGGTGATGACGATGATTATAAAGCAGTTTCTAAGCCAGTACTGAAGGGCTAAGAAGCGACTAAAAGTCTAGTATTGTATCCATTTACAAACTTTAACTTTCTTCAAAGAGGTATCACTTGATCATAGGAATAAAATATTGTTTTCAAGGCCTAGGCAATTGTTATCAAAGCTTGTACTCACAGCTATTTATTAATAGCTGTGAGTACAAGCTTTGATAGATCTGTAGTACTCAAAGATATAGAATACGTTATTACGTATTCTATATCTTTGAGTACTACAGATCTATTTGACATTTGATCTTCGTCATTTATATAGGGCGTTGGGCGTAATGCAAGTAACAAATAAACAATATGGAATTGGGTAACTTCATTTAAGTACGACGTCGGACTCAGTGATAAATTCAGTTTGATTTGGACCAGATGGTGTAGCGGGAGTGTAAACGACGAGTCGACAGTCGCGGGTTCGATTAAGTTTAAGTAAAACATTTGAGGGTCTCAACATGGATGTTTGTCTTCGTCTGGGTGTTTTATGTATGTATTTACAAAAATAAGTAAATATGTATGTTTATCCATCGTTTAGTACCCATATTCTTCGTGGATACAAAATGTTCAAATCCATCACAAAAAAGGCAGCCAAAAGTTCTCTTGATTTAGAATGGAAGGATGTTGCCTCCGTAGTTCGTGTTTAATATTCAGCTATAAATCAAACGACAAAAATCATGTCACATAGTTTAATCTTATACAGGGTGTCACAAGACCCATCACCAAGCCGAAGTCTACTCGTTGTGGACATCATGCCAAGTCATACTAACCAAAAATAATACCTGGGAAACGATTATTTTTAAACCGCAATTAAAAGCGCGCGCGTGCAATGCTCGAAATACCTACTAATCCATGGGGTCATAGGGCATCTAAAGAACATATTGGCGGGGTAAATGCATCGATTTTCTACCTAATTAGAAAAATTCCATACTAACTTTGAGCCTCAATATCTCCTGAACCAGTAATTTCCCAGGTATGGTGCCGAAGTAAAAAATGTTCGAAGTGGCATTTCAGTTTTCGTTAAGGGTCTTTTCACACCTTGTATACAGCCTACGTCACTCAGGATTATGTAAGGGTTCTAACAATACCTTAAGGATCCTTTGTTCAAGTGTGTAACAGGCTTAGCGGGAAAAATAACAATAATAATATATACGAGTTCTAAATACATTACAGTCATCATCATTAGCATCAAGACCGTCACCTCGAAGCCCGGCGTCCGCTTATAATTTCTAAATACATTACAGTCCTTTTTGAATTTTTTTTTAAAAACTTCGTCTTCATCTTCAGCCCCTTACAGTCTACTGCTGGACTAGACCTCTCCTTTGAAATGATAAAAAAACTTGGCATTCCCAAATTATTTCTAATACCGGTATCATTTGTGCAACACTTTTACATATCTTAAGTCCGTACATACCTATAACATATCGCAGCACCGTTCATCTTTCATCATGTCTTCAGATAAATTTAATAATTTAGATTTATAAATTATTCAATGCGTCAGTTGGTTAACTTAATTAAACCCTGTCTGTAAGAGATCCGTCGGGGCAAACATGTACTTGGATATACCTTCGAGATTTCGGTGCAACCTCAATTGAGTTATTCGTCAACTGGCGCGTGTAAAACTCGCGCGTGCGCGCGTGTTGGCACCTTCTGGTTTTACCTATTTTTTTTGTCGTCAACTCGCTCGCACATATAAAGTACAGTCAAATAAAAACGGATTGAAACCAAGAACTATAAATAGCTAACTATTGCCCGCAGCTTCACCTGCGCTGGCTGATTCGGGTAAGACGACGTTTAAGAATATTGGCGGTAGGAATTTTAATATTTCTCAGCTGTTACAGAACATTCGGTACTGAATTTTAGGTATTTCATTTTTCGTGTCTTTTCCATTATTAACGTTACATGATACATTAACTATCCCTGCAGACTAAGACATATTAAAAAGTGCTCTTAAAACCTTATATATTTTCATTTTACATAGCAACGAGACAGATTTGAGAATCTAAATTTTGTGTTTAGATATCTAAGTATTCCTTTGTTATTTAGGACTGTTGAAAAATAATCATTTTAGATACATATAGTACTGATTGTTATTAAAATTATTGACAATAAGTTCTTATCTGTGATTTTTTATAGCTCCTAAGACTGATGAGAAGTAATTATTTTTTATAGTACTGTTTGTTGATTATAAAAATTATTTGCAACAAACCATAATCTGTGATTTTTATAGATCCTAAGACTGATGAGAAATAATTATTTTAGATAGTACCTACTGTTGATTATAAAAATTATTTACAACAAACCCTAATCTTTGATTTATTTTTTATAGCTACTAAGACTGATGAGAAATTGTTATTTTTATAGTACTGTTTGTTATGAAAATTATTTACAACAAACCCTAATCTGTGATTTTTATAGCTCCTAAGACTGATGAGATTACTCGTATTAACCAAATTATACTTGTTGTCACTCACATACTTTTTTTAAAAAGATTTTTACACTTACCTTTTTATTTTTTGGATGATAATAAGCAAAATGCTTCACTGGCAAATTGTGATATTGTTAACTGTTTTTATTTGTTTTATACAATTTGCAAATATTTATTAAGCCATATTTTTGATTTATTGTGATATGATGATTAGTGATATTGTTGACAATTATTAGTTGTACATAAGCAGTTTGACATTAGTGCCATGTAGATTTATATTAAATATTTAGAACTTAATAAAACTATATTTGTTTTATTTTAAACTTAGTCGTACTATCATCCTCCCACCCTTTTCCCAATTTATTTGGAGTTGGCGCAGTATGTCTTCACCTTCCTTACTTTTCTGTTACTCATTATCTTGTCAATTACCCCTTTTTTCATATCCTCTCTCACACACTTCATTCATCTTTTCTTTGGCCTTCCAAAGAGACTTTTGCATCCATCAAAATTCATACTCATTACTTTCTTACCCTCATGCGTTTCTTCTCTTCTCATAGCGTGTCCAAACCAAGCCAAATGATTCCCTTTCAACTTTCTATCAATGGTACCACTTTTAAACTTTCTCTAACACATAATTTCTTATACATTTAAACTGGATCTATATTACATTCTTTAAGACGTTTTTGTGGCTGACTGTACATCGATACATCAGATTTTTTGATCGAGCGAGATGACAACAGAAAAACTAGGTAAAATCGGTAGGTACTAACCGGCGCGTACACGCGAGTTTCACACGCGCCAGTTGACGAATAAGTCCCTCAATTTTGAGATAATGTTACTTCAGTTAAAGGAGAGGCCGACATAGTTTTATTGTGTAGACTTAATTACTGAAGAAGAAAAGAGATTTGAAAAGTACTGTCCGTACTTTTATAGCCATACTAATATTCTATATTTACAGTCTATATTTACATCTCTATATTTGCAGTCTAATAGTATTATTATTATTTTGATTTTTCTTTTGTTTTCTCGGTTACCCGGTGTCAGACTGATGCTATGGGCCTAAGCCAAGTGAGCATCAGACATAGTTTGAGTGTTAAACTGTGAGGTGTGTGGGGTGTTAGTATTGGTTAGAGTTTGAATTTTCTAACCAATCTGCATCTATTGAGTATTACTGCCTTTTGTAACAGGTAGAAGGTATTATCTGGTAAATTTAAAGATTTCAGGGATTGGTGTAACTGTCTTGGTTTAACTCCTGTTGTAGAAATAACAATTGGTACAATAGTTACATTTTGTAAGTGCCATAATCTTATAATTTCGTCTTTAAACTCAATATATTTGCTGAGTTTTTCTGCAATAGTATTCTGAATGTTATGTGTGTTTGGTACGGCAATGTCTATTAAGTATCCTGTTTTAGTTGTTTTATTTATTAGGGTGATATCAGGTCTATTATAATGGACGGTGCGATCAGTAAGAATGGCTCGGTCAAAATATAATTTGGTTGTAGAATTCTCAAGAACTGTTTTAGGGTTATACTGATAGTAGGCTGTTATGGAATCTATAAATTTGTATTGTTGTGCAAGTTTTTGATGTATGATGTTGGCTACCAGGGTCAAGTCTGCTATTTTAAACACATTCGTCATTCCAACACGATCCCATTGTCATTTTGACAAAAGTTCGTAGTCTGGTAATTCATAATGATAGTTCAGTGATCGATCAGTGGTCTCGTAATTGAATGGTGGCAGAATGGCATTGTTGTATTGCCATAGATAAAAAAAACCATTAGAAGAAATTATTTTTGAAAAACTACCATGAAATTTGATTATTTTTCATGCCAGATTTCATTTATATATTTTTTAAATATTCATTACTAGTGTTATAAGCACTCTAAAGTTGTATTAAAGTTCGTAAATAGCAAAAAAACAATGAATTTAACCATTCAACTCAATAATATTTGTTCTGTTTAGCTGTCAAAGTCAAATCATGTTTTGAAGTAAGAACTGTCAAAAGTTCAAAACTCATACATTTTTGTAAACAAAGTCCTAGTTTGTTATATTTCTCAATAATCTCAGGCAGGACAGGAGTAAATACTATATTTAAAGATAGCGAGTTAACTACTAAAGGTGTTTATATTCGAAGAAGAATTGGCATAACCAAAACATAAAATATTGAAGATTGAGTCAGATCATAGATACATTCCTATTACAATTAAAATATTATTTGTGTTTCATGTGTTGTAACTGTATCAAGAAGGAAAATAAAACTCATAATTATTTGTTATTATTAACAAAGTTGTTTTATTAAAGATAAATAATTTCTGTACATGAATTTATTAAGAATTATTGGTACCAATTATAGAAACAAAAATTGAACACTATTCTCATATACTAACTATCATAAATCTGCACTTTTGCATCTACTAGCAAAGCAACTTTCTTCATACTGGCTTTGCAGAATCCTCACATATATGTATGTCTCAAACAGATGGATATGAGCGGTCACAAAACTCATAAAAAAGTTGCCCGTTTGCTTGAATTTTGTATCTGTAAGAGAGATAAGTAAATATATATAAACACACCACTCATTACATCATATTCTTTTATACTAAGATCTTCTATACTATGCAATTAATTTAAAAACACTTTTCATCATAATTCAGACATTATTTAATTGAATTATGTAGGTACTTAAATTCTTTACAAGACTCCATAAAATGTAGGTAGAATATATTGATAAATTAGGAACAATATATAAAGCCTGGTCACTATCTAGTCATCATTAACATAACTGTTCCTGTCAGGTAGGTATGGCAATATTAAAAAGAGATCAGGAAGATCTTATTGTACTAATACTTCAAACTATCACATAGGTATGACATTATCATTTATTTAAGTACCAAACCACAGCTGGTCACTATCTACAGTCATATCATTATCTACTACTAACACTTCCATTCCCAATGTGTAAAAGCATTACTCTTTCTTTTTAGCTCCGTCACTCAGATGAACTAAGTTTATCTGAGCTCTGCCATAGTTGGGTTAAAAGCACAGCTACAATGTTTGAAAATATTATTTAATTTCCTGTTTCTTATGTTTGGAATATGAGTATTTAGCTTTGATGTCCTTGTATATTTCGGAAGGCAGAATGTACATGTATAATTTGATGTTCAAGTAGACACTTGAACATCAAATTTGGAAAACCACAAACTGAACTGGGCGAACTATGATATTCCTTTCCATTTAATATATTGATGGTTTATTTTATATAATGCCTCTGTAACTTCTTAGTGGGCTGTTACACAGTAATTGGCGAAATTTCATGGAGGGCACCCTGTCCAATCAAGGTCTGGTAAGATCCTGATGCGTAAAATGAGTGCTACCAGAATCAGCAATAAAAATATAACATTAATTAATAAATTTCTTCTTTATAGGAATAGAATAATAAATCAATATTAACTTCAGTTTTCTCACCTTTATTTCTGCCGATACTCTATCGTTTTGACGCGGTCGGGCCTTAAGGGGAATGAGTTTTTGAAATAACTCCCTTACTGAATCCTTTCCTCTCTAAGATGAAACGTTTTTACAAATTTCGCCTCGGGAATATCCGTAAAAGGGTTTGTAGTCATCCTCGTTAAGCGACGGGCTTGTTAGTTAGCTCGAGAATATTAGTTCGCAGTTAATACATTATCTCTTTTTTGTAGTACATTCAACTTTTTGATTGTCTATCACTATGTTTCACAAGCAAACACTAGACAAAAGCAATGATTGCACGATGGCGTTACGATGGTAGGTCATTGATCAAAAGAACTGTCAAAATATTACAAGACTACCGCATACGTCAGTCATCGATTTGTCATTATGTACGAGACTACCAATCTATGCCATGTCTTTCAATGGAGTGTCAGTGGTTGACCATCGGAAAATGATGATGACACCATTGTAACAGTAGACTACCAAACTTGTCAAAATCAACAATTATGAAGTCAGTGATTGACCATTTTGGCACTATTGTAATAACAGACTTGAGGCCCTGGTCATGTCGATGTTTGTAATCTGTCTGTACTATGGACTTACATGCGCCTGTTATGTGTTGTATTGTTTCTGGCGAGCTGTTACATTTTCGGCAGGAGTCATTTTGCATCTTTTTATAATGTGTTTACTATAATTTCTGGTTTCAATTATTTGATCCTACACACATCAACAAAGTCTAGGGATATCTTAATCCTAAATTATTTACGAGTTTATAGTTTAGAACCTTGTTAGTTTCCACAAAAAGTTTATATACAGATTAAAACCTCTTTTATTCTATTTTCAAAATTTGAACATGGAAAGAAAAAAAACAAAATAATAAACAAAATATGGCGGCAAATTTGCTAGTAATTCGTTACATTAAAGAAAGTTAAAACTGTTTTATTATAATTATTAATGAAAAGGGTTTTTAATTGTTTTTCTTTTTTAATTTAACGTGACGTACGAACTTTAAAAGTCATGTCACGTCGTCATTTGAGTCGAGATGAAATGTTACGAGCCGTGGGCATGTTAGAAAATGGTGCAATTCAACGCGTCGTTGCTGAGGCCCTACATACCAGTCAAAATGTGATATCAAGGTTGTGGTCACGTTATCGCAGTACTGGAGATGTGGCCGAACAGCACACAGGTAGATATCGTGTTACTACGCAGAGACAGGATCGATTTCTCCAAATGACCGCCAGAAGACAACCCAATATCACAGCGCTGCAACTAGTGCAAAGGCTCCAGGAGGACCACCAGCTGCTGGTAAGCGACCAAACCGTGCGAAGAAGGTTACATGAAGTTGATCTTCATGCTCGAAGACCATTGCGTGTTCCAGCATTGCGACGTGGCAATCGCGGTCGGCGGCTTTCGTGGGCTCGGGAGCATTTACCATGGAGTGACGAACAATGGTCTTTGGTGCTGTTCACCGATGAGTCCCGGTTTGGGTTTCACCCGGATTCACGAAGAACACGCGTTTGGAGAGCTCCAGGGAGAGTTAGCCGTCTACGGCACCCTCAGAAGGTCCACCCATACCAATTGCAATCATGAACCCCTCAGTTTCAGGGAAGATTATTCCTTGACTCAGCCATGCGTTCGACGCTTCTTTACCGACGTTTTGTTGGCACAGGTCGTGACGATGCCTCCCATGTAGAGACTTTTGAGCCCATATTGTGATCTTAGTTTTATCGTTGATTAGTTTTTGTATCTAACAAATTGAGAGGGGTACTCTTTTTATCATTATGACTCATTGCTTTGTGGAGTGTGGATGTTGCTGCTTTGGTAACAAAATATTGTCTGAGCGTAGTTATTTGTTTATTGTGTAGATTTGTTATGTCGATGACTCCTCTGCCTCCTTCTTTTCTGGGTAATGTCAGTCTTTGTATGCAGGATCTAGGGTGATTTTCGCGGAATGTAGTCATTTTAGTGTTTATTTTGCGTTGCAGATTTTTAAGTTCCGTTTTGGTCCAGTTTATTACACCAAACGAGTAAGTTAATAATGGGATGGCAAAAGTGTTGATTGCTTTAATAGTGTTCCTAGCATTTAACTGTGTTTTTAATATTGTGCTAAGTATGTTGAAATTGTAGAGTCAGTTTTTGTTTTATTTCTTTGTAATGTATTTGTTGTGATTGTTTATATCCCAAATATTTATATGCGTCGTGCTCTTCTATTGATTCTATGTTTTCGTTTGTATTTGTTGTGTAACGGTGATGGTAATGTTGTCCTGTTTTCATTGAATTTATCTTGCATTTATCTTTACCAAATTCCATTTGGATGTCTTTTGTGAACATTTCTGTGAGAAAAGCTAGGTTGTATAGTTGATTTTCGGTTTGCGCGTAAAGTTTGATATTGTCCATATAAAGAAGATGGGTTAGTGTGTAATCTAGTGTTTCGCTCTGTCTGTCGGAATCTGTGTATATTAAAGTGTAGCCTACTGAGGTGGAGTTCAAAATGTTGGAAAGTGGGTTTAAGGCCAGGCAAAACCACAGTGGGCTTAGCGTGTCTCCTTGAAAAATACCTCTCTGTATCCTAATCGGGTTCATTTCTATTGTCTCTGTTGATATAGTAATTGAAAGGGTAGTAGACCAGGTTGTCATTAATGTATTTAGGAAATTAATAATCATGGGGTGAATTTTGTATATGTGTAGAACCTTTAATAACCAAGAGTGTGGAACTGAATCATATGTTTTCTTGTAATCAATATACATGCTGTAGAGGTCGAATTTTGTTTTAAAGACCTTCTTAAGTATAACCGAGTCTATAATTAACTACTCTTTGCATCCTTGACTGAATATGCGGCATCCCTTCTGTTGTTCGGCTAACATACTAAACTAAACTATGGGTAGTTGTAGCATCAATATCTACAGTTTTAAGCTCTACTTATAAAAATTTAAATAAAATATTTAAAGTGTTATTTTATAAAATTTAATGACCTTAGATTATTAAATACATCTACTACCTGCCAGTACAGTGTTGACAAAATCCTACGTACACAAACAACAGAAAACACAAATATCAAATTATGGCTGAGTCACTCCAAGAATCGATGAGCAGTTTGAGAGACATGTTCCTCAAGCGGATGGCGGTTTTTGAAGCTGAGCTACCACAATCCCAAAGCTCTGCATCAATGACAGGATTGGCCACGGAATATCACTCATTTAAGGTATTTGTCTTGGAGGCTCTGAATGGCTTTCAACGGCAGATTGAGCTTCTTGCACACACAGTGGACACTATGGAGATGAGAGCCAGACGGAAGATGTTGTTGCTGCATGGAGTGCCTGAGGACAGCAAGGAGGACACATCCAAGGTGGTGGTGAAAGTCTTCAAGGAGCACCTCAAAACCGACTTGACGGCTGCCGATGTTCGACGATGCCATAGAATGGGGCGCTTGTCAAATGACCACAAACCCACATTGTCTTAAAACTGAACGACGCATCCGTACGCGATAAGCTTTGGTTTGCTAAAACTAAGCTCAAGGGCACTGGGGTCACAATTTCTGAGTTCCTGACCAAGCAAAGACATGAAACTTTTATGGCGGCAAGACAGAAGTACGGTGTGTCGCAGTGTTGGACCAGGGAGGGCATCATCCATGTCCTGGCCCCCGATGGTTCGCGTCATCGTGTGGTCAGCCTCGCTGAGCTGCACAAGGCCGAGCAAAAGGGTATGGAAAAAACAGCGACAGTCCCGAAGCCAGCCACCAAATCCAAACGAACTGTTACCCAAAAAAAGTAGTTTGTTTCTTTTGTTTTTGTTTGTTTTTGGCCGGGTAGTATACATTTTCATTCTACTCTTGTCGGTACTCACTTATTTTCGATCTTACTTATTAGATAACCACTACTCTTAGTAAAATATTAAAAATTTATTAACCGCTTGACCGCTAGCGCCAATTCGCCGAATTCACTTGACCGCTCACGTTCTAAACAAAATGTCGCGCCGCCGCTCGCCAGATGGGCGCGCTAACATAAACATTTATTGTTGATAAGTCGGTAACATGAGTAATTTGAAGTGATGTTTTTCTTCAACCTTATAAATGACTCTTTCAAGTCGTATGAATTCTTTGTTGATATTTACTTTCTAATTTATTATACTTGTGACGTCGCTGTGACGTCGAGAGGACACCGCCTCCCGGCTGCCTGCATGTTCCGCCCCCACCGCACCGCGAGCTCCTATAAAAGCGGACGCGTTGGCTGCAAACACCCTCTTGCGGCGGCTACAGACGAGTTAAGTCACCAACATCTCCTGGACAACCGGCAGCAGGATTCTCCACATCAACCCACCCCTCGCCGAACCACGCGACCCTGTGTAAACTTTTCTTAATATCATATAAATAGTAATTTTTTTCATTAAGGTAACGCTTGCTAAATGATGTCAAAAATTAATTGGCAATTAAATCAATTTTTATTGTAACATTTAACCACGTTTCTCATTTAGACACGCCCTAGTAGGGATATCGTAACAGCACACACCCGAAAGGTCCTTTTTACGTTACAGTGGCGTCCACGGGAATATTATAGGTAGGGTTTTGTTGAGAATCCGCTGCCGGTGAGTCTTTTTTTTATTTTTTGTGTATGTGTGAAATCGTTCCTAAGCAGTGTGTAATTATTTTAGTGGCATTTATTGTTTCTTTTTGCTTGTTTTATTGTGGACGGAAAGTCGGTGGTGTTATGTCGGCCACAATAGACATCTTCTCTTTTTGTTCTGTTGTGCTCGGAAGGTCGGTTTTGAGTTGAGCCGGTCACAACAGACAAATTTTGTCTTACTACGCATGGTAAGCATTTTTATATTATAACTATTTCTGTTACCGCGTGTGATAATTATTGTGTATCAACCGCATAAGTAACGAGTTATAATCGTTCGACTGCGGCCACGTGTCCTCTAAAGACGCGCTAAGGTCACATTCGTCGATCGCATTCTTTGTATTTTGCGATTTATGGCCTCATGTCCACTAACGACGTGCTAAGGTCACCTTCGATGATCGTACGCTTCGCGATTAATTTTTTTTAAATGCCACTACGGTAATTAAGTGCTACTAGTAATTATTGCTAATAATTGCTGCTTTGGCTGACTTATGGAACGAATTCACACCCTTCTCTTTCTCACTTCTTTTCATTTTTCTACTATAACCTTCTGCTAGTGATTTTGTACGGCGATATATTTCTATATAGTCGGTATTATTTAATACTTTTACCGCCTACTACGGCGATTATCTTTTAATATTAACTATTCTTTTCTTTCTTACTAAGAAATTTGCATCTTTGTTATGCCACATTTACTTATTATAGTTGGACTGGCTGAGAATGAACGTACCTAAAGATGCTATCGTATTATATACTAGGTATCTAGCTAGAATTCCGCGTTCATTTATTAATAAAATGTACACGTGTCACATGCAGGTTGCTCACTAACAATAATGAAAAAGTTTAATCTTTGTCTATTTGGTATATAAATAGTATATAAATAGTAGAATAGTAGAATTATTAGTTGTTCGTTTTGTCAAATGTTTATTATGCTACAATCGTTGTTTTTGGTCTTCGATTTTATCTCCTTATTACTGCCTATCGGTATGTCATTTGCAAATGCATCTAATTATGCATTTACTGTTCATTGTGAACTCAATCATAAAATTCCTGCGTCGCAATTATTGAATTAAAATATTTTTTGTAATTTTTTGTGTCGCTAGGATTGTTCTTTCAATGTCTGGTTTCTATTGAAATATATAAGACATATAATGATAATTAAATGATAAAATTAAACCGCTGACAGCCGGTAAAATAATTAATTGTCAATATGTAACTTGTTTGTGCTGGTTATAATGTGTTCTAGTGTTTACGCAAATGTTATTTTATCTAACTGAATTTATCAAACTTAATTGAATTGAAACTAACTTTAACTAAAGTGGGTATTTGCACATAAATTGAATCAATAACTTCTTTTCTTGAATAAATAAGTGCCTATTTACATATGAATCAAATAAATAATATTTATACCTCATTAAATAACTAAAGTGGCTGTTTACACACAAATTAATATATAATTTCAATACTTAAATAACTAATGTGGGTACTTATACATAAATCAATAATTTATATACTTTAATAACTAAAGCGAATTAATTGATGTACAAGTTTAAGAATACCCTTTCGTATTTCTCAATCAACTATTTTAAACCTAAAAGCTGAATAAAATAACTGAATCTTATTCTATTACAGCATAAATAAGTTTATAAACGATTGGGTACAGTTTCATTCACAACAATGTAAGACGCATATCTATACAAAGTTATAATTACCTACATAATTATTTGTGTAGGCCAACAATGGTTCTTTTGTTTTCGAGTCGAAACTCACAAGATAATGCATTGTGTTGTGTTAATGATTTATGTAAACATGCTAACATAAAATGAATAAATATTTCAGTTATAAATTGTAATAAAGTTTATTAAATGTAATATTGTTACAAAGAATCTGTTATTTATCTAACTAATTATCCAACTATCTGATAACTATCTAATTTCACATAACTATATAAACATCAGATATGTTTCTCTTGGTGATTTCCATATAAAAGATCTTAAATTAACTCACTACAAAGTTTAAGAATGTAATGATTAATGCTCATCACTAATGAATTAATCACTAAAATAACTTAACACTTCGTTACATATAATATAAAAATCTTTAACTCCTAATTACAGCTAAATCATGTACCCATATATCTTGTTACTTATAGCTTTGGTAATGACTGATCGAAATATAATAAAAATTTTTTTTTTCCCTTATGGCTCAGTGGCTGAAAGGTTGTTGTCGGATCGGTCTGTGGTTCGATTCTCGATTGTGTTTATTTTTTTTTTGTGTCTTTAACTAGGGTGGTGTGTACTATGTCGTCGACAGTCTCCTTCGACGATGTACTATACATTACATCTTGCCGTGAATATTTTTTTGTGTTTTTGGCTATGGTTGTGTACACTATGTCATCGATTGTCTCCTGCGGTGATGTACTATACATTGCAACCTATTCCGAATTGTGTATTTGCCGTTGTCGATTTTGTATCATAATCAGAAACCAGTTATTTGTCCGCGAGAATGGAATGCGGCCGGTGCCAAGCGCGCAGTGATGACTCACGTGTTCACTGGTTCAAACCTTCATTGTTATTCCATTTTAAATGAATACAAATTGTCCTTGCAATATTGCATCTACCTTGTTAATGAGCAATTTGTTTGTGATACTGCCAACTAATCGTATGATTGTTAGTATTGTAATATAGTAAGATCGTAATATTGGTTTACGACTTATACTCTTTCAATTAACTTCACTTATCGAATATGGGTGGTCAGGTGGTGCCTACCAACATAGACTGGGTGACTATTTGCTATAAAACTCACGTATAATACCTCTTCGCGCGTCATGTATTATAATGAATACGACTCGCATCGTGAATGAATGCTGGCTTGTTCATGCGTATGATTGTGTGTAGGCCTTTTTGAATGTGATGAATGTCAGGTTATAGGAACGTTCAATGCTTGGTGACGTATGAATGGCCGAGGGTTATACTTGTTTTTTTTTTCCTCTTTCAGGGTTAATAGTTGCCTTGTACTATACCTACTGACACCACTACCACTCATCTGTTTCAGGGTCTCCGAATGCAGTTGCCGCCTACCAGCCACAGAATTTTCCCTCTGGGAAAATTCTGGCCTAATGGGGGAGTGTGTGACGTCGCTGTGACGTCGAGAGGACACCGCCTCCCGGAGTCCCGGCTGCCTGCATGTTCCGCCCCCACCGCACCGCGAGCTCCTATAAAAGCGGACGCGTTGGCTGCAAACACCCTCTTGCGGCGGCTACAGACGAGTTAAGTCACCAACATCTCCTGGACAACCGGCAGCAGGATTCTCCACATCAACCCACCCCTCGCCGAACCACGCGACCCTGTGTAAACTTTTCTTAATATCATATAAATAGTAATTTTTTTCATTAAGGTAACGCTTGCTAAATGATGTCAAAAATTAATTGGCAATTAAATCAATTTTTATTGTAACATTTAATCACGTTTCTCATTTAGACACGCCCTAGTAGGGATATCGTAACAGCACACACCCGAAAGGTTCTTTTTACGTTACATACTTAGCAGCGAACATTGACTATCGTTGAAAAAACACTTTGTGTATTTTAAACAGGATTATTTTAAAAAGTAAATCGATGACATACATATTTTATGAGTTTTCACTGTAGAGGGATTCTATCTACACCGAATTAAATAAAATAAAAACATGTATCATAGTATAAAAATATTTAATTACACGCATACGATAAGCACGTAATCACGGAGCGCGCGAAACAAAGAGTGGCATTTGACATTATTTTTTCGTTCCGGGATAACGATTTTAAGACTCGCATCGTATTTTTAGCATGAAGAAATGTTCAATGATTTGAATAGAACAGAGAAAAAGAATTTAAAACATTACGTAATAAAAAGAAACAGTAAATTCAGACCGAGTATAGCGCTGTAACCAAAAAGGGAAAATAGTCACTTTTGCGCGGTCTACGGCATTTCGAAAAAGGGAGAATAGTCACTTGTGCGCGGTCAAGCGGTTAATCCATGAAGTTATAGATAAACATGGAGACCGCACTCCGAATACCTACTTGAAGCTCAAATGATGTATCGCTATCTCGCTCACTGTGGTCATACCATCTCTTTTCAACCAACCACTGCCATATTGACAAGATTTACTTGACATAATTATGGTGGCCAATGTTGCCACATTACCAAATCCTTAGGAAATGGGATTATAATTCACTGTCTCGCCAACCATGATTATAAGCGTTCGAGACCTACAATATTGGGAGTTTTAACAAGTGATTGGATTTCAACTCTTGATTTAAATACACATTAATTGACCGTGTAAACTTCTGATTTGCTTAATATGTCGGCTCTTTTTAAGAGCTTACTCGGAGATTTTAATAAGAAGATAGCAATACTAAATCCACGCTAAAATGAGAGGTCAGACCACAGAGAGTGAGATAGAGAAATGTAGGTATTTGACTCAAGGCTTTGTTCCAGCTTTGGCCTCCATGTTTATCTATACCTTCATGGGTTAATCACTGTATCTGTTGGTGTTCGATATTTTCTATTACTGTCAACTGTCAAATCTGTCATCTCCGTAAAAGTACTTCTTTGGGTACAAGGCTTTTTAGCTAAAATTTAGTTTATTAGTCTGTTTTTATTTTCTTAAATATTTTAATTCTTTTTCTTCTTTTTCCTACTAACGTTTACTTAACTTCTTTTTCGCTGGCTATCTCAATATTATTTTACCCGGTCCGACATTAACCCTTCTTTTATCTTGTGTTTTTGTTTATGCATATATGTCAGTGTAACTTAAAAGTTCTCTTTTGTTAACGCAACTGGCAGGTGGTGTATTGGTAGATTTGTATATTTTATTTTATTTTATTAATATTATTATTTTTCTTTTATATTTTTAGTTTATTAATATTTAAATTTACATTGTGTTATCAATTACTCTAAGTATTTATAGATATACTAGCTGTGCCCGCGACTTCGTTCGCGTAAATGTTGGAATTTAATTAGCATGACATTTATCCCAAGAGTATATAATATTTATAACTTTTATATGTATACTAGAGCACGTCAGCAGCTACGCCTGCATTTTTTTTAAATTTACCCGTTTTGTCCGATCCCGTGGGAATTTCGGGATATCCCTTCTTAATGCACCCCTACGGTCCCCAAAGAACATACATGCCAAATTTCAGCTTCCTGCGCCCTATAGTTTCGGCTGTAGCGTGTCTGTCAGTCAGTCAGTAACGCAAGGATTTTATATATTAAGATAAAATATATATTGTATGTACTTATTATACATATATTATTACCATCATTGATATTATTAATGTAAGTGATGACGGTAGTTTCTATTCGACATGTAGCGTAGATGATAGTTTTTCCAGTGTGTCGTCATTAGCTGACTGTCTTACCTCACAATTTTCTGATGTATTTTAAGCATTCCGGCACATTTCTCTGATATGCTGGCGAATTTAGACTGTAAGAATATTCACGCTATCCTTGTTTCTGAGTCATGGCTTAAGCCCTGTCTGCCCTCTACATTATACTCCCTTCCTGGTTTTCAACTTATCAGAAATGACCGTGCCGTTGGGGGCGGTGGTGGTGTTGCCATATATCTTCGTTCACATATTCCTTATACAGTTGTTGGTATGTCATCACAGCCACCGCCGCCAAGTGCTGGCGAGCATTTATTTCTTGAAGTTGTTTTAAACCACACCAAAATCCTAATCGGCCTTTACTATTGTCCTTCTTTACGAATAGATTACTTTTCTACTTTCGAAACCTTATTGGGCAATACCCTGCCCTCTTACAGTCACATAATCATAATGGGTGATTTTAATACCTGCCTGCTCAAAAATGATGCCCGCTCGTCTTCTCTTTCTTCAACTTGTGCATCAAAATCAAAATCATTTATTCATCTAGGCCACAAAGTGACGCTTATGAACGTCAAAATTTAAGTTAATTACTTAATGATTCTACATTTACATTTACTGCCACGTTCGCAATGCAATAGGTAGAACCACGAGAAAGAACGGGCAATAAAACTCATGGCCACTCTTTTCAAACAAATATAATGGTGGTACATTTTATTTTTGTAAGGAGCTGCAACTGTTTCACATTGTAGACATCTACCAGTAAAATTTTTAGTAGCTATTGATATCATCGTGTAATCAGTCTATATTGCCACTTAGCGCAACTCATCATTTCCCTAATTCTACACCTTCACTCCTTGATCTTATAATGGTTTCTTCAAGAGAACATGTTGCCATGCACGGGCAGTACCCAGCCGACATGTTCTCATATCACGACCTGCTTTTTCTATCCTACAAAATCCGTCCTCCTAAAATAAGATATAAAGTACTTATGCAGCGCAATTTTGGTGGAATGAACCTTGATAACCTTTGTAAAGATGCCAGAAATATTGATTGGACTCAACTTGTCAATTCGCAATCTAGTGATGAAAAGGTCAGCATATTTACAAGTAACATCACTGAACTGTACGACAAGTATGCACCAATTCACCCTGTCAAAATGAAGCGCCCTCCCTCGCCTTGGCTAACGGAAAATATCAAACAGCTGATTCACAAGAAAGCGGCTGCTAAATTTAGATACAAAATAAGGCCTGACGCTCTTAACTTACAAAAATATGTCGCGATAAGGAATCTCTGCAATAAGGTGTGTAGGGATGCACAACGCCAACATATTCACAGATCTGTACAAAACGGTGATCCAGCTAAAGTCTGGAAATTTCTTAAAACCCTAGGGGTTGGCAAGGCTCGTCAACACATCAATCCTAATGATTTCAATATTGACTTGCTCAATCAACATTTCTCTGCCTCGTCCAATATTGAAAGGACTACTAAGGCAAGCACAATTAATTATCTTTCTTCTCTGCCTACCCCTAGTTATTCACAATTTGTCTTTAATCACTTCACCGATAGTGATGTTAGGAAGAGCATAATGTCAATCACATCCAACGCTGTTGGTAGTGACTGTGTCAGCCGTAATATGATCCTTCCCATCCTCGATTTAATCTTTCCCATCATATCCCACATCCTAAATCACTCCTGTTCAAGTGGTATTTTCCCGTCAATCTGGAAGGATGCCCAAATTACTCCTATTCCGAAAACTTCTCACCCGTCATCCTTTTCTGATTATCGTCCCATTTCAATCCTACCATTCCTCTCCAAAGTCTTCGAACGTCTTGTCTACAACCAAATGAACTCATTCCCATGTATAAATAATCTACATAATCCTTTTCAATCTGGTTTCCGTGTGGGTCATAGCACCGTCACATCCTTGGTCAATATTACGGATGACATCAGGGCTGGCATGGAAGGCGGCGAACTCACCATACTTGCTCTTCTTGATTTCAGCAATGCCTTCAACACAGTAGATTACGATATTCTACTTGGTCGCCTTTGCTCTCTTAACATATCTCCTACGGTGATTGATTGGTTTCGCAGTTACCTGTGTGGCCGCTGACAGCGTATACGCACCGAGAACTCACTCTCTTCTTGGTGTGATACATCTGCTGGTGTGCCCCAGTATTGTCTCCTTTACTCTTCGCAATTTTTATAAATTATATCTCAAACAACCTTCGCTCCTCCTACCACCTTTATGCAGATGATCTCCAAATATATACGCGGTCTTCATTAGCATGTTTATCGCAAGCTCTAGCTATCATTAACCGTGATCTGGCACTGATCAACAGTTGGAGCAATTCCTTTGGACTCAAAGTGAACCCCACGAAAACCCAAGTCTCTGTTATTGGTAGTTCCAGAATGAAATCTAAAATTAACTGGTCTTTACTGCTTCCAGTTATTTTTGATGGCACTACTATTCGATACAGGATAAAGTTAAAAACTTAGGTCTCACTATAGACTCCACTCTGTCTTGGGATCCGCAGATCCAAGAAGTGAGTCGTAAAGTGTTTGCCTCAGCAGGTTCACTAGGAAGATTAAGGAACTTTCTTCCCACTACCACCAAAATTGCGCTAGCAAAATCTCTTTTGCTGCCCATTATTGATTATGCAGACGTCGCCGAAAACCAGCTAGATAAACTTGAGCGACTTCAAAATTTCTGCATACGATTCATATTTGGATGTTTCACAATTTCGAGCTCAACTCAAGTGGTTACCTATTCGACATCGTCGGAATGCTCACGTTTTAACTTTACTATACAATATATATAACCCAGAATTTTCACTTAGAAACAAAAACTAAATACAAAATCTTCACATATATTAGACACACTCAAACAAAAACTTTCAGTTGTATCGGGCCGACTGCAGAGGTACAAGGTATGCACACTCAGAAAACAACAAAACACACAATTTACTGACAATGAAAAGCTCTTTTACCGCAACATTAAGAAAACCACCACTAATACACAAAATAACACTAATCAAATACCCAACAACCCCATACCAGAAGATGTACATAGCTTCTGGGCAAAAATATGGTCAAACCCTATCCACCATTATACTGAAGCTGAGTCGATACAAACTGAAGTAACAAATAGCAACACTCACATACAACCCATGAACTTTGAACACGTATCACCACAGACACTCCAAAAGGTACTACATAACTTACACAATTGGAAATCACCAGGTTCAGATTGCATCCATTCCTATTGGTATAAGTATATATTCACGTATATCCATAGCTATTTACACAATTATATAAATATATTCAACCAAGACCCTACTACAATACCACCATATTTAACATCCGGCAAAACATATCTGATTCCTAAAGACTCCAATGATACAAATACAGACCAATTACTTGTTTGCAAACCCTGTATAAAATTATCACAGCTTGCATATCGGAATTAATATACCAACACTTTGAAGTCAATAGTATTTTATTTTTTATTTTATTTATTTAAACTTTATTGTACACCAGTATCAACATTAAATTTATTTATTTATAAGTCACAAATATAGGTACATGGGATCTTATTGGTACATAGATGTATTAGAATCACTATATTTAGCCTTGCGGCATATGACATATAATAAATACATATACATATATATACATATATATATATATATATATATATATATATATATATATATATATATATATATATATATATATATATATATATAATACATATATAAAAATATACATACATAAATAAATTGGTGCATAATACTAAATACATATTTTTAGAATAGGAAATAACTTAAGCGGACAAGTAATGTGCCTTAACTAAAGCTTTGAATGAAGTAACCGTCTGTGCCTGCCTTATGTTTAGAGGTAATGCATTCCATAAGCGAACAGCCGTTACAGAAAAGAATTTATCATAGAATGCAGTGGAATGTGCCGGCATTTTCAGTCGTAAATTTTCTGATGACCTTAAATATCGGTTATGTGTATCATGAAGGAACTCGAATCGTCCTTTAAGATAGGAGGGTGTTGAAGGGTTAAGCCTTTGGGAGCACGTTCTTCTAAAATTCAACCAGTCTACTTTGAAAAGCAAGAGTCCAAGGCTTTTCTGCTCAAATTGTTATAATTATTAAGTTCAAATAATATTTTATGCGTTCCTTTAGCTGTTGCTTCTGTAATAGTCGGGTCTCTTGATGGTTGTCCTCATTTATTTCCCTTCGCAACTGCGGTTGAAAAGTAGAATAAACCTGAAAAAAAGAACTAGAAAGTTTTCTGGTCCCAGTTTTTAGTTTCTGTCAACAGACTGTCCCATGGTAGAGCGGTGGAATAAAAATTTCTTTTTTACGGTTCTATTTCATTATAGTTTTGCATCACTCTCGTCCATTTTGTAGAGAGTATAAAAGCACTGGGCTTTTCGTTCAATGTTTTTGATAGGGGATTAAATGACTGAGTATCTGGGATTTGGAAGGGTGGCCTGTGCATATTAATGGTGGCTTTCAGTGGGTTTTATTATAGATTTTGTCGTGATTTAAGGCTAATGTATCACTTTCTACCAAAATATGTGAGAATAAAGCATTTTTTTATGTATTTTTTTTAATTCTTAGATGATTTGATACGAAAATCGTATTCATTGCATATAAATATATCCCAGTATCACAGTGTTATTCTTACAATTAAGATTAGGTTCTTTTAACGCGAATATTTAGCAATATTTTTTTATTTCTTTTTATTTATGGTCTCACGCCTGTATCACCGAAGGGGTAGGCAGAGGTGTAAATATTACACCCACATTTCGCCGTGAATTTTTAAGTTCTACATAGGGGGCGAGGCTATTGCCGTTACCGGGTATATCACCAGACTCCGGGCTGCTACTGAGTATTCGGCAAACCCAGTAACTCTCTTGCCTGACCCGGGAATCGAACCCGGGACCTCCGATCACCAGTCGCATACGCTATCCACTGGACCACCGAGGAGAGTTTCGCTCTGTTTAGATTCATATCTAGGTATATATTATACCATTATTTCTATTAGTTAGAGGGTGCTTCTGTCTACTTATTGGTCTGTCCGACCATTAGACAGGGCTTCGGGTACGCGCTCCCGGCTCTCCGAGCTACTGTAATACCAGTTAGTGTTGTATTGAGGCGCTATTTATAATTATTATAAACTATACTCCGTTTTGTCCTGTCTGTCTGTATTAACACGATAAAATTAAATCCTGCCGAAGACACTTATGTGCGGTTTTCAGCATTAGAAAGTGTGATTTTTGAGGCAACATTAAGTTTAACCATGCGGGCGGAATCACGGGTGAAGTCTAGTTAAAATAAAGCGGGTCAAACCGCAAAGAAACCGCTAGCAGTTCATAACATTTGTACGAAATATATTTTTTATCGTCGCCAGAAACTTGTGACAAGGCACATTTATCATTTAGTTGAACTAGAAGTGCCTAAACGTGTTCTTAGGTTTATCCCAACGGTGTATTTAAAAACGGCAAGGATTTTTTTATCGTTTTGAGTGATTTGAGTTGTTTAAAATACTTTTGTGTTGAGCGGGACGTTTCTTCATTGGAAGGAGTTTTTATTTTATTATAATGGAAGACTTACTACGGAATTCAATATTCAAACTATAGATAGATCTGTAGATTTTAGATTCGTTTTTGACTTAAGCTCCTTACAAAATATGTCAAACACGAATCTCGAATCTCAAATTCCATGTATGGATCGAATATTGAAAATGGCCGCTAGTCTAACTAATATCAAGGTACCTTTAGTTACTTTTCTGGCAAAATACGCGTTCAAAAGGTGTTGTGTTTCAAAATTTTAGTGGAAAAATTGCTATGGTCTTCCTGGTAAAGGTATTTTGTAACGAAACCCGGATGGTAATGTAGTCATGGTTGACGATATGACGACTTTATACTTGCCGAAAATAAACAAAAGAATAACTGCTCTCAAGTATGAAACTATATTGATAAACGTTGCGATATTTGGTGACAGTACTGAAGCAATATTTATTTTGTGGGTTGACACGTTTTGCTCCTTTGCGTCCAACTATTGTATTAGTGTCAATAGCACTTTCAATAACGTTGGACTGGTTTCGGATTAGGGTATTTTTTTGCGCGTATACGGTCGTTTCAGCATCCGCGCTTACACGCACGCTACATTACGCGCTTCAAAAAACCGGACTCGGCGTGTTTGCTCGATACGGTAGTGACATCTTGTTACTGTCAACATGGAATCTGACGACTCACGTTTATACGAGCTTAGAAGCGCGTCAACGTTCGTACGAGTTGCACGTGTTCCAAAAGGCGCCTCTATACGCGCCTACATGCGCTTCCAAATACGAGGTTACACGCGCGTATAAAACGCTAATCTGAAACTCGATCGCTGTCTGCGCTGGTTCTACCATCTCTATCTATCCCTACAAGATGCCATTTGTCCAGAAATACTTCCGAAGCACCAGTGTCGCAAACGGCGACAGCATTTGGGCAGAAAATTTCTGAATCAGAAAACATCATTTCGGGGTTATATACTGTCACGTACATAAATTATATTAGAACATTTTTTCTTATGACATATGAAATTAAGTGAATCAAAGATAAAGGTCTGGTCTTGGTCTGGTCTTAGACTATGGTCTGGTAATCGTCGAAAGTCAAATATTTTAGTCCTGCGTCAAGGATGATATTTTCTAATTTAAATTTAGTACAATATTTTGGACGATTGGCAATGGTCTCACTAATTACTTTGAACAAAAGTCTTACTAAAAAGTACCTTAATTATTTATATAAAGATGAGTTAGCTCTTTCAAATACTTGGTGCACTGAATTAAAATTTTCGTTCAGCCCAGTACTTTTTCAACTCAGTCAAGAATTTGAATAATAGGTTACAATTTTATTTCTTGTGGCGTCCAAAACTGTATAAAGCATTTTCCCCTTTTCCATTATTAAAGGCCTTTCTTCAGCTACAATTTTTGGATATCGTTTGAACTAACTAGGTTGCGTAAAAATGTATGATCCTAAAAAATCCTACGTGAAGTCATATCCATTGTCCTAGTCATTTTATTCATAAGATCTTTATATAGCGTGTCTACATTCAGATAAAATGAAAAGTATTTATGCGTCGCCTCCTGCTATTCTCTCATTTACTGCTGCTTTTCTATGTAAAATATTGATTCTACAGTTTTCGAATTCAATATGGTTCTTCAATTGTATATTGTGTAGAATATGAGACGAGCATGAATTTTCTCTCTTTTAAAAATGATTCCCATATTTTTCTTACAGTCATAATAGCATAATTTTAGCATAAGGGTAAGATGCTAACACTAAAAATGATAAACAAATGTTAGTTAGTATTAACTTCATCATTAAACAAGTGATCAGGAGATGACCGATTGTACCACCTTTTGTACAAAACTTCGTTGGAAGTATTAGATTTTATTTTTTTCTATCCTGCGTGTTTACTGAAGTATGTGTCCCAAAAATATAATAAGTGCTACGTGCTCCCCTTGTAAATAAATGTTTTATTTATTGATTTTTGTTTATGTTACCCTTATTTATTCCTGGTAGGTAAGTGGTGTTTTGCATAGTTCTTTGGATAAATCTTTATTTATCTTTATTTTTATAAAAACAACACCGCATTAGAAATAAACCTTGTGATGCGGGGGACTTTACAAACATACAACCAATGGACACAACAAACAGACTCGAAACAATGTTTTGTGAATCACACTAAGTGTTGTCTCGTGTGGGGATCGAACCACAACACTCGGCCTAGTCTTAAGCGGTGAGGTGGCCGCTTGAACCACTACGCCAACCGTGCAGTCTCAATACAATACTTTCAAATTTTTGCGATATGCAGGTACACATATGAAAATGTATGTAATGGTGCATCCAAACAGTTACTTCTTGTAGAGAAATCTTAAGAAACACGGCAGCATTCAATAACATTTTGCGTCAATCTATAAAGTTACCCCGAGTGTTTTGTAATAGAAGTTGAAATGCTGCTCAACAAAAAGTTACTGCGGTGCGGATGCACCATGAAAGATTTTACGTCACCATGAATAAGGAACACAATAAGCAAAAATTCATCGTAATAACTTAAGTCTAAGTTTAAGTCTATGCTTTTTTAAATGGGCTAAAGTATTTTTAAGTAAAACCATCAAAGAACACAGCGTTGGCAAATGAAATACAAGATGTTATAATATATGAATGGCTAGTCAGGGCAGCCTCCGATTACGTGTGGATTAGCTTCAGCAACGTTACCAAGGGACTCTCATATTTCTTCTGAGAAGACATAAATAATAACGTACTAGTCCTAGTACTGATCGTACATGTGTGGCAATAATTTTAGCCAAAATAAGAAAATATAAGTATAATATAAACATATAATTTAGGATTGTAGGTACAAAATATTATGTTTGGTTCATGTGATGACTATTTTAAGCAACCTTATAACTAAGCCTGGAGTGGTTGTTACATTTATTTATTTATTTCAGACATATTTACAGAGTAAACACAAACATTGGTAAAGTAATTCATAAACACATAGGTCAGATGCTACTCTAAGAAAAAAATTGCAGATGGAAATCAATTCTTTCTATTTTAAAAAGACATCTGTAGTAGGTATAAATCCCGCTTTGCGGGTGACGAAACAAACATCTTACCAACGGACGTGTCTTACTCAACTCAAAGTGTTGTCCCGTGTGAAGTTCGAATCCACGCAGAGTTATAGTCAACTGCCTAAACCACTACGACATCCACATAGTCCAGTTCAGAGACTGCATTTTGTTTATTATAATATATTTTAAATAGTTATTCCTGAGATTTTCTAAAGTAAAGAACAAAAACAGTTTTTCTAATTAATAAAAAAAACTATTTAAAACCTTGCTTTAATTGTTATTATTGAGACATAGCGAAAAGTTGTAAGGAGTAAAATTCAATTTTCTGTGAAGAGAACGTCGTGACTGGTAACTTTTTAATTAACCCCCAAGATCAGAGTCAAGTAAATGAAGTAAAATCTTCATTCACGAATTCCGATCGGCTTTCATTTTTGTTCAATAAAGTTCATCATTTCGTTTCATTATCATCCATTTTATTCGCGGAATTTTTAATACGAAAGATTCGTGCTCCATTTAAATGTCAGCTGTACGAAAAGTTATTGTTGCCGTGATGGAATTTGAACATGGAATTATTTTGTCATAATAATCATGTCATATAACTGCTTACCAGAGCTTAAAGTTCTTTTATTTATTTCTCTTTTTTCGCAAGGAGTTTTTCGCAAGCTTTCTATTCCTTTATTTTGAATTAATTCTAAATTTCTACATCATTATAATCCTTTCACAGTCAACTTCTGTAAGGTTTTTGCAAACCAAAAACTGTGCTCCAGGCCCTTGGGTATCACAACATAAAGGTCTATGTTCTAAGCAGCAGCTTGGGATTTGGCAATGGCTTAAGCGTATTTTAAACGTAAGGCATCATGCTACTTGTCAAAAGTTTATGAAAGCCGTTCACTGTCTGTTATCCTTATGTTATAGACGCACTAAAGCAAAAATGTTGAAACTGTGTTAACCTCTCAATCGTGACACCACGCAAGCTATCATAATGGAGAAGGAGTTAATTTTAATCTTAGCAAGATTAGCATGACTGACGGCAATTATTGACTTTAACATGCACCAATTATTGACAACAATTGCTTTTTTTGTTTACTACCTGTAAACAAAAAAAGCACAGTGACAAAATACAAATCAATGAGTACTTAGAGATAATTTTACATCACAGCATTTTTAAACCTGTACTCCAATTTATGCTGTAGGCACACATCATCCATATTATACAACTTCAAATATATAAGTTGACTTAAAAAGAAAAGAACATTGTTTCTTCAAAACATCAAATAGTTAAAAACAAGTAAGAGAAAATAAAAAAAATTTGTTACAGTGCATTCAATTTGCGCAAGGATTCTTTGAATCTACTGTGACAAATATATCCACTTGAGAGCAAATATCATTACCTACATAGTTTACACATTCGAAATACCAGATTGATTTTGAACACATTATTATTGCTAGTGGGTATTCGAAACAGTTGCGGATCACGCACAGATCTGTTGTCTGATGTTGATGTCTGACATAATAGTCTAAGATCTCGCGAACAATTAGTGCACTCATCGACTTTTTGCTAGAAACCAATTTTTTATGTAGGTATATTTATTATTACGGACACTGACGGTGCGACTGGTCCACCAATTTAAGGTCGCTCAGCGAGCGATGCAGAGAGCTATGCTCGGAGTTTCTTTGCAGGATCGAATTCGTAATGAAGTGATCCGACAGAGAACCAAGGTAATCGACATAGCTCAAAGAATTAGCAACCTGAAGTGGCACTGGGCCAGCCACATTTGTCGAAGAACCGATAACCGTTGGAGTAGTCGTGTTCGAGACTGGAGACCGCGCCTTGGCAAACGTAGTTGTCCTCCGGCTGGTGGAGTGACGATATACGCAAATTGGCTGGCAGCGGAAAATCGGGCTCAGTGGCGTGCCATTGGAGAGGCCTATATCCAGCAGTGCACTCTTGCAGACTGATCATGATGATGATGATGATGATTTATTATTATGAGAATACTTATCTATCAGGTTGCCTATTAAAATGTGGCCGCTAGTATTTTTAATAAAATTATGTTAATTGATTTTTGGGCAAACATTTCGTTCACACAACTACCGGGGCATAACAAAGACGTCTTACCGCTTAATTCAATATTCGATCTAACTATTTTTTGAGATTTATATTCATATTTGAAAAAAGCTCCATACAAAATATAATATGGATCTCGAATCTCGAAATATATGGATGAAATCGGCCGTTAATAAATAATCCAAAAGATAGGTCTTTTAGGGACCTTTTCAGTGACACAAATGATGTAGTCGATATTTTATTTAAAAAACAAGTCAACGAAATGTTTTTCAATAATCAATTACCAAAAATTTTATAAAAAATACTAGCACATACACATTTTACACATCACATTTCAATAGGCAACCTGGTAGACGAGTATTCTCCTAATCATAAATATACATAAAAATTTTGTTAAAAGCAAAATCTCGTAAAGTGCACTAATTTGTCGCGGTATCTCGTAATTTAGAGTAAAATCTCACAAAAAATCTTTAAACATACTTAGTCACAAATGAATATAATAATATTTAAATTGTTGCCTTTGAATTCAAACTATTCTGAAAGAATATGTGTAACAAGAATGAGCAATTCGAACGAAGTAAATTAATTTTTATCAGTTTAAAACTCTAAGAAGTATATCAGTTACGTATTTTTTAAGGAATAACGATCAGGATTAGCAATCCTGACTTGCGATTGACCAGCTTGTTACTTTTCCATAAGTAGTTATATCAATCGATGTTTTTCTAATCATTTCATTCGGTTTTAAGAATATAAAAATAAATAGAATTGCTTGATTTTACAATGTTTTGTTACGATCCAGATATGGTTTTATTATTATTATTGGGTATGTGTTTCTTTTTGTATTTGACTCGTGACAGACTGAAATAAAAATGAATAAAATGAAGTCAAACATTGCAATTTGGGCAAAATATTCTGTGACAGGTAACGCACTAGAAATATATCCTGTGTCACGGGATACTTTACAAACATTCAAAACAAATAACAATTTGTGAATCATTGTAAGGTATGCCGTGGGGACACACTCTGCGCAATGCAAGGCTCGAGATGCCTTACTATCCATGGGTGCATAGGACATATTATATATAGGACAATCGAATTCGCGCGAGAAATGGATCGATATTATAATAATTAGAAAAAAATACGGTGACTTAGAGCCTGAAATATCTCCTGAAGCAGTAATTGCTAAGGTATAGTGCCGAGGTAAAAAAAATCGTAATAATTGCTAAAATATTAGAATTTAATTTCCGTTTAATGTCTTTATACCATGTAACAATATTCATGCCTCAGTAGTTTCCTGAAAAGTATATCCTCAGCCCAGGACATAGAATATGCATAAAGCAGTCATTTTACAAACACGATGTATATATTTATAAGAGATTTACTCGTTAAACAACTTTATACCAAACTTATTATTATTTCTAGGTTTTATCCCAATAAACCTGATACAAGCAGACAATCAAACCGAAACGCAGCTGCCACCAGTGGAATTCTTACTTTCAATACCATCAAACGACACATATTTGATCAACTTATTGAATACTCAGCGCATGAGCTCTATGAAAACTGACATAGCCACTACGACAGATGTTGTTAAAACAAAAGGTCTTGATTCCATCATCACACTCGCTGATTACCATCTGATCGGCCCACCCCCTACCACCCCGGGATCTCCAGGTAAGAGTAGCACCCCCTACAATCAATCTAGCCGCCCAACCCGCCATTACCACACCAGGTTTCCCCATCCCCCGGAGGGCCCAGGGGGTGATGCCGGCCCCACCGGGCACTCCAGATTACCTCCGACCACCCCGGGCACACCAGGTACCGTCTCGGTCCGCCCCTGTAGCGCCCCGCCCAATAAAGGTGACTACAATCATAACAATCGCCCCAGCCGCCCAACCCACTATTACCACAACAGGTTTCCCCAACCCAGCCCAGGGGGTTATGCCGCCTCCTCCGAGTACATCAGATATCCCCCCGGCCACTCCGGGCACACCAGATATCCCCTCTGCCATCCTGGGCACACCAGGTATCCCCCCGGCCACCCCGAGCACACCAGGCATCCCCCCGGCCACCCCGGGTATCGCCCCCCCAATTACAGTGATTACTATTATCCCAATCGTCCCAACCGCGGCCATCCCTGGAATTACACCCGCCACCCCGGATACCAACCTTACCACCCAGGATATGGCCCCGGCCACACCAGGTATCCCCCTAGTCACCCCGGGTACCGCCTCCCCAATTACGGTGATTACTATTATCCCAATCGCCCCGGGTACACCAGGTATCCCCCTGGCCACCCCGGCCACAACAGGTATCCCCCCGGCGATCCCGGGTACCGCCTCCCCAATTACCCTGATTATAATTATCCCAATCGCCCCAACCGCGGCCACCCCTGGAATCACACCGGCCACCCTGGGTACCACCCAGGATATCGCGCAGGCCACCCTGGTTATCGCCCTGACCACCCTGGATATCGTCCCGGGCACCCCGTTTATCAGCCTGACTATCCTGGGTATCATCCCGGTCATCCCGTTTACCACCCCGGAAATTACCCTGGCCACCCTGGGTATCACCCCGGCCACCCCGAGTACCATCCGGGGTACGAACACACCGGATACCCTTACTAAAGTTACCCCCACAGACCCTCAAAGAACAAACACCGCCACAATTATACCACCCCACCTTTTTTGATAATATCAGGCGAATACGACCGTGACCTCGACTATCCATTCGTACCTCTGTGGCCTAATAACGACAGGCGTCCAGTCAGCATAGAGCATGTTCCTAATATATTCCGGGATAATGCTATAGCTCTTCTATGGAGAGGGATAAATGGTATGAAGAAGAGTGACAAGAAACGTATGTGGATAAGGGGACCTTTAGTCACTGATGTTAATAAGAATAAGTTACCGGTCCCGTCCCCGCCGCGGTACCCGGTCCCGTACCCATACTAACCACAACGTACTATGGTAACATAGACATCATCGATGTAAATAAAATACATAAATAATATTTATGTAATTTTATTTAATTTTACTTGTGCCTCAGCCCACTAAATAATAGTCATACCTCGTCCCCGTGAATACGAAATACTGGTCAAGTACGTTACAGCAATTGTTTTTTATTTGTAATAATATAATATTCTGCCACATCACCATTTATTCTATATTCTACCACATACACACATCACCATCTAGTCCCAAACTAAGCAGAGCTTGTACTATGGGTACTAGATAATGGATAAACATATTATATACATAGAAATACCCAGACCAAGACAAACATCCATGTTCATGCACACAAATGTTTGACTTGAGCGGGAATCGAACCCGCGACCTTCGGCGCAGCAGTCGCTTACAGTCCCGCTGCGCCAACCGGCCGTCGAACAATGCGATCTTGAAGACTCAAATCTTTAATTCATCAAATCGAATCACTTGACAATTAAGGTAGGTACGTTACCAGAAAAAACAATACTAGACGTCGCCAGCGGCTTCGCCCGCGTTAATTATAGGTACATATAAACCTGCCTCTTGAATCATTCTATCTATTAAAAAAACCGCATTAAAATCCGTTGCGTATTTTTTAAGATTTAAGCGGACATAGGAACAGATAGACAGGCGATAGGAACAGAAAACAGACTTTGTTTTATACCATGTAGTGATTTAGTTCCACTGCGCTCCAAAAATTTAAGAGTACCTAAGTAGAGTCAGCAAGAATAATATTGTATGAAACATTATACAGCAGTAATTTAGTAAGTAAAACTTGAAGGGAACAGCCGAAAATAGTTTTCACTTTGGATTTAGTCAAAATAATATGTCAATTATTTATCTTTAGTAGCCGAATCTAAGAATTGATAAAATATTGGGACCAGCCAATTGTTTTATACACTATACAAGGTTATATAGCGGGTCTTACTCGCGATAAATCCTATATTTAAGGCATAAATACCTCGGTTTCCCAAGTTGAGTCTCGCCGCGACCACGGCTGAAGCAAGTCAGCCGAAACGTTGGCAAAAACCTAGGTATTTATGCCTTAAATATAGGTTTTATCGCGACTAAGACCCGCTATATAACCTTGTATAATGTATACTAATCGCGAAAGTTTAAAATCGTTTATTGTTTTATACACTACTAGCTGTGCCCGTACCAAAAGAATAAATATAGGAACTTCTTCTTGCTTTCTCCCATTATTAACCTCATAATGTTACTATATTTCTAATAGATTTAAAAGGTACTGTTCCGGTATTATTTACTTTTGAAGCACACCCTTAGTTGCTGATGCCAGGAGTACGACCTTAGATGATGTTCTTTTTTAAGCGACTGGTATCTTCTGTTTACTATTAAGATCTTCACCTACTAACAAGTCAGTTACACTTTTGGGACTTTGAGTCATCGATGTGCTGCAGTTCGTTTTCGGAGATACGTAAGTAGCTAGGGTTCTGTTAGTTCCAAAGGCATTTGGTTGTTGCGTTGTTTTCCACCACGAATATTTACCTTAAAACGATCAATATTGTTGTAATCAGTAGCCTTAAAATACCTACTATGCCGGTCTTATGTAAAGAGCTAGACTCTATACGAACCTAACCACTTCTATCCAAGTGTTATCTTAGGCAAGTCAACAAGGGTACTTACTTGCCAAAGTCTGGTAGTATTTACTCCAACATTGCCCCATATTATTAGTAGCTGAAGTTCTTTGGTTTTATCTTCAATTATAATGATTATGCCTGGTGCTTTAGCTGACATTACTAGTATTCTTCAATTCTTCCACATTATTCAGTAGTACTCTTAAGATATCTATGATTCTGTCAGAGTTTTTGGGTAGCAATAAAGTATCTGATTCGTTCACGGCATTTGATATTTCGTTTATGTAAATTTTTAGAATTGAAGGAACCGTTGAATTGCAAAAGTTTAAGTGGACTGAAAAAAAGTAATAGGCCACGTCGGAGGACTTTGGGCGGTCTGAAAAACTCCGACACTAGATTTGGCCACACACTCACACGAAAAATAAACAAACAAAAACACTCCAAAATTTTGAATACATTTTGGGTCATCATATCAGCCAAACGACGTCCACTGCTGGACATAGGCCTCCCCCAAGGTTCTCCACACAGACCGGTCTTGAGCCGCCCGCATCCAACCGCCTCCCGCGATCTTGACGAGGTCGTCGGTCCACCTTGCGGGGGGCCAACCTCTGCTGCGTCGTCCGGTACGTGGCCGCCACTCCAGAACCTTTCTGCCCCAACGGCCATCGGTTCTTCGAGCTATGTGCCCTGCCCACTGCCACTTCAGCTTGGCTATCCGGAGAGCTATGTCGGCGACTTTGGTTCTACTGCGGATCTCCTCATTTCTGATTCGATCTCGCAGGGAAACTCCAAGCATAGCTCTCTCCATCGCCCTCTGAGTGACCTTGAGCCTTCTGATAAGGCCCATAGTGAGCGACCACGTCTCTGATCCGTAAGTCATCACTGGCAACACACACTGGTCAAAGACTTTCGTCTTGAGATACTGCGGGATATCGGACGAGAAGATATGTCGTAGCTTCCCGAACGCTGCCCAGCCAAGTTGGATTCGACGATTGACCTCCTTCTCGAAGTTGGACCTACCTAATTGGACTACTTGTCCCAGGTAGGTATACTTGTCGACAACTTCGAGCGTAGAGTTCCCAACCTGAATAGGAGCAGGTACAACATGGACGTTCGACATGATTTTCGTCTTGTCCATGTTCATCTTCAGACCTACTTGTTGAGAGACTCTACAGAGGCCATCGAGCATTGTGCCTAAGTCTTCCATGGTCTCAGCCATGACTACGATATCGTCTGCGAATCGAAGGTGAGTGATGTACTCGCCGTTGATGTTGATGCCGAGCCCATTCCAGTCCAGAAGCTTGAAAACATCCTCCAGCGCAGTGGTAAACAGTTTCGGGGATATGACATCCCCCTGTCTCACCCCTCGCTGGAGTTGAATAGGTTTCGAACTCTTGTCCTGGAGGCGGACTGACATAGTGGCGTTTTCATACAAACACTTCAGCACTTCGATATATCGGTAGTCAATCCGGCACCGTTGGAGAGACTGTAGCACCGCCCAGGTTTCGATCGAATCGAAGGCTTTCTCATAGTCCACAAACGCCAAGCATAGGGGCTGGTTATACTCCTCGGACTTCTGTATAACCTGCCGCAGCGTATGTATGTGGTCTATGGTACTATAGCCTTTACGGAAACCGGCTTGTTCGGGAGGCTGGAAGTCGTCTAGCTTGCTCTCGAGACGATTCGTGATGACCCTCGAAAACAGCTTGTAGACGTGGCTCAGAAGTGTGATGGGTCTGTAGTTCTTTAAGAGGGTTTTATCCCCTTTCTTAAAGAAAAGCACCACCACACCTCTGTGCCACGCCTGTGGCGTTTTACCCTCGAGAATGACGGAATTAAATAGCTTCCGAAGGGCTTCTCTAGCGGGTGCACCGCCAGCCTTCAGAAGCTCGCTCTTAATTCCGTCATCACCCGGCGCCTTGTTGTTTTTGAGCTGTTTGAGAGCCACACTAATCTCGTGCATGCTGACGTCCGGGATATCTTCGGTATAGTGTCGGGTCAATCCAGCTCTAGGGTCTGACGCTGGAGTGCTTGCGGATTGTAGCGTTGTCGTGTATAGCTGTCCATAGAACCTTTCGATCTCCTCCAAGAGCTCAGGCTTGGACGATAGGATTCTGCCATCTTATATACATTTTGGGTAAAACTTCATATTTTATGAGACTAGTATGCGCCATGCAACTGGCAGCCTTTGTCGTCCATGGGTTTATGACATTGGAAACATATTGTTAAGATGTTGAGAGCTCAAATATTAAGTCATGTAATAATATATCTATTGGGAAAGTCAAATACATCAAACTGGTGAGGTTTTAAGATCTTTTGCGGTGTCAAGGTAAACGATATTAACTGCGATTTGCATGACCTATAAGAGGGCTATAATAGGCCATAGGATGGCCTATTATAGCCCTCTTACCTAAAAATATGACCACTCTTATTTCTATAATATTTATCTTAAAACATTGCATGTTGTCAACAAAATTAATATTTATCGTATAACCACGATCTATAAAACTTTTATATACATCAAAACAAATACTTGAACGTATATTTTTATTTGAGCACTCAACTGCAGCTCGGAACGTAGATTAGAAAATGTCAAGGAAATTGCGCTATGATTATATAATATGCACGTAGACTACTATCGCTTACACTCTTATAAGTTTTTATAGATACGTTTTGTAGTTGGAAGGTGCATTAAAGTTAAGGTTACGTTACTTACCAGTCAGGAAAAGACATATTTTTTTATATGGTACTATTTTATTTTATTTTATATACAGTGCATCTATATTAAAGCATTATTGTATCTTATATTAGTTCTTGCTAGCAGCTTTTGCCTACCTCGTGATAAGTTAGGTATGTCACTGACAAATTTCACCAATATCCGTTCAGTAGTTCACTCATTCATCTGCCAACACGAATTTTTGCTTTTATAATAGAAGATATTTTAGTTGTAAGGATATTCATGCTAATGGAAAAATATTTTATGCTTCATCTGAATCTATATGTATAATAATAATTATTATAAAGATCAATTTGAAGCAGTACTTAAACTTCGGAACCATAATTATTCCTTAAAGTCTCTAACATATTTTCCAGACAGAAGAATTCAGTAATTAAAGTAAGATTACGAATATGGTTTAGCGACAACACAGGTTGTCGGGTTTAGGTTTTGGTTTTTTGCTTTAAATAATCATCTAACGAATAAAGTAAACATCTAAGTAGAGACAACTATCTGTGCTTTTAAAAGACGCTTATTTAAAAAGACGTGACTTAATAATGTATTTTGATAGATTTAGAATGTTATCATTTCCTTTCCCGTTTTGTAAATATTTCTAAAACAAACACAGCACAAGACAACATACAGCCAAAAATCCACACGTAAAATACACCTGCAAACTGCATGAATGTTATAGTACAGCCAGCTTGGCAACTCGAACTACTAGTTATCATATTACTGTTTGCATAATTAGCTTTGGCTATCACCAATATACCTATCGCTTCGTTGTATAATCGCTCAGTAATTCCAGCTTCAAACAAACTTTGAATAATTCGGCGGAACTTGAACACTAGCGGACTGTCTTTCCTTATAAGCATTTCATTGTATACCGTCAAAATATTTTCAGCCGCTCTCAGTACCCTTGCTTCACCATTTACAGCTGTGGCTGATTGAAAATGATAGAAGTTTCCCTGTAGTACAATTGTCAAACCGTTATTCTCAAAAGTTTTCTCGGCACAGTGTATAAAAGAAAAACATTCTTCTGACGTGTTTGCGAAATTCAAATATCTTTTGTCATCGACGAAGTATTTTGTTGAAGTTATCAAGTACGGTAATCGGCCTGAATCCATGACGTCTTCATTGGTATTGAACATCTGTGGCGGCTCTCTTATTGTGAGAAATGAGAACAGCTGAATACTTATGTATGCTGATAAATGAATACTCATAACCAAATATCCGAGATTTAAGATTTTCTGCTTCATAGATCTAGCGTCTTGTAAAGACGTCGCACCTACAAGTGCACCCCATCCATATAGCAATGTGTTGCGCAATGACACGGTATCCTTATCAAAGATACGAACGAAATACCAAATGATTGAGTAGATAATATAAAAGATAATGAAGAAGTAGAGACCATTTACCTTCCCAATTAAATTTTCCCAAGACCTATCAACTCGCTCTGCGTAGTAAATCCACACTACAGCTTGTCTCGCATATATCCCGGAATACGCCACTATGTCTCCATAGATCCGATAAAGTCCGCCTGCGCATACGTCGAGGCTACCATTTATCAAGAATCTTAAAAAGCCGTTTTCTACATATGGATTTTCTTCTTTTCTATAGACGTAATACAAATCTAATGATGCGTTTATCTTTTGTGCAACGATCTGCATAATTGTCATGTCAGATCCCTTAGTTTCATTTATGCGATCATACGTTTGCAATGACTCTTTGTCTTCAATTTGAGAAAATGGATACAAAGTCGCCATACCTACTCTTAATGGACATTTATTTAAATTTGTAGGCTTTTTCGACGGGAATATTTCGTTACTTGCCAGTGTGCCATTGACACATGTATTTATGTGAATCGGACGCTCAATAAATGCTTTACATGTATTTTCGTCAATTTTCGTGCTGAAAGTGAACATTTGATGTAGTTCTCCGACAAGATCATGGAACATGAACGTTACATCGTGTTCACCAACAATATCACTTATTTCTTCAAGTTTACGAATACACGTGTCAACACCAGATATAATAATTAGATGTTTAACTGCATAATCGATCTCTTTTAAAATACTTGAAGAAATGTCATCACAAGTTTCAAAGTACATAATAATTAAACCGTTTAAATGATATTCCTTTTTAGAATCTTCCTCTTTAATTTCTAAATTATTATCGAGTAGACTGTAGCCTTCTTCGTTGTAAACTATCGCTGTAGGTATATTATTTTCTTGAAGATGTTTCGCCAAATATTCCATGAATGTATTTTCTTTTTCATTATCGGACACCGTAGTTATAGTAACTGTTGGGTTGTAGCTTAATGCTAAATCACTTATAGCTTTAATGCATTTTGTTATGTCATAAAATGATTTATTTTCGTCAACATTGACACTGAAAAATCTGTGTCCACCTTCGCTATCCGCAATATACCAATGAATGAGAAAACAAATTAAGAATTTGTACATTATTGAAACTGACTCTTGATACGGTTTACTTATTTGTACCAACTGTAAGCTTTATTTTGAGCAGAGTTCTATCGTTGTGTATTTATATACAGATCGGTTTAAGTAATAATTATCCTTTTAAATACGTCACCTATATTTAAAAACTCATTTTGTTTAATGGAATCGTAATAGTGATAATAATATTGACATACATTGGTCTGTCTGTACCCGTAGTATATATTATATTCAGATGCCGTAATTAACTGTCTTCAAAAAAAGGAGGATATAACTTTGACCTTTATGTTTGTCATATTGTCATATCTGTATAGGATTTTAAGCGTGTGATAAACTTCGTAAGTGTACTGTGTATGTTTGCCTACGATTTTTTTGGAAGTAAAAGTAGAGATATTTCTTTTTGATGAATAATGTTCATAATGATGTTCCGTTATATATAATTTAATTCTTTAGAATTGATATTAAGGTAAGATTATACATATAATCGTGTACAAAAAACACTATCCTAACACTAATATAAATTCAATATTTTGTGAGCAAAGTTGTATGGAAGTTAGAATTTTCTGTAAAAATTTAACGTATTTTAATACAATTTTGCAGAATTGTAGCTTACATATCAGAAAATAGATTGGCTATCGGATATATATATTATCATGATAAAATTACAGATACCAACACGAGTGGTGCCTGGATTAAAAGTTTCGAAAGTATCGAACTAAAATCAGACATAATTAAATATGCAATGAAACGTAACTGTAATTACTGACTCCATTTTATATACTATTAAACACAGTGAACAGATTGCAAATACCTGCAGCCTTTATCATGAGTTGGTTAGTAGTGAGCCTGATCATGTGTGTATTAGGGAGCCAATTGTGACAATAGATCTGACCAGGGAGGATACCATTCTTATGAGACGCAGCTTTTCTAGTCATAAAAAACTGAAACGCTACATTAAAGTAAATAAATTAATTAAAAAATTTCATAAATCCATAAGGAATTAATATAACGTGCATAGGGTTAATTTAAATCTCAGAAAACAGCGCATAAACTTAATTAATCAACTATCTGAGTATTCTAGTAATTTGGAACAAAGTAGGTTAGTGTATAATATTGATACTCATCGCTTGAGGGAAGAACTGTTACTTAGAGAAAGCGCCTTAAATGAGATTTTCAACAAATACCAGGCTTCTCAACAAGAGCTGAGCAAGTGTATAGTGGAGGCAGGTGAGCTCGTAGACTTGGTGAGATGTAATGCAGAAATGTATGAGTCTCTGACCAATAAGCTCTCATGTTCTTGTACTCACACTATAATCCCAACAGAGCCATTGAGTACCGTACTGCCTGAGAATTTTTCTAATAATTTACAAAACCAATCGCCTTTGCAATCAAATATGATTACATCTAGGCTATCTACATCAACTATTAAAACCTACATCTTTTCTGATAGACTAGGTCATAATTTTGGTAGTCTTCTCAGTGAGTATACAAATCAGTGTGTAATGAATTATTGTAGGCTAGGGGATAGTTACACTAGTTTAGTGAATCAAATTAGGTTACACCCCTTAGATGCGAATAGTACAGCCATATTATTGTTTGGTAACAGTTTAACTGTAAAGAGACAGGATATCATAGAATGTGTTGAAGTGTTACTAGGACTTAATTCAAAATTTAGGTGTAAATTTATTTTATGTGCTTTGCCATACGCAAATAACTTAACACATACAGAAAACATGCACATACACACATTAAATATGTTATTGTATAATATAACTTGTCGTCATAGTGACGCAATATTATTTTTTGACGCTAATAAATTTATTAGTAAATTTACTTTAACAAAAGATACAATGTATCCGCCATTTTATATTAAGAGACAGATTGCTAAGCTATTAGCATACAATTTACAGCAAGGCAGAGAGCCTTGTGTTGACAATTTATTTGATAGGGTTAGTACTTGTACTAACAACGTTTTTATTGACACGTCTTGTGATTTAAACTCCAAGATAGGACAACAGTTAGGCTGCAGTATTTGAATATAGTACACCAAAACATGCAGGGCCTAGCTGGCAAAGAATTAGAGTTAAGTTTATTTCTAGAAAAATATGATGTTAAGGTTTTGTGCTTAACTGAACTTTGGTTAAAGAACCATGAGCTTATTATTATAAATCAATATTATACAGTGCAGAGTTCGTATATAAGAATGCAGGCTATTAGAGGCGGTTCTCTCATAATAACTTCAAATTTATTAAAATGTAAGGAACGTAAAGATATTGTTAATTTATCTATTGAGCGCACTATTGAGTTGTCCTGTGTGGAATTAGACCTATATATAGTAATTTGTGTATATCGACCTCCTTCTGGTGACTATAATCTATTTGAGACTGTTATGGAAGATGCTATCAATAAAATTTTAATGTAGTAATAAGAATATTATAGTATGTGGCGATTTTAATATTAATATTTTAGAGAATTCTTCACAGTGTATTAGATTTCTGAATCTTTTCAAGTCATTTAATTTAAGGAACCTATTCTGTGAACCTACTAGAGTATCTGCAACATCTTCTACTTGTTTGGATAACATATTTAGTTCTTGTGCTGCCACAAACCCAGTAGTAATTAGTTCTCTCCCTTCTGATCACCGTGGACAGATAGCTAGTTTTTCCTGTTCAACATATGATAAATCACGTACAGTAGAATGTAGGCCTCAGACTACCAATCGTCTAATACGTTTCAAAACCAATATTATTGCTAAACTCAATACCTCAATATTGAACTCACAAAATCCAAATACAATTTATAACTCACTTTTTGGACTAGTAAATAATGAGTTTCAAAATACTTTCAAGAGTAAAACAGTCACACTAAAGGGTTCTATGGGATCTTTTAACCAGTGGGCCACTATAGGTATATACAAAAGTAGAGCCAAGTTGTTTGAACTATATGGTATGAAACAACATAATTTGACACACCTTTTCGAGATTATGTAAAAAAGTAGTCAAAAATTTTTAAACAAGTTTGTATTATGGCAAAATCTAAATTTATTAGTAGTAAAATTAAGAATTCAACAAATATAATTAAAGAAACTTGGAGAATTATAAATAATGAAACAGGAAGAGCACGACCACGGGAAAACCAATTTGAACTAAAAGAAAACAATTTATTAGTCACCAATAAAACTCAAGTAGCGCATATGTTCAATAGTTTCTTTGCGAGCATACCTTTAACAACTACTAGCTGTTTACAATCATCATCTTTAGACGCTGGAAATTGTTTGCTTAGCAGTGTACCTGAATGCAAGAGCGTGTTTAGATTCGAGCATGTTACCCCGCGAGATATATTGATCGCATATAATTCAATTAATATTAAAAATACCGGCGACTTTTGGGGCATTTCAATTAAAATTTTAGGTACTATAGTTGAGACTGTTGCGCCTTACCTATCTATAATTTTTAATCAATTCTTTGACCTAGGCGTATTTCCGGATTTGATGAAATTAAGTAAAATTACTTATACCCTTATTCAAATCTGGCAGTAAGAATGAAATTAATAATTTTAGGCCCATATCTATCTTGCCGGCATTTAGTAAAATATTTGAAAAGATTCTTTTAAAGCAGCTACTAAACCACTTCAATTTAAATAGTCTGCTTCACAAAGATCAATATGGGTTTACAAAAGGTAGATCCACTACTGATGCGGGTGTTGCTCTCATAAAACACGTTTATAGTGCTTGGGAGTCATCAAAGAATGCTATTGGAGTGTTCTGTGACCTATCTAAAGCATTTGACTGCGTTCAGCACGACACACTACTGCGGAAGCTCCGCCACTATGGTGTAGAGAAAACCGCACTTAGTGTTGTCGATTCGTACCTGCGGCAGAGATTTCAGTGCGTCGATGTAAATGGGACTACATCCTCTAAATTACCTATACAGCTAGGCGTTCCACAAGGCTCAATTTTAGGTCCTTTTCTATTTCTTGTATAGATTAATGACTTACCTTTTTATTTAAAAAACATCTGTGATGTTGTACTTTTTGCAGATGATACGTCACTTATTTTTAAAGTAGATAGAAATAGAAATCAATTTGATGATGTAAATAATGCACTATTACAAGTTACACAATGGTTTACAGCAAACAACTTAGTACTTAATTCTAGGAAAACTAAATGCGTTAAATTTGCTTTACCTAACGTAAGACAACTGGGACCTAATATTATGCTAGATAGGGAGGAACTTGACACAGTAGACTCTACAGTGTTCCTAGGTATTACATTAGATAATAAGTTACAATGGGGTGCACATATAGCATGTCTTGCAGGAAAGCTCAGCTCTGCTGCGTATGCCGTCAGAAAAGTTAGGCAACTTACTGACATCGACACGGCTCGTTTAGTATATTTTAGCTATTTTCACAGTGTTATGTCCTACGGCATTTTGTTATGGGGCAAAGCTGCGGATATTCAGAATATCTTCGTTCTACAGAAACGAGCGGTACGAGCAATATACATGTTAGGTGCAAAAGATACTCTTAGGGAACGCTTTAAGTCTATAGGAATTCTTACAGTAGCCTCGCAATTTTTATTTGCTAATATTTTGTACATTAGGCAAAATATAGGTTTATTTACCACAAAAAGCGATATACATAATATAAATACACGAAACAGGCATAGGTTATATGCCCCTTATCATCGTTTACATAAAGTTAATAATTCTTTTGTAGGGCTAGGTATCCGTATTTACAATAAAATACCAATTGGTATTTTAGAATTACCATTTAGTACATTTAAAACTAAAATAAAAGACTGCCTTATTAAGAAAGGTTATTATACTATAAATGATTATTTCAGTGATAAGGATAGCTGGTCACTTCGCTAGACAACTCATGATCTTTATACCAAATTAGAATTATATAGATACTTTGCATTTTTCAGTTAATCTTAATATATAAAATCCTTGCGTTACTGACTGACTGACAGACACGCTACAGTCGAAACTATTGGGCGCAGGAAGCTAAAATTTGGCATGTATGTTCCGTGGGGACCGTAGGGGTGCACTAAGAAGGGATTTCCCGAAATTCCCACGGGATCGGCCAAAACAGGTAAATTTAAAAAAATGCAGGCGTAGCTGCTGGCGTCCTCTAGTCTTTATATAATATTTCTAGTTCTTTTAAATTACTGTTCATGTATTATTAGGTCATTAAACTTAGGTACTACATTTACATTTGCATTGTTGTTCCACTAATTTTATTAAAGTTTTACTGCACTGTAAGATGAAGATAACTCGTGATCATGGGCTGCAACTAATGTTTTTGTAATTTTGTATATTCATATACAGTCACTTCTGTAACATACATTTCCACCATAGTTCTGAACATGGTCGCGAGTTGCCTACATTACAAGACGTAAGTGGATGCTTCTGTTACACAATATTCACATTGGAAGGCTAACTAAGGCACTTAATTTAGTAACTGCATTAATTTCTTAAGTATTATGTCTGTAACTAATTACTATTTTCAAGTAATTTAGTACAATGTGAAACAGTTGCAGCTCCTTACAAAAACAAAATATGTAACATAACACTGGCGATTAAAAAGAGTGGCCACGAGTTTTATTGCCCGTTCTTTCTCGTGGTTCTACCTATTGCTTTGCGAATGGGCAGTAAATGTAAATGTAGAAGCATTAAGTAATGTACATTAAACTTTGACGTTCATAAGCGTCACCTTGTGACCTAGATGAATAAACGATTTTGAGTTTGAGTTTGAGTATAGGTTAGCTAGCAAGCAAGCAAATGACTGTCTTGCTGCTATTATCATTTTAATAACCTTTAACGAGTATACTAGCCTAGATCAATATCGGGTTGGTTAAATAATCTTCAGGTTTGACTTGCTCTTTTGATCTTTGATACTTATAATAAACTATAATAAAGAATAATATTTAAGTATATACACAGTGTGAAACGATTTACCAACATTCGATTGGCCCATGAACCATTGATCAAAATAATCTCATGATCAGCGAAGTCCAAAGTTCAAGGGTCTAAACACACTATGCCGAAGATACGCGACCGAAGTTCGGCATGATTACGCCTGCAATGCTTTTTGAATTACTGACACATTATAACGAAATTACGTTGCATTAAAGCGTGCAGCGTAACTTCTGTCAGGCATAAGGTCGCTGACCGATGGCCGTTAGGGAAGGAGGGTGCTGGAATGGCGGCTATGATCACGAGTCCAGATATGTATGGACCATTGGATGCGACCGGCTCAATATCGGTGTGTAGAGCCTAGGGACAGGCATATGTCCAGCGTTGGACGTCCCTAGGCTGAGATTATGATTTCTTTTAAGGTCTTTGACTTCTCGTGACCACGGATGATGTAAATTGGCGAAAACGTTAAGACAAAAGAAGATGTTTCTAGCTATAAATTAAGTGTCAATCGACCAATATCATTTGAAGCAGATATGTAACGATTAAAGTATTATGTATTTATCTTTATTTGATTATGCATTCCATATTCATGTTTATTCTAATAACGATTCTGGAAAAATTCAAAGTTAATTATAGCACTTCAATAACTTAAATAAAATTCTTAAAACAATTTTATTTAAACCACATCTTTAAAAAAAAACGATTATTTAAAGCGCTCCTTTAACAGAATCGATATCGAATTGTACGCGGAAAATTTTTACCTATTTAAAGCAATATTATTGAAACCAACTCCATTAAAAATATCGAATAGCAAGCCACAAATTTCGTGGAACAAAATAATTATTAACTGCATTTATAAAATTGGTTCGGCGAATTTCGTGCTGGGAATTAACGGCCGAAGTCACGGGTAAAAGCTAACACATTATAAGTAATACGAACAACATGACACTGTATATTTCGAAGCTTAGAAACTCAATAAAGCTTTTATCTTTACACGTTTGTGCTTCGAGTTTCTAACAATTATGTACTTAAACTTCTACACTGATTGTGCATTTAGATACAAATAATCCATTTTCTATAAGAACATGTTATGACGATTATGATCACCTTATTTTATACTCATAATAATAATAATATTCTACCACATTCACACAACACCATCTAGTACCAAACTAAGCCGAGCTTGTACTATGGGTACTAGATAATGGATAAACATACCTATATACTTTTTTTTTGTAAATACATAGGTATTATACATAGAAACACCCAGACCAAGACAAACATCCATGTTCATGCACACAAATGTTTGACTTGTGCGGGAATCGAACCCGCGACCTTCGGCTTAGCAGTCGCTTACACTCCCGCTGCGCCAACCGGTCGCCTTCATTTTATAAAAGAGTAGCATGTGGATTTAAACAAAAGCGATCTAAGTAACGGTTTGTTAGGTATATCTACATTTTAAGTTGTGTCTTGATATCTATTCTCAAGTTATGTGTTATGTTATAACTTAAACTTGGTAATCGTGATATCATGAAGAACCAATAGACCTTGTGCAAGCTTCGTGACAAATAAAGTATAAAATAATGCGGTTTCTTCTAGGCTCCTATTTCTGATTAAGAGTCTCAGGGAAACTAACCTTTGGAATGTTAATGTGCATTTGGTCAAAAGTAGAAGGCTAATCCAGAGCCTACGACAACTAACCTTATGAGGATGAGATATACTTGTCCAGAGGTGAGAACCACAATTGATAGTTTAGCGTTGTTGTGACAAATGCCTCAAAAAGCTGTCACCCATTCAACGGATGACCTGTGTAAACTTTGCTTAAGTATGTCGAGCTGTTACAAACATCAAGCCAAGCAATGCTTTAAGCGCAACATTACGGTGAGTAAAATAATTGCTAGTAAAATCCTGTAAAATCAAATAGTCATCCCGGGAATTTAAACTAATACCGCAATCATTTAAGCGGAATACAATACATTTTATGCCCTATTATGAGAAACAGTGGTGATGAAATACAGTGTTCTGCTTTTACGCTGAAATTGTTCAATGCACTATTTCGAGGAAAAACTGTCATGTCGTTTAGCACAAAAATGGTTCTAAAGAGATTTTACAGACTGCCTCCGTGGTCCAGTGGATAGCAATTGCGACTGGTGATCGGAGATCCCGGGTTCGATTCCCGGGTCGGGCAAAAGTGTTTCTGGGTTTTTCCGAATTCTCAGTGGCAGCACGGAGTCTAGTGATGTGCCCGATAACGGCAATAGGCTCGCCCCCTATCACGTGGGACCCAAAAATTCATGGCGAAATGTGGGTGTAATATTACACCTCTGCCTACTCCTTCGGGGATACAGGCGTGAGTCTATAAATAAAAAATAAATAATAATAAAAAAATTGAAATTGGGATTTAAGTTTTCGATTAAAAATATTACCTTTCTACGGCGATGAATTCAGCTAAATATGCTTTCGATCTAGGTATGCTAGTATTTGCGCTGAGAATTTTCTTTAAGTTTCCGATCTAAAAATGGAATAAAGTGTTATCTGGATGGGTTTGACAGACGTGAATTAAATAATAAAGGAACGGATATTTGTTCTAATTATTAAAAAAGGTCTGTGTGGTATTGGTTTTTGTGTAAAGGGTATTAGTTCTAATTAGCCGGTTCAAATTTGCGGGACGTCATAATTCATATCTAGTATTGGGATTGGTCTTAATATAAGACGTATAAGTCTAATGTGTTGTTTGAAAGTGTTCGCCTTACGAGTGCCGTCTAGTAGGTTGGGTTGTCGTTGGCGGCAACTTTTCTAGTAGTAGAACTCGTGCTCTACTACTAGAAAAGTTGTTGTATGTATATCGTATGTTCGGCATTTATGGTGTCATATCAGCCGAATTCATCGGAACGTAAAATCAGTCGCGGAACTTCGGTCGCGTAACTTCGGCATAGTGTGTTTAGCCACTAAGTTATAAACCAAAGTCGCCGACGTATGTCTCCGAAGAGCCAAGCTTGGCAGTGGGTAGCGCACATAGCTCGAAGAATCGATGGCCTAACGGCCATTCCCTAACGGGCAGGAGGGTGCTGGAATGGCGGTTATGAACCGGATCTAGAGTCCTGATATGTATGGACCATTGGATGCGACCGGCTCCAGATCGGTGTGTAGAGCCTTGGGAGAGGCATATATCCAGCGTTGGACGTCCCTAGGCTGAGATTATGATTTCTTTTAAGGTCTTTGACCTCTCGTGACCAAGGATGATGTAAATTGGCGAAAACGTTAAGACAAAAGAAGATGTTTCTAGCTATAAATTAAGTGTCAATCGACCAATATCGTTTGCAGCAGATATGTAACGATTAAAGTATTGTGAATTTATCTTTATTCGATTGTGCATTCCATATTCATGTATTTTCTATTAACGATTCTGGAATAATTCGAAGTTAATTATAGCACTTCAATAACTTAAATAAAATTCTTAAAACAATTTTATTTAAACCACACCTTTAAAAAATTTCGATTATTTAAAGCACTCCTTTAACAGAATATCGAATTGCTTGCGGAAAATTTAAACCTATTTAAAGCAATATTATTGAAACCAACTCCATTAAAAATATCGAATAGCAAGCCACAAATTACGTGGAACAAAATAATTATTAACTGCATTTATAAAATTGGTTCGGCGAATTTCGTGCTGGGAATTAACGGCCGAAGTCACGGGTAAAAGCTAACACATTATAAGTAATACGAACAACATGACACTGTATATTTCGAAGCTTAGAAAGTCAATAAAGCTTTTATCTTTACACGTTTGTGCTTCGAGTTTCTAACAATTATGTACTTAAACTTCTACACTGATTGTGCATTTAGATACAAATAATCCATTTTCTATAAGAACATGTTATGACGATTATGATCACCTTATTTTATACTCATAATAATAATAATATTCTACCACATTCACACAACACCATCTAGTACCAAACTAAGCCGAGCTTGTACTATGGGTACTAGATAATGGATAAACATACTTACCTATATACTTTTTTTTTGTAAATACATATAATACATAGAAACACCCAGACCAAGACGAACATCAACATTTGTGTGCATGAACATGGGTTCATGCACACAAATGTTTGACTTGCGCGGGAATCGAACCCGCGGCCTTCGGCTTAGCAGTCGCTTACACTCCCGCTGCGCCAACCGGTCGTCTTCATTTTATAAAAGAGTAACATGTGGATTTAAACAAAAGCGATCTAAGTAACGGTTTGTTAGGTATATCTAAATTTTAAGTTGTGTCTTGATATACCTATTCTCAAGTTATGTGTTATGTTATAACTTAAATATTCTTAAATAAATAATGTATTACCTACTACACTTGGTAATCGTGATATCATGAAGAACCAATCGAACTTGTGCAAGCTTCGTGACAAATAAAGTATAAAATAATGCGGTTTCTTCTAGGCTCCTATTTCTGATTTAGAGTCTCAGGAAAACTAACCTTTGGAATGTTAATGTGCATTTGGTCAAAAGTAGAAGGCTAATCCAGAGCCTACGACAACTAACCTAATGAGGATGAGATATACTTGTCCAGAGGTGAGAACCACAATTGATAGTTTAGCGTTGTTGTGATAATGCCTCAAAAAGCTGACACCCATTCAAGGGATGACCTGTGCAAACGTTGCTTAAGTATGACGAGCTGTTACAAACATCAAGCCAAGCAATGCTTTAAGCGCTACATTAAGGTGAGCGAAATAACTGCAAGTAAAATAACTGCAAGTAAAATCCTGCAAAATGAAATAGTCATCCCGGGAATTTAAAGTTTGAGCGGAATACAATACATTTCATGCTCTATTATGAGAAACTGTGGTAATGAAATAGAGTGTTCTGCTTTTGCGCTGAAATTGTTCAATGTACTATTTCGAGGAAAAACTGTCATGTCGTTTAGCACAAAAATGGTTCTAAAGAGATTTTACAGACTGCCTCCGTGGTCCAGTGGATAGCAAATGCGACTGCTGATCGGAGATCCCGGGTTCGATTCCCGGGTCGGGCAACAGTGTTTCTGGGGTTTTCCGAATTCTCAGTGGCAGCACGGAGTCTAGTGATGTGCCCGATAACGGCAATAGGCTCGCCCCCTAACACGTGGGACCTCAATGGTCTGGAATGAATTTTTCATGGCGAAATGTGGGTGTAATATTACACCTCTGCCTACCCCTTCGGGGATACAGGCGTGAGTCTATAAATAAAAAATAAATAATAATAAAAAAAATTGAAATTAGGATTAAAGTTTTCGATTAAAAGTATTACCTTTCTACGGCGATGAATTCAGCTAAATATGCTTTCGATCTAGGTACGCTAGTATTTGCGCTGAGAATTTTCTTTGAGTTTCCGATATAAAAATGGAATAAAGTGTTATCTGAATGGGTTTGACAGACGTGAATTAAATAATAAAGGAACGGAAATTTGTTCTAATAATTAAAAAAGGTCTGTGTGTATTGGTTTTTGTGTAAAGGGAATTTATTGGTTATTGTCTGAAAGGTGTTGTGATGTTTGGTATTGGTTAAGTATGTGAAATAAGATGTTGAACATTTTTGGTCTTGTCCTCTGCTTAACCTTTTGATTAGAGTCAATTCAAAAATCAAAATCATGTTGAGTGTTTTCTTTGAATATCGCGATGCTGTGCAGTCGGAATTCTTGCCAGAAGGTCAAACGGTAAATAAGGAATATTATTTGAGCGGTATGCGGCTTTTAAGAGAGAAAATTCGACAAAAAAGGCCAGATTTGAGGACAAAAAATTCTTGGATATTGCATCACGATAATGCGCCTTCGCACAATGCCATCATTGTGAACGAATTACAAAAACCAAACAATCAACAAATAATATCAAGCAACCACTGTGATTCACTGTGACAAACTTGCATCAAACTTGCATGAAATTTGTTTTCCAAAGGATTTGGATGACGACGAGCACAGGTTGGTGGTCCGACAACAGCTGGTCGTTGAGCACCTCCTGCTGTATCTAGGAAGTCGACCCATCACCAACCTTGCAGCAAGTTTAAATCAAACTAGCAAGTTTGATTTAAACTTGCTGCAAGTTTGACAAGCTTACATTGTTATCTGGGGAGCGAGAGCGACAGCGGAGTAGTAAGCTGGGCGGTGAGCGGGACGACTAGCGGAGCGGTAGCGTTTTTGTTTGCTGTACCTACCTCTGTCCGTACCGCGTCCGCTCTCATCGAGTGCAGTTCCATAGTCATAAAGTATTTTCCATTATTTGCCCGCTGTCTTTGTCACTTCCACCCTACTCCCCACTTTAGCTCAGGTTTTGGCAAGACCGCAACAGAGGTATCTTATTTTCATACACAGGCGTTGTTGGACACACCCAAATAATATTGAAGTCAATAATCCTTTCTGTGGAATCGAAAATTCAGTCTGCAGTATTACTGTATGTACCGGCTATATTTAAAACATACCCTAAAGTACCTAAACTATCACTTATAAAAAGAATTTTTCGTTTAATCTTTGTGTAGGAAAAAGTTAACAAACATGAAAAATTACAAATCCATTAGCATGAATATAATTGTTTTCCCCAAAGATCGAATATTGAATATTTTATTCCAATTTTTGCGAGCATGAAAAGCAAATTATCACGATTGATATTAGTGTTTTGTTTTTATACCAAAAGTTTGTGCGTGATATTTATTGATAGAAAATTTATTGAATATACAGTTAATACTTTTTTATATGAATTTTTCACGGCATCGTAACATTCAATTTCAGTTATCGTGAAATATATTTTAGGTGTATATTTAAAATGAGCGGAGTGGTTATAGCGAGTCATGGACGCACGTGTAGTAATATGAATATTCTCATTTTATTTTGTTGGTTTATTTATGTATTTTTGATTTTATTTTAAACATTTGTGTTTTGTATTTCGTTTATAAAATTTACTCTACGTCGATATACTATTGATTTTTACTTGTTATGATATTGACAATCATCGTATTTTAATGGACTATCCGGGATATCAATGCCCTCTTATAAGTTATTTAACCCGGCGAGCATGAGGTGGAAAAAAGTTACATCGACAATGAGGCAGGGTGTGACATACCCAGAACATAAAGTACCATAACACTAATCCTATTATGTTTCATACAATTGTATTAATCATATAGTGTAGTATATAGGATCACTATAATGAAATTAAACACAAAAGTTTTCAATTATGACATTATTATTTCTTATTCATTGTTTTCTTATACAGTCTAATTATAGGAAAAATATTTTAGAGATTTAGAAAAATAAACACTTATAAAAAGAAAATCGTTTTTAACATTTAAAATCAACATAAACATAAAGATTATAAGATATTCCATCAGAAAAACAAAAGTGATATTATTTTTACAAACATAAGTTACTAGTCACTACTCTCAAAATCAGTACAATTTTTACATCCGAACTTAGCATACTCCATATAGACTTGGCGAAAATGTTGCAGGAATACTTAGTTTTTCTATCTTTCTTGTTTGGGCATTCAGTCCTGACATTTGACATATCGTCCAGTCATATTTTGTTCAGGTAATGGTTCACCAAGCTGATTCATGATTCGCTGGCGTATAAAAACTGGAATATTTTTCTTGCACTCTGTACCATCTGAATGACTTAAAAACAAATAAAATAATAAGTCGTTAAACTAAAAAACCACGAGACATTACCTGATTTTAAAAACACACAAAATTTAACAAAAACAAAGACAAAATAATATAAAAGAATAAAAAAATACATTACGTAAAAAAATATGTTAAGCATGTGGCAGGGTATACCCGAGACAAGTTAGCACACCAATATTCCAGCCAACGCTCGACGCCAAACTGCGATCACGCCACTATCCCCTCCCGCAGTCCCCTGGCTCCAGCTATTCAGTGCGCTAGTGTTGTTAGACGTATATTTACAAAAATACACATCTTTAGAATTGCACCAGGGTGTGACATAACCTGCCTCATGCTCGCCGGGATAAATGTTCACTTCAATTTCCTTTCTCCTTCTTTTGTTTTTATCAGTTTTGTATATTAACTGTCCCACTACTAAATATCTTTGTCATTTGCACGATTGCCGTAGGTAGTGTATGATCAGATGGTCGTCTGACCGTATGAGATCGTCAAAACAATTGTTATATTGATATTATAGTTACTCCTTAATTTGTCATTCTAAAAGAAATACTTCAATCTGTGTGATATACAGAATTAATTGATCGATTTCTCCACAGTCTATCTCCAAGTCCATCAAACAAAAACTGCTGAACCAATAGACATTATGACAGAAAGATCGAAGACACGAGGGACACACAGTTACGCCGCCATTTTACCTGATAAACAGTCACTGATATCAAGAAAACGTGATCCATTAACAAATATACTCCACGCACTATCACTTCAAAAGATCAACGATGATTGGCAACAAGAATACCTTGAAGGAGCCACGACGGAGTATTCAAATGTTCCAGAAAACTTGAAGCCAGTAATATCAATTCTGGAAGAACTGTTTCAGAAAAATGTGACCATGGTCAAGTAAATTTGTGTAAAATATATCAGTTCTAAGTGCATGAGTTTTATTGGGTCTTTGGTGGTTTAATTTATGCCAATAAATGACTTCCAACGCTAAGACAATCCTTTCGATTTGCAAAAGCAGCTTCCTTCACGTACAATGTACACTGAAGCTAATATTGATTAAAACCGAAGAATCTCACGATGTCTAAATATGAACAAGAGTTCCTTTTACCCTCTCAAAGACGTGTTCAAAGTAAAGTTAAAATATGAATGAGGATTTCCTAGAGTCCAACTTTGAAACTATAATTAGCGAAAATAGAATAAATGATTCCAGAAACTTACAAGTTATAAAGACCCCTCTTTGAGTCCGGGGGTACCTTGCTGATAAAATATGAAAGAATTTATACATATACCGGACTCGTATATTACGCAACTTAGTAAAACTTTCGTATTAAGGGAAAAGAGAAAACTATAAAATAAAATGAAATGTGTAAGTGGACATGTATGTAGGTATGTGTGGTTATTATGGATTTCGTAATTTCTGTAGTGCAGTGTGTATGTAAAAATAAATGTAGGCCACAGTAGAAGAGGCAAGCTAATACTTCGCTTTTCGATGGTGGTGTAAGTACATCGATAGTGATATAGGTAATCTTAATCTAACATATTTTTTAGCACTTTCGTCACATTATTATTACACAGTGATATAATCTGCATATAATATTTTGGGGATAAAAAGCATAAGCAATGTGTCCATAAAAATAAATAATTGCACAGGGTATTTAACGTTTGCCTGCCTCCGTGGTCCAATGGATAGCGTATGTGACTGCTGAGCGGGGTCCCGGGTTCGAATCCTGGGTCGGGCAAAAGTGTCACTGGGTTTTTCCGAATACTCAGTAGCAGCCTGAAGTCTGGTGATGTGCCCGGTAACGGCAATATGCTCGCCCCTATTACGTGGGACCTAAAAATCATGGCGAAATGTGGGTGTAATTACACCTCTGCCTACACCTTCGGGGATAAAGGCGTGAGATTATAAATAAATAAAAATATATTTAACGTGTAATATTTTGAAATAATTCGTACGTTTCTGATTTACCGGGTCCATATTTACAGTGGTATCCATAATTTATCCCTGGCAATAAATTTGATATTCATTCTAATGGAAGGCTTATTGTTACAGGAAGGTAAACAATGAATTCATTATTGTAGATCTATATCATCTTCAGTGTAATACAGAGGTGGTAAGGTGCCTACTTATTTGTTAAATAGATTTGATTGTATTCGTTAGTTTGCCAAAAACAGTACTTACTCTTTATAAAAACAAACATTTAAATCGGAACATGAAAAGCATCTAAAATAATAAATATCTTTACAGCTAAATATTCAAGTTCCTCAGTTTCTTATACTCTTTATTTCTGTCTCCCCTATTGCAAAACAGAGAAGCGATATTCCAATTTCTCCAATATAATTCGGATTAAATTTACCGCGGGTTTCAAGACAGTCAAGCTTTCTATGGACACTCAACGAGTGGCAAAACGTTGTCTTATATGAACAGTGAGTATACATCATACAATTTTATTTAAACGAGTCTTATTCGCGATACTTAATTTAATAAGTGATACACAAATTTTTAAGACGGTGTCCTATAACCCGACAGCCAGAGTTACGAAAAGCATTCGAGCTTTGATTAAGGACCATAAAAACGTATTCACGGAAGATGAATTTGAACGTCTACACAAACCTTAAATCGTGCAGCCGCCCAAGATATACGGTTTGCCTAAAGTCCACAAGACTAACGTACCATTGCGACCGATAGTGAGTCAAATAAACTCACCCACATAGGGTTTGGCGAAACACATCAGCAAGGTACTGCAACCGTTGGTAGGTAAGACGGCATCTTTCGTGAAGGACTCTCGGCACTTTATTGACATTATCAAGAGCGTGAAAAAGGAACCAGACGAAGTGATGGTGAGTTTTGACGTGGAGTCACTCTTCACCAATGTTCCAGTTCAGGATTGCCTTGAGGTCGTTGAGAGAAAACTAAGGGCAAACGTTCTGTCTGACAAAAATTCTGTTCTACTTAAAAATTGTTTGGAAGCAAACTACTTCCTATACCGTGGACAACATTACCTCCAGATCGACGGAGTGGCTATGGCTAGCCCAGTAGCACCGGTAATGGCCAACATCTGGATGGAGCACTTCGAAGAATCCATAGACATGAAGGCATCAAATATAAAGCTATGGAAGAGGTATGTCGACGATGTATTCTGTATCATGAAGGGCGACAAACAAGATGTAGAACAGTTTGCAAACAGCTTAAACTCCATACACCCTAATGTTAGACTTACATTTGAAATGGAGGCAGACGGGTCGTTACCCTTTCTCGACGTAAAAGTGACAGTGAGGGAAAACGGTACCTTGGGACACACCGTTTATAGAAAACCGACACACACAGATAGGTATCTCTACGCATACTCGCATCATCACCCGCGACACATGGAATCTGTAGTGACTTCACTAGTAAACAGAGCGTATAACCTCTGTGACCCTGAACATTTGAACAGTGAGCTGTTACATGTTCAGGAGGTACGTAGGTGCCGTTGATTCCGTTGATTCAACAAGAAGATACAACGTCTGAAGAGGAAGGACCGTAAACCGGAAGTAAGCAGAGTACCGGCTTACAGGCCTTACATACAGGGAGTGACGGACAAAGTTGGAACAGTACTACAGAAATACTCCATAAAGACTGTATAAATAGCCCGCTCTGCAAGGTAGCACACAATCTGCGCACTCCGAAGGATGTCATTCCTGTACAAACACCTGGCGTCTACAAGGTCGACTGCAGTTGTGGTAGTTCCTATATCGGACAGACCAAACGAACCATCGCTGAAAAGGTCAAGGAACATATCGCAGCTGTAAAAAACCGTCATATTCACAAGTTTGCCATAGCTGAGCATTTGTTGAAGTCTGGACCAAACCACTGGATCGAATTACATCAACCAAAGGTCTTATCAACCGATCGTCACTATTATTCCAGGATAGTACATGAAGCGGTTGAAATCAAAAAGCATAACAATTTCAACCGGGAAGATGGATACAGACTGTCTACAACTTGGAATCCAGTAATCAACGAATGTAAACACCGGCGCAGTAACACAGCTCATCAGTTTGTAGACGTCATAAGTGTTGTGTGTCGACGTACCGACAGTTCGGATAAAAATAAAAATAAAATCAAGTGAGGGTAGCTGCCGAAACCCGCGTTTCACAAGGACGACGCTGAGATGACATCAGTCCTGCCGCGACCAAAGCTGTTGTAAGACGGCCGAAACGTCGGTAAAACATAGTCGCAAATATCGCGAATAAGACCCGTTTAAATAAAATTGTATGATGTATACAAATCGCGAAAGTTTAAAACAGTTAGTATCTACGATTGGCTATATCTACACAGTATAGTATATTTTTGTACAGTAAGGGCCAAGCAGTCACGACTGTTCTTCCCAAAACAAGAACACATTTTGCAGAAATAAACTATGTATAAGCCATCAAAGTACGCAAAAATGGCAGCTAAATTTCGGTTGATAGAACATAAGCTCTAAGGCTCAGTTCACACCGAGATGGCAGCGGCCGGAAGCGAAGCGCAGAGCAGTTTCAGTGTCATATAATTTTAGTCTTTATCACCATGAATATAATACATAGAATCACTTGAAAAACTTCAAAACGTTGTGCGAATGCTCGCGGCTTCGCGATCATTCCAGCGGCGTCCACGCAGAGTCGGCACACGACCGCTCAGGCGGGCGTGAGCGGCCGTGAGCAAGCGCGGGAGGGCGCGAGCGGCCGCTGGAAGCATCCTATCACCCCTGCCCGCTCACGCCGCGCTTCTACCGCACATAGGCATATGAACAGCGTGAGCCTGAGCCGTGACGTGAGTTGCGCACGTCCGCGAGCACTCGCGAGCGGCCGCTGGAAGTATCCTATCACCCCTGCCCACTCACGCCGCGCTTCTACCGCACAGAGGCATAGGAACAGCGTGAGCCTGAGCCGTGACGTGAGTTGCGCACGTCCGCGAGCACTCGCGAGCGGCCGCTGGAAGTATCCTATCACTCCTGCCCGCTCACGCCGCGCTTCTACCGCACAAAGGCATAGGAACAGCGTGAGCCTGAGCCGTGACGTGAGTTGCGCGCGTCCGCGAGCACTCGCGAGCGGGCGCGAGCAGTCGCGCCATCAGCGAGGAAGACGACATTCACCGACAGTTTTAACGCCTCTTCTTTTAGGAAATTAAGTACATAAGGGTAATACGTCAACAGTGCCAAAATGTAGAGTTCTTATTAGTGGACGAGATATCTTTGGTTCCCTTTGGTAACTCTTTGGCGGCATAAATGCTATGCTTTTGTGTGACCTCATGCAGCTTCCGCCAGGAAGGTAGTATTTAGTGTTTGTTAACAATAAAGTATTTCCTGTTCCAGCGCCACATGCTTTTACAATCAAATATGATAATTGGAAGCACATAGTTTACACTTCAGCCCCGAAATAGAAACAACTTGCACGATCCATAATTTATTTTTTGTTTTTACGTGCATTTAGAAAAGCGTGTTGTCTAGTGTTTTTTAAACTATTAATTTATTTTATACTTTTTGGTCTTTGATAACGAAATATTTTTAACATTTATACATTTATTTTAAGTAGGCGAATGAGCCCGCATCCTCTCCATCACCACCTGTGAGTCTGTACTACATGGTGTTTTATCTGTCAGCTTATAACAATCTAGCTCTTCTATCAGGAGACCACTAAGGGATTTTACTCTACTCAGGACCTCATACGCCTGTCCAGCCGCAAAAGTACGGGATCCTAACTACACCACTGCGTGGTCTACAATATATAAACCTGATCGGGTTCAAAGTTCATTGCATGGCCTTTCTCACAAGGGTAAACACGACTATGATATGATATTCTATCATGGAGTGCCAGTGCTTACCTTCTGGCTTCATCATCAGACCTTGAAACCTAATCGTAGCCAAAGTTCATTACAAGACTCTTCTAATAATCCAAAACAGTATGATATGATTTTCCATCATGAAGTTCCAGTTCATATCTTCCGACTCCATCATCAGATCAGTTTGACAGTACTATATTATTGAATTGTCATCAGAACTACATACAGCTGCCAATTTTCATTACGCTACGACCCTTGGAAGATGGTTAAATTAGTTAGCTTAGATTCCATTACATAGTTATAGTTACATACACGACGACCTAATAGAAGCGCGTTAAAAACTGTATTTGTTGCTGAATTGCCTCTTTTCCTGGTGTATGTTTGTGTCTTATCTTTGCAGTAAATTTCGGTTCGTTGGCGATTTCTTTTCCGCGTAGGCGTCATTGACTTTTCTTGTTGCGAAGTGTTCTATGGCTGCGTGGATTTAAATGTTTTTAGTTATGTTTATTATGACTAGCGCAATGATATAATGTAAATAAAAAGTTTAATGTGATTAAAAGTTTAGGATGATAAAGCTGCATTTGAATATTGGAAACATTAAATATTTCCAATATTCAAATTCATATTTTAGCACCATCAAAATCTGTATTTAAAAATATTGCATAATATGTGTGCAATTATTTCCACGCCAAATTGAATCAAAATCGGTTCAGCGGTTTAGACATGAAAGTGGATATTGGATATTGCAATTTGGGAAGCATAGAAGTGTTTAATTTATTTTCCGATTAATATTTCAGTTTTCCACTCCACAAATATCCGCTATTCCTATGTGGTACCGGAATATCACTATCTGTATATGTACCTGTTTCCGTAATGAATACATGTAAAAGTCGAGAACGCTTGTAGTAGGTGAGCTGGCACCAATTTTGGGTAGGTATTTGAGAAAGCCTTTTTTTTTCTTTTCTTTTGTTGACGCATGATGTAACAATTTACGGGCTAACCACCCCCCAAGCTGGGCCTTTGAAAGAGGTCAGCCTAGGCAGAGTGTGGTGACTCCACGACGAGAAGCGCCGTGACTACCCACTAAAACTATCCGATCCCATTGAATGACGGGGTCAAGGGAACTGCGTTAATATTACTACCGCAACATTTGAGGCAAGTTTTTAGCTTTCCGCCAATACCTACCCAAAATTAGTGCCAGCTCTCGGACCATTGTAATTGAACAATATGTGAAACAGCCACGCTTTTATATGTTATCTGCGGTATGTAGATTAAATAGAATTACCTATTGTCTGTACATTTTCAATGTAAGGGTGAGTGAGTTTAATTTGTAAATTAAATTCATTGCGTAGGCTTTAACTTGGATGGAAATTAATTAATTTTATTCGGTGTTATTTATTAAATAAATCAAATTATTTCATGTGAGTTTATCTTTTGATTTAGCTTCTTCTGAAGATTTACATATATTAATATCTGCCTTATTTATCATTTCTGTGGGCATTGGCCTCTTCTCAATATGAGAAGTATTAGACCATAGTTAATAACGCTGGGTTGGTGGTGGTTAGCAGACTTCTAATATCTTCCGGGAACATTATAGAAAACTCACAGCTACACGTAGGTTACCTCACGATGTTTTGTTTCACAGCTTAACATGCCAATAATAACAACTAAAACCGCATATATCCGTATGGTGACGGATTAAGAGTACAAAACTTCAATACCCCATTTCCATCCGTGGGCGTCTTAAGAGGCGCTAAGGCAAAAATTGAAACAAATAGCATCTTTACAAAGAGACATACACTACACCCAAGTCTAACCTATCTAGCCGGGTTTAATCCAGCAGCGGAAAGCTAGCGAAAGGCTGCAAAGATGCGTTCTGCAGCCATCGTGCCGGGGTAGGAGACCGGAGTGGATCCCGGTGGCTGCAGACGAGGGGGCACACAAAACTCGCGGATCCACCCCGCACACGGCTATACACTTTCTTTGGGCACCTCTTATACTTCACCACACTCATTTCCCCTACCCAACAACCTTATTTTAAATAATACTATATTGAATAGTTTCCTTTTTATATTAAATTTACTTTTTGTGTAAATTAAAAAAAGTAAATTAATTCTAATATTATTATTGCATGCTGTTATGTCATTCCATTGTTTTGTTTTCGCTCATATGTTCGATGACAGTATCCGTGCTATCACAAGTGGAATTAGTTGAAATTCAGCGCCAGGCTTTTAAGCGTGGCATATGCTGAACTAGGTTCCTTTTTGGTGAAAAGCGACACAGCAATTTTATTAATGTAATTTAATTTATATAGCGTATCCAGATCTCAAATTACAATGTTTTAGTTATTTAAATATATATATATATATATATATATATTTTTTTTTTTTCTTTATTTTATTATGTAATGAACTAATTATAATTATCCATGAGTTTAATTTATAATTCTATTGTAATTTTATATCTTAATTCTATTGTAATTCTTTCAATTGTAATCTTCTGTTTCTTTGTTTCTTCTTTTGTCCGCAATATTGTATGTGTCAATTTTCATTCCAAATAAATGCTTTTTCTTTCTTTCTTTCTTTCTATCCCTCGCTCTCTCTCAGAAATCATGGCGCGCAAGAAAAATAAGAGACAGAAGTTTTACCACGGCGGACTCCATATCCACAATAAAAATGGATTTCTGTAATGTTAGGGGTCTACACAGCAACCTCGACGCCGTCCATCACCACCTTGAGACGGCGCGGCCTGCCCTGCTCTTTTTAACGGAGACGCAAATAGGCGCCCCGGACGATATATCGTACTTGAAATACCCCGGTTACGAATTGGAGCATTCTTTCCACCGTAAAGCCGGGGTGTGCGTTTTCATCCGGGGCGATATTTGCTACCGCCGCCTTCTGGGCCTCGCGCATCGAGACCTGTCAATTTTGTGGCTACGAGTAGATCATAGGGGCCAATCCCGAATCTACGCGTGCCTTTACAGGTCTCATGCCAGTGAGTTGGGGCCAACTCAATTAATTGAGAGCGTCCAAGAGGGGACTGATAAAATATTGGAACGGTTCCCTTCCGCGGAGGTGGTGGTCCTTGGTGATTTTAACGCTCACCACAAGGAGTGGTTGGGATCCCGGACCACTGACCTCCCGGGTCGGTCCCTGTATAATATGGCGTCGGCCTATGGCTTCTCACAACTGGTGAAACAGCCCACCCGTATCCCAGACGTTGTGAGCCATGTACCCTCCTTGTTGGATCTACTGCTGACTACGCACCCATGCGGTTACAGGGTGGTGGTCGATGCACCTCTCGGGTCATCAGATCACTGCCTTGTCCGCACCACAGCCCCCGTTGCGAAACCAGATCGCTCCAATGCGACTGGCTCCCGCAGAGTCTGGCAATATAAGTCAGCAGATTGGGATGGACTGCGGGAATTCTTCGCGTCCTTCCCATGGAAGCGGCACTGTTTCTCCTCTGATGACCCCGACTCTTGTGTTGACTGTGTCACAGAAGTGGTACTCCTGGGGATGGAATTATTCATCCCAAACGTCCACATACCTGTTGGCGGGCGCAGCCGCCCGTGGTTTAATAAAACCTGTAGGGAGGCTGCGCAACAAAAGCAGTCAGCATATATGGCCTGGAACGAGGCCAGGAATAGTCGAAGTCCTTGGGTCGAGGAGAAGAAACGCTTATTCAACGCCGCTTCTAGATCCAGCAAGAAGGCTATTGCTGAGGCCAAGGCAGAACACGTTGTCAGAATTGGTGAGCGGCTTGGAAGATATCCCTCAGGGAGTCGTGCTTTCTGGTTGCTCGCCAAAGCTGCGCAAGGCAACTTCTGCCAGATCAGTCTCCCGCCACTGCGTAAATTTGATGACAGTCTGGCCCATAGCGCAAAAGACAAGGCTGACGTCTTGGTCCAACTATTTGCCTCGAACTCGACCTTGGATGACAAGGGAGCCACACCACCGTCCATCCCCTGGTGTGGGAGCTCCCTGCCTGAAATCCGCATTACACAACGTGCGGTCAGGCGGTAGCTCAAACTTCTGGACATCCACAAGTCGAGTGGGCCTGACGGCATCCCAGCAGTGGTGCTGAAGACGTGCGCCCCTGAGTTGACCCCCGTATTAACGCGCTTATATCGTCTTTCCTATAATGCTAACAGGGTTCCATCTTCGTGGAACATAGCCCATGTTCACCCTATTCCTAAAAAGGGTGACAGATCGGACCCGTCAAACTACAGGCCAATAGCGGTAACGTCCTTACTCTCCAAGGTAATGGAGCGAGTCATCAACAACAAACTCCTCCAGTACCTAGAGGATCGCCAGCTGATCAGCGACCGCCAGTACGGTTTCCGGCATGGTCGTTCGGCTGGCGTCCTTCTAGTGTACCTTATACACCGCTGGGCAGAAGCCTTGGAGAGTGGGGGTGAAGCTCTAGCCGTTAGCCTTGACATTGCCAAGGCGTTTGACCGGGTCTGGCACAGGGCACTTCTATCGAAGTTACCATCTTATGGAATCCCCGAGGGACTCTGCAAATGGATTGCCAGCTTTCTGGCTGATCGGAGCATTAAAGTCGTCGCAGACGGCAGCTGCTCCGAAATGAAGTCGATCAACGCTGGCGTCCCACAAGGCTCGGTGCTCTCCCCAACGCTGTTCATCTTGCATATCAATGACTTGTTGTCAATTGAGAACATGCGTTGCTATGCAGATGACAGTACGGGTGATGCGCGGTACACCAGCCACCAGAATGTCCCTCGGAGCCAGGTACAGGAAAGACGATTGCAACTTGTGTCTAAATTCGAGGTCTCTCTAGGGCGCGCCTCCAAATGGGGTGAAAAGAACCTTGTTCAATTTAACCCCACTAAGACACAAGTATGCGCGTTCACTGCGAAGAAGGACCCTTTCGTTATAGCGCCTCGGTTTCAAGGAGTACCCCTGCATATTGCCGAGAATATTGGGATCCTCAGCGTCGAAATATCGAACAAAGTCCAATTTGGGAGTCATTTGGAGGATAAAGCCAGCAAGAAGCTGGGAGTGCTGAACCGGGCTAAGCGGTACTTCACACCAAGCCAACGGCTTATGCTTTATAAAGCGCAAGTCCGGCCACATGTGGAGTACTGCTCACATCTCTGGGCCGGAGCGCCAAAATATCAGATTGATCCACTTGACTCCCTACATTCGAACTCCCCTGTTCGAATCGTCGATGATCCCGATCTCACAGCTAGACTAGAGTCGCTGGAGCAGCGGAGAGACTTTGGTTCTCTCTGCGTATTTTACCGACTCTTTCACGGGGAGTGCTCCGAAGAATTGTTTAATTTGGTACCAGGGTCACCCTTCTACCAACGTACCACTCGCCGACGCAGTAGAGTTCACCCGTACTACCTGGAAGCGTTTTCATCTAGTACGGTGCGCTTCCAGCGATCTTTTCTACCACGTACGTGTAGGCTCTGGAATGAACTACCTGCTGCGGTGTTTCCCAAGCACTATGACTTGTCCTTCTTCAAACGAGGTTTAAAGAGAGCATTACTTTCACGGTAGGCAGCGGCTTTGCTGTGTATACCCTGACATTAGCGAAGTCCATGAGCAGCGGTTACCGTTTACCATCAGATGGGCCGTTCGCTCGTCTGCCACTAGCAGCAATAAAAAATATATATATATATATATATAATAACTACTAAAAGTCTGAGATGCGATCGGTGAATGTTAATCGGAGAACCCACGTAGCTGTCTGCTAGTTTCTCCATCAGGCTACTGCTACCCTTTTTTAAACCATTTTTGTGATCATCACATCTAAAATCCAGCTCAATTGCGTGCCATCACTAGGGTCTTTATCCATCAGTGGTATATAGTAGGCTGACGATGGTGATGACGATGATTATAAAGCAGTTTCTAAGCCAGTACTGAAGGGCTAAGAAGCGACTAAAAGTCTAGTATTGTATCCATTTACAAACTTTAACTTTCTTCAAAGAGGTATCACTTGATCATAGTAATAAAATATTGTTTTCAAGGCCTAGGCAATTGTTATCAAAAGCTTGTACTCACAGCTATTAATAACGTATTCTATATCTTTGAGTACTACAGATCTATTTGACATTTGATCTTCGTCATTTATATAGGGCGTTGGGCGTAATGCAAGTAACAAATAAACAATATGGAATTGGGTAACTTCATTTAAGTACGACGTCGGACTCAGTGATAAATTCAGTTTGATTTGGACCAGATGGTGTAGCGGGAGTGTAAACGACTGCCACGTCGACAGTCGCGGGTTCGATTTCCGCTTAAGTAAAACATTTGAGGGTCTCAACATGGATGTTTGTCTTCGTCTGGGTGTTTTATGTATGTATTTACAAAAATAAGTAAATATGTATGTTTATCCATCGTTTAGTACCCATATTCTTCGTGGATACAAAATGTTCAAATCCATCACAAAAAAGGCAGCCAAAAGTTCTCTTGATTTAGAATGGAAGGATGTTGCCTCCGTAGTTCGTGTTTAATATTCAGCTATAAATCAAACGACAAAAATCATGTCACATAGTTTAATTTTATACAGGGTGTCACAAGACCCATCACCAAGCCGAAGTCTACTCGTTGTGGACATCATGCCAAGTCATACTAACCAAAAATAATACCTGGGAAACGATTATTTTTTAAGATTTCACTTTTTTAAACCGCAATTAAAAGCGCGCGCGTGCAATGCTCGAAATACCTACTAATCCATGGGGTCATAGGGCATCTAAAGAACATATTGGCGGGGTAAATGCATCGATTTTCTACCTAATTAGAAAAATTCCATACTAACTTTGAGCCTCAATATCTCCTGAACCAGTAATTTCCCAGGTATGGTGCCGAAGTAAAAAATGTTCGTAGTGTACAACATGGCATTTCAGTTTTCGTTAAGGGTCTTTTCACACCTTGTATACAGCCTACGTCACTCAGGATTGTGTAAGGGTTCTAACAATACCTTAAGGATCCTTTGTTCAAGTGTGTAACAGGTTTAGCGGAAAAAATAACAATAATAATATATACGAGTTCTAAATACATTACAGTCATCATCATTAGCATCAAGACCGTCACCTCGAAGCCCGGCGTCCGCTTATAATTTCTAAATACATTACAGTCCTTTTTGTTTTTTTTTTTAAAAACTTCGTCTTCATCTTCAGCCCCTTACAGTCTACTGCTGGACTAGACCTCTCCTTTGAAATGATAAAAAAACTTGGCATTCCCAAATTATTTCTAATACCGGTATCATTTGTGCAACACTTTTACATATCTTAAGTCCGTACATACCTATAACATATCGCAGCACCGTTCATCTTTCATCATGTCTTCAGATAAATTTAATAATTTAGATTTATAAATTATTCAATGCGTCAGTTGGTTAACTTAATTAAACCCTGTCTGTAAGAGATCCGTCGGGGCAAACATGTACGATCGCGGTCTAAAAATGTTTACCACTTTTCAAATTACATTCTTTGTCACGCTGGGTGCAGCAACGTCTAAAATGCTATATCTGAGTACTTATAACTTTTCAATAATTGGTAAGGCATCGATTCAAACAAAAAGAGTATGAATATTTTTAGGCCGATGAAATAATTTGACATAATGACAGAATTGCATTTATTTTGCTGTAAAAGTTCAATAAGGTTATATTTCTTTGTAAAAGTTTTAGACCAACGAGGCAGTCTTACGCTAGACGATATAAATATTGTTCATCATCAGCCTTTGATAGTCCACTGCTGGACTAGGCCTCTCCTTTGAAAGGAGGAATTGGCCTACTATACCACGCTGGCCAAGCGGGTTGGTATAGGGTTTGTATCAAGTTTTCCTTCTCCTACAGTGCTGTTCTCTGCATACTATGCTCCCTCTGTCGGCTCTTACGACACCCATGGGATGATATGGGGTGGTGACAATTCGTATTCTTAATCCGTCACCACTTGGACGATTAATATAAATATTGTATTTTTTTCAAAAAGGTTTTATATTCCGGATGTCGTATTTTGGCCATCCCTTTCATTATAATTTGTCAATGCCAGTCAATGCAAAAGTCATTTGATAAGCTTATTAATTACAATTACCAAAATCTTAAATAGCAAGTTTAAAATAACATTATTTGAAGACTACAAATATTTTAGTTTCAGTGTAAATATCAGGCTTGTAATTAAATGAACGTATATTATAAATGTGGAATTATAAATCGTTATTGACACCAGTTGCTACGCAACGCATGTTATCATAGATTTGTTGCCTACGTAGACAGAGGTTGCCTAGTACAATATTGTCGTCCTTGTGTCATTGATGTGTTCATGCAATTATAAGCCTTAAGGTGGTAAACACTTTCAGACCGCGACTGTACTTGGATATACCTTCGAGATTTCGGTGCAACATCAATTGAGTTATTCGTCAACTGGCGCGTGTAAAACTCGCGCGTGCGCGCGTGTTGGCACCTTCTGGTTTTACCTATTTTTTTTGTCGTCAACTCGCTCGCACATATAAAGTACAGTCAAATAAAAACGGATTGAAACCAAGAACTATAAATAGCTAACTATTGCCCGCAGCTTCACCTGCGCTGGCTGATTCGGGTAAGACGACGTATTAAGAATATTGGCGGTAGGAATTTTAATATTTCTCAGCTGTTACAGAACATTCGGTACTGAATTTAAGGTATTTCATTTATCGTGCCTTTTCCATTATTAACGTTACATGATACATTAACTATCCCTGCAGACTAAGAAATATTAAAAAGTGCTCTTAAAACCTTATATATTTTCATTTTACATAGCAACGAGACAGATTTGAGAATCTAAATTTTGTGTTTAGATATCTAAGTATTCCTTTGTTATTTAGGACTGTTGAAAAATAATCATTTTAGATACATATAGTACTGATTGTTATTAAAATTATTGACAATAAGTTCTTATCTGTGATTTTTTATAGCTCCTAAGACTGATGAGAAATAATTATTTTTTATAGTACTGTTTGTTGATTATAAAAATTATTTGCAACAAACCATAATCTGTGATTTTTATAGATCCTAAGACTGATGAGAAATAATTATTTTAGATAGTACCTACTGTTGATTATAAAAATTATTTACAACAAACCCTAATCTTTGATTTATTTTTTATAGCTACTAAGACTGATGAGAAATTGTTATTTTTATAGTACTGTTTGTTATGAAAATTATTTACAACAAACCCTAATCTGTGATTTCTATAGCTCCTAAGACTGATGAGATTACTCGTATTAACCTTATTATACTTGTTGTCACTCACATTTTTTTTTAAAAAGATTTTTACACTTACCTTTTTGTTTTTTGGATGATAATAAGCAAAATGCTTCACTGGCAAATTGTGATATTATTAACTGTTTTTATTTGTTTTATACAATTTGCAAATATTTATTAAGCCATATTTTTGATTTATTGTGATATGATGATTAGTGATATTGTTGACAATTATTAGTTATACATAAGCAGTTTGACATTAGTGCCATGTAGATTTATATTAAATATTTAGAACTTAATAAAACTATATTTGTTTTATTTTAAACTTAGTCGTACTATCATCCTCCCCTTTTCCCAATTTATTTGGAGTTGGCGCTGTATGCCTTCACCTTCCTTACTTTTCTGTTACTCATTATCTTGTCAATTACCCCTTTTTTCATATCCTCTCTCACACACTTCATCCATCTTTTCTTTGGCCTTCCAAAGAGACTTTTGCATCCATCAAAATTCATACTCATTACTTTCTTACCCTCATGCGTTTCTTCTCTTCTCATAGCGTGTCCAATCCAAGCCAAATGATTCCCTTTCAACTTTCTATCAATGGTACCACTTTTAAACTTTCTCTAACACATAATTTCTTACACATTTAAACTGGATCTATATTACATTCATTAAGACGTTTTTGTGGCTGACTGTACATCGATACATCAGATTTTTGGATCGAGCGAGATGACAACAGAAAAACTAGGTAAAATCGGTAGGTACCAACCGGCGCGTACACGCGAGTTTCACACGCGCCAGTTGACGAATAAGTCCCTCAATTTTGAGATAATGTTACTTGAGTTAAAGGAGAGGCCGACATAGTTTTATTGTGTAGACTTAATTACTGAAGAAGAAAAGAGATTTGAAAAGTACTGTCCGTACTTTTATAGCCATACTAATATTCTATATTTACAGTCTATATTTACATCTCTAAATAGTATCATATTTACAGTCTAAATAGTATTATTATTATTTTGATTTTTCTTTTGTTTTCTCGGTTACCCGGTGTCAGACTGGTGCTACGGGCCTAAGCCAAGTGAGCATCAGACATAGTTTGAGTGTTAAACTGTGAGGTGTGTGGGGTGTTAGTATTGGTTAGAGTTTGAATTTTCTAACCAATCTGCATCTATTGAGTATTACTGCCTTTTGTAACAGGTAGTAGGTATTATCTGGTAAATTTAAAGATTTCAGGGATTGGTGTAACTGTTTTGGTTTAACTCCTGTTGTAGAAATAACAATTGGTACAATAGTTACATTTTGTAAGTGCCATAATCTTATAATTTCGTCTTTAAACTCAATATATTTGCTGAGTTTTTCTGCAATAGTATTCTGAATGTTATGTATGTTTGGTACGGCAATGTCTATTAAGTATCCTGTTTTAGTTGTTTTATTTATTAGGGTGATATCAGGTCTATTATAATGGACGGTGCGATCAGTAAGAATGGCTTGGTCAAAATATAATTTGGTTGTAGAATTCTCAAGAACTGTTTTAGGGTTATACTTATAGTAGGCTGTTATGGAATCTATAAATTTGTATTGTTGTGCAAGTTTTTGATGTATGATGTTGGCTACCTGGTCATGTCGATGTTTGTAATCTGTCTGGACTATGGACTTACATGCGCCTGTTATGTGTTGTATTGTTTCTGGCGAGCTGTTACATTTTCGGCAGGAGTCATTTTGTATCTTTTTTATAATGTGTTTACTATAATTTCTGGTTTCAATTATTTGATCCTGTATTGCAATCATGAACCCCTCAGTTTCAGGGAAGAGTATTCCATGACTCAGCCATGCGTTCGACGCTTCTTTATCGACGTTTTGTTGGCACAGGTCGTGACGATGCCTCCCATGTAAAGACTTTTGAGCCCATATTGTGATCTTAGTTTTATCGTCGATTAGTTTTTGTATCTAACAAATTGAGAGGGGTACTCTTTTTATCATTATGACTCATTGCTTTGTGGAGTGTGGATGTTGCTGCTTTGGTAACAAAATATTGTCTGAGCGTAGTTATTTGTTTATTGTGTAGATTTGTTATGTCGATGACTCCTCTGCCTCCTTTTTTTCTGGGTAATGTCAGTCTTTGTATGCAGGATCTAGGGTGATTTTCGCGGAATGTAGTCATTTTAGTGTTTATTTTGCGTTGCAGATTTTTAAGTTCCGTTTTGGTCCAGTTTATTACACCAAACGAGTAAGTTAATAATGGGATGGCAAAAGTGTTGATTGCTTTAATAGTGTTCCTAGCATTTAACTGTGTTTTTAATATTGTGTTAAGTCTATGTTGAAATTGTAGAGTCAGTTTTTGTTTTATTTCTTTGTAATGTATTTGTTGTGATTGTTTATATCCCAAATATTTATATGCGTCGTGCTCGTCTATTGATTCTATGTTTTCGTTTGTATTTGTTGTGTAACGGTGATGATAATGTTGTCCTGTTTTCATTGAATTTATCTTGCATTTCTCTTTACCAAATTCCATTTGGATGTCTTTTGTGAACATTTCTGTGAGAAAAGCTAGGTCGTATAGTTGATTTTCGGTTTGCGCGTAAAGATATTGTCTATATAAAGAAGATGGGTTAGTGTGTAATCTAGTGTTTTGCTCTGTCTGTCGGAATCTGTGTATATTAAAGTGTAGCCTACTGAGGTGGAGTTCAAAATGTTGGAAAGCGGGTTTAAGGCCAGGCAAAACCACAGTGGGCTTAGCGTGTCTCCTTGAAAAATACCTCTCTGTATCCTAATCGGGTTCATTTCTATTGTCTCTGTTGATGTAGTAATTGAAAGGGTAGTAGACCAGGTTGTCATTAATGTATTAGGAAATTAATAATCATGGGGTGAATTTTGTATATGTGTAGAACCTTTAATAACCAAGAGTGTGGAACTGAATCATATGTTTTCTTGTAATCAATATCAATATCAAATCGGATTTTGTTTTAAAGACCTTCTTAAGTATAACCGAGTCTATAATTAACTACTCTTTGCATCCTTGACTGAATATGCGGCATCCCTTCTGTTGTTCGGCTAACATACTAAACTAAACTGTGGGTAGTTGTAGCATCAATATCTACAGTTTTAAGCTCTACTTATAAAAATTTAAATAAAATATTTTAAGTGTTATTTTATAAAATTTAATGACCTTAGATTATTAAATACATCTACTACCTGCCAGTACAGTGTTGACAAAATCCTACGTACACAAACAACAGAAAACACAAATATCAAATTATGGCTGAGTCACTCCAAGAATCGATGAGCAGTTTGAGAGACATGTTCCTCAAGCGGATGGCGGTTTTTGAAGCTGAGCTACCACAATCCCAAAGCTCTGCATCAATGACAGGATTGGCCACGGAATATCACTCATTTAAGGTATTTGTCTTGGAGGCTCTGAATGGCTTTCAACGGCAGATTGAGCTTCTTGCACACACAGTGGACACTATGGAGATGAGAGCCAGACGGAAGATGTTGTTGCTGCATGGAGTGCCTGAGGACAGCAAGGAGGACACATCCAAGGTGGTGGTGAAAGTCTTCAAGGGGCACCTCAAAACCGACTTGACGGCTGCCGATGTTCGACAATGCCATAGAATGGGGCGCTTGTCAAATGACCACAAACCTACATTGTCTTAAAACTGAACGACGCATCCGTACGCGATAAGCTTTGGTTTGCTAAAACTAAGCTCAAGGGCACTGGGGTCACAATTTCTGAGTTCCTGACCAAGCAAAGACATGAGACTTTTATGGCGGCAAGACAGAAGTACGGTGTGTCGCAGTGTTGGACCAGGGAGGGCATCATCCATGTCCTGGCCCCCGATGGTTCGCGTCATCGTGTGGTCAGCCTCGCTGAGCTGCACAAGGCCGAGCAGAAGGGTATGGAAAAAACAGCGACAGTCCCGAAGCCAGCCACCAAATCCAAACGAACTGTTACCCAAAAAAAGTAGTTTGTTTCTTTTGTTTTTGTTTGTTTTTGGCCGGGTAATATACATTTTCATTCTACTCTTGTCGGTACCCACTTATTTTCGATCTTACTTATTAGATAACCACTACTCTTAGTACAATATTAATAATTTATTAACCGCTTGACCGCTAGCGCCAATTTGCCGAATTCACTTGACCGCTCACGTTCTAAACAAAATGTCGCGCCGCCGCTCGCCAGATGGGCGCGCTAACATAAACATTTATTGTTGATAAGTCGGTAACATGAGTAAGTTGAAGTGATGTTTTTCTTCAACCTTATAAATGACTCTTTCAAGTCGTATGAATTCTTTGTTGATATTTACTTTCTAATTTATTATACTTAGCAGCGAACATTGACTATAGTTGAAAAAAACACTTTGTGTATTTTAAACAGGATTATTTTAAAAAGTAAATCAATGACATACATATTTTATGAGTTTTAACTGTAGAGAGATTCTATCTACACCGAATGAAATAAAAAAAAACATGTATCATAGTATAAAAATATTTAATTACACGCATACGATAAGCACGTAATCACGGAGCGCGCGAAACAAAGAGTGGCATTAGACATTATTTTTTCGTTCCGGGTTAACGATTTTAAGACTCGCTTCATATTTTTAGCATGAAGAAATGTTCAATGATTTGAATAGAACAGAGAAAAAGAATTTAAAACATTACGTAATAAAAAGAAACAGTAAATTCAGACCGAGTATAGCGCTGTAACCAAAAAGGGAAAATAGTCGCTTGTGCGCGGTCTACGGCATTTCGAAAAAGGGAGAATAGTCACTTGTGTGCGGTCAAGCGGTTAATCACTGTATCTGTTGGTGTTCGATATTTTCTATTACTGTCAACTGTCAAATCTGTCATCTCCATAAAAGTACTTCTTTGGGTACAAGGCTTTTTAGCTAAAATTTAGTTTATTAGTCTGTTTTTATTTTCTTAATTATTTTAATTCTTTTTCTTCTTTTTCCTACTAACGTTTACTTAACTTCTTTTTCGCTGGCTATCTCAATATTATTTTACCCGGTCCGACATTAACCCTTCTTTTATCTTGTGTTTTTGTTTATGCATGTATGTCAGTGTAACTTAAAAGTTCTCTTTTGTTAACGGAACTGGCAGGTGGTGTATTGGTAGATTTGTATATTTTATTTAATTTTATTAATATTATTATTTTTCTTTTATATTTTTAGTTTATTAATATTTAAATTTACATTGTGTTATCAATTACTCTAAGTATTTATAGATATACTAGCTGTGCCCGCGACTTCGTTCGCGTAAATGTTGGAATTTAATTAGCATGACATTTATCCCAAGAGTATATAATATTTATAACTTTTATATGTATACTAGAGCACGCCAGCAGCTACGCCTGCATTTTTTTAAATTTACCCGTTTTGTCCGATCCCATGGGAATTTCAGGAAATCCCTTCTTAGTGCACCTCTACGGTCCCCAAGGAACATACATGCCAAATTTCAGCTTCCTGCGCCCTATAGTTTCGGCTGTAGCGTGTCTGTCAGTCAGTCAGTAACGCAAGGATTTTATATATTAAGATAAAATATATATTGTATGTACTTATTATACATATAATACTACCATCATTGATATTATTAATGTAAGTGATGACGGTAGTTTCTATTCGACATGTAGCGTAGATGATAGTTTTTCCAGTGTGTCGTCATTAGCTGACTGTCTTACCTCACAATTTTCTGATGTATTTTTAGCATTCCGGCACATTTCTCTGATATGCTGGCGAATTTAGACTGTAAGAATATTCACGCTATCCTTGTTTCTGAGTCATGGCTTAAGCCCTGTCTGCCCTCTACATTTTACTCCCTTCCTGGTTTTCCACTTATCAGAAATGACCGTGCCGTTGGGGGCGGTGGTGGTGTTGCCATATATCTTCGTTCACATATTCCTTATACAGTTGTTGGTATGTCATCACAGCCACCGCCGCCAAGTGCTGGCGAGCATTTATTTCTTGAAGTTGTTTTAAACCACACCAAAATCCTAATCGGCCTTTACTATTGTCCTTCTTTACGAATAGATTACTTTTCTACTTTCGAAACCTTATTGGGCAATACCCTGCCCTCTTACAGTCACATAAACATAATGGGTGATTTTAATACCTGCCTGCTCAAAAATGATGCCCGCTCGTCTTCTCTTTCTTCAACTTGTGCATCGTGTAATCTGTCTATATTGCCACTTAGCGCAACTCATCATTTCCCTAATTCTACACCTTCACTCCTTGATCTTATAATGGTTTCTTCAAGAGAACATGTTGCCATGCACGGGCAGTACCCAGCCGACATGTTCTCATTTCACGATCTGCTTTTTCTATCCTACAAAATCCGTCCTCCTAAAATAAGATATAAAGTACTTATGCAGCGCAATTTTGGTGGAATGAACCTTGATAACCTTTGTAAAGATGCCAGAAATATTGATTGGACTCAACTTGTCAATTCGCAATCTAGTGATGAAAAGGTCAGCATATTTACAAGTAACATCACTGAACTGTACGACAAGTATGCACCAATTCACCCTGTCAAAATGAAGCACCCTCCCTCGCCTTGGCTAACGGAAAATATCAAACAGCTGATTCACAAGAAAGCGGCTGCTAAATTTAGATACAAAATAAGGCCTGACGCTCTTAACTTACAAAAATATGTCGTGATAAGGAATCTCTGCAATAAGGTGTGTAGGGATGCACAACGCCAACATATTCACAGATCTGTACAAAACGGTGATCCAGCTAAAGTCTGGAAATTTCTTAAAACCCCAGGGGTCGGAAAGGCTCGTCGACACATCAATCCTAATGATTTCAATATTGACTTGCTCAATCAACATTTCTCTGCCTCGTCCAATATTGAAAGGACTACTAAGGCAAGCACAATTAATTATCTTTCTTCTCTGCCTACCCCTAGTTATTCACAATTTGTCTTTAATCACTTCACCGATAGTGATGTTAGGAAGAGCATAATGTCAATCACATCCAACGCTGTTGGTAGTGACTGTGTCAGCCGTAATATGATCCTTCCCATCCTCGATTTAATCTTTTCCATCATATCCCACATCCTAAATCACTCCTGCTCAAGTGGTATTTTCCCGTCAATCTGGAAGGATGCCCAAATTACTCCTATTCCGAAAACTTCTCAGCCGTCATCCTTTTTCTGATTATCGTCCCATTTCAATCCTACCATTCCTCTCCAAAGTCTTCGAACGTCTTGTCTACAACCAAATGAACACATTCTTATGTATAAATAATCTACATAATCCTTTTCAATCTGGTTTCCGTGCGGGTCATAGCACCGTCACATCCTTGGTCAATATTACGGATGACATCAAGGCTGGCATGGAAGGCGGCGAACTCACCATTCTTGCTCTTCTTGATTTCAGCAATGCCTTCAACACAGTAGATTACGATATTCTACTTGGTCGCCTTTGCTCTCTTAACATATCTCCTACGGTGATTGATTGGTTTCGCAGTTACCTGTGTGGCCGCCGACAGCGTATACGCACCGAGAACTCACTCTCTTATTGGTGTGATACATCTGCTGGCGTACCCCAGGGTGGCGTATTGTCTCCTTTACTCTTCGAAATTTTTATAAATTCTATCTCAAACAACCTTCGCTCCTCCTACCACCTTTATGCAGATGATCTCCAAATATATACGCGGTCTTCATTAGCATGTTTATCGCAAGCTCTAGCTATCATTAACCGTGATCTGGCACTGATCAACAGTTGGAGCAATTCCTTTGGACTCAAAGTGAACCCCACGAAAACCCAAGTCACTGTTATTGGTAGTTCCAGAATGAAATCTAAAATTAACTGGTCTTTACTGCCTCCAGTTATTTTTGATGGCACTACTATTCGATACAGGATAAAGTTAAAAACTTAGGTCTCACTATAGACTCCACTCTGTCTTGGGATCCGCAGATCCAAGAAGTGAGTCGTAAAGTGTTTGCCTCAGCAGGTTCACTAGGAAGATTAAGGAACTTTCTTCCCACTACCACCAAAATTGCGCTAGCAAAATCTCTTTTGCTGCCCATTATTGATTATGCAGACGTCGCCGAAAACCAGCTAGATAAACTTGAACGACTTCAAAATTTCATATCTGATTCCTAAAGACTCCAACGATCTATCATTGGAGTCTTTAGGAATCAGATATGTTTTGCCGGATGTTAAATATGGTGGTATTGTAGTAGGGTCTTGGATGAATATATTTATATAATTGTGTAAATAGCTATGGATATACGTGAATATATACTTATACCAATAGGAATGGATGCAATCTGAACCTGGTGATTTCCAATTGTGTAAGTTATGTAGTACCTTTTGGAGTGTCTGTGGTGATACGTGTTCAAAGTTCATGGGTTGTATGTGAGTGTTGCTATTTGTTACTTCAGTTTGTATCCACTCAGCTTCAGTATTATGGTGGATAGGGTTTGACCATATTTTTGCCCAGAAGCTATGTACATCTTCTGGTATGGGGTTGTTGGGTATTTGATTAGTGTTATTTTGTGTATTAGTGGTGGTTTTCTTAATGTTGCGGTAAAAGAGCTTTTCATTGTGAGTAAATTGTGTGTTTTGTTGTTTTCTGAGTGTGCATACCTTGTACCTCTGCAGTCGGCCCGATACAACTGAAAGTTTTTGTTTGTGTGTGTCTAATGTATGTGAAGATTTTGTATTTAGTTTTAGTTTCTAAGTGAAAATTCTGGGTTATTTAAGCCTTTGGGAGCACGTTCTTCTAAAATTCAACCAGTCTACTTTGAAAAGCAAGAGTCCAAGGCTTTTCTGCTCAAATTGTTATAATTATTAAGTTGAAATAATATTTTATGCGTTCCTTTAGCTGTTGCTTCTGTAATAGTCGGGTCTCTTTATGGTTGTCCTCATTTATTTTCCTTCGGAACTACGGTTGAAAAGTAAAATAAACCTTAAAAAAAGAACTAGAAAGTTTTCTGGTCCCAGTTTTTAGTTTCTGTCAACAGACTGTCCCATATTTTTGGTAGAGCGGTGGAATAAAAATTTCCTTTTTACGGTTCTATTTCATTATAGTTTTGCATCACTCTCGTCCATTTTGTTGAGAGTATAAAAGCACTGGGCGTTCAATGTTTTTGATAGGGGATTAAATGACTGAGTATCTGGGATTTGGAAGGGTGGCCTGTGCATATTAATGGTGGCTTTCAGTGGGTTTTATTATAGATTTTGTCGTGATTTATGGCTAATATATCACTTTCTACCAAAATATATATGAGAATAAAGCAATTTTTTTTTTATTTTTTATTCTTAGATGATTTGATACGAAAATCGTATTGATTGCATATAAATATATCCCAGTATCACAGTGTTATTCTTACAATTAAGATTAGGTTCTTTTAACGCGAATATTTAGCAATATTTTTTTATTTCTTTTTATTTATGGTCTCACGCCTGTATCACAGAAGGGGTAGGCAGAGGTGTAAATATTACACCCACATTTCGCCGTGAATTTTTAAGTTCTACATAGGGGGCGAGGCTATTGCCGTTACCGGGTATATCACCAGACTCCGGGCTGCTACTGAGTATTCGGAAAACCCAATAACTCTCTTGCCTGACCCGGGAATCGAACCCGGGACCTCCGATCACCAGTCGCATACGCTATCCACTGGACCACGGAGGAGAGTTTCGCTCTGTTTAGATTCATATCTAGGTATATATATATATATACCATTCTTTCTATTAGTCAGGGGGTGCTTCTGTCTATTGGTCTGTCCGACCATTAGACAGGGCTTCGGGTACACGCACCCGGCTCTCCGAGCTACTGTAATACCTGTTATTGTTGTATTGAGGCGCTATTTATAATTATTATAAACTATACTCCGTTTTGTCCTGTCTGTCTGTATTAACACGATGAACTTAAATCCTGCCGAAGAGACTTATGTGCGGTTTTCAGCATTAGAAAGTGTGATTTTTGAGGCAACATTAAGTTTAACCATGCGGGCGGCATCACGGGTGAAGTCTAGTTAAAATAAAGCGGGTCAAACCGCAAAGAAACCGCTAGCAGTTCATAACATTTGTACGAAATATATTTTTTATCGTCGCCAGAAACTTGTGACAAGGCACATTTATCATTTAGTTGAACTAGAAGTGCCTAAACGTGTTCTTAGGTTTATCCCAACGGTGTATTTAAAAACGGCAAGGATTTTTTTGTCGTTTTGAGTGATTTGAGTTGTTTAAAATACTTTTGTGGTGAGCGGGACGTTTTTTCATTGGAAGGAGTTTTTATTTTATTATAATGGAAGACTTACTACGGAATTCAATATTCAAACGAAATCGAATATTGAAAATGGCCGTTAGTCTAACTAATATCAAGGTATCTTTAGTTACTTTTCTGGAAAAATACGCGTTCAAAAGGTGTTGCGTTTCAAAATTTTAGTGGGAAAATTGCTATGGTCTTCCTGGTACAGGTATTTTGTAACGAAACCCGGATGGTAATGTAGTCATGGTTGACGATATGACGACTTTATACTGGCCGAAAATAAACAAAAGAATAACTGCTCTCAAGTATGAAACTATATTGATAAACGTTGCTATATTTGGTGACAGTACTGAAGCAATATTTATTTTGTGGGTTGACACGTTTTGCTCCTTTGCGTCCAACTATTGTATTAGTGTCAATAGCACTTTCAATAACGTTGGACTGTAAGGGCGGTTTCGGATTAGGGTATTTTTTTGCGCGTATACGGTCGTTTCAGCATCCGCGCTTACACGCACGCTACATTACGCGCTTCAAAAAACCGGACTCGGCGTGTTTGCTCGATACGGTAGTGACATCTTGTTAGTGTCAACATGGAATCTGACGACTCACGTTTATACGAGCTTAGAAGCGCGTCAACGTTCGTACGAGTTGCACGTGTTCCAAAAGGCGCTTCTATACGCGCCTACATGCGCTTCCAAATACGAGGTTACACGCGCGTATAAAACGCTAATCTGAAACTCGATCGCTGTCTGCGCTGGTTCTACCATCTCTATCTATCCCTACAAGATGCCATTTGTCCAGAAATACTTCCAAAGCACCAGTGTCGCAAACGGCGACAGCATTTGGGCAGAAAAATTCTGAATCAGAAAACATCATTTCGGGGTTATATACTGTCACGTACATAAATTATATTAGAACATTTTTCTTATGACATATGAAATTAAGTGAATCAAAGATAAAGGTCTGGTCTTGGTCTGGTCTTAGACTATGGTCTGGTAATCGTCGAAAGTCAAATATGTTAGTCCTGCGTCAAGGATGATAAAATATTTTGGACGATTGGCAAAGGTCTCACTAATTACTTTGAACAAAAGTCTTACTAAAAAGTACCTTAATTATTTATATAAAGATGAGTTAGCTCTTTCAAATACTTGGTGCACTGAATTAAAATTTTCGTTCAGCCCAGTACTTTTTCAACTCAGTCAAGAATTTGAATAATAGGTTACAATTTTATTTCTTGTGGCGTCCAAAACTGTATAAAGCATTTTCCCCTTTTCCATTATTAAAGGCCTTTCTTCAGCTACAATTTTTGGATATCGTTTGAACTAACTAGGTTGCGTAAAAATGTATGATCCTAAAAAATCCTACGTGAAGTCATATCCATTGTCCTAGTCATTTTATTCATAAGATCTTTATATAGCGTGTCTACATTCAGATAAAATGAAAAGTATTTATGCGTCGCCTCCTGCTATTCTCTCATTTACTGCTGCTTTTCTATGTAAAATATTGATTCTACAGTTTTCGAATTCAATATGGTTCTTCAATTGTATATTGTGTAGAATATGAGACGAACATGAATTTTCTCTCTTTTAAAAATGATTCCCATATTTTTCTTACAGTCATAATAGCATTATTTTAGCATAAGGGTAAGATGCTAACACTAAAAATGACAAACAAATGTTACTTAGTATTAACTTCATCATTAAACAAGTGATCAGGAGATGACCGATTGTACCACCTTTTGTACAAAACTTCGTTGGAAGTATTAGATTTTATTTTTTTCTATCCTGCGTGTTTACTGAAGTATGTGTCCCAAAAATATAATAAGTGCTACGTGCTCCCCTTGTAAATAAATGTTTTATTTATTGATTTTTTGTTTATGTTACCCTTATTTATTCCTGGTAGGTAAGTGGTGTTTTGCATAGTTCTTTGGATAAATCTTTATTTATCTTTATTTTTATAAAAACAACACCGCATTAGAAATAAACCTTGTGATGCGGGGGACTTTACAAACATACAACCAATGGACACAACGAACAGACTCGAAACAATGTTTTGTGAATCACACTAAGTGTTGTCTCGTGTGGGGATCGAACCACAACACTCGGCCTAGTCTTAAGCGGTGAGGTGGCCGCTTGAACCACTACGCCAACCGTGCAGTCTCAATACAATACTTTCAAATTTTTGCGATATGCAGGTACACATATGAAAATGTATGTAATGGTGCATCCAAACAGTTACTTCTTGTAGAGAAATCTTAAGAAACACGGCAGCATTCAATAACATTTTGCGTCAATCTATAAAGTTACCCCGAGTGTTTTGTAATAGAAGTTGAAATGCTGCTCAACAAAAAGTTACTGCGGTGCGGATGCACCATGAAAGATTTTACGTCACCATGAATAAGGAACACAATAAGCAAAAATTCATCGTAATAACTTAAGTCTAAGTTTAAGTCTATGCTTTTTTAAATGGGCTAAAGTATTTTTAAGTCAAACCATCAAAGAACACAGCGTTGGCAAATGAAATACAAGATGTTATAATATATGAATGGCTAGTCAGGGCAGCCTCCGATTACGTGTGGATTAGCTTCAGCAACGTTACCAAGGGACTCTCATATTTCTTCTGAGAAGACATAAATAATAACGTACTCCTAGTACTGATCGTACATGTGTGGCAATAATTTTAGCCAAAATAAGAAAATATAAGTATAATATAAACATATAATTTAGGATTGTAGGTACAAAATATTATGTTTGGTTCATGTGATGACTATTTTAAGCAAGCTTATAACTAAGCCTGGAGTGGTTGTTACATTTATTTATTTATTTCAGACATATTTACAGAGTAAACACAAACATTGGTAAAGTAATTCATAAACACATAGGTCAGATGCTACTCTAAGAAAAAAATTGCAGATGGAAATCAATTCTTTCTATTTTAAAAAGACATCTGTAGTAGGTATAAATCCTGCTTTGCGGGTGACGAAATAAACATCTTACCAACGGACGTGTCTTACTCAACTCAAAGTGTTGTCCCGTGTGAAGTTCGAATCCACGCAGAGTTATAGTCAACTGCCTAAACCACTACGACATCCACATAGTCCAGTTCAGAGACTGTATTTTGTTTATTATAATATATTTTAAATAGTTATTCCTGAGATTTTCTAAAGTAAAGAACATAAACAGTTTTTCTAATTAATAAAAAAAGCTATTTAAAACCTTGCTTTAATTGTTATTATTGAGACATAGCGAAAAGTTGTAAGGAGTAAAATTCAATTTTCTGTGAAGAGAACGTCGTGACTGGTAACTTTTTAATCAACCCCCAAGATCAGAGTCAAGTAAATGAAGTAAAATCTTCATTAAGATCTGCTGTGAATTCCGATCGGCTTTCATTTTTGTTCAATAAACTTCATCATTTCGTTTCATTATCATCCATTTTATTCGCGGAATTTTTAATACGAAAGATTCGTGCTCCATTTAAATGTCAGCTGTACGAAAAGTTATTGTTGCCGTGATGGAATTTGAACATGGAATTATTTTGTCATAATAATCATGTCATATAACTGCTTTAAACATAAGGCATCATGCTACTTGTCAAAAGTTTATGAAAGCCGTTCACTGTTTTGTTGTCCTTATGTTACAGACGCACTAAAGCTTAAATGTTGATCCGGTGTTAACCTCTCAATCGTGATACCACGCAAGCTATCATAATGGAGAAGTAGTTAATTGAATTAAAAAAATAATTGAATCTCAGCAAAAATAGCATGACTGACGGCAATTATTGAGTTGATCAAGCACCAATTATTGACAACACTTGTTTTTTTTTATTTTTTTATTTACAGGTACAGTAACAAAATACAGATCAATTATTACTTAGAGCTAATTTTACATCACAACATTTTAAACCTGTACTCCAATAACTGCTGTAGGCACACATCATCCATAGTATACAACTTCAAATATATATATATAAGTTGACATAAAAAGAAAAGAAAATTGTTTATTCAATACATAAAATAGTTAAAAAGCAGTAAGAGAAAAAAAATGTGTTACAGTGCATTCAATTTGCGCAAGGATTCTTTGACTGAAGGATTCTACTGTGACTATGCACAAATATATTCACTTGAGAGCAAATATCATTACCTACATAGTTTACACATTCGAAATACCAGATTGATTTTGGACAGCTAGTGGGTATTCGAAACAGTTGCGGATTACGCACAGATCTGTTGTCTGATGTTGATGTCTGACATAATAGTCTAAGATCTCGCGAACAATTAGTGCACTCATCGAGATTTTGCGAGAAACCAATTTTTATGTAGGTATATTTATTATTACGGACACTGACGATGCGACTGGTCCACCAATTTAAGGTCGCTCAGCGAGCGATGCAGAGAGCTATGCTCGGAGTTTCTTTGCAGGATCGAATTCGTAATGAAGTGATCCGACAGAGAACCAAGGTAATCGACATAGCTCAAAGAATTAGCAACCTGAAGTGGCACTGGGCCAGCCACATTTGTCGAAGAACCGATAACCGTTGGAGTAGTCGTGTTCGAGACTGGAGACCGCGCCTTGGCAAACGTAGTTGTCCTCCGGCTGGTGGAGTGACGATATACGCAAATTGGCTGGCAGCGGAAAATCGGGCTCAGTGGCGTGCCATTGGAGAGGCCTATATCCAGCAGTGCACTCTTGCAGACTGATCATGATGATGATGATGATGATTTATTATTATGAGAATACTTATCTATCAGGTTGCCTATTAAAATGTGGCCGCTAGTATTTTTAATAAAATTATGTTAATTGATTTTTGGGCAAACATTTCGTTCACACAACTACCGGGGCATAACAAAGACGTCTTACCGCTTAATTCAATATTCGATCTAACTATTTTTTGAGATTTATATTCATATTTGAAAAAAGCTCCATACAAAATATAATATGGATCTCGAATCTCGAAATATATGGATGAAATCGGCCGTTAATAAATAATCCAAAAGATAGGTCTTTTAGGGACTTTTTCAGTGACACAAATGATGTAGTCGATATTTTATTTAAAAAACAAGTCAACGAAATGTTTTTCAATAATCAATTACCAAAAATTTTATAAAAAATACTAGCACATACACATTTTACACATCACATTTCAATAGGCAACCTGGTAGACGAGTATTCTCCTAATCATAAATATACATAAAAATTTTGTTAAAAGCAAAATCTCGTAAAGTGCACTAATTTGTCGCGGTATCTCGTAATTTAGAGTAAAATCTCACAAAAAATCTTTAAACATACTTAGTCACAAATGAATATAATAATATTTAAATTGTTGCCTTTGAATTCAAACTATTCTGAAAGAATATGTGTAACAAGAATGAGCAATTCGAACGAAGTAAATTAATTTTTATCAGTTTAAAACTCTAAGAAGTATATCAGTTACGTATTTTTTAAGGAATAACGATCAGGATTAGCAATCCTGACTTGCGATTGACCAGCTTGTTACTTTTCCATAAGTAGTTATATCAATCGATGTTTTTCTAATCATTTCATTCGGTTTTAAGAATATAAAAATAAATAGAATTGCTTGATTTTACAATGTTTTGTTACGATCCAGATATGGTTTTATTATTATTATTGGGTATGTGTTTCTTTTTGTATTTGACTCGTGACAGACTGAAATAAAAATGAATAAAATGAAGTCAAACATTGCAATTTGGGCAAAATATTCTGTGACAGGTAACGCACTAGAAATATATCCTGTGTCACGGGATACTTTACAAACATTCAAAACAAATAACAATTTGTGAATCATTGTAAGGTATGCCGTGGGGACACACTCTGCGCAATGCAAGGCTCGAGATGCCTTACTATCCATGGGTGCATAGGACATATTATATATAGGACAATCGAATTCGCGCGAGAAATGGATCGATATTATAATAATTAGAAAAAAATACGGTGACTTAGAGCCTGAAATATCTCCTGAAGCAGTAATTGCTAAGGTATAGTGCCGAGGTAAAAAAAATCGTAATAATTGCTAAAATATTAGAATTTAATTTCCGTTTAATGTCTTTATACCATGTAACAATATTCATGCCTCAGTAGTTTCCTGAAAAGTATATCCTCAGCCCAGGACATAGAATATGCATAAAGCAGTCATTTTACAAACACGATGTATATATTTATAAGAGACTTACTCGTTAAACAACTTTATACCAAACTTATTATTATTTCTAGGTTTTATCCCAATAAACCTGATACAAGCAGACAATCAAACCGAAACGCAGCTGCCACCAGTGGAATTCTTACTTTCAATACCATCAAACGACACATATTTGATCAACTTATTGAATACTCAGCGCATGAGCTCTATGAAAACTGACATAGCCACTACGACAGATGTTGTTAAAACAAAAGGTCTTGATTCCATCATCACACTCGCTGATTACCATCCGATCGGCCCACCCCCTACCACCCCGGGATCTCCAGGTAAGAGTAGCACCCCCTACAATCAATCTAGCCGCCCAACCCGCCATTACCACACCAGGTTTCCCCATCCCCCGGAGGGCCCAGGGGGTGATGCCGGCCCCACCGGGCACTCCAGATTACCTCCGACCACCCCGGGCACACCAGGTACCGTCTCGGTCCGCCCCTGTAGCGCCCCGCCCAATAAAGGTGACTACAATCATAACAATCGCCCCAGCCGCCCAACCCACTATTACCACAACAGGTTTCCCCAACCCAGCCCAGGGGGTTATGCCGCCTCCTCCGAGTACATCAGATATCCCCCCGGCCACTCCGGGCACACCAGATATCCCCTCTGCCATCCTGGGCACACCAGGTATCCCCCCGGCCACCCCGAGCACACCAGGCATCCCCCCGGCCACCCCGGGTATCGCCCCCCCAATTACAGTGATTACTATTATCCCAATCGTCCCAACCGCGGCCATCCCTGGAATTACACCCGCCACCCCGGATACCAACCTTACCACCCAGGATATGGCCCCGGCCACACCAGGTATCCCCCTAGTCACCCCGGGTACCGCCTCCCCAATTACGGTGATTACTATTATCCCAATCGCCCCGGGTACACCAGGTATCCCCCTGGCCACCCCGGCCACAACAGGTATCCCCCCGGCGATCCCGGGTACCGCCTCCCCAATTACCCTGATTATAATTATCCCAATCGCCCCAACCGCGGCCACCCCTGGAATCACACCGGCCACCCTGGGTACCACCCAGGATATCGCGCAGGCCACCCTGGTTATCGCCCTGACCACCCTGGATATCGTCCCGGGCACCCCGTTTATCAGCCTGACTATCCTGGGTATCATCCCGGTCATCCCGTTTACCACCCCGGAAATTACCCTGGCCACCCTGGGTATCACCCCTGCCACCCCGAGTACCATCCGGGGTACGAACACACCGGATACCCTTACTAAAGTTACCCCCACAGACCCTCAAAGAACAAACACCGCCACAATTATACCACCCCACCTTTTTTGATAATATCAGGCGAATACGACCGTGACCTCGACTATCCATTCGTACCTCTGTGGCCTAATAACGACAGGCGTCCAGTCAGCATAGAGCATGTTCCTAATATATTCCGGGATAATGCTATAGCTCTTCTATGGAGAGGGATAAATGGTATGAAGAAGAGTGACAAGAAACGTATGTGGATAAGGGGACCTTTAGTCACTGATGTTAATAAGAATAAGTTACCGGTCCCGTCCCCGCCGCGGTACCCGGTCCCGTACCCATACTAACCACAACGTACTATGGTAACATAGACATCATCGATGTAAATAAAATACATAAATAATATTTATGTAATTTTATTTAATTTTACTTGTGCCTCAGCCCACTAAATAATAGTCATACCTCGTCCCCGTGAATACGAAATACTGGTCAAGTACGTTACAGCAATTGTTTTTTATTTGTAATAATATAATATTCTGCCACATCACCATTTATTCTATATTCTACCACATACACACATCACCATCTAGTCCCAAACTAAGCAGAGCTTGTACTATGGGTACTAGATAATGGATAAACATATTATATACATAGAAATACCCAGACCAAGACAAACATCCATGTTCATGCACACAAATGTTTGACTTGAGCGGGAATCGAACCCGCGACCTTCGGCGCAGCAGTCGCTTACAGTCCCGCTGCGCCAACCGGCCGTCGAACAATGCGATCTTGAAGACTCAAATCTTTAATTCATCAAATCGAATCACTTGACAATTAAGGTAAGTACGTTACCAGAAAAAACAATACTAGACGTCGCCAGCGGCTTCGCCCGCGTTAATTATAGGTACATATAAACCTGCCTCTTGAATCATTCTATCTATTAAAAAAACCGCATTAAAATCCGTTGCGTATTTTTTAAGATTTAAGCGGACATAGGAACAGATAGACAGGCGATAGGAACAGAAAACAGACTTTGTTTTATACCATGTAGTGATTTAGTTCCACTGCGCTCCAAAAATTTAAGAGTACCTAAGTAGAGTCAGCAAGAATAATATTGTATGAAACATTATACAGCAGTAATTTAGTAAGTAAAACTTGAAGGGAACAGCCGAAAATAGTTTTCACTTTGGATTTAGTCAAAATAATATGTCAATTATTTATCTTTAGTAGCCGAATCTAAGAATTGATAAAATATTGGGACCAGCCAATTGTTTTATACACTATACAAGGTTATATAGCGGGTCTTACTCGCGATAAATCCTATATTTAAGGCATAAATACCTCGGTTTCCCAAGTTGAGTCTCGCCGCGACCACGGCTGAAGCAAGTCAGCCGAAACGTTGGCAAAAACCTAGGTATTTATGCCTTAAATATAGGTTTTATCGCGACTAAGACCCGCTATATAACCTTGTATAATGTATACTAATCGCGAAAGTTTAAAATCGTTTATTGTTTTATACACTACTAGCTGTGCCCGTACCAAAAGAATAAATATAGGAACTTCTTCTTGCTTTCTCCCATTATTAACCTCATAATGTTACTATATTTCTAATAGATTTAAAAGGTACTGTTCCGGTATTATTTACTTTTGAAGCACACCCTTAGTTGCTGATGCCAGGAGTACGACCTTAGATGATGTTCTTTTTTAAGCGACTGGTATCTTCTGTTTACTATTAAGATCTTCACCTACTAACAAGTCAGTTACACTTTTGGGACTTTGAGTCATCGATGTGCTGCAGTTCGTTTTCGGAGATACGTAAGTAGCTAGGGTTCTGTTAGTTCCAAAGGCATTTGGTTGTTGCGTTGTTTTCCACCACGAATATTTACCTTAAAACGATCAATATTGTTGTAATCAGTAGCCTTAAAATACCTACTATGCCGGTCTTATGTAAAGAGCTAGACTCTATACGAACCTAACCACTTCTATCCAAGTGTTATCTTAGGCAAGTCAACAAGGGTACTTACTTGCCAAAGTCTGGTAGTATTTACTCCAACATTGCCCCATATTATTAGTAGCTGAAGTTCTTTGGTTTTATCTTCAATTATAATGATTATGCCTGGTGCTTTAGCTGACATTACTAGTATTCTTCAATTCTTCCACATTATTCAGTAGTACTCTTAAGATATCTATGATTCTGTCAGAGTTTTTGGGTAGCAATAAAGTATCTGATTCGTTCACGGCATTTGATATTTCGTTTATGTAAATTTTTAGAATTGAAGGAACCGTTGAATTGCAAAAGTTTAAGTGGACTGAAAAAAAGTAATAGGCCACGTCGGAGGACTTTGGGCGGTCTGAAAAACTCCGACACTAGATTTGGCCACACACTCACACGAAAAATAAACAAACAAAAACACTCCAAAATTTTGAATACATTTTGGGTCATCATATCAGCCAAACGACGTCCACTGCTGGACATAGGCCTCCCCCAAGGTTCTCCACACAGACCGGTCTTGAGCCGCCCGCATCCAACCGCCTCCCGCGATCTTGACGAGGTCGTCGGTCCACCTTGCGGGGGGCCAACCTCTGCTGCGTCGTCCGGTACGTGGCCGCCACTCCAGAACCTTTCTGCCCCAACGGCCATCGGTTCTTCGAGCTATGTGCCCTGCCCACTGCCACTTCAGCTTGGCTATCCGGAGAGCTATGTCGGCGACTTTGGTTCTACTGCGGATCTCCTCATTTCTGATTCGATCTCGCAGGGAAACTCCAAGCATAGCTCTCTCCATCGCCCTCTGAGTGACCTTGAGCCTTTTGATAAGGCCCATAGTGAGCGACCACGTCTCTGATCCGTAAGTCATCACTGGCAACACACACTGGTCAAAGACTTTCGTCTTGAGACACTGCGGGATATCGGACGAGAAGATATGTCGTAGCTTCCCGAACGCTGCCCAGCCAAGTTGGATTCGACGATTGACCTCCTTCTCGAAGTTGGACCTACCTAATTGGACTACTTGTCCCAGGTAGGTATACTTGTCGACAACTTCGAGCGTAGAGTTCCCAACCTGAATAGGAGCAGGTACAACATGGACGTTCGACATGATTTTCGTCTTGTCCATGTTCATCTTCAGACCTACTTGTTGAGAGACTCTACAGAGGCCATCGAGCATTGTGCCTAAGTCTTCCATGGTCTCAGCCATGACTACGATATCGTCTGCGAATCGAAGGTGAGTGATGTACTCGCCGTTGATGTTGATGCCGAGCCCATTCCAGTCCAGAAGCTTGAAAACATCCTCCAGCGCAGTGGTAAACAGTTTCGGGGATATGACATCCCCCTGTCTCACCCCTCGCTGGAGTTGAATAGGTTTCGAACTCTTGTCCTGGAGGCGGACTGACATAGTGGCGTTTTCATACAAACACTTCAGCACTTCGATATATCGGTAGTCAATCCGGCACCGTTGGAGAGACTGTAGCACCGCCCAGGTTTCGATCGAATCGAAGGCTTTCTCATAGTCCACAAACGCCAAGCATAGGGGCTGGTTATACTCCTCGGACTTCTGTATAACCTGCCGCAGCGTATGTATGTGGTCTATGGTACTATAGCCTTTACGGAAACCGGCTTGTTCGGGAGGCTGGAAGTCGTCTAGCTTGCTCTCGAGACGATTCGTGATGACCCTCGAAAACAGCTTGTAGACGTGGCTCAGAAGTGTGATGGGTCTGTAGTTCTTTAAGAGGGTTTTATCCCCTTTCTTAAAGAAAAGCACCACCACACCTCTGTGCCACGCCTGTGGCGTTTTACCCTCGAGAATGACGGAATTAAATAGCTTCCGAAGGGCTTCTCTAGCGGGTGCACCGCCAGCCTTCAGAAGCTCGCTCTTAATTCCGTCATCACCCGGCGCCTTGTTGTTTTTGAGCTGTTTGAGAGCCACACTAATCTCGTGCATGCTGACGTCCGGGATATCTTCGGTATAGTGTCGGGTCAATCCAGCTCTAGGGTCTGACGCTGGAGTGCTTGCGGGTTGTTGCGTTGTCGTGTATAGCTGTCCATAGAACCTTTCGATCTCCTCCAAGAGCTCAGGCTTGGACGATAGGATTCTGCCATCTTATATACATTTTGGGTAAAACTTCATATTTTATGAGACTAGTATGCGCCATGCAACTGGCAGCCTTTGTCGTCCATGGGTTTATGACATTGGAAACATATTGTTAAGATGTTGAGAGCTCAAATATTAAGTCATGTAATAATATATCTATTGGGAAAGTCAAATACATCAAACTGGTGAGGTTTTAAGATCTTTTGCGGTGTCAAGGTAAACGATATTAACTGCGATTTGCATGACCTATAAGAGGGCTATAATAGGCCATAGGATGGCCTATTATAGCCCTCTTACCTAAAAATATGACCACTCTTATTTCTATAATATTTATCTTAAAACATTGCATGTTGTCAACAAAATTAATATTTATCGTATAACCACGATCTATAAAACTTTTATATACATCAAAACAAATACTTGAACGTATATTTTTATTTGAGCACTCAACTGCAGCTCGGAACGTAGATTAGAAAATGTCAAGGAAATTGCGCTATGATTATATAATATGCACGTAGACTACTATCGCTTACACTCTTATAAGTTTTTATAGATACGTTTTGTAGTTGGAAGGTGCATTAAAGTTAAGGTTACGTTACTTACCAGTCAGGAAAAGACATATTTTTTTATATGGTACTATTTTATTTTATTTTATATACAGTGCATCTATATTAAAGCATTATTGTATCTTATATTAGTTCTTGCTAGCAGCTTTTGCCTACCTCGTGATAAGTTAGGTATGTCACTGACAAATTTCACCAATATCCGTTCAGTAGTTCACTCATTCATCTGCCAACACGAATTTTTGCTTTTATAATAGAAGATATTTTAGTTGTAAGGATATTCATGCTAATGGAAAAATATTTTATGCTTCATCTGAATCTATATGTATAATAATAATTATTATAAAGATCAATTTGAAGCAGTACTTAAACTTCGGAACCATAATTATTCCTTAAAGTCTCTAACATATTTTCCAGACAGAAGAATTCAGTAATTAAAGTAAGATTACGAATATGGTTTAGCGACAACACAGGTTGTCGGGTTTAGGTTTTGGTTTTTTGCTTTAAATAATCATCTAACGAATAAAGTAAACATCTAAGTAGAGACAACTATCTGTGCTTTTAAAAGACGCTTATTTAAAAAGACGTGACTTAATAATGTATTTTGATAGATTTAGAATGTTATCATTTCCTTTCCCGTTTTGTAAATATTTCTAAAACAAACACAGCACAAGACAACATACAGCCAAAAATCCACACGTAAAATACACCTGCAAACTGCATGAATGTTATAGTACAGCCAGCTTGGCAACTCGAACTACTAGTTATCATATTACTGTTTGCATAATTAGCTTTGGCTATCACCAATATACCTATCGCTTCGTTGTATAATCGCTCAGTAATTCCAGCTTCAAACAAACTTTGAATAATTCGGCGGAACTTGAACACTAGCGGACTGTCTTTCCTTATAAGCATTTCATTGTATACCGTCAAAATATTTTCAGCCGCTCTCAGTACCCTTGCTTCACCATTTACAGCTGTGGCTGATTGAAAATGATAGAAGTTTCCCTGTAGTACAATTGTCAAACCGTTATTCTCAAAAGTTTTCTCGGCACAGTGTATAAAAGAAAAACATTCTTCTGACGTGTTTGCGAAATTCAAATATCTTTTGTCATCGACGAAGTATTTTGTTGAAGTTATCAAGTACGGTCATCGGCCTGAATCCATGACGTCTTCATTGGTATTGAACATCTGTGGCGGCTCTCTTATTGTGAGAAATGAGAACAGCTGAATACTTATGTATGCTGATAAATGAATACTCATAACCAAATATCCGAGATTTAAGATTTTCTGCTTCATAGATCTAGCGTCTTGTAAAGACGTCGCACCTACAAGTGCACCCCATCCATATAGCAATGTGTTGCGCAATGACACGGTATCCTTATCAAAGATACGAACGAAATACCAAATGATTGAGTAGATAATATAAAAGATAATGAAGAAGTAGAGACCATTTACCTTCCCAATTAAATTTTCCCAAGACCTATCAACTCGCTCTGCGTAGTAAATCCACACTACAGCTTGTCTCGCATATATCCCGGAATACGCCACTATGTCTCCATAGATCCGATAAAGTCCGCCTGCGCATACGTCGAGGCTACCATTTATCAAGAATCTTAAAAAGCCGTTTTCTACATATGGATTTTCTTCTTTTCTATAGACGTAATACAAATCTAATGATGCGTTTATCTTTTGTGCAACGATCTGCATAATTGTCATGTCAGATCCCTTAGTTTCATTTATGCGATCATACGTTTGCAATGACTCTTTGTCTTCAATTTGAGAAAATGGATACAAAGTCGCCATACCTACTCTTAATGGACATTTATTTAAATTTGTAGGCTTTTTCGACGGGAATATTTCGTTACTTGCCAGTGTGCCATTGACACATGTATTTATGTGAATCGGACGCTCAATAAATGCTTTACATGTATTTTCGTCAATTTTCGTGCTGAAAGTGAACATTTGATGTAGTTCTCCGACAAGATCATGGAACATGAACGTTATATCGTGTTCACCAACAATATCACTTATTTCTTCAAGTTTACGAATACACGTGTCAACACCAGATATAATAATTAGATGTTTAACTGCATAATCGATCTCTTTTAAAATACTTGAAGAAATGTCATCACAAGTTTCAAAGTACATAATAATTAAACCGTTTAAATGATATTCCTTTTTAGAATCTTCCTCTTTAATTTCTAAATTATTATCGAGTAGACTGTAGCCTTCTTCGTTGTAAACTATCGCTGTAGGTATATTATTTTCTTGAAGATGTTTCGCCAAATATTCCATGAATGTATTTTCTTTTTCATTATCGGACACCGTAGTTATAGTAACTGTTGGGTTGTAGCTTAATGCTAAATCACTTATAGCTTTAATGCATTTTGTTATGTCATAAAATGATTTATTTTCGTCAACATTGACACTGAAAAATCTGTGTCCACCTTCGCTATCCGCAATATACCAATGAATGAGAAAACAAATTAAGAATTTGTACATTATTGAAACTGACTCTTGATACGGTTTACTTATTTGTACCAACTGTAAGCTTTATTTTGAGCAGAGTTCTATCGTTGTGTATTTATATACAGATCGGTTTAAGTAATAATTATCCTTTTAAATACGTCACCTATATTTAAAAACTCATTTTGTTTAATGGAATCGTAATAGTGATAATAATATTGACATACATTGGTCTGTCTGTACCCGTAGTATATATTATATTCAGATGCCGTAATTAACCGTCTTCAAAAAAAGGAGGATATAACTTTGACCTTTATGTTTGTCATATTGTCATATCTGTATAGGATTTTAGGCGTGTGATAAACTTCGTAAGTGTACTGTGTATGTTTGCCTACGATTTTTTTGGAAGTAAAAGTAGAGATATTTCTTTTTGATGAATAATGTTCATAATGATGTTCCGTTATATATAATTTAATTCTTTAGAATTGATATTAAGGTAAGATTATACATATAATCGTGTACAAAAAACACTATCCTAACACTAATATAAATTCAATATTTTGTGAGCAAAGTTGTATGGAAGTTAGAATTTTCTGTAAAAATTTAACGTATTTTAATACAATTTTGCAGAATTGTAGCTTACATATCAGAAAATAGATTGGCTATCGGATATATATATTATCATGATAAAATTACAGATACCAACACGAGTGGTGCCTGGATTAAAAGTTTCGAAAGTATCGAACTAAAATCAGACATAATTAAATATGCAATGAAACGTAACTGTAATTACTGACTCCATTTTATATACTATTAAACACAGTGAACAGATTGCAAATACCTGCAGCCTTTATCATGAGTTGGTTAGTAGTGAGCCTGATCATGTGTGTATTAGGGAGCCAATTGTGACAATAGATCTGACCAGGGAGGATACCATTCTTATGAGACGCAGCTTTTCTAGTCATAAAAAACTGAAACGCTACATTAAAGTAAATAAATTAATTAAAAAATTTCATAAATCCATAAGGAATTAATATAACGTGCATAGGGTTAATTTAAATCTCAGAAAACAGCGCATAAACTTAATTAATCAACTATCTGAGTATTCTAGTAATTTGGAACAAAGTAGGTTAGTGTATAATATTGATACTCATCGCTTGAGGGAAGAACTGTTACTTAGAGAAAGCGCCTTAAATGAGATTTTCAACAAATACCAGGCTTCTCAACAAGAGCTGAGCAAGTGTATAGTGGAGGCAGGTGAGCTCGTAGACTTGGTGAGATGTAATGCAGAAATGTATGAGTCTCTGACCAATAAGCTCTCATGTTCTTGTACTCACACTATAATCCCAACAGAGCCATTGAGTACCGTACTGCCTGAGAATTTTTCTAATAATTTACAAAACCAATCGCCTTTGCAATCAAATATGATTACATCTAGGCTATCTACATCAACTATTAAAACCTACATCTTTTCTGATAGACTAGGTCATAATTTTGGTAGTCTTCTCAGTGAGTATACAAATCAGTGTGTAATGAATTATTGTAGGCTAGGGGATAGTTACACTAGTTTAGTGAATCAAATTAGGTTACACCCCTTAGATGCGAATAGTACAGCCATATTATTGTTTGGTAACAGTTTAACTGTAAAGAGACAGGATATCATAGAATGTGTTGAAGTGTTACTAGGACTTAATTCAAAATTTAGGTGTAAATTTATTTTATGTGCTTTGCCATACGCAAATAACTTAACACATACAGAAAACATGCACATACACACATTAAATATGTTATTGTATAATATAACTTGTCGTCATAGTGACGCAATATTATTTTTTGACGCTAATAAATTTATTAGTAAATTTACTTTAACAAAAGATACAATGTATCCGCCATTTTATTAGAGACAGATTGCTAAGCTATTAGCATACAATTTACAGCAAGGCAGAGAGCCTTGTGTTGACAATTTATTTGATAGGGTTAGTACTTGTACTAACAACGTTTTTATTGACACGTCTTGTGATTTAAACTCCAAGATAGGACAACAGTTAGGCTGCAGTATTTGAATATAGTACACCAAAACATGCAGGGCCTAGCTGGCAAAGAATTAGAGTTAAGTTTATTTCTAGAAAAATATGATGTTAAGGTTTTGTGCTTAACTGAACTTTGGTTAAAGAACCATGAGCTTATTATTATAAATCAATATTATACAGTGCAGAGTTCGTATATAAGAATGCAGGCTATTAGAGGCGGTTCTCTCATAATAACTTCAAATTTATTAAAATGTAAGGAACGTAAAGATATTGTTAATTTATCTATTGAGCGCACTATTGAGTTGTCCTGTGTGGAATTAGACCTATATATAGTAATTTGTGTATATCGACCTCCTTCTGGTGACTATAATCTATTTGAGACTGTTATGGAAGATGCTATCAATAACATTTTAATGTAGTAATAAGAATATTATAGTATGTGGCGATTTTAATATTAATATTTTAGAGAATTCTTCACAGTGTATTAGATTTCTGAATCTTTTCAAGTCATTTAATTTAAGGAACCTATTCTGTGAACCTACTAGAGTATCTGCAACATCTTCTACTTGTTTGGATAACATATTTAGTTCTTTTGCTGCCACAAACCCAGTAGTAATTAGTTCTCTCCCTTCTGATCACCGTGGACAGATAGCTAGTTTTTCCTGTTCAACATATGATAAATCACGTACAGTAGAATGTAGGCCTCAGACTACCAATCGTCTAATACGTTTCAAAACCAATATTATTGCTAAACTCAATACCTCAATATTGAACTCACAAAATCCAAATACAATTTATAACTCACTTTTTGGACTAGTAAATAATGAGTTTCAAAATACTTTCAAGAGTAAAACAGTCACACTAAAGGGTTCTATGGGATCTTTTAACCAGTGGGCCACTATAGGTATATACAAAAGTAGAGCCAAGTTGTTTGAACTATATGGTATGAAACAACATAATTTGACACACCTTTTCGAGATTATGTAAAAAAGTAGTCAAAAATTTTTAAACAAGTTTGTATTATGGCAAAATCTAAATTTATTAGTAGTAAAATTAAGAATTCAACAAATATAATTAAAGAAACTTGGAGAATTATAAATAATGAAACAGGAAGAGCACGACCACGGGAAAACCAATTTGAACTAAAAGAAAACAATTTATTAGTCACCAATAAAACTCAAGTAGCGCATATGTTCAATAGTTTCTTTGCGAGCATACCTTTAACAACTACTCGCTGTTTACAATCATCATCTTTAGACGCTGGAAATTGTTTGCTTAGCAGTGTACCTGAATGCAAGAGCGTGTTTAGATTCGAGCATGTTACCCCGCGAGATATATTGATCGCATATAATTCAATTAATATTAAAAATACCGGCGACTTTTGGGGCATTTCAATTAAAATTTTAGGTACTATAGTTGAGACTGTTGCGCCTTACCTATCTATAATTTTTAATCAATTCTTTGACCTAGGCGTATTTCCGGATTTGATGAAATTAAGTAAAATTACTTATACCCTTATTCAAATCTGGCAGTAAGAATGAAATTAATAATTTTAGGCCCATATCTATCTTGCCGGCATTTAGTAAAATATTTGAAAAGATTCTTTTAAAGCAGCTACTAAACCACTTCAATTTAAATAGTCTGCTTCACAAAGATCAATATGGGTTTACAAAAGGTAGATCCACTACTGATGCGGGTGTTGCTCTCATAAAACACGTTTATAGTGCTTGGGAGTCATCAAAGAATGCTATTGGAGTGTTCTGTGACCTATCTAAAGCATTTGACTGCGTTCAGCACGACACACTACTGCGGAAGCTCCGCCACTATGGTGTAGAGAAAACCGCACTTAGTGTTGTCGATTCGTACCTGCGGCAGAGATTTCAGTGCGTCGATGTAAATGGGACTACATCCTCTAAATTACCTATACAGCTAGGCGTTCCACAAGGCTCAATTTTAGGTCCTTTTCTATTTCTTGTATAGATTAATGACTTACCTTTTTATTTAAAAAACATCTGTGATGTTGTACTTTTTGCAGATGATACGTCACTTATTTTTAAAGTAGATAGAAATAGAAATCAATTTGATGATGTAAATAATGCACTATTACAAGTTACACAATGGTTTACAGCAAACAACTTAGTACTTAATTCTAGGAAAACTAAATGCGTTAAATTTGCTTTACCTAACGTAAGACAACTGGGACCTAATATTATGCTAGATAGGGAGGAACTTGACACAGTAGACTCTACAGTGTTCCTAGGTATTACATTAGATAATAAGTTACAATGGGGTGCACATATAGCATGTCTTGCAGGAAAGCTCAGCTCTGCTGCGTATGCCGTCAGAAAAGTTAGGCAACTTACTGACATCGACACGGCTCGTTTAGTACATTTTAGCTATTTTCACAGTGTTATGTCCTACGGCATTTTGTTATGGGGCAAAGCTGCGGATATTCAGAATATCTTCGTTCTACAGAAACGAGCGGTACGAGCAATATACATGTTAGGTGCAAAAGATACTCTTAGGGAACGCTTTAAGTCTATAGGAATTCTTACAGTAGCCTCGCAATTTTTATTTGCTAATATTTTGTACATTAGGCAAAATATAGGTTTATTTACCACAAAAAGCGATATACATAATATAAATACACGAAACAGGCATAGGTTATATGCCCCTTATCATCGTTTACATAAAGTTAATAATTCTTTTGTAGGGCTAGGTATCCGTATTTACAATAAAATACCAATTGGTATTTTAGAATTACCATTTAGTACATTTAAAACTAAAATAAAAGACTGCCTTATTAAGAAAGGTTATTATACTATAAATGATTATTTCAGTGATAAGGATAGCTGGTCACTTCGCTAGACAACTCATGATCTTTATACCAAATTAGAATTATATAGATACTTTGCATTTTTCAGTTAATCTTAATATATAAAATCCTTGCGTTACTGACTGACTGACAGACACGCTACAGTCGAAACTATTGGGCGCAGGAAGCTAAAATTTGGCATGTATGTTCCGTGGGGACCGTAGGGGTGCACTAAGAAGGGATTTCCCGAAATTCCCGCGGGATCGGCCAAAACAGGTAAATTTAAAAAAATGCAGGCGTAGCTGCTGGCGTCCTCTAGTCTTTATATAATATTTCTAGTTCTTTTAAATTACTGTTCATGTATTATTAGGTCATTAAACTTAGGTACTACATTTACATTTGCATTGTTGTTCCACTAATTTTATTAAAGTTTTACTGCACTGTAAGATGAAGATAACTCGTGATCATGGGCTGCAACTAATGTTTTTGTAATTTTGTATATTCATATACAGTCACTTCTGTAACATACATTTCCACCATAGTTCTGAACATGGTCGCGAGTTGCCTACATTACAAGACGTAAGTGGATGCTTCTGTTACACAATATTCACATTGGAAGGCTAACTAAGGCACTTAATTTAGTAACTGCATTAATTTCTTAAGTATTATGTCTGTAACTAATTACTATTTTCAAGTAATTTAGTACAATGTGAAACAGTTGCAGCTCCTTACAAAAACAAAATATGTAACATAACACTGGCGATTAAAAAGAGTGGCCACGAGTTTTATTGCCCGTTCTTTCTCGTGGTTCTACCTATTGCTTTGCGAATGGGCAGTAAATGTAAATGTAGAAGCATTAAGTAATGTACATTAAACTTTGACGTTCATAAGCGTCACCTTGTGACCTAGATGAATAAACGATTTTGAGTTTGAGTTTGAGTATAGGTTAGCTAGCAAGCAAGCAAATGACTGTCTTGCTGCTATTATCATTTTAATAACCTTTAACGAGTATACTAGCCTAGATCAATATCGGGTTGGTTAAATAATCTTCAGGTTTGACTTGCTCTTTTGATCTTTGATACTTATAATAAACTATAATAAAGAATAATATTTAAGTATATACACAGTGTGAAACGATTTACCAACATTCGATTGGCCCATGAACCATTGATCAAAATAATCTCATGATCAGCGAAGTCCAAAGTTCAAGGGTCTAAACACACTATGCCGAAGATACGCGACCGAAGTTCGGCATGATTACGCCTGCAATGCTTTTTGAATTACTGACACATTATAACGAAATTACGTTGCATTAAAGCGTGCAGCGTAACTTCTGTCAGGCATAAGGTCGCTGACCGATGGCCGTTAGGGAAGGAGGGTGCTGGAATGGCGGCTATGATCACGAGTCCAGATATGTATGGACCATTGGATGCGACCGGCTCAATATCGGTGTGTAGAGCCTAGGGACAGGCATATGTCCAGCGTTGGACGTCCCTAGGCTGAGATTATGATTTCTTTTAAGGTCTTTGACTTCTCGTGACCACGGATGATGTAAATTGGCGAAAACGTTAAGACAAAAGAAGATGTTTCTAGCTATAAATTAAGTGTCAATCGACCAATATCATTTGAAGCAGATATGTAACGATTAAAGTATTATGTATTTATCTTTATTTGATTATGCATTCCATATTCATGTTTATTCTAATAACGATTCTGGAAAAATTCAAAGTTAATTATAGCACTTCAATAACTTAAATAAAATTCTTAAAACAATTTTATTTAAACCACATCTTTAAAAAAAAACGATTATTTAAAGCACTCCTTTAACAGAATCGATATCGAATTGTACGCGGAAAATTTTTACCTATTTAAAGCAATATTATTGAAACCAACTCCATTAAAAATATCGAATAGCAAGCCACAAATTTCGTGGAACAAAATAATTATTAACTGCATTTATAAAATTGGTTCGGCGAATTTCGTGCTGGGAATTAACGGCCGAAGTCACGGGTAAAAGCTAACACATTATAAGTAATACGAACAACATGACACTGTATATTTCGAAGCTTAGAAACTCAATAAAGCTTTTATCTTTACACGTTTGTGCTTCGAGTTTCTAACAATTATGTACTTAAACTTCTACACTGATTGTGCATTTAGATACAAATAATCCATTTTCTATAAGAACATGTTATGACGATTATGATCACCTTATTTTATACTCATAATAATAATAATATTCTACCACATTCACACAACACCATCTAGTACCAAACTAAGCCGAGCTTGTACTATGGGTACTAGATAATGGATAAACATACCTATATACTTTTTTTTTGTAAATACATAGGTATTATACATAGAAACACCCAGACCAAGACAAACATCCATGTTCATGCACACAAATGTTTGACTTGTGCGGGAATCGAACCCGCGACCTTCGGCTTAGCAGTCGCTTACACTCCCGCTGCGCCAACCGGTCGCCTTCATTTTATAAAAGAGTAGCATGTGGATTTAAACAAAAGCGATCTAAGTAACGGTTTGTTAGGTATATCTACATTTTAAGTTGTGTCTTGATATCTATTCTCAAGTTATGTGTTATGTTATAACTTAAATATTCTTAAATAAATAATGTATTACCTACTACACTTGGTAATCGTGATATCATGAAGAACCAATAGACCTTGTGCAAGCTTCGTGACAAATAAAGTATAAAATAATGCGGTTTCTTCTAGGCTCCTATTTCTGATTAAGAGTCTCAGGGAAACTAACCTTTGGAATGTTAATGTGCATTTGGTCAAAAGTAGAAGGCTAATCCAGAGCCTACGACAACTAACCTTATGAGGATGAGATATACTTGTCCAGAGGTGAGAACCACAATTGATAGTTTAGCGTTGTTGTGACAAATGCCTCAAAAAGCTGTCACCCATTCAACGGATGACCTGTGTAAACTTTGCTTAAGTATGTCGAGCTGTTACAAACATCAAGCCAAGCAATGCTTTAAGCGCAACATTACGGTGAGTAAAATAATTGCTAGTAAAATCCTGGAAAATCAAATAGTCATCCCGGGAATTTAAACTAATACCGCAATCATTTAAGCGGAATGCAATACATTTTATGCCCTATTATGAGAAACAGTGGTGATGAAATACAGTGTTCTGCTTTTACGCTGAAATTGTTCAATGCACTATTTCGAGGAAAAACTGTCATGTCGTTTAGCACAAAAATGGTTCTAAAGAGATTTTACAGACTGCCTCCGTGGTCCAGTGGATAGCAATTGCGACTGGTGATCGGAGATCCCGGGTTCGATTCCCGGGTCGGGCAAAAGTGTTTCTGGGTTTTTCCGAATTCTCAGTGGCAGCACGGAGTCTAGTGATGTGCCCGATAACGGCAATAGGCTCGCCCCCTATCACGTGGGACCCAAAAATTCATGGCGAAATGTGGGTGTAATATTACACCTCTGCCTACTCCTTCGGGGATACAGGCGTGAGTCTATAAATAAAAAATAAATAATAATAAAAAAATTGAAATTGGGATTTAAGTTTTCGATTAAAAATATTACCTTTCTACGGCGATGAATTCAGCTAAATATGCTTTCGATCTAGGTATGCTAGTATTTGCGCTGAGAATTTTCTTTAAGTTTCCGATCTAAAAATGGAATAAAGTGTTATCTGGATGGGTTTGACAGACGTGAATTAAATAATAAAGGAACGGATATTTGTTCTAATTATTAAAAAAGGTCTGTGTGGTATTGGTTTTTGTGTAAAGGGTATTAGTTCTAATTAGCCGGTTCAAATTTGCGGGACGTCATAATTCATATCTAGTATTGGGATTGGTCTTAATATAAGACGTATAAGTCTAATGTGTTGTTTGAAAGTGTTCGCCTTACGAGTGCCGTCTAGTAGGTTGGGTTGTCGTTGGCGGCAACTTTTCTAGTAGTAGAACTCGTGCTCTACTACTAGAAAAGTTGTTGTATGTATATCGTATGTTCGGCATTTATGGTGTCATATCAGCCGAATTCATCGGAACGTAAAATCAGTCGCGGAACTTCGGTCGCGTAACTTCGGCATAGTGTGTTTAGCCACTAAGTTATAAACCAAAGTCGCCGACGTATGTCTCCGAAGAGCCAAGCTTGGCAGTGGGTAGCGCACATAGCTCGAAGAATCGATGGCCTAACGGCCATTCCCTAACGGGCAGGAGGGTGCTGGAATGGCGGTTATGAACCGGATCTAGAGTCCTGATATGTATGGACCATTGGATGCGACCGGCTCCAGATCGGTGTGTAGAGCCTTGGGAGAGGCATATATCCAGCGTTGGACGTCCCTAGGCTGAGATTATGATTTCTTTTAAGGTCTTTGACCTCTCGTGACCAAGGATGATGTAAATTGGCGAAAACGTTAAGACAAAAGAAGATGTTTCTAGCTATAAATTAAGTGTCAATCGACCAATATCGTTTGCAGCAGATATGTAACGATTAAAGTATTGTGAATTTATCTTTATTCGATTGTGCATTCCATATTCATGTATTTTCTATTAACGATTCTGGAATAATTCGAAGTTAATTATAGCACTTCAATAATTTAAATAAAATTCTTAAAACAATTTTATTTAAACCACACCTTTAAAAAATTTCGATTATTTAAAGCACTCCTTTAACAGAATATCGAATTGCTTGCGGAAAATTTAAACCTATTTAAAGCAATATTATTGAAACCAACTCCATTAAAAATATCGAATAGCAAGCCACAAATTACGTGGAACAAAATAATTATTAACTGCATTTATAAAATTGGTTCGGCGAATTTCGTGCTGGGAATTAACGGCCGAAGTCACGGGTAAAAGCTAACACATTATAAGTAATACGAACAACATGACACTGTATATTTCGAAGCTTAGAAACTCAATAAAGCTTTTATCTTTACACGTTTGTGCTTCGAGTTTCTAACAATTATGTACTTAAACTTCTACACTGATTGTGCATTTAGATACAAATAATCCATTTTCTATAAGAACATGTTATGACGATTATGATCACCTTATTTTATACTCATAATAATAATAATATTCTACCACATTCACACAACACCATCTAGTACCAAACTAAGCCGAGCTTGTACTATGGGTACTAGATAATGGATAAACATACTTACCTATATACTTTTTTTTTGTAAATACATATAATACATAGAAACACCCAGACCAAGACGAACATCAACATTTGTGTGCATGAACATGGGTTCATGCACACAAATGTTTGACTTGCGCGGGAATCGAACCCGCGGCCTTCGGCTTAGCAGTCGCTTACACTCCCGCTGCGCCAACCGGTCGTCTTCATTTTATAAAAGAGTAACATGTGGATTTAAACAAAAGCGATCTAAGTAACGGTTTGTTAGGTATATCTAAATTTTAAGTTGTGTCTTGATATACCTATTCTCAAGTTATGTGTTATGTTATAACTTAAATATTCTTAAATAAATAATGTATTACCTACTACACTTGGTAATCGTGATATCATGAAGAACCAATCGAACTTGTGCAAGCTTCGTGACAAATAAAGTATAAAATAATGCGGTTTCTTCTAGGCTCCTATTTCTGATTTAGAGTCTCAGGAAAACTAACCTTTGGAATGTTAATGTGCATTTGGTCAAAAGTAGAAGGCTAATCCAGAGCCTACGACAACTAACCTAATGAGGATGAGATATACTTGTCCAGAGGTGAGAACCACAATTGATAGTTTAGCGTTGTTGTGATAATGCCTCAAAAAGCTGACACCCATTCAAGGGATGACCTGTGCAAACGTTGCTTAAGTATGACGAGCTGTTACAAACATCAAGCCAAGCAATGCTTTAAGCGCTACATTAAGGTGAGCGAAATAACTGCAAGTAAAATAACTGCAAGTAAAATCCTGCAAAATGAAATAGTCATCCCGGGAATTTAAAGTTTGAGCGGAATACAATACATTTCATGCTCTATTATGAGAAACTGTGGTAATGAAATAGAGTGTTCTGCTTTTGCGCTGAAATTGTTCAATGTACTATTTCGAGGAAAAACTGTCATGTCGTTTAGCACAAAAATGGTTCTAAAGAGATTTTACAGACTGCCTCCGTGGTCCAGTGGATAGCAAATGCGACTGCTGATCGGAGATCCCGGGTTCGATTCCCGGGTCGGGCAACAGTGTTTCTGGGGTTTTCCGAATTCTCAGTGGCAGCACGGAGTCTAGTGATGTGCCCGATAACGGCAATAGGCTCGCCCCCTAACACGTGGGACCTCAATGGTCTGGAATGAATTTTTCATGGCGAAATGTGGGTGTAATATTACACCTCTGCCTACCCCTTCGGGGATACAGGCGTGAGTCTATAAATAAAAAATAAATAATAATAAAAAAAATTGAAATTAGGATTAAAGTTTTCGATTAAAAGTATTACCTTTCTACGGCGATGAATTCAGCTAAATATGCTTTCGATCTAGGTACGCTAGTATTTGCGCTGAGAATTTTCTTTGAGTTTCCGATATAAAAATGGAATAAAGTGTTATCTGAATGGGTTTGACAGACGTGAATTAAATAATAAAGGAACGGAAATTTGTTCTAATAATTAAAAAAGGTCTGTGTGTATTGGTTTTTGTGTAAAGGGAATTTATTGGTTATTGTCTGAAAGGTGTTGTGATGTTTGGTATTGGTTAAGTATGTGAAATAAGATGTTGAACATTTTTGGTCTTGTCCTCTGCTTAACCTTTTGATTAGAGTCAATTCAAAAATCAAAATCATGTTGAGTGTTTTCTTTGAATATCGCGATGCTGTGCAGTCGGAATTCTTGCCAGAAGGTCAAACGGTAAATAAGGAATATTATTTGAGCGGTATGCGGCTTTTAAGAGAGAAAATTCGACAAAAAAGGCCAGATTTGAGGACAAAAAATTCTTGGATATTGCATCACGATAATGCGCCTTCGCACAATGCCATCATTGTGAACGAATTACAAAAACCAAACAATCAACAAATAATATCAAGCAACCACTGTGATTCACTGTGAAAAACTTGCATCAAACTTGCATGAAATTTGTTTTCCAAAGGATTTGGATGACGACGAGCACAGGTTGGTGGTCCGACAACAGCTGGTCGTTGAGCACCTCCTGCTGTATCTAGGAAGTCGACCCATCACCAACCTTGCAGCAAGTTTAAATCAAACTAGCAAGTTTGATTTAAACTTGCTGCAAGTTTGACAAGCTTACATTGTTATCTGGGGAGCGAGAGCGACAGCGGAGTAGTAAGCTGGGCGGTGAGCGGGACGACTAGCGGAGCGGTAGCGTTTTTGTTTGCTGTACCTACCTCTGTCCGTACCGCGTCCGCTCTCATCGAGTGCAGTTCCATAGTCATAAAGTATTTTCCATTATTTGCCCGCTGTCTTTGTCACTTCCACCCTACTCCCCACTTTAGCTCAGGTTTTGGCAAGACCGCAACAGAGGTATCTTATTTTCATACACAGGCGTTGTTGGACACACCCAAATAATATTGAAGTCAATAATCCTTTCTGTGGAATCGAAAATTCAGTCTGCAGTATTACTGTATGTACCGGCTATATTTAAAACATACCCTAAAGTACCTAAACTATCACTTATAAAAAGAATATTTCGTTTAATCTTTGTGTAGGAAAAAGTTAACAAACATGAAAAATTACAAATCCATTAGCATGAATATAATTGTTTTCCCCAAAGATCGAATATTGAATATTTTATTCCAATTTTTGCGAGCATGAAAAGCAAATTATCACGATTGATATTAGTGTTTTGTTTTTATACCAAAAGTTTGTGCGTGATATTTATTGATAGAAAATTTATTGAATATACAGTTAATACTTTTTTATATGAATTTTTCACGGCATCGTAACATTCAATTTCAGTTATCGTGAAATATATTTTAGGTGTATATTTAAAATGAGCGGAGTGGTTATAGCGAGTCATGGACGCACGTGTAGTAATATGAATATTCTCATTTTATTTTGTTGGTTTATTTATGTATTTTTGATTTTATTTTAAACATTTGTGTTTTGTATTTCGTTTATAAAATTTACTCTACGTCGATATACTATTGATTTTTACTTGTTATGATATTGACAATCATCGTATTTTAATGGACTATCCGGGATATCAATGCCCTCTTATAAGTTATTTAACCCGGCGAGCATGAGGTGGAAAAAAGTAACATCGACAATGAGGCAGGGTGTGACATACCCAGAACATAAAGTACCATAACACTAATCCTATTATGTTTCATATAATTGTATTAATCATATAGTGTAGTATATAGGATCACTATAATGAAATTAAACACAAAAGTTTTCAATTATGACATTATTATTTCTTATTCATTGTTTTCTTATACAGTCTAATTATAGGAAAAATATTTTAGAGATTTAGAAAAATAAACACTTATAAAAAGAAAATCGTTTTTAACATTTAAAATCAACATAAACATAAAGATTATAAGATATTCCATCAGAAAAACAAAAGTGATATTATTTTTACAAACATAAGTTACTAGTCACTACTCTCAAAATCAGTACAATTTTTACATCCGAACTTAGCATACTCCATATAGACTTGGCGAAAATGTTGCAGGAATACTTAGTTTTTCTATCTTTCTTGTTTGGGCATTCAGTCCTGACATTTGACATATCGTCCAGTCATATTTTGTTCAGGTAATGGTTCACCAAGCTGATTCATGATTCGCTGGCGTATAAAAACTGGAATATTTTTCTTGCACTCTGTACCATCTGAATGACTTAAAAACAAATAAAATAATAAGTCGTTAAACTAAAAAACCACGAGACATTACCTGATTTTAAAAACACACAAAATTTAACAAAAACAAAGACAAAATAATATAAAAGAATAAAAAAATACATTACGTAAAAAAATATGTTAAGCATGTGGCAGGGTATACCCGAGACAAGTTAGCACACCAATATTCCAGCCAACGCTCGACGCCAAACTGCGATCACGCCACTATCCCCTCCCGCAGTCCCCTGGCTCCAGCTATTCAGTGCGCTAGTGTTGTTAGACGTATATTTACAAAAATACACATCTTTAGAATTGCACCAGGGTGTGACATAACCTGCCTCATGCTCGCCGGGATAAATGTTCACTTCAATTTCCTTTCTCCTTCTTTTGTTTTTATCAGTTTTGTATATTAACTGTCCCACTACTAAATATCTTTGTCATTTGCACGATTGCCGTAGGTAGTGTATGATCAGATGGTCGTCTGACCGTATGAGATCGTCAAAACAATTGTTATATTGATATTATAGTTACTCCTTAATTTGTCATTCTAAAAGAAATACTTCAATCTGTGTGATATACAGAATTAATTGATCGATTTCTCCACAGTCTATCTCCAAGTCCATCAAACAAAAACTGCTGAACCAATAGACATTATGACAGAAAGATCGAAGACACGAGGGACACACAGTTACGCCGCCATTTTACCTGATAAACAGTCACTGATATCAAGAAAACGTGATCCATTAACAAATATACTCCACGCACTATCACTTCAAAAGATCAACGATGATTGGCAACAAGAATACCTTGAAGGAGCCACGACGGAGTATTCAAATGTTCCAGAAAACTTGAAGCCAGTAATATCAATTCTGGAAGAACTGTTTCAGAAAAATGTGACCATGGTCAAGTAAATTTGTGTAAAATATATCAGTTCTAAGTGCATGAGTTTTATTGGGTCTTTGGTGGATTAATTTATGCCAATAAATGACTTCCAACGCTAAGACAATCCTTTCGATTTGCAAAAGCAGCTTCCTTCACGTACAATGTACACTGAAGCTAATATTGATTAAAACCGAAGAATCTCACGATGTCTAAATATGAACAAGAGTTCCTTTTACCCTCTCAAAGACGTGTTCAAAGTAAAGTTAAAATATGAATGAGGATTTCCTAGAGTCCAACTTTGAAACTATAATTAGCGAAAATAGAATAAATGATTCCAGAAACTTACAAGTTATAAAGACCCCTCTTTGAGTCCGGGGGTACCTTGCTGATAAAATATGAAAGAATTTATACATATACCGGACTCGTATATTACGCAACTTAGTAAAACTTTCGTATTAAGGGAAAAGAGAAAACTATAAAATGAAATGAAATGTGTAAGTGGACATGTATGTAGGTATGTGTGGTTATTATGGATTTCGTAATTTCTGTAGTGCAGTGTGTATGTAAAAATAAATGTAGGCCACAGTAGAAGAGGCAAGCTAATACTTCGCTTTTCGATGGTGGTGTAAGTACATCGATAGTGATATAGGTAATCTTAATCTAACATATTTTTTAGCACTTTCGTCACATTATTATTACACAGTGATATAATCTGCATATAATATTTTGGGGATAAAAAGCATAAGCAATGTGTCCATAAAAATAAATAATTGCACAGGGTATTTAACGTTTGCCTGCCTCCGTGGTCCAATGGATAGCGTATGTGACTGCTGAGCGGGGTCCCGGGTTCGAATCCTGGGTCGGGCAAAAGTGTCACTGGGTTTTTCCGAATACTCAGTAGCAGCCTGAAGTCTGGTGATGTGCCCGGTAACGGCAATATGCTCGCCCCTATTACGTGGGACCTAAAAATCATGGCGAAATGTGGGTGTAATTACACCTCTGCCTACACCTTCGGGGATAAAGGCGTGAGATTATAAATAAATAAAAATATATTTAACGTGTAATATTTTGAAATAATTCGTACGTTTCTGATTTACCGGGTCCATATTTACAGTGGTATCCATAATTTATCCCTGGCAATAAATTTGATATTCATTCTAATGGAAGGCTTATTGTTACAGGAAGGTAAACAATGAATTCATTATTGTAGATCTATATCATCTTCAGTGTAATACAGAGGTGGTAAGGTGCCTACTTATTTGTTAAATAGATTTGATTGTATTCGTTAGTTTGCCAAAAACAGTACTTACTCTTTATAAAAACAAACATTTAAATCGGAACATGAAAAGCATCTAAAATAATAAATATCTTTACAGCTAAATATTCAAGTTCCTCAGTTTCTTATACTCTTTATTTCTGTCTCCCCTATTGCAAAACAGAGAAGCGATATTCCAATTTCTCCAATATAATTCGGATTAAATTTACCGCGGGTTTCAAGACAGTCAAGCTTTCTATGGACACTCAACGAGTGGCAAAACGTTGTCTTATATGAACAGTGAGTATACATCATACAATTTTATTTAAACGAGTCTTATTCGCGATACTTAATTTAATAAGTGATACACAAATTTTTAAGACGGTGTCCTATAACCCGACAGCCAGAGTTACGAAAAGCATTCGAGCTTTGATTAAGGACCATAAAAACGTATTCACGGAAGATGAATTTGAACGTCTACACAAACCTTAAATCGTGCAGCCGCCCAAGATATACGGTTTGCCTAAAGTCCACAAGACTAACGTACCATTGCGACCGATAGTGAGTCAAATAAACTCACCCACATAGGGTTTGGCGAAACACATCAGCAAGGTACTGCAACCGTTGGTAGGTAAGACGGCATCTTTCGTGAAGGACTCTCGGCACTTTATTGACATTATCAAGAGCGTGAAAAAGGAACCAGACGAAGTGATGGTGAGTTTTGACGTGGAGTCACTCTTCACCAATGTTCCAGTTCAGGATTGCCTTGAGGTCGTTGAGAGAAAACTAAGGGCAAACGTTCTGTCTGACAAAAATTCTGTTCTACTTAAAAATTGTTTGGAAGCAAACTACTTCCTATACCGTGGACAACATTACCTCCAGATCGACGGAGTGGCTATGGCTAGCCCAGTAGCACCGGTAATGGCCAACATCTGGATGGAGCACTTCGAAGAATCCATAGACATGAAGGCATCAAATATAAAGCTATGGAAGAGGTATGTCGACGATGTATTCTGTATCATGAAGGGCGACAAACAAGATGTAGAACAGTTTGCAAACAGCTTAAACTCCATACACCCTAATGTTAGACTTACATTTGAAATGGAGGCAGACGGGTCGTTACCCTTTCTCGACGTAAAAGTGACAGTGAGGGAAAACGGTACCTTGGGACACACCGTTTATAGAAAACCGACACACACAGATAGGTATCTCTACGCATACTCGCATCATCACCCGCGACACATGGAATCTGTAGTGACTTCACTAGTAAACAGAGCGTATAACCTCTGTGACCCTGAACATTTGAACAGTGAGCTGTTACATGTTCAGGAGGTACGTAGGTGCCGTTGATTCCGTTGATTCAACAAGAAGATACAACGTCTGAAGAGGAAGGACCGTAAACCGGAAGTAAGCAGAGTACCGGCTTACAGGCCTTACATACAGGGAGTGACGGACAAAGTTGGAACAGTACTACAGAAATACTCCATAAAGACTGTATAAATAGCCCGCTCTGCAAGGTAGCACACAATCTGCGCACTCCGAAGGATGTCATTCCTGTACAAACACCTGGCGTCTACAAGGTCGACTGCAGTTGTGGTAGTTCCTATATCGGACAGACCAAACGAACCATCGCTGAAAAGGTCAAGGAACATATCGCAGCTGTAAAAAACCGTCATATTCACAAGTTTGCCATAGCTGAGCATTTGTTGAAGTCTGGACCAAACCACTGGATCGAATTACATCAACCAAAGGTCTTATCAACCGATCGTCACTATTATTCCAGGATAGTACATGAAGCGGTTGAAATCAAAAAGCATAACAATTTCAACCGGGAAGATGGATACAGACTGTCTACAACTTGGAATCCAGTAATCAACGAATGTAAACACCGGCGCAGTAACACAGCTCATCAGTTTGTAGACGTCATAAGTGTTGTGTGTCGACGTACCGACAGTTCGGATAAAAATAAAAATAAAATCAAGTGAGGGTAGCTGCCGAAACCCGCGTTTCACAAGGACGACGCTGAGATGACATCAGTCCTGCCGCGACCAAAGCTGTTGTAAGACGGCCGAAACGTCGGTAAAACATAGTCGCAAATATCGCGAATAAGACCCGTTTAAATAAAATTGTATGATGTATACAAATCGCGAAAGTTTAAAACAGTTAGTATCTACGATTGGCTATATCTACACAGTATAGTATATTTTTGTACAGTAAGGGCCAAGCAGTCACGACTGTTCTTCCCAAAACAAGAACACATTTTGCAGAAATAAACTATGTATAAGCCATCAAAGTACGCAAAAATGGCAGCTAAATTTCGGTTGATAGAACATAAGCTCTAAGGCTCAGTTCACACCGAGATGGCAGCGGCCGGAAGCAAAGCGCAGAGCAGTTTCAGTGTCATATAATTTTAGTCTTTATCACCATGAATATAATACATAGAATCACTTGAAAAACTTCAAAACGTTGTGCGAATGCTCGCGGCTTCGCGATCATTCCAGCGGCGTCCACGCAGAGTCGGCACACGACCGCTCAGGCGGGCGTGAGCGGCCGTGAGCAAGCGCGGGAGGGCGCGAGCGGCCGCTGGAAGCATCCTATCACCCCTGCCCGCTCACGCCGCGCTTCTACCGCACATAGGCATATGAACAGCGTGAGCCTGAGCCGTGACGTGAGTTGCGCACGTCCGCGAGCACTCGCGAGCGGCCGCTGGAAGTATCCTATCACCCCTGCCCACTCACGCCGCGCTTCTACCGCACAGAGGCATAGGAACAGCGTGAGCCTGAGCCGTGACGTGAGTTGCGCACGTCCGCGAGCACTCGCGAGCGGCCGCTGGAAGTATCCTATCACTCCTGCCCGCTCACGCCGCGCTTCTACCGCACAAAGGCATAGGAACAGCGTGAGCCTGAGCCGTGACGTGAGTTGCGCGCGTCCGCGAGCACTCGCGAGCGGGCGCGAGCAGTCGCGCCATCAGCGAGGAAGACGACATTCACCGACAGTTTTAACGCCTCTTCTTTTAGGAAATTAAGTACATAAGGGTAATACGTCAACAGTGCCAAAATGTAGAGTTCTTATTAGTGGACGAGATATCTTTGGTTCCCTTTGGTAACTCTTTGGCGGCATAAATGCTATGCTTTTGTGTGACCTCATGCAGCTTCCGCCAGGAAGGTAGTATTTAGTGTTTGTTAACAATAAAGTATTTCCTGTTCCAGCGCCACATGCTTTTACAATCAAATATGATAATTGGAAGCACATAGTTTACACTTCAGCCCCGAAATAGAAACAACTTGCACGATCCATAATTTATTTTTTGTTTTTACGTGCATTTAGAAAAGCGTGTTGTCTAGTGTTTTTTAAACTATTAATTTATTTTATACTTTTTGGTCTTTGATAACGAAATATTTTTAACATTTATACATTTATTTTAAGTAGGCGAATGAGCCCGCATCCTCTCCATCACCACCTGTGAGTCTGTACTACATGGTGTTTTATCTGTCAGCTTATAACAATCTAGCTCTTCTATCAGGAGACCACTAAGGGATTTTACTCTACTCAGGACCTCATACGCCTGTCCAGCCGCAAAAGTACGGGATCCTTACTACACCACTGCGTGGTCTACAATATATAAACCTGATCGGGTTCAAAGTTCATTGCATGGCCTTTCTCACAAGGGTAAACACGACTATGATATGATATTCTATCATGGAGTGCCAGTGCTTACCTTCTGGCTTCATCATCAGACCTTGAAACCTAATCGTAGCCAAAGTTCATTACAAGACTCTTCTAATAATCCAAAACAGTATGATATGATTTTCCATCATGAAGTTCCAGTTCATATCTTCCGACTCCATCATCAGATCAGGTTGACAGTACTATATTATTGAATTGTCATCAGAACTACATACAGCTGCCAATTTTCATTACGCTACGACCCTTGGAAGATGGTTAAATTAGTTAGCTTAGATTCCATTACATAGTTATAGTTACATACACGACGACCTAATAGAAGCGCGTTAAAAACTGTATTTGTTGCTGAATTGCCTCTTTTCCTGGTGTATGTTTGTGTCTTATCTTTGCAGTAAATTTCGGTTCGTTGGCGATTTCTTTTCCGCGTAGGCGTCATTGACTTTTCTTGTTGCGAAGTGTTCTATGGCTGCGTGGATTTAAATGTTTTTAGTTATGTTTATTATGACTAGCGCAATGATATAATGTAAATAAAAAGTTTAATGTGATTAAAAGTTTAGGATGATAAAGCTGCATTTGAATATTGGAAACATTAAATATTTCCAATATTCAAATTCATATTTTAGCACCATCAAAATCTGTATTTAAAAATATTGCATAATATGTGTGCAATTATTTCCACGCCAAATTGAATCAAAATCGGTTCAGCGGTTTAGACATGAAAGTGGATATTGGATATTGCAATTTGGGAAGCATAGAAGTGTTTAATTTATTTTCCGATTAATATTTCAGTTTTCCACTCCACAAATATCCGCTTTTCCTATGTGGTACCGGAATATCACTATCTGTATATGTACCTGTTTCCGTAATGAATACATGTAAAAGTCGAGAACGCTTGTAGTAGGTGAGCTGGCACCAATTTTGGGTAGGTATTTGAGAAAGCCTTTTTTTTTCTTTTCTTTTGTTGACGCATGATGTAACAATTTACGGGCTAACCACCCCCCAAGCTGGGCCTTTGAAAGAGGTCAGCCTAGGCAGAGTGTGGTGACTCCACGACGAGAAGCGCCGTGACTACCCACTAAAACTATCCGATCCCATTGAATGACGGGGTCAAGGGAACTGCGTTAATATTACTACCGCAACATTTGAGGCAAGTTTGTAGCTTTCCGCCAATACCTACCCAAAATTAGTGCCAGCTCTCGGACCATTGTAATTGAACAATATGTGAAACAGCCACGCTTTTATATGTTATCTGCGGTATGTAGATTAAATAGAATTACCTATATTGTCTGTACATTTTCAATGTAAGGGTGAGTGAGTTTAATTTGTAAATTAAATTCATTGCGTAGGCTTTAACTTGGATGGAAATTAATTAATTTTATTCGGTGTTATTTATTAAATAAATCAAATTATTTCATGTGAGTTTATCTTTTGATTTAGCTTCTTCTGAAGATTTACATATATTAATATCTGCCTTATTTATCATTTCTGTGGGCATTGGCCTCTTCTCAATATGAGAAGTATTAGACCATAGTTAATAACGCTGGGTTGGTGGTGGTTAGCAGACTTCTAATATCTTCCGGGAACATTATAGAAAACTCACAGCTACACGTAGGTTACCTCACGATGTTTTGTTTCACAGCTTAACATGCCAATAATAACAACTAAAACCGCATATATCCGTATGGTGACGGATTAAGAGTACAAAACTTCAATACCCCATTTCCATCCGTGGGCGTCTTAAGAGGCGCTAAGGCAAAAATTGAAACAAATAGCATCTTTACAAAGAGACATACACTACACCCAAGTCTAACCTATCTAGCCGGGTTTAATCCAGCAGCGGAAAGCTAGCGAAAGGCTGCAAAGATGCGTTCTGCAGCCATCGTGCCGGGGTAGGAGACCGGAGTGGATCCCGGTGGCTGCAGACGAGGGGGCACACAAAACTCGCGGATCCACCCCGCACACGGCTATACACTTTCTTTGGGCACCTCTTATACTTCACCACACTCATTTCCCCTACCCAACAACCTTATTTTAAATAATACTATATTGAATAGTTTCCTTTTTATATTAAATTTACTTTTTGTGTAAATTAAAAAAAGTAAATTAATTCTAATATTATTATTGCATGCTGTTATGTCATTCCATTGTTTTGTTTTCG